>OY734943.1:20907480-22115011 GCA_963457585.1 Spergularia bocconei | reverse complement strand
AATGTACTTGGATGAATAAAATAATTAACTTAATTTTGTATATTAGCTTTACATTTAAATAAATGGATTATGGATGAAATGGACAGACAGCTCAATCAAAACCCATGTGTACTGTAAACAATATGAAAATTCCTTAGTAATCACAGGGTATATGTTGAGTTTACGAATCGATTGAGTTCAACCTTATTGTCTATACCAAAAGATCAAAACCGTCAAAGTAATTCGGAATTTGAAATCGAGTAATTAAGAACGCCACCTAATTGGTACCTTAATGATGAAGACCTTAGCTTAACAGATGGAGCTAATCATCAGGGGTCGATCGAGTTTCTTACATGAATTATTCAGTTGATTACAATGCAATGTACATGTCAGTAGTCATCCCATTCAGTAATTTGCTACTCGGATCCCTCTATTCTTTTACATTGTGAACATTTGATCTGAAATCGGGAAGATAATATCTTAACTCACCAACTAGCTAGCTAGTGACAGTTTAATTTTTAAGTTTTGACTCAAATAATTGGATTCAAAAGTTCCACGTATCGATATGATAATACAAACGCAAGTAGTTATTACTTTGCTTGCATGATTTCTTATTGATAACATCTTTACTTATTTACTGGCTGATGCTTTAATGATATTGACAGGACCAGATTTTGATTAGCCAAATAATTTCACGATCACCTTGCTTAAATGTGGCCATTTATGCAAAAGTTAAAAGCTAATGAAATTACATACACAAGTAAAGATGATGATATCATCTTAGCTATTCCCAATTATTAGAATTTATAAGTTGCTTGCTTTCGAGCTTTTACATAATTTCGCAACACACCAAAATTAAGTTCAACGTTATCAAGCCAAGAACTTGCATTTTATGGCCAACTTTAACCCCCTATAAAGCAGACACAAAGTTTATTTGAGCTGATTGATCGTAAATTTGTGACATACTCCGTATACCTTTAAAGATGCATGTTACGTTCAATCATGCATGCATGCACCGTGAAGCTTCAAAATGGTACAAATTTTCTAAAATGTGTTATTATTTAGAAGCTCCCATCCTTGTATGTATGAGACCACTCATAAAGTTGATTATGTGAAATCCTCTTACATATACATTACGGAGTACACTGTTATCAATTAACTTGATAATATAATTAAATTCTTGTATATCGCTTGATTTGGCAATGACACTTTATTTTGTTTGTTCTATACCATTTATCCGGTCTATCCCCTAATTTCCCGTAAAAGTGCGTTTGTACACATAAGTTTCATTCTCAAATCCAAATTTGACCCAAGTCCTAGATCTGGGATTTCTAGAATTTGTGAATTTGGATTAGTATCAAATTCTTTGGAATTTGACTGAAAATCATTTAGTAGAGTTTAGTAGCCATGCATGGTATAATTAATCACCCAACTTTATCCCTCTATAAAGCACTACACAATTAACGCAAAGGTTATAGGAACTTATTGACCGTAAGTCGTGACACGTACGTTTAATGATGTTATTAAGTTTAATCGTGCATGCAACATCACCGTACCCTAAAGCTTCAACTTGTACAAATTTACGAAAACTTGAGCAATACTACTAGTAATTGTTTAGAATTCATTCGCGAGCCTCTCCGGCATCCTTGATTCATTCCTTGAATGATATATAATATATTTGATGTCTTTGGTTGACAAAAACTTTACTACTTCAGTACTTCGTATTTAAAAATTGATGAAACTTTGTTTGTTATATTTCTCACTTTTCCTTACGGTTGTTCAAAATGGCCTGGTTAAATTAATTACTCGAATCGAACCGCTATCTTCACACGGAGATTATCACTAACATATATATTACTCTCCCGTTGACTCTACAATCAGAACATAAAATGAATTTTAAAGAATTTGACAAAAAAAAAAAAATGTAGGCTTAAATGATGAAACGAATGAGTAAGTTAAAGTATGCTTCATACTAATATTTATAGGCAAAAACAAAAAATATACACCGTAAATGAAACTAAACCACAAGTAAACATAGCACATTAATAATTTCATTTCATATGACAAGAAAAAAGAATACTTATCCTGGTATCAGACGTGCGTGTATAATAACCTATGCATAATGTGATACTGTTATGCAACATTCCAGGGGTTTTATGTTGCTGATCTCCCATGATCGAACAGTGGCACCAATTTGGTAGAGCATCGAATAATCATATACCAAGAAGACGGAAGACCATAGTCCAATTGGAAGTGATGTACCTGGTCAGGCCCAACCCCAACTATATCACCCGGCCCAAATAGTGTTTACCAAATGGGAAGAGCGACTCCACATTCGTATTTTGATTTAACACTCGTTATACAATTTCCTACTCCGTATGCAATAAATTAATTTAAGTGAGAGTGTTAGAACGAACTAATTCTCTACTAATATAAATTTATCCGTCTTCCTAACGCACTTCAATCACCTCACGCGATGTCTCATTGGCATCTAAATCTACTACTAATTGTAAGAGTGTGAGATTGAGTGAAAAACTTGAACATTCTCATCATAAGAGATGAGTATATATATATGAGATAAGTGTGTGAATGCTTATAACAAACTACCTAAGTTAGCTAGAGTAATGTTTTAAACAACTAGGCAAGAATGTTTATATGGAACATAGATAAGCGTCTAATCGAGAGCATTGATCACAAAATTCTCTTAGATCTTGGAAAGCCATCGCTTCTTTAATTTGGTGATTGATGAATGCCCAAGTAGTGCTCCCTTAGTTACATTTCATTTCTCAAAGTTTGATTTGAACATGCCAGAAAAATTCAACCGGGTCACGATTGATCATGGTATCAACATACCATTGAACATGAACACTTTGGTCGCTATCTTTCATACATTTGACCTTACCTACGTCATTAGTCCTCCTTTCTCTCATACGTGTAATTTTATAAATATCGTTATCTCCTAGTAATATAGTATCGTATCTACATCGTCAACCAAACAACTTCGACTGATGAATTGGACGTAGGGAATTGAATTACTTATATATGAATCTTGATTTCCGCTTTGTCAAAAAAAAAAACCCTATATGAATCACAAAGACAGAGAGTGAGGACCGTCGTTTATGTTAATGGAGTAAGAGCCTGGGGAGGGAGTAAAGACTAAAGACCATCTAAATTTGGAGCAAATTCTCAATTAAAAAAATCACAAATGTCTCTTTTGTCTTTTTCCTCCTCTCTCACACACACATACACACATACACACATACATACCCACGCAAAAAACCTGCACAACAAAATCAAATCACTGATCCTCTCTCCTCAACACTTCCTCCTTCTTCTACACACTTTCTTCCTTCTCATACTCCTTTTCTAAAACGTAAGCATTTTCGGAGAACAAAAAAAGTTGAATCACAATTTTTACAATAACGTAGCCTTACACTCTGTTTCAAAGGTTTAAATTTTTTTAACAAATAATTTGTTCAAGCTTTTTTTTCTCTGTTTTTTAAGTTTCATTGGTAATAATTTCTTCAATTTTTTTCAGTTTTTGATAATTTTGTGTTTGGCTGATAATGTAGCTACATTATTGTTGTTACTAATTGCATTTTTATAATCTGGGTTTTTGTACAGTTTAAGCTCGGAGAGTCGGATCGGAGACTGTAACTGCCACCACAGCCCGCTGTAGAGAAACACCGACGACAAGGTATACCAAGTTTCAACCTTTCTCATAATTTGCCCATATTTCATCGCAAAATCTTATTTTGGTATGACTGTGTTTTGTTTTTTTTTTTTTTGAAATGATGAATTTGCAATAGAAAGGCAATTTTCATTCTACATGTGGGTTGTTTTGGTCAATTTTGGATGGATGTTGTTTGGGAGTGGTTTTTGTTGGTGGTAATAATTTCTGTTGGTGGTAGTGGTTTTTTGTTGGTGGTAATTATTTCTGTTGGTGGTAGTGGTTTTTGTTGATGGCAGGGTAGCGTGTGTCCGTGTATCGTGTCGATTGACGGTGTATCGAGCAGACTTTGGGTTGTGAATGTGCCGATAGTTGTCTTTTCTTTGTGCACACTTTGGGCTGTGAAAATTGTTGCAATGCATGCTTTGCTAACCTTCTACTTTTGTGGGCTTGCTTGGAACAAGTAGTCATGATTAGTGTAATAGAGGCTAAAAAAGGGAAAATTGAGAGAAATGGTGGTGGTTAGATGTGAGAGTAGACATTGAGAAAGTTAACGTATGACTCTTATTGATTAGACCAGCTGTGGATGATATATAGTTGCGTAATGCTAGAAATACGTAGAGAAAACTTTGAATTCAAATGCTTAATTACAGGAAGGGATAGATGGCCTAGTATATGATGCCAATTATGGACAGTAGCTTTAGCTAGTGAAAAGGCAGTAGGAGGAGGGGGGCGCAATTGATATATAGCAGCTTTAGTTGGCCGCTGAGGAAGAATGGATCTCGTAGAGTGGTCTTTGACATAGATACAGTCATGAGAACATTGTTAAGCTCCTACTTTTAGATGTGATCCTGGGGCTTTGCTGTCTTTTGTAACCTCTACTGTTTAGAAAAACTAAGCTCGAGTTAGGTTTGGGAGAGGGGAAGGATGTGAATTGAAATGAATGATGCATCGAGTTTGAAATTGAAAGGCTTGAGTCAAAGAGGGGCTGGTTTAAACTTTAAACACCTTGGACACTATATTGGCAAACTAGGCATCCATAGGTGTATCAACTGTGGGTTGAATCACATTGATACACAGTAGCTTTTGATTCACCTCTTTTGGTAAAGGGATGACCAAGAACAAAATATTGCATCCATTTTGGTGGGTTTTTTTTTAGCATCACAGGCCTCCTAGAAGGCTCTGAGGGAGTATCTACAGATACATACCTCATGGGAGCTGCTTGAATTTGAGACACTGAAGTTTGAGAGTTAGATAAGCCACTTATTATGGTGTTATGTCTTGACAATGCAAGGATAAAGGGCTTGACTGTTGTAAATTGGTTTGTGTATGTGGCTTGTGTAATACTAACCAAGGTGCTCCCATTCATCTTTGTAGATGGCTCATTACAAGAAGGGGCTTTTGGCTCTCTATGAGGGAGCAGCCACGTCCAGCAATGTTATTGTGCCAAAGGTGACTGAGGTGTTTAGCAAGGAGAAGATCTTCCTGCCTTCACTTCGCATGTTCGCACCAAAGAGAACCGATTGGTCCAAGTTTGAGAAAGACACCCGAGGCACCCAACGTATCCATCTACCAAGTGTAGGTGGATGCTGGAAAATCTCTTCAATGCTGAATTTAGACGATTACGGAGCTTTGATCAACAAGAAGGTGCGTCTCCCACCACATGAGGCTTATGACGACTATAGGACCTTTCTAACGGAAGGCGGGGGCAGACCTGAGACCGTATTTCAATACCATATGATCAATGGTCTCTTTGAAAGAGAAGGGGATGAAGATGAGCCCTTAGATGGCTATCTAAGGCTCATCCCACGATCCGAAGAGGTTCTTCTCAAAGCGATCTCCCAGCAGAAGGTGCTTGTTGGTATTCACTGTTCAAAGAATTATGAAAATTACAAAGGAGGTTTATTTGGGGAAGGGGAGCCTACATACCCTCTTAACCATCTCACCAACGCGATTTCCTACGATGAGGAGTGCATAGTTATTGAGGAACCGTACAACAAGTGGGGTGAGGATGGGAAGATGAGGCTGAAGAGAGGAATTGAGAATATAGATGGGTCTGGAGCTTGTGGCGTTTTGACCTATGGTGTCATTCCTTTCATGTCATCGGATTACACTGCCTTCAACGAGTATTTGGTGAGACTTTTTTTTTTTTTTTTAATTTGTGTTTTTGTTAAATTGGGAGACTACTCCCTCTGGTTTTTTACCCTGTGTTCTCTGGTTCTCTTTCCTCTAACATATCTTTTTATAATTTCTACTATTCAGAAGAGGTGCCTCATGCAGTTTGATATTAACTCTATTGGAAGCTTTGCTCCCCCCAAGGATTTCAATGCTCTGTTTAAGGATCCTGAGACCCCAACTCATGTGAAAGAGTAGGAGCTTTTTTTAAATTAGTTCAATTTAGACTTTTTTTTTATTTATTTATTTTATTTTAGGATGTCAACCTTATTTTGTTTGCAGGCGCTATGAAGAATTGTTGCAATCTGTATTGACGAAACAGCTGAAAATGGATAAAGACATGGAAAAGTGGATAGAAGAGATAGTTCTTAATTCTTCACAAGCACCCTGAATCGTCTCTCTTTGATCTGCATGGTTTTATGAAGGTTGAGCATGAAGGAGTTGCGGCAGGACTTGCGGCTTACAGCATAAGTAGTTTATCATTGAGCACAGTAGAGACATAGAATTCTGGAAGGTTTAGGGAACTTGTTGTTTGCACTTTGCAGTGTGGTCTTATTTTGACATTTTAATACAGTATATAACTGGTAGCAGGAAATGTGTTTTGCCTGATGAACAACATGAGAATTCCACTGGACAAAATATGTATGTCACTATCTTTTTCCTTAATGTCTACTTCTTGAGTTGCACATTCAGGTTTCTTGAATCAACAGCTGCCTACTGGCATGAAATTTATCGTCCAAATAATGTGACTCCTTCTCCCCATCCCTTGCACCCTATCCTGAAAAAGCCGTTGTGTAATCCAGGGGACTGATCTTGCTCATAACACTTTGCCAGGGCTCGAGAAGGGGAATGACAAATAACGAAATTACTAAGGTAAGATTGTCTTATGGGAAAATTTCGGAAATGATAGTCAAAGCTGGCACTCTATAGGGAAAAAAAGAGAAGAAAACTTGCGGATAATGTTTTGATCTTAAGCTATACTGGTAACTTGTTAATTTCACTCCTTACTACAGTATCAAATTCGCAGAGTCCAACACTTCTATGTTAATTTTGAACGAATCATCAGTCATAAATTCTGGAACATTGGGTGAATTTCATGTAATCTCAAAAGTATAAATTGTAGCAGTGAAACCTTGATCTCAGATCATTCTTAGGCTCTTGGTGTAAGTTTGAAATCTTTTCGAATGGATTGTTCAAAGAATTTATAGAATATACGATGAAGTTTCGAGAACTAATTATCCCACAGGGTGGTCAAGGCTCGAGCATATCAAAGACAGTGGTAAGCAAATTACTCGAATTCACATGTGAAAGAATTTTGCTAAACAAAATCTGAAGGCTTCGGTTTACTTCTTTTCTTTTCCTTACAAAACACTTCAATTCACTTCAAACGATGAAGAATTATCCGATTTTTTTGGTTCACATCCATTGATGCGAAATCGGCTCAAATGGGTATGCACTGCTTGTTGATTTTGCCCAGAGATTTTGCGTCTTACAATTCTTCATTTTTGTTTCTGATATAGACGAATAAGGTGGGAAAAGAAGCCCTTAAACCTTAAAAATGTGTCCTTAATGCTGCAGATAAACTTGATTGAAATCCACTAGCTGCTTTGCATCCTCTAAAATTTCAGCTGTTTCTTTCGGCCTGAAGCATGCAGACAGTTGCTTTGTGCTTTACCTGTGTATGAAAGAATATTTGTAGACCAGAGCTGAATTTTAGATTTAATTTTAATGTTGACTCTGCTGCCTTGAATCACTGTATTCTTTTTTTTTTTTTTTTTTTTTCTGAAACGAGAATCACTGTATTCTTGCACAGGCTGAGCTGAGTGATAAATATTCTGCCTGCTATCAGTGGAAAACCCGAGATTCTGGCTAGGCTGACTGATTGACTGGAAACATCAGAACTGCCATCCTGGCTACCAAACGCCATTCCCCGAAACCATCTGATTTCAGCGGATTTGAGCAGAATTATAGAGCTGGCTTCCGCCCACCTTCAATCCATTTGATAAGTCTCCAGGGTCGGATACACTAAAAAATAGCTGCGCTTGTCATTCACTAATTTTCTAGCTCTCCAACACTTCTAAATTGAATGCTGTTCAGTCAGTTACCTGTCCCAGTCTTTGGTCCTTCAAAGAATAATGTCTCACATAAGCTGCAGCCGCTTCAGTCATCCAGAACATTTCTCTATTTCTCTTAAAGAGAAGGATTCACACAAAGACATTCGCAACGTAACTATCACACACAAAACTTTGGACACACCAGATATGATGTGCAACAATGAGCTTCTTTCAAATTATGGCATGTACAGTACAGCATTTCAAACACACCACCAAGTTACTTTTCCATATTTACATAGGTTGCAAGTTCTAATGGATAAACCTCAAGGAGTGACTATAGTAGCAAGTAGTGGGAACAAAAATTGGAACACATCCCGTGCTCCAAAAGTTTGCTGATTAATGATCTCCTCTGCCTGATTGAATTTGAAACAGTCACTGAATACACTTCTTAGCGGTTGGAAGATCCATTGCACTTCGACTTCTGTTGATCGACATGGTTCTACAGGATCAATGATAAGGTTGGTAAGTGCCTTTCGCCTTGTTCAGTACTGAGAGTAGAATAACTTGGCACATGGGCAGAGATAATGCATGTACTTTTTTTGAGCAAAAGCACAATCCCTGGGAGTCATGAAGCTTGACTAATTGGTTGACGATAAGAGCGGAGCCAACATACGGTCAGTTATCACGACCTTGCGCTTGACAAAACCAGATAACTGTACACACCAATTAGAACCCACAAAAACAGTTATCATGGAGTTAACATGCAAAGAATCACTTTCTTTTCCTGCTAAAATGTAAGTACGGAGTATATACAAAATCTCAAACAGGCTCAAATCGAGCCAAATTACACACAGTTTTCAGCTACCAGCACTAGCTAGCACAAGTCACTAGTTCAGGCCTTCAATCCAAGCTTTTTCATTCAAAGTATATTTAGCGCACAGCTTTTCTATTCTAGTTTTAACACAGAAAATGACTTCCTTGACTACTATTTCTGGTCTAGTAACTCTGTTGTCGATTCTACATTGATTTCTTTCCCACCAGATATGGTAAATCATACCATAGACTACTGCAGCAATTTTTAATTTCTTGAGCTTTATCTACACCTCCACCTGCAGCCCCAGTCCAGGCATTCTGCTATAGGAATATGATAGCCTAATTTTTGGCTAGCTAGCACCCCTGCATCTGATACTAAATTCACAATCAAAAAGTAGGTGGTCATAGGTCTCTGCTTCCTTGTGACATACGGTGTATACAGCAAAAGAATTTTATCACTCATTCCCAACCTGAATAGCTTATCGATTATCTGCAAACCTTTCATCCCATACATCCAACTATCCAAGCCACAAAGCTAGACTTTGGTATACTGTACATGTTCCACCAGACTCGAGTCCAAATTACTTTAGGCATCTGATCAGTAAGCCAATCATAGCCTTCTTTCACTGCATAGACTTTTGAAGAGTTCAGCCATTTTGAGTTTTGAAATGCAGCCATCATCTTTTCCTTTACCCCATTTTTTTTATTAATGCCAACTGCTGTCAAAATCACTTTATAGATGCGACAAAGTTTGGCTTTGTAACACATTACCATATATAAAAACTCTAGGTTGACATGAATTGAGTGCCCCCTGATCGATGCCCATACCGCAGCTTCTCCTCAGACTCAAACAGACTCTCAGATGCACTGGCCTCAAAATAGTAGCTATAGACCCTCCCCGACTCTACAAGACAAACAACAACCGAGGCAACATTTGCCATAGCGCTTGACATTTTGTACACACGGTTATTCTTAGCAAGTTTCTCGGTTAGGGCTACAAGACTAAAACTACAAGTAAACTCTGCTAAGATAACCTAAAATCTTTTTGGTTGCTTTCCATGACCTGTACATTTAAGCCCAAATCAAGGTTGCAAATACACTCTTAGTGTAAAGGGCCAGCTGCAACACAGAAGAACTAAAAATCCAAGGACTTCACATAACCCCTACCCATAATTCTTGCTATGCTATGACCCTGACACTATTTACAACTTTACAAGCAAACCACCTAAACTCACATCAAACGACCCCCCCCCCCCCCCCTCTCCAAACAAATGTAACTTAGCTTTTACCTCCCACTCCAATTACAAGCTGATTTCCCAGATTTAAAATAAACAAGGTCTTCAAGAACTTAAGAAATAAGAATGCCAATTAGTAGTCAACCCCACCCCAAAGGATGCAAAGGTCTTTTATGCATAATGCATATTCCAAAAACACACAGCCATATGTGCTTGCAGACAATGGCTCTCAAAATCCAAAGCACGTCTTTAAAGTTCAGAAGCAACGACCATGCAATGAAAGAACCACTAAACAAAGAAGAAATGCAATAAACAAAGGATTTCACTCCCAAAGCATACTATTAACAGTGATAATACACAACAACCACATATCCAGAACAACCCAAACACCTAAAATACACAATAACCTAATGTCAGACCCCATGAAAACATACGCAACAAATCAAGTACCACATGAAGGCAGAGAAATCAGGATACCTTTCTCTATGCTATCAGGCGGTCAGTAAAAGTAATCACGCAGCAGTCACTATGCCCCAACAAAGAATCCAAACAGAAAAAAAAAAAAAAAAAAATACACATCAATCACAGATTCAGTTAGTCTACAAAAGCCACACAACAGAACTGCTTTTGTAATAAGTCCACAACACTCTGAAATTCCTTGGCTGAATAAGCCATCCATATAACCATAAACTGACCCTAACCTCATTTATATTGCACTATATTATTTCGTGGTCCGGTCTCACTATCACAGAGGTATCATTCCTTGTGAAAGGCTGTCCCAAGTTTGTACAGCAGTGTATGCTCATAAACACCCTATGTTGATAAAGTTTTTCGCCGATTTGTTCCATGTGCCTTAGAAATGTGCATAGTTGCACAACCCAAGCTTTACAAATAGGTTTAAACCAAAATTTTAAAAATTCTGGGCATAGTTGCATACCACTTTCAAGTTATGATTCATACATCTTAAGTGTAAAAAGGCAGGGGCTTTTTTTAAACAGTATGCAAGCGAAAGATGTAAAGATGCATTCACATACTAGGTATACTGATGTACTTGTACCTCTTCAAGGCAACAGTGGTGGTGAGTAGAGCTAAAAGTTGAAGAATTCCAATTTACTTGAGGTTCATATAACTAAATTTCTATTGAAACAAAAGAATATCAAAAATTAATGTCACAATCCTCAGTATCATAAACCTAACAACTTCATTCCCCTAAAAATAACCTTCATGATATTATCACCAAGGCATACATAAGTTATAAGCACAAAACACATGTTTTATGTTCAAATGCACAAAGAAGACCCAGTTTACATGATCAATGATTCAAGTAATGATTAATTGACATGTACTCCTTTACATAACAAAACACCACCCGAGGATAAGGCTGGCCTAATGGTTAGCAACTCAACCTGCCTTGGGCTTGTCCCGGTTTGAATCCTCGTATTCGCTGCTCCTTTAGTCCTTTATACCCAACAAAAAAAACATCCCCAGCAACAAAAAAAAAAAAAGAAAAAGAAAAAAAAAGGAGTCCAAAAAACGTCACCTTCATAACAATAGCATCCTAAACCTCCTTCGAACGCACCAAAATAGTTCAAAAAGAACGGATTCCCACTTTCAAAAAATCATACTCACCAAATTACCTGCACAAATCATGAAACAACAAAGAAAGGACCACAGTGCTTAATATTGAAATGGAGAGATCAGATATTCGGTAGGAAAACAAAGAAAACAGAAAAGCGGATAAAGAAAGAACAGAGAAATGAAGATGACAAATGGATGAAGAGAGGGAAGAGTCCGATTGGATTGAGTGTCGGGGAGGACGTGAACAAACGACAGCGCTACGAATTTACGATAATACGGTTCATTACAGTTCCTCTTACGATAATACGAGTACTAGTTTACCACTCGGGCTAAATTTAAAATAATTTTGTCTTTTCTTTTCTTTGTAAACACATTTAATTTTTTTGACATCCTTTGTAAACAATTTTTTTTTACGATAATAATGTTTAGTTATAAAACTCACTTTTAATAAACCTCAATTTTATAATTTCGTCGCTTCGTAAATAAAATAAGTTTTATAAATCAAATTAGATTACACTTAAGTAAATACTAAAACCCAATAAATTAGTCTATTTATATTCATTAATTTGTCTAATTGCAGTTAATTTGTTTCAACAAATGCAATTTAGATCAAATCAAATCAATTTCATTCAAATTAAATTAAATCAGATCAATTTAGTTCAAAGCAAATAAATACGATCCGAAAAATGCACTCCTATCAAACAAGGCCCAAACATTTGTAATTTAATGCCAAAATTTAAAGCCAAATAAAAATAGAATTTACAAGTTGAATTAAATGAAAAAGCAAAAGATGAATTTTGCCAATAAAATACAATTGCGACCAGATATATTAAATTTTCCCTTAAACTCTAATGAAAAGTTTTCGCGCTAATTTCTAAAATATCATAGTTATTCTCACTGAATTTCCTAATTCCTAGTGTTCTCGTTGTGACTATCTCCCAAATTCACTAATTAGTTGGGAATCTTGTGAGCTCGTAGTGTAGTGAATTTAAGGGTTGTGGTTGTGATTTCTCAAAATATATGTCATTAATTAAATTTTATGTGTTGTAATCTCATGAGATATTGTTGAGCAAAAGAATGGGGAAATTAGGGTTTGTTGAAGAGGTTAATGAAAATATGGGGGCAATTGACAATTTAGATAGTTAATTCGATTTTTGGAGATGAGTGTGAGATGGAAATGAGGTCAACTAACAGTCAAATGTAAGGGATCGTTAAATTAGACCGAAAAGCGAATAAGGTAGGGTTTTGCAAATTTTTTAAAATTTTGAGGTAGTATTTCAAAAAAATAGGTAGGTCATGTTCGGTATCATTTTCTATTTTCGGTTTTCTATTTTTTGAAAACCAAAGTCCCGTTTTTGAAAAATCAGAAAAAGTGGTTTTCCGTTTTCAATTGTCAGTTTTCATTTTCTATATGACTATTATGAAAACAAACAATTCAAACTTTGTTTTGTAACTTTTACGCAAAAAAAAAACTAAAAACTGAAAACGACAATGATTTCGAACGGGCCCTAAATGATAGGGCTCGAAAATTTAAAAGTTTTTAGAGGTAGAATTTAGCAAAAAAACACTTCAAACAAAATTATTTACAAAACAATACCTAATTACTATTTCCGTCTAAGTTAAGAGCATTGACCGTTAATTGACTTCTTTCCATCTCACCAAAATTTCCCCAAATTACAACCCTAATTCCCCAGATTTCCCCCAAATATCTCTCTCTACAAATTATCCCCAAATCAAACTCACTCTCTCCATATTCCATCCCCTCATATAAATTCTCTCTCTACCAGTTTTCGAGTTCTAATCTAATTGTATCTTCAACCATCGATTTCTTCAAATCTATTTCTAGGGTTTTGGAAGGGAAAGAGAAAGGTATGGCGATGATGAATCTAATTAACCGGAACAAAACGCCGGGATTGGCAATTGCGTCGGCGGCGATGAAGAGTTTAACGACGGAAGCGACAAATGCGTCGTCAGCTAAGAAGAAGAGGTATGTAACGTCGTTTAACTCGCCGTCGGTAGACTCTAGTACTACTGCTGGGAAAATCCGTCATGAAATATGTGACGCGATTCTTCGTAATCATAACAAAAATCCGGGCAGCTTTGGGCTTGACCCCATTTCTTTCGATATTTTCAATCTAACCCTTCGCACCAACGATTTGGCCGAGTTGCGTCACTTGCACAATTCTATCAAGCTCGCACTCAGTGCTCCTCCTACCTTTGGCGGCGGCCGCAGTCATCCTTTCTACTCCCCTGCTTCCAATAATGTTCCTCCTCCTGCCGACCTCCTGCTCAACAAGGACAAGGAGAAGGATAATCCGTCTACCGTCGATGTCGCTCGCCTCGCCGTTAAATTGTACCAGCAACACATGGTTCGGTTTGTTTTTTATTTTTAATCTACAAAATCAATAATTTCGCATATAATAATAATAATGTTTTTTTTTTTTTTCATGATATCAGAACATGGAGCTTGAATTTATGCGAGTAAGACAAGTGTGGGAAGAAAAGTATGGGCCCGGGTTGGACCGGCATATGCTTGTTGAAGCTTATGATTGTGCAGCTTCGCGGGTGCCCATCACCCTCAGTGTTGAGTATTCGCTGCCTCATTACACTATCAAGGTAGTTCGGCCTTACATTGCAGGTTAGTCTGATCTTACCCCCTTTTTACTATTCTTTTGTCCTAGGATGGTAGTAGATAATTACGCTTGTTAGCTAAAGTTTACGACTTTCCAATCATAACATCAGGGGAATTATGCAAAATCGTACGTGCTTGGGTCTATATTTTCAATTTAGGACGGAGTAAAGCTTGCGTACATCCTGGCGATTTGTTTCTTGAATTTGGTTATGGATATCATCACATACATGAGTGTATGTGATAGTGTTTTGAGTTAGTTTATCTTGTTTGATTGGGTATGCTTTGTATTGATGGTATAGATGTATGTGTTGAACAAAAATTGGAAATTGTTGTTATTGCAGGACATCCCTTCATGGAAGTGCTTGGCAACAAGAGAATGATGGACAAAGGGACAAACATTGTGTCCAACAAGGTCATGGCACTCCTTTTCGCAAACACTCGTGGTTGTCCAGTTATCAACAAGAGACTGGGTCTTACGGGGTGGGACGAGGTTGTAGATCGATTGGGTCTCGACCAGATAAAGACCAGTAGCCTTCGTTCTTGTTATCGTGGTAAATTCCTCAAGGTCGCCCTAGATGAACCTAAACTTCTCCGTATGGCAGAGTTTGCACTTTCCAAACGAAACCAGAGTAGCCAGGTACGTAGTTTTGTATATGCTTTCTGATTTTGCTCTTGTGCACACTCGTTTAATTTCTAGCACTATCCTGACCGTCTGATTGTCATAGGAATCATGCCTTCATCTTACAAAAAATATGGATGCTTGGCGTGAAGTGCTCGTGGGTGATTTTTTTGATATGTCAATGTATCATATTGTGTTGGAAGCTGAGGCCAAGGGCGGTGTTGCTAGGATGTTCTATGCAGCTGTTGTGGCGTCACAACAGGGAAAACCGCTTGCTTTGGCGAATTGGATCCCTGTAGATTCCCCTAGGGCCGCCATGAATTTGCCATGAATTGAGGTATAGAAGATATTACTGATTTTGAGTGACTTCTGTGATAGTGTATATAAATGTATCATGGGAGTTTAC
Source organism: Spergularia bocconei (assembly GCA_963457585.1). NCBI lineage: Eukaryota > Viridiplantae > Streptophyta > Magnoliopsida > Caryophyllales > Caryophyllaceae > Spergularia > Spergularia bocconei. Next base: position 22,099,850 of record OY734943.1, on the reverse strand, counting down.
ACAAACTCACATTCTGTTTTTCGTCTTTCCTGATATTCTAGGTCTTCGTGTTGTTTCATTCTCCATATTTTTCGCATGCTTCCGTATTTATCGTCGGGTTTGAATGTGCAGATGCCGAGGGAAGGATCGATAAGCTGGCTGAAAGTGATGATGATTGTGTTTGCGCTTGTGCTGTAAGCTAAGATGCTATATATGTAAATTATGGATCAAGTTCTTATAACCTGGAAAAGTAGTTATGACATGTAAGTGTAGTGTGTCTGGTAGACCCTTAGTCTGCGAGTTTAAGTATCAGGAGTCAGGACAGTATCTACTGTATGCGCAATTGTTAGTCATTGATATATATATTGCGATTAATGTTTCGACTCCTTGCCCGTATTCCTCTGTCTGAGGATGTTTACCTGGCTCATTATAGTTGAGTGGTAACTTTGTCATTAAATTCCCCTTCAAATGTACAGCATTTTAACGTTGCTGAATGCTTGTTTTATGTTGCTATGCATTATGCAAACATGAAATGAAAAGCCTGTCATGAAATTTTTGCATCATACTTCTTGGGTGTTTAACAATCTTTCGTACATACCCATCTAAACTGTTTTCTAGTGACGAAAAGGCGAATACACGGAGAGGAAGTCGTCTGAGGGCAGCCCGGAAACAACATGATCGAACACTAGACAAGAAATCTGATCTTTTTTTTTTAATAGAAATTTGATTTCCTGACGTTATGTATGAGGTTTTTTTTTCAGATTATACTTTTTGAGAAGGAACACCTTTATGTAACAGTTTGCGAATTTTCATCTTATAAGTTGCTTTCAATTGCAAAGAAAAAAAAATTGCACGCCTGACCTTAGCGTAGCCTCTTTCGCCCAAAATTTAACACCTAAACTCGCAAAAATGACGAACGGCAAAAAGAAAATCCAAATTATAATTCATATATACGCGATGTCCTGAATGCAGACCACTACCACAATGCCAAAGCAATCATTCCTAACATTGAACTATGAGAAAACATGGAACTTCTACGGAGTATTAAACTATATCCATAGTCATATCAATTTCAAGGCTAGTTTAACGATATAGTTTTTCACCAAATTATAGAAAATTTTGATAACTCTTAACATAATTAAACTCGCTTCTTAAAAAGCGTGCCGAAAAGATAGAGGAAGATTGGACTTGAATGTGTAATAGAAATAATGATCGATTTAGGCTTTGGTAAGAGCGGTTAGGGCACAACAATATACCTATACTAGAATACTACCCGGGCTACGCCCGAAATAAATATTATAGTACCATTTTATTTCTTTTTGAACAAATATTTTTAACAATAAATTTTTTTCATTTATAAAACTATCACTTTCAATATATATGATGTGTTTCCAGTTCAAATAAGTAATAAGGAAGGTATGTACAAAATGATAAGGTAAAGATGAAATCAATTAATAATAAATATTGATTTTTTATAATAAAGAAATATTGTGCATTTTTTAAAAAGAAAGTCACTTAAATGTATATCACCATAGATGGAATGTCCACCTACACCAATTTACCATAAAAGACATTTTACATGAATTTTTTAACTGAAAATTAAGGAGACATGCCACGTGGCATGGCAGATGACCTAACTGAAGCCGGTGAACGTGGTCGTTGCCTCTAACACAGCTTTTAATATATAGTATAAGATATGTACTCAGTATGTATAATGGTAATTTATTTTCATCTAGATCGTCGCAACTAAAGGCATAAAATAGTTTTTTGTCTGAAAACGAGAGAGGTGGGTATGGCGATGATGAGTCTCATTACACGGAACAAAACCAAAGGAGCTGCAATTGCGTCGGCGATGAAGAGTGTAATAATCTCCCGCAACCAGACGACGGAAGCTGCAGAAGCGTCGTCGAGGGCGGCGGCGTTGAAGAGTGCACTAGCCCGATACCAAGCTACGTACGATGCAATGTCCCCTGAGCTGAAGGAACTCCTAAGCCCACGACGGCCGACACCGACAGGTGACGAAGAATACATGAGAAAATCTGAGAAAATTCGAAAGGAAATAACTCTTGATATTTATCGTAATTTTGACAAGAACTATGGTGGGTTCATGCAGCATGATCCCGCTACTGTGAATTTACAACACCTAAAAGATCACACCACGGATTTGGAGGAGTTGGAAGATTTGCTGACTAATGCTAAGGCATACTTCTACAGCCCATCAAACCCTTACTATTACAACACACCCATCCGGACTTCTCCTTTTTCTCCTCCCCCCGCACATTGTCCTGTGAGACCACCTTCTCCATCTACTAATCGTGGCGGCGGTCTCCCTGACATTAGCTATCTTAACTTTTCCCGCAGCCTCGACAACGAACGTGGACGTGTTCTAGACGATAATGACGATCCTTCTACCGTTGCCACTGCTCGCCTCGCCCTCGTTCAAATGTGCCAATACACGGTTTGCTAGCTACTTTGCTTTTATGTTTTTGTATTGAAATTAGATGTTATGTTTGTTTGTTTAATTTTATTTTTTTAAGTTGATGCTTAAGACCGAGTCTAGAAGTTGAGGATGACCAAATATCACAATTTAATTACCTAGTTTGAATTAATTTTGTTGTCAATTTGACGATCTTTCGAAAACTGAGCTAGGCTATGGGCTTGTTTGGTTGGAGGGATCGCGGTTACAATGTAATTAGATTAATCACCATTGTTCAACTTAAACCCACTTGAATTGAATGTCATTACATCATTAGATGTAATCGATTACTCTCTCGCTCTTGTGAGTCCGTCCTCTTTCTCCCTCTCAAGTTTGATATTGAGGATGTAGAGAATAACAAGCTAAGGTTTTTTTTAGTAATTAGTTAATAGCAATTTACAATTAACTTTAATTTATTAAATGATGCAGGATATGGAGCTTGAATTTATCAGAGTAAAAAAAGTTTGGGAAGGAAAGAATAAATTGGACCGGCATATGATTGTTCAAGCTACTGATTGTGCAGCTTCGCGGGTGCCCATTACTCTCAAAGTTGAGTATTCGCTGCCTAACTACACTATCAAGATGGTTCAGCCTTACACTGGAGGTCAATCTGATCTACCCCCTTTTTACTATTCTTTTGTATGTCCTAGGATGGTAGAGAATAATTACGCTTGTTAGCTAAATTTTGCGACTTTCCGATCATTAGATCAGGGGAATAATGCAAAATGGCTCACAAAATTGTACGTGCTTCCTGTGTTATTATGAAGTAGTGGTGTTGGTTTGATCTTTTTATGCAATTTTCAATATAGGACGGAGTAAAGCTTGTGTACATCCTGCCGATTTGTTTCTTGAATTTGGTTATGGATATCATCACATACATGAACATCAGTGTGATAGTGTTTTCAGCTAGTTTATCTTGTTTGATAGTACTATCTATGTGTTGAACAAAAATTGGTAATTGTATGTTGTTATTTGATAAGTTGTAATTTAGGGTATTGAATAATCGTAGTTGTCGTGTTCTTATTGATCAGGGTGAACCCCTATATATATCGTTACAATAACTTGTACCGTAAGACAGAGATCTACTCCTATTATTCCATAATACTATTCCTACCATAGTCTAAATATTCCCTTCCTAATACAATCTAGGAATACTTCCTAATCCTCTAACACCCCCCCTCAAACTCATGGTAACTTTGCAAAAGTTTCCATGGGTTTGAAAATTACAATAATTGTGTAACAAAAAAAATAGTATCGTAGTAGCTTGATCAACCCGCAACGCCTTGTTCATCCTTGTTCATGCCAGATTGAGACGGTTTAGTGGACACCGAAAAACCAAATCGCACGGTTTGATGGACACCGAAAAACCAAATTGCACGGTTTGATGGACACCGAAAAACCAAATCCGTAATTCAGTTTTGATGGAACTGAAGAAACCAACCATTAATTCGGTTTGATGGTACCGAAAAACCAAATTTGTTTGTAGTTTGTTAAGGGTCGAAAAATCGTACGACCAAATAGTAGTAGAGGTTGAACGAAATAGAACAAGGGACTTTGTGGGTCATCATGTAGATCTACGACAATTAAGAGGGTGCGGACACATGGAATTTTATTGTGCTTATTTTGTGCTTTGGGATTAAGCTAAACTTACGTAGGAAAAGGGGTAAAAACAATTGAATTAGGAATTGGTTGTTTTGTAGCTAAAGAAATACGATTGAATTTATTACTAACAAATCCCGCCGGTGGGCGCCGTAAATTATCAGCCCACCGGCAGGCAGCGGAAGCGGTTTGCAGAGTCCTCTAGGAAAGAGGCTCTGATACCATGATAAGTTGTAATTTAGGGTATTGAATAATCGTAGTTGTCGTGTTCTTATTGATCAGGGTGAACCCCTATATATATCGTTACAATAACTTGTACCGTAAGACAGAGATCTACTCCTATTATTCCATAATACTATTCCTACCATAGTCTAAATATTCCCTTCCTAATACAATCTAGGAATACTTCCTAATCCTCTAACATTATTGCAGGACGTCCCTTCATGAAAGTAATTGGCTACAGGGAAATGATGGAGAAAGGGACAAAGGTCACGGCCCTCCTCTTCGCAAACCCTCGTGGTTGTCCAGTTATCAACAAGAGACTGGGTCTTACGAGGTGGGACGAGGTCGTAGATCGGTTGGGTCTTGACCAGAAAGATACCAGTAGCCTTCGTTCTTGTCGTCGTGGTAAACTCCTCAATGTGCATCTAGATGATCCTACACTTCTCTGTATGGCAGAGTTTGCACTGTCTAAACAAAACCAGAGTAGCCAGGTTTGTAATTTTGTATGTATGCTTTCGTAATTCCGCTCTTGTGCACATACACTCTTTCAAGTTTCAATGCCCTAGCTAGCATTAGCCTGACCTTCTAATTGTGCTAGGAATCATGCCTTCATCTTATGAAAAATATGGAAGCTTGGCGTGAAATGCTCGGGATTAATTATATTGAGAAGTCAATGTATCATATTGTGTTGGAAGTCGAGGACAAGGGCGGTGTTGCTAAGGTGTTCTATGCAGCTGTCGTGGCATCACCAAAGGGAAAACCGCTCCATTTGGCGAATTGGATCTCTGTAGGTTCCCCCAGGGCCACCATGAATTTGCCATGAGTTGAGGTACTAAGTAGAAAAATTACTGGTTTTATTTTGAGTGACTTGTGTATTCTGTCTTTCCTGATATCTTAGGTCTTCTTTGTTGTGTGCTTATGCGTTAATGAACTAGCTGTCGTTTTGTCTCCTTCCTTCCTTTTCATCCTCGGTGTTTTTGAGCGTGTTTCATTAATTTCGACTGGTTTGAATGTGCAGATGCTTAGCTTACTGGGTAAGGATCTGAGGAGCTGACTGGACCTAATGATGGTACTGATGCTGTAAGCTAAGACGCTATATATGTAAATTATGGATCTAGTTATGTAGAAGTATGGCAAATTCGGGTTCACATAATGCTAATTTTAGCCTGAACTCTGCATGGAATTCATTATGGCAAAGACACAAGAGGAAAGCCAAGTTTGGCATGTGACTGGTTCGTACTAGGTGAGCTGTAGTAGTTAGGTGAAGCTTTTGAGCTGTAAATCAAGGTTGTAATTAGCTTTGTCTGTTTGTACAAATCATAGCTAGGTTTTTGTAGTTTCCCTCCATATATAAGGGACCATAAGTGTACATGTTAGCACTGAGAATTCTGAAATGAGAGAGCAGCCGCATTAGGTCTGCAATTCACACAAACTCTTTGCACTTGCAATTTTATTGTTCATTCAAAATTGTTTCTGACAATCTGGTAAAGGATGGCACAAGTCTGCAAAACTCAACATGGTATCAGAGCCTTGTGCTCCTGATTACCAGAGTCCTTTCTAACCTGAAAACGTGTAAGTTCCTGTTACCTTAGAACTCTGCAAATTAGAAATTAGTTTACGTTGTTTCCGCTGAAATTCGTAGTATAAGATAAGTTGTTGAGAGAAAGCATTGAACTTTCTCATAAGCCTGCTATAAGAAGATAGATCTGTTAGTTTTTCGCATCAAAACATAGATTTTTGTTGCCCTTGTTTCGAAAGTTCGAAACTTTAATCTGCTGATACAACAAAACATAGACTTTTGTTGTTTTCTGTTCGAAAGATTTAAACTTTGGTCTGTTCTAGCAACAAAGCAGAGACCTTTGTTGCTGGTGTTTGTAAACCTATCTATTTGGGATAAAGATTGTTTCTTTGGAGTAGTGTTGTGCTTGAAGAAGGGTGTTTTTGGTCAAAGTTGACGACTTTACTCTGTTTACTGGATTATTGTTGTGAAAATGAATGTTGGAAATGAGGAAGTTGTGGGAAATGAGTTGAATGTGAATGTGAATGGAGGAAATCAACAACAGGGTAATCATGATGGGATGATGATGATTAGGGTTGACCCAATCCTGTCCGGCTCAGAGACCTATGGGCCCTGGAAAAGGCAGATGGAGTTGGCCTTATCAGCCAGGAGAAAATTTGGGTTTGTGACAGGTGCAACAGCAAAACCTGTAACCAATGAGGCTCATATTGAGGCCTGGAATGCCAACAACAACTTGGTAATATCCTGGTTATTGAACAATGTGACCAGACCTATCAAAATGGCAAATCTGTACACACAGACAGCCAAGGAAATCTGGGACACACTCAAGAGAAGGTACTCAGTTGCAAATGGAGCCAAGAAATACAAACTGAGCAAAGAGACATATGAAGTGGTGCAGGGAAACAAAAGTGTGGATGAATACTACACTGAACTCACCATCTTATGGGACAAGTATGAACAGATGAGTGACTTCCCCGTGATTGCGAATGTGACAGAAGACATCTCCAGAATCCTCGAAGCCATACAAAAGCAGAAGAATGAAACCAGACTGTTTCAATTTCTGAATGGGTTGGACACCAAACTGTATGGAAACTTGAGAAGCAATGTGCTTATGATGAGTCAATTGCCCACAGTGGATGAAGTTGTTGGTTTAATACTCCAAGAAGAAACCCAGATGGTTAACTTAGGCCACAACAAGAGTAAGGAGAGTGAAATGTCTGCTATGATGATGAGAAGGGAGAATGGAGAGCAATTTTGCACCCACTGTCCTCAAATGAGAAATCATAAGACTGAAGAATGCTGGAAGATTGTTGGGTTCCCTCAAAACCACCCTAAAATGAGGAGAATGAACCAAAATGGAACAGGAAGAGGAAATGGTGGTCAATGGAACCAGAAAAATACTCAAGGGAATTACCAGCAAGGGGGAGCTAAATGGGGGAACAACAACAACAACAACAACAGTTACAATAAGCCAAAGACATATGGAAATCAGCAGAAGACAGCATCTAATGCACAAATGGAAACAGAACAGCCTGACTTTGCTGCAACCCTGGCAGCTATGAACCAGCAAATTCAGCAGCTCATGAAGTATGCCCCCAGCACCAGCAACTCAGAAAGTGCAGGAGGAGACACTGATGAAGAGATTGACTGCAACTTTGCAGGTATGATCATTAGTTGTAGTGCTCATTCATCTAAACTTGAGTGGATCATTGACTCAGGTGCCTCTGACCACATGACTGCAAATCCCACCATGTTAGAAAACCTGATTGAGATTCAAAACAAACCTAAGGTGAATTTACCCAATGGGAAAACTGCCTTTGTCACCCACAAGGGTCAACTCACTCTTGTAGATGGGTTGAAACTGAAAGATGTGCTGTACATACCTGAGTTCAAACAAAACTTGTTGTCTGTGCAAAAACTTGCAAGAGATAACAACTGTATTGTGACTTTTTGTGACACTAAATGTAATGTGCAGGACTGTATAAGCCATGAAGTCAAGGAACTAGGAAGAGCATACAGTGGTCTCTACTACCTAAATCCAAGCTACAAAAAGGCCAACCACACCACAAAACCAGAAGCTATCAAGTCAAGAAATGAGCCTCTCTTTTGTCCTAGCTTATCAAACTTTGTTAGAAAGTGTAATTTTGAGGCTGACATTTGTGGTCATAAGCCAGAAAACAATTCCAAATGTAACAACATTTGTGGTTTGAATGCAAAACAATCTGTTTCAATTTACAATCTGTGGCACAACAGGCTAGGACATGCTCCTATGAGCAAACTCAAATATATATCTGATTTGAATTTGAACACTAAAAGCCAGAATGACCACATATGCTTGTCCTGTCCAATGGCCAAACACACAAAATCACCCTATCCCACCAGTGTGACCACTGTTGCTCAACCTTTTGACTTGATACACATAGATATATGGGGTGCTTATAGGGTTGCATACAAGGGCAAATATAGATATTTTCTGACTATTGTTGATGATTTATCTAGAGGAACATGGGTGTACCTTCTAGAATACAAGTCAGAAGCCTTTGAAACTCTCAAAGCCTTTTGTGAGTTTGCTGAAAATCAGTTTGGGAACAGAGTCAAGGTGATAAGATCTGACAATGCTCTAGAATTTCATGACAGCAGCTGTTTAAAATACTTTGAAAGTAAGGGAATTGTGCACCACACTTCTATTGCTGACAGACAGCAGCAAAACGGGGTAGTGGAGAGGAAACACAGGCATGTACTCGAAATAAGTAGAGCCCTGAGATTTCAAGCTGGCTTGTCACTTGGATATTGGGGTGACTGTGTGTTGACAGCAGCATACATCATAAACAGACTACCCTCTCCAGTAATCAAAAACAAGACTCCATATGAAATCATACATGGAAGGAAGCCAAGCTATGAAAACCTGAAGGTCTTTGGCTGTCTGGTGATGGCATACAATCCTGACAGAAATAAGGATAAATTTCAACCCAGGGGAATACCTTGTGTGTTCCTTGGCTACCCTACTGTGCAAAAAGGGTATAAGGTACAGGATCTGATGACTAAGAGGAGATTTGTCACCAGGGATGTAACATTCCATGAGAGTGTGTTTCCATTTCAAAAATCAGGCAAGCAAGTGTTTATGCATCCTGTGCCCCCTGTGCTGAGTCAAGAACTTGCAGATGTACCTATCTTTGACACTGAAAATCAGGAAAAGAGTACGAATGAAGATGAAGTAAATGCTTCTGAAGAAAGTGAGAGCACAGGTGAAGCTGAAATGGACCATGACACCACTGAAGTGGAGTGTGTAAGTGAGGGGGAGAACAGTGAGAATCTCCCAAGGAGATCAGAAAGAGAAAGAAGACCACCAGCTTGGATGAATGATTTCATCACAGGTTACAAAGGGAAAAGTAATAATGACAATGCAGCCAAGGTTGTGCCAGTGGCTGAAGCAGAGATTGATGATGTATTTGCCAATATGGTGAAACAAATCTCCAACGCCCATGAACCGTACTTCTTTAAAGAAGCAGTGAGAGACTTAAACTGGGTTGAAGCTATGAACAAAGAACTTGATGCTCTGGAACTCAACAATACATGGGAGGTGACCAATTTGCCACCTGGGAGAAAGGCCATAGGCTGTAGATGGTTATACAAGTTGAAATACAAGCCTGATGGTTCATTGGAGAGGTATAAAGCACGGCTAGTAATACAAGGGTGCAGACAACAGGAAGGGATTGACTACACTGAAACATTTGCACCAGTGGCCAAAATGACAACTGTGAGAGCCCTTCTTGCAATTGCATCCATGTTAGGCTGGGAAACATGTCAAATGGATGTTACTAATGCATTTTTACATGGAGAATTGAAGGAGGAGGTGTATATGCAGCTCCCAAAAGGCTATACAGGTAAGGGCTGTAGAATCAGTACAGAAACAAACTCAAATGTACCAAGCTCAAACCAAAGGGTCTGCAGACTCATAAAATCCTTGTATGGGTTAAAGCAAGCTCCAAGGCAGTGGTTTGCAAGGCTCTCTACATCACTGATTACTTTTGGATATAAGCAATCCACTGCTGACCATTCATTGTTCATTAAGACTCAGGGAGAGAATGTCACCACTATTCTTGTGTATGTGGACGACATGGTGATTGCTGGCAACAGTCCCACTGAAATTCAGCTTGTCAAGAGAATGCTTAGTGGTGAATTTCACATGAAAGACCTTGGAAAGCTGTCCTACTTCTTAGGTCTGGAGATTGCACACACACCTCAAGGCATTTTTGTTTCTCAAAGGAAGTATACTACAGACATGCTGAAAGAATTTGGTATTGAAAAGGAGAGACCTTTAAAAATCCCATTGGATGCTAATGAAAAACTGGAACCAGGAAAGGGTACTCTTCTCTCAAGTCCTGACACATACAGGAGGCTCATTGGTAAGCTGATCTACTTAACCATATCCAGGCCAGATATCTCATTCTCTGTGCAATTGCTGAGTCAGTTCATGCAACAACCTACATCTGATCACTGGCAAGCAGCAAGACGGGTTCTGAGATACTTGAAAGGGTCTCCTAGTCAGGGCATCCTCCTTGCAAATTCCTCTGCAGCCAAGCTTACCGCATACTGTGACTCTGACTGGGCTTCCTGCCCTTTCTCTCGCAGGTCAACAACTGGTTTTTGCATTCTCCTTGGCAACTCACCTATCTCATGGAAGTCTAAAAAGCAAGGGGTGGTTGCTAGATCGTCAGCTGAGGCTGAATACAGGGCTATGGCCCTCACTACATGTGAAATTACGTGGATCTTGTCTCTGCTCAAGGAATTGGGTCTCAAACAGGTCAAATCAGCTGTGTTGAAATGTGATAATCAAGCTGCCCTGTCGATTGCAGCAAACCCTGTGCTGCATGAGAGAACGAAACACATAGAGATAGATTGTCATTTCATTCGAGACAAGGTATCCCAAGGTACTGTTCTTCCCTCCTATGTTCCTTCAAAACATCAAATTGCTGATGTTTTGACAAAAACCCTGCCTGTAGCGCAACACAGACATTTGCTCAGCAAGATGGGAGTTCAAGAAGTCTCTCACTCTCATCTTGAGGGGGAGTGTAGAAGTATGGCAAATTCGGGTTCACATAATGCTAATTTTAGCCTGAACTCTGCATGGAATTCATTATGGCAAAGACACAAGAGGAAAGCCAAGTTTGGCATGTGACTGGTTCGTACTAGGTGAGCTGTAGTAGTTAGGTGAAGCTTTTGAGCTGTAAATCAAGGTTGTAATTAGCTTTGTCTGTTTGTACAAATCATAGCTAGGTTTTTGTAGTTTCCCTCCATATATAAGGGACCATAAGTGTACATGTTAGCACTGAGAATTCTGAAATGAGAGAGCAGCCGCATTAGGTCTGCAATTCACACAAACTCTTTGCACTTGCAATTTTATTGTTCATTCAAAATTGTTTCTGACAATCTGGTAAAGGATGGCACAAGTCTGCAAAACTCAACAAGTTATCGTAACATGTAAGTATGCATCAAGCTACTTGTATTTTGCTCGAGGCCAGGATTAAGTTATGACATGAAAGTAGTCAGTAGTGTGTGATAGACCCTAAGTCTGTAAGATTCAACTATCAGGAGTCAGGACAGCATCTACTACTGTATGTCTGTATGCGCAACTATTAGTCATTGATATATGACAAATTGCGATTAATGTTTCAACTCCCTGCCCGTATTCCTTTGTCTGAGGATGCAGATTTGTCTATCACAGTGGAGTGATAACTTGTCATCAGTTTCTCCTTCAATTGGACAGCATTTCAGCTTTGCTGTGTTTGGCATTTTAACTTTGCTGTGTTTGATATCTGATATGCAATCATCAAATAAAATGCATGTATGTCGTGAAAATTTTGCCTGCTCGGGTGATCTTTCGTGCATACCCAAAAGACACCGTAAACTAGTGACAAAAAGGCGGAGCACACGCAGAGGAAGCCGTCTGATTGCCAGCCGGGAAGCAACATGAACACACTACCTGGGGAAATCTGATCTTTTTAACGTTATGTTTAGTTGTTTACCACTTCATTTAAGGCTTGCGTAAATTTAACACCTAAACTAGCAAAAATGACGAAGGGTTTAAAGAAAAAAATCCAAGTTATACGATGTCATGTATGTAGACCACTACCACAACATCACGCAATCGTTCTTATCTTTGAACTATGAAAAAAAAAAAAAAAAAACATTAAACTAATTTCAGATTCAGATAATTTTCAAGGAAGATTAGTTTACTCGCGCAGTATAGGTTCGGGTCAACTTTGTCTTAACTTAACTTCAAATCTACGGTCTTTTGGTCGGTTGAGTTTAAATTCCACGTCAAATTCTAATTACTTTCTTTACTTCCAAGCTCGTGTTATGTTTCTCTTTCGCCAAGTCTGCTTGTAACTCGCTAAATTGTGATCGGCCAATTAGACCAAAGCTTATATGCCCATTAACCACTCTCCAAAAAGACCAAATCCAATCAACGACGACTCAAACTCAACTACTTGCCAACTTCCCCATGTTTTCTTCCATCTTTCCTCTTCCTCCTTAGCTGTATCTTCTTCCACAATTCTTGTCTTTCTTCAAACTTTTCTCATCATCATCATCTTCACAATTAACAAACCAGCAAGAAAAATGTACAATCCACTTACAACAAAGCTAACACCTCACCACATCTGAATCCAACATCTGTAATAATAAAATTCAGTTATTTCTTGCACTATTTTTAGCAAATTTAAAAAGAAGAATTAAAAAAAAATGATGAAATCCCCAATTCTTCCAATCACAAACCCATCTCTGAAATCCAGCAACAAAATGTCAACAATGTTGCTTCACCATCACACCTCAAATGATGATTTGCCCACTACCCATCTCTTAATTTCCCCATCTTCAACTCTTGATGATTTTGATCAGCACAAATCTTATGATAAAACCCCTCTTTTGTCACGGGCGTTTAGTTTCACTGGTGGGTTCTGTGCAACAAGGCAGCAGCAGCAGCAGCAGCGGCGCCGCCGCGCTGCGAGTGATGAGAATTTATTCTCTCTACAAAATGGTGGTGTTGGTGGTAATGGTGGTGGTGGGGATCAGTCAGTTGTGAGTAATGTGGAGCATGTTGCTTCTGAAACACTCTTGATCACTCGGCTTAGCTTGAAGCTTCTTCGTTACCTAGGGTATGCTTATGCTGCACATCTCCCTTTTTTGTTTTAATTTTGTTTGAAAGTTTGGATTTTTAGATGAATTTGAGCAATTTGGTTGTTGGGTTTTGGTGATTTTGATTTGATGTGTCTTTCGTGTGAAATGTTTGATCTTTTGTTATGATTTTGCTGATTTTGGTGAATTTGGAGGTGATACATGTTAGTGGGATGATTCAATCTATTGCATTTATAAAGTTGTGGGAGATTTCAGTTATGTTTTTAGGTGTTGAAAGAATAAAGTTTGCGAATTTCGCAAAATTAGAGTTGCTAATTGTGTGTGATGGGTCTTGATCATTTTAATGGAAGTAAGTATGGTGAGAAATATGATTATCTTTGCATACAAATGAGTTAGAATGAATCAGTTTGAATGTGGAGATTGGAGTAGAAGTAAAACCGAAAAGTGTTGGAGATGAAGGGAAGGCAGTTAGTAAAACAGAAGAACATTTGGATGAACACTAAAGAAATGCTCTTTCAAGGTGTTTGAAACCAGCCTCTCTATGTTTTCAAAATAACGGCAAGGATGTTGTTCTTATCCTATCTCCCGTACCTTGCCGTAGGTAGGAGCCTTTGTGAAACTGGGATAATGTTGTTGGTTACCTGAAGTTTTTTTTTTATTGGTTTGAGGTATTCAAGATGGAGCTCACACTTGGACATTGTTACATGAAATTCTGGCTATCCATGTTGGGTATATGTACTGTTTTTTTTTTTCCAAGGGGAGGGTAGTACGCACTCAAGTCAACACAGACTTCTTATTCTATACCATTGTGGCAAGGTGAAGAGAATGAAAACTTTTTATAGCTGGTTCAACTCCCAAATTTGTCTTTGGTTGCAGACAAAGAGAAGTTAATTAAAGACAGTGTGGGTAACTTCATGGACAATGTGCCTAGCCTAGGTATCTACTAGTTATTGGCACAACAGCATCACCAGCTTGTGTCTATTGTTGATGCTTGACGTCTTTATGTGACAGAGTTGTTATTGAAGAGTGTAGCAAATTAGTTATCAGTAATTCAGCTGAAGTAGGGAATCTTGCGGTCATAAGACAGTTGACGTGTACTACAGCAATGATCCGCAGTTTTCTTAACTATTCAGAACATATTGTTGTTATCCGTTATACTGAGTGTCTTGAGCAGTCCTTACCCCCATATGGCTCAAGTATAATACTCTTTGATTACCGTGAATAGCTCTTGTGAGTTGACTAAACAACCTGCCCTTTACTTTGGAGAAGGATACCTATATCCAGTAAATTTAGATATTTGGTTGCGTGGTTTTATGTTGGTCTTCTTTCCTGCAGAATCCCTTTCTCCTTGAGCTTGTCACTTTTGTCTTTATTTCTGCGTTTTTCTATATTATCTACTCCGTATGCAGTTAATAAATAATTACACGGAACAGAACTACTAATAAGCAATTGCTGGTCTTAACAAACACCTTTTAAATTTGTTGAACTAGTGTTCTTGTAAGCAACACTAGACTAGTTTTTTGAGCTATTCACTGCATGGCTTGTGTCTAATGAATTGAGAATACAGAAAGCCGAAAGTCTTCATTCTTAATTTACTGTCCACAGCGCTGCATGGTTTTAACACCCCTAACTGCGAATGGAATCCTGAGTCCAATGTACAAGGAGGAGAAAATTGATTTCTAGGCAGTATCTTATGGGAAACAACTAACAAGATACCCTCTAAGAGAATGTCACTATAGCTGTTGAGAGGTTTTTAATTATTTTTTTTTTTTTGTGTGTGTGTGTGTGTGTGTGTGTGTGTGTGTGTGTGTGTGTGTGTGTGTGTGTGTGTGTGTGTTGGCAACTGTTTTTGATATATAGAAGTTGGAACATGATATATAGAAGCTGGAACACCGACAACGGTAGTTCTCTTAACAAGCATCGTGTCTAGGGAGACCAAAAGAGTGAGTTAAGGGGTCAGGCTAAATGTAAAATTCTTATGGGTCTGAATATTTGTTGGATGCTTCCAAACACCTTTTGGCACATACCCACATGTTTGTACACATGGTTTGCTAATTTAAGAATCCCATTTGAAAAGTAAATAAGGGTAAGGAGTTGATCTGTCTGTTGAGGAGAATCTACATCCCTAAACTGCTCCTCTTGCTTCAGTGTGTCCTTGTAATGATTCAGAGAATCCAATATCTTTGCTATTTGTTTTCAAGTACCTAACACATTTTTATACCCAGCATCTTCAGGAAAGGAAAACCAATGTGTAAAAAAAAAAAAAAAAAAAAAAAAAAAAAAAAAAAAAAACATTTCTGTTCAAGCATGCATGTCAGCCAATTTGGCATTGGCTGATTTTCTCTTAGCTCTCTTGAAATTTTGTAGAAGGCGATTTGCAAACTATTGCATGTCTTATCTTGAACTTTATTCAGGGTAGGCTACAGATGGATCACAAGATTTCTTGCTCTAGGTTGTTATGCCATGTTGCTGATCCCTGGTTTTCTTCAAGGTTTGTCTATTTTATCATGGTGTTTTTCTAATCCTTTTGTGTTTCCTGGTGTCTATAATTTGCTGTATGCAGTACAACTATGACAATGTGTATTTTCTTCTGGCAGTTGGATATCATTATTTCCGTTCAAGTCAAATTAAAAGAAGCATAGTCTATGGTGATCAACCTAGAAACAGGTATGTAGAGAGAAACTTCTTACTTATTTCATGAATGTTATTGGGATTTTGGATGTGTAGTTAGTTTGGACTCTTAGGAGTTCTAAATGAAAGTCAATTTTGAGCATTTCGCAGGCTTGATCTATACTTGCCTAAGAATAGCGAAGGGCCAAAACCTGTTGTTGCCTTCATCACCGGTGGTGCTTGGATAATTGGGTGAGTTATCAATTTGCTGCAGCTATGTTTTTCTTGCTTCAAGTCATTTGTCAACTAGTATTGTGATTAGAAGGCTTAAGTGATGTGGCATATTGAAGATAGGGAAAAGGCTCCAGGCTTTATTTATTTATTATTTAGGGTTTACACTTTCACCTGCCCCAGAATGCCTGACATTGGTTATGTGGCAAAACATTCCTATTATTCTTATTGATTCGGCGTAGCTTAACCAAATATTTTACTCAAAATATCTAGACATAGCTGCTTCATGCTCAAAGAAAGCTTTATTAACGAAGACCTACGAAGGAGAAGTACTTTAATACATTACCAAATTGCAGGGGAAAATTGTTTCTACGTTCACCACTGCTTCTGAAGATTCTCCTGAGTCCTGACACATATATTATTTATTGTTACTTGCTGTTTTCTCCTTTCTCTAACTCCATGTTCAGAAACATGACTCTATTTACAATATAAAGCCATAAAACTCTCATCAGAGTAAAACAAAAAAATAGCAATTTCGGGACAACTTTCATCGCACAAAGGCCAGCGTAGTTTTCATTTTGGGTCATTCAGAAATAGGCAAGGCTCCGTAAATCCGAACCCCCTACTTCACTGTTGGTGAAAACCTTTGAGGCACTCGGGCAATGTTGTTACTGATATTGTATGACCACTAGGGCTTCTTGAACCTGGGCATCCAAATACCAAGCCATAGCCCTAGGAACCACAATACCTTTACATGCCATGTATGATGTATCTATGAATCCGTGATATGAAAAATATGATTCATTGCAGTGAGGGGTTATAGAGTTATAGCAATGACATACTCGCGATAATATCTTTGTTCTCTGTACTTTCTTTTCACGTTCTTCCAGCAACAATAAGATTTAATATAATATAAAATCAGTAAGGGGTTCAGCTGAACAACTTCATAATCAACTCAAAATGTGGCGACACAAAGTTATTAGATGTGAAAGGCACAACTTTGTGGTAAGAGTTGTAAATGATGACTGTTCTAAAAGTCTAATCAAACTGAAAAGATTTTGCGGGAAATGATATGGTTTGGAGCGGCAATCTGGAGCATCTTCTTACTTGGGACGTGTGTGTAGGCCAAATCTGAAGGTTGGCTGCTTGGTTCACTGTAACATAGCTTTGGGTTAGTGGGTAAGTGGCTATTGTCCGTTTCTGTTGGACACGCAGTTTTTGTGAAATTGCTACGGCCTTGAGACTTTTCAGGGCCTTCCAGCAGCCATAAGGTGTAGGAAGTGAGGAGAGTATCATATTTTGGGAAGATGTTTTGAGAGGAATTTCTATACTTTGGTTCATCGTACCATGGTTTTTGTCTCTTTCCCTAATGGAGGAAATGATCTTGATCGTCACTTGGAAAGGGAGTTGGCTTAGCCAGCTGTTCTCATGCCTTCTCATGCGGTATCTTCTGCTGAATAGAATGATTGGAATCTGGAAGGTAGATACTTTAGGACTTTTAGCTGTAAATCTTCTCTGAGGACTTTGATTAGGTCAGTGTCTACTTTTTGTTCGGATACGGAAGACCGAGGCAGCTCTTAAAGTTTGTTATTTCCTCTAGTTTATGGGACTGAAGAGAACGCTGAGGATAGTGATGCCAGCCTTGTAGTGATCTTAGCCTTGATGTTTGTGTTGTGTAATGGTGACAAGTTCCGAATTGTCCTCGTCTGTTTCTTCACTTAACATGTAGCATATATTTTCTTTAAGACTTTTTCTGAAAAGCAGTGAGTGTCCTAGCTAGATATTGGTATACTTCCTTTCGTATAACATTTCTAGGCTTGGGTAGCAACAACGATTGGAGAAAAGGTGGGTAGTAGCCTAGCTGTGTTGCACAGGGGGAAGTAGCCGGGGCTTTCAAGTGTGTGCCGATCCCCTTACCTTGAAAGAAGTAGAGCATGTTCTTATTTGCGAGGATGAAAGGTCTTCCTTTCCTCCTTTCATTGTATAAGAATATACTAATGTTTTCTTATTAGAAAATGCAAAAGCGATTCAATTTTAAGATCTGGTGAGTTGGGAATTTAGAATATGACCAATAAAGGACTTCTAGTTCTTGCCCTCTCAAGCTTCACACTCTTTTCAATGAACCTCTTTGTTTCTGTTATTAAAAAAAAAAAAAAAAAAAAAAAAAAAAAAAAAAAAAAAACAAACATGGATTACTAGCTAAAGTAATTGAAATGGTGAAGCCAATTGTATGTTCATGTCGAAGTTTTTCTGGGTAAAGGTTTTAATGGAAAACTTTCTTACATTTAGAAACTTATATTTAGCATAACTATTGTAATCATCTCAAGTATCTGCTGGAACTCTTTTTGGGTCTTTTCAGTTAGTTGTCGGAAGTTTTACTAATTTGCATGGACATCGGTAATCACCTTACAGATAAGCAGGAGTAGAACTCTCTTACTCTTAGAAACAACAAATAGAAGCGGTTTTTCGAAGGAGACTATATCACAAATTTTTGGTGGATTTGGAAAGGAGTGTTTTTTTGTAGGAGAAAATGTTCCGAATTACTTAAGAAGCTGGCATCACCTTAGTACTCCCCGTTTGTTGATTAAAAAACACTTCATGTACTTGTCAAGCGTTGCCAGCATTACATAATACAATGATGACATACCTAAGATTACCAAAAAGACTTTTGTCAAACTTTTTGTCAAGATGAGTGGTGGGAATTGCTATCACAACTTCTCAAGCTGAGAAAGAGCATATCAACTTAAAAAAATGCTTTACCCTGTTCTGACCTTCACAATAAACCTGAGGCATTGCGGATAGTCTTTATTGTACAAACCTGAGAAAGCAATTGATCCATGCTTCTGTTGGCCAGAGAAGGAAATATTTCTAAGCTCTTGATTCTTCGTGATTATAATAATAAGTGTAATACTAATGTACTTATCATGTGCCGATTTTTCTAAGCTTAGATGGAAACAACACTGCAATTTGGCGACTTCTAGAAGAGGGATGTGCCATAATGAATTGCATAAGTTGCAGCTATGAGTCATATGTTTATGTAATAATTGCTCCTATGAAGGACCACAGTGAAGGGTGAAGTTCTCTTGAGAAAATAGGATGTTTTTGTGTTATTTCTATTTAATTTGGAGGTCTAAAGAAGGAAATACTGATCTTGTTCAGGGCTGTCTTGTCTTAAGAAACGGAAATTTCCCTAAGAAGTTATTTAGCGTCTAGTTTTTCGTTAGGCCCAGAAACAAGCACTCCTCCCAAACAGTATTTTTATTTAAATGCAAAAGAAGCTAATTCCTCAAGTTTTTGAAACAGGTGGCAATAGAACAGGGTACTTCTTTGGAATTTTGTTGTAGTGTTTCTAGAAGCAATCTCCTTATTCAAGTATCCATGAACATTTTTCTGCTCTCTAAAATTTTTCTGATAAGATTGTTCATGTCATTGTTGACAGTTACAAAGCATGGGGCTCTCTACTGGGGCAACACTTAGCGGATAGAGACATCATTGTGGCTTGCATAGATTATAGGTAAGTGGCACCCGGTATATTAGCTCTTTAGCACCTCTAAGTTTGCTGCTAGGTGTGATTTATTTTTATATGCGCTGCATTTGCTGGTCTCCCTTCTCATCAGTTATCTTTATTTACTTTCTTATCAGAAAAAAAAAAGAAAGAGAAAAATTAGCTTTAATAATTTGGCTGTGTGTGTTTCGTTGCCAATATATGTTAGTATGATATTAAAAGAAATAGGATTTGCTTTTTGAGTTGTATGCGGCAGCTGATCTGGGTCATCACCTACAATAAGATCATTATATCCCAGTGCCTTAAAATGCTTCTGCCATATGGTGAGGTTAGGGGGGAGTGGTTGACAACAACAACAACGCCTTTACGCAGCCTTACCACTACGTCAAAAACATGAGTCAGTTTCCGGGCGATTTGGAACAAATTAAGTTATAATGCATGGTTTCTATAATGTTTTCGTCAGTCGTCTTTGCAGTAGCTTCTACTGATTATGCTTGAAACTTGTGGTGCGTCATCTCTGTTTATAGGAACTTTCCTCAAGGTACAATGAGAGATATGATTGATGATGCTTCACGTGGCATTTCATTTATCTGCAAAAATATTGCAGAATATGGAGGCGATCCAGACAGGTGATTATCCAACATGATGGTTAACTTCAGTCACTGGCATATTTTTCATTCTGAAAAGTTCTCTTTATCTGAACACCATATCATCCTCAGCTAGTGTGCTTATAATGTCTTTCTTCTTTGCAGAATTTATTTGATGGGACAGTCAGCTGGTGCACATATTGCCGCTTGCACTATTGTCGAGCAAGCTATTAAAGAGACGGGTGAGGGAGACAGTGTTACCTGGAGTGTCTCACAGATAAAAGCTTATTTTGGATTATCAGGAGGGTAAGCTTTCGCTTGCATTCGATGAGGAGACTGTTAACTGCACCTTGTGACACTGATGTTTAATTACATACTCGTATATAACTTTGTGATGTCTTTGCCTTGGGACTTTTGACATCTTTTGTGCCCTTCCCCCCCCCCCCCCCCCTCCCTCGGAAATAGGAGCAGGCGAGCAGCTATTGCTGCGGGGGTGGGGCATCTTGTGGTTGTTAAGCATCAGTTTAATCATCCATATATCAATGTAGAGTAATAAATAATAATTGTAATTAGTATAAGCTGTGTAACATTGCCTGTGGCTGTGAGTGCCTGTGCATGGCTAATGAGGTAAAGGCATGCTGTTGCGCTAAACACCTATTCTGACGAGTCAGAGCAATTGTCAATTGCTTAAACCTGATATAAGACCAAGTATAGTGAATCTTTTTTTTTTTTTTTTTTTTTTTAACAGAGAGGGGCAAGCCCATAGTGAACTAAATATGACTTCAGTTGCAAGCTGTTGTGTT
Organism: Spergularia bocconei; assembly: GCA_963457585.1. Lineage (NCBI taxonomy): Eukaryota > Viridiplantae > Streptophyta > Magnoliopsida > Caryophyllales > Caryophyllaceae > Spergularia > Spergularia bocconei. Next base: position 22,079,182 of record OY734943.1, on the reverse strand, counting down.
AGTGCACCACCCCCCCCCCCCCCCCCCCTAAACTTGCTTTTGTTGCTCTTTTTGGTTATTCACACTTGTCTTTTTTTTCTTTGGCTTGAATGACAATGTCAGGTACAATTTGTTGAACCTAGTCGATCACTTCCACAATAGAGGTTTATACCGTAACGTATTTTTGAGGTAACACTTCCATCTTCTCTTGTTACAATCTGAAACTATACTTGCATCTGTATACTTACATATAGCCAATGCAAACGTTTTGATCTAGCATAATGGAAGGGGAGCAATCGTTGCAGCGTTATTCGCCGGAAGTTGTGGTGCAGGATCCCAATGTTAGAAGTGCACTTTCGTTGCTACCTCCCATTGTGCTTTTCCATGGCACTGCAGATTATTCAATCCCATCAGATGCCAGGTTCGCTGTTCTTCCTAAGTTCCTATTATAATAATTCGTTATCATGCTATAGGATATCTTGGTTCTTACAAAAATAACCAGCCTGAGCGATTAAATTGTGAGCCATGTATCGAAGAGTGATCCATTGGAGAATTTAAGATGCATTAAGGACCCTGATACTGAACTATCACTATCTCGAAAAATTACTCTGCTGCAACTTAATGCGTGGTATAATCTTATTTACTCTTGCTAACATTTATCTATTCCAAAACCCAAGAGGATGTATTTGGGAAACCCTTTTGCACACTTGGATTAATCATGCCACAATTCACATCATGCTACAACCAACATACATGTCTTTTAAAAAGACTTTATGGTATCTATTGAGTTTTTTTCTTGCTTGTTTGTTAGAAGTCCATATTATCTTTCTAGCAACTTCATACAAGTTATCGAAGTGAAGGAGTGGTAATGAGATTCATGTACTCTATTTCAAGTGTTCCTAGTATATAAGTGACAATGAATCATTGCCACCAAACATGTTTATTTTGTCGATTCTCATTACTATTAGTTAATAATGAAAAAAGAGAACTCACCATATATCAGTCGAGGAGAGATATCATGTGAATCCAAGCGGATCTTAAAACCATTATTCTACTTTATAACCTTGTACCAAATAGACTATAATTACACATGGGCCTCACAGAACTTTATTCTTTTTTTGGGTACAGTGAAAGTTTTGCTGCAACACTTCAGAGAGTTGGAGTAGATGCTCAGGCAATCATGTACGAAGGGAAGACCCACACGGATGTTTTTCTCCAGGTAAATGCCAATTGCTGATTTTTTTCTTCAGCCTTTAAAGTGGAAGCAGAAGCAGCCGCAAACTGCGATTGCCTACTGCCCTACTGGTGCTAAACTGATATTACCCCTCCCTGGACATAGGTCGCATATACCATTTCATTGTTTTAGATGCCATTTCCATACCGTTATGTTCTTGATGCTGGAGTTCTTCAACCGTTCTAATATCCTGCACATTTCCATACCGTGCACTATCGACCTGAAGTTATCTGTTAACCTCACTTGGGTAATGAACGGATAAAAAGTACAAGCAATAGGGACAAAAAATATGTTTGATGAACTGCAATGTGATGTGTGAAACGATTGATCATATAACATCGCATTTTGTTGACAGAAAAATTGGATACTCATCTTATGGACATGCCTGTGGGAACTGATTTGTAATGAACCTGTTTTCAATTCGATATATTTGTGCTTGACTTGCTAGGATCCAATGAGAGGGGGCACTGATCAGATGTTTGAAGATCTAGTTTCTATCATTCATGCTGGGGACGAGGAAGCCCTTGCCAAGGATGCCGCTGCACCACCTAGAAAACGCCTGGTGCCAGAGATTATGTTGAAGTTGGCTCGTGCTGTTAGTCCTTTCTAATTCTTCAGGAATTCCAAGTGTACCAGTAAACCAAGAAACAACATTCTTGCATTCTTTTGATGGTGTTAGTGGCAGCCATCTCATTTGTAATGTATATACATTATACTCCCTTCGTTTCATCGAGTTCTTACATTTGGTTTGGTTATGTGAGAGAAATTCAAACCAAACGTAAAGAACTAAAAGAAACAAAGGAAATACACAAGTCCTAACGTCCGATTGTGTAGCTAACTTGTTGTATAACAGTCTGCTTATAATGTAAATAAAATTTTGTAGCAAGAATCATATTTATGAGGCAATTTTACCAAGTATTGTGATGTATCCACGGTACCACTGTTCTATAAGAGGTTCTGTTTATTGGATACAACTCTCAGCGTACCGCCACATGCGCCAGGCACTTGAACACTGATAGTGACTGTAGTGCATCCAGGTGATACTCAATACATGTGACATGGTGATACCGAAATTGACTAATAGCGGTGTACCACTACGGTACTGTCGAGTAATCGTAAATCACCAGTTTGTTAACGCTTGCTTTATTGCATCATCATATATTCATATGTTACATATACTGATCACAACATTGAGGAAAACAAACGCGTCTACAACATTACCTTAGTGCCTTATAGATTACAGGCTCCCGAGTCCCGCTTATATTTGGTAAAACGATTTCATAGCTCATAGGTGTATGTCTTAAATAATCTGTCTTCAATCTCGTAGCTCATCATTTCTTCACTGCTGCTTTCCCTCCCTTGCCCTGTATGAGTTAGACATTCAACAGATTAATGAGTGAACAACTTAAACAACGAGAAATGAAGTACTTGTAAGCGTAATGACCAGAACACGAACCTTCTTCTTTGGTTCAGGTGCAGCCTTCTTCGGACCTTTCTTTGAAGCAGACACTTTTGACGTACCAGGTTCAGCAGCCTTGGCTACTGTTTCCTTCTTTGCCTGTCCAAACAATTGTGTACCAATTTGTTTCTCAGCCTTCATTGATGCCATTATATCACCTCTTCTTTTCTCGAGATAACTCTGAAGTCGAAACTGATGGTTAACGTTGTATGTTTATGGTTTTAATTGTTATAAAAGAGCTACACACACGACGTATATATATACACAGCACGAAGTGAAGGATTTGGTACTGGTACTGGTAAGAACAGAATAAAAATGCGCAAGTGTTGCGAGATAAGTGAGGATGATATCAGTATACGATGCTTTTTTTTTTTTTTTTTTTTTTTTTTTTTTTGAGTAGCAGTATACGATGCTTTGTATTATTGATTGAAGCATGTATTCTTTCTTTCCTTTGTAACACTAGTTGCCATAATCAGGACGTATGCTACTGTCTTGTTAATGTTTGTCACAAATTAGTAGGTGATGGGAGTTACAACTTGATCAACGATTCTACGTTCCCTGTTTAAAGGTACGTAAAACAAAAGACGGCCGCTCTTACAACTGGGTGTAACACAATAATTCCCCGAAATCACTAGTAGAAACTCGAAATTAGCTTGAACCCCTGGAATACGACAACTACGGTAACAGTATCAGTGAAAACGTGTAGAACAACTTTCGTACAGAATGCCGAGAGTGCAGCAGCTAAAAACTGAATCAAGCAAAAGATAGCATTGACAGAGACATCGTTAGCTTCATATCCCGGAATGCGGGATTTGGAGAACCCTCTTGAGGGCAAGCTCTTATAACAACACATCGCAAATGGCGGTGTCAGTAACATATCGGGTAATTACCACATTGTTGACATATGTACAGATATATGGTGCCTGGCAAGGCTCATCGCCTCCAGGCATCCGGCAACCAAGGTACGAAAAGAAAAACCTGTGACTACTGCCGCCTAGTGGCATGCTCATGCGGTCATGCCAGCTCGAAGGATTCTTCCCTTTCTATATGGGAACTGGTGGACATATGAAGCGCTAGTGAGTCTCTAATACAGCTCGGCGCTCCAAAAGATCCAACAGCACACTTCTCATCTTTTCAAGAGAAACCGGTTTCAACAGGAACCCATCCATACCTGCCCTCACACAATTATCTCTCGTTACTCTGTCAGTGCTTCCAGTGAGTGCTACTATAATTGGTTTCTCATGACGTTTTGAGAACCTTTTCCGTATTTGAACGGAGACTTCATAGCCATCGGCTCCAGGATTACACAAATCCAAGAAAATCACCATGTACTCCCGAGAAACTTTTACAAGGCATTCTTCACTGCTGCCAACCGTTGTAACATCACAGCCAAGATGCATCAAAAGCCCTCTTGTCGCAGTTCTGCTAACCCTGTAAATCATTGACCAAGGTATGTGTTACAGAGATTATTTATTAGAAAATTAAAATCAATAGCAAGCAAAATGACCTTACAAAAAAAAAGACCCCGAGTAAATCAGGTAGGGTTTCCCTGTAAGGCAGGATACCCGAATACACCAAAACTCTACAGGGGTTGAGCCCTCTAAGGCTACAATCTACCTACCATAAAACCCAGCCAATTTGGTAAGAAAAACTGTTATACACTACAGCCTGAATTAAGATAATGCTTCGTTCTTAAATGGCACATAAGCAGCCAATTGGCACTTGGGAGGTCTAAATTTGGAAGTCAGATGAGTTCTGCTTTCCAAAAATGGCAATTAACAACAAATCACAAATAAACCACAACGGATTTACATCAAGGGAGATATCTAAGACTAGAACGTGCACAATCTTCAAGCAAAGTACAGTAACTCTATGCTGTTTCGAGGCTTACAAACTTTGAATTAAATCGTAAACAAGACAGCCATCTAGTGATGTTACCACTGTAGCCTTGTGACAAAGGCTAGAGATAGCCATGATGTAATCTTACCCTTGAATGCAGAGACATAAGTTTCAGTCTAAGACATGAAACCTAAGAAATATTAAAAAGCTAATTCAGGTAATTCATTCATTATGAGAAAAATTATATCATATTGAGGTCAAAAGGAAGAGAATTGAGAGTAAAATCTGAATATTATTTCCGTAATCTGATGAAATAATATTACAAAGCATCAAGCTCTATCTATACTACTCCGTATGAACTAAGGTGTAACAAATTAAAGCCAGCTCATCAATCCTTGTAACTTAATTCTGTTACAGTTACAGGGGCAGGATAGTAATTATATAGTTCATATTATGGGTTAAAGACACTTTAGTACTTCATAAGCATCTAAAAGATGAGTATCGTAAGGCATTGATTTCCATTATTACTTGACAAAATTAAATTAAAGAACAATGACACAGCTTGGTTAAGGCAATTAAATGAAGTTGCCCCCAGCCCAAGTCACTGAGTAGAGTAAGTCGGATGCAGCCCAGTCAAGGCCTTTTGCTTGCTTTAGTCTTTTAAACCACCCTAGACTCTCTAGAAAGCACCCTCAGGGTAAAGTCTGTCCTTGAATTAGCTAGGGTCCTCATTCTTGTATCAAATCTCTCAACACTACAAAGGGGTCAGTAAACTCTGTCGCAGACACATCAGATTATGGGTCTAGGCTGCACAAACTCAAACACTTGAGACTATAAAAAAAACCTTAGTCTAGGCTGCACACACTCACCAACTCAAACACTTAAGACTATGAAAAAACTCTAGACTACGTTGCACCCTCAGATTAGCCTAACATTCAGTCCTTAAATCAGCAAGGGTCCTCGTCTTGTATTAAATCTCTCAACACTACATGGCGGTCCCGTAAACTCTGTTGCAGTCTCGCAGACACATCAGACTATGTGAGCTTAAAAAACTCTTGTCTAGGCTGGATAAAGTAAAAACATACGGACTAATTCTAGAGTTCAAACATTAGCTGAACTGCAGATATAAGCCCAATCCCCATAGGATAGCAAGAGGGAAGCTAGCTGAGACATAATAGCTGCCCAGGTCTTCAAACATCAAGATGCCAACTTGACCAAAAAAAAAAAAAAAAAAAACTTGGAAAAAACTGGACATAACTCGGATAGTCGGAAGAGATAAGTAAGTATCATTTCCTTCATACAAGAGAAGTTTGCGCGAGGTCTGTAACTAACATCAGCCAAGAAGCATTTCTTATCAAAAGATGACAAAGACTTGAGAAGAGAAGTGACAGGCTGCCCATCCACCTATCCATTCCAAGGGATGACATATTCTAATAAAAATGCGAGTTTTTGCTTGTAAATTGGCACATACTTAATGTGGAGGCTCTATCAGTACACATCATAATTCAGCTTGCACTTCACATTCAAAAAGTATGCCCTCTACAACGCTCAACAGTTTACATTTGTCTTTCGCACACTAACCAAGGAGAGGGAGTATACTTCAGCTTTGCCCTTCACAGTCTTCCACAACAACACTCAAGCAACTTTTCAGAACCATCAGCCTCCACACTGGCCATGGGATCTTACTTTTAAAGGTCGATACCTGATAACTGACTCAATAGTCACAATAACTGGTCTTCTTGGAAAGAAAAGTCAACTGGATGTACTTCATTCACAGTGAAATGGTAATAAATTTCTAATAAAACAATACTCGTCTAAATAGGTTAGAGCAGAAACTAATAGGAAAGTGTATCTGGCACTAACCCATTCTCATCCATAACAAGAACTTTGAGACCAGAAAAGCTTGAAGGCACGTGATTAACCAGTGGTTTAGGAACAAATGGGATCATGACTTCATTTGAAAGCTCAGGAATCCCAAGTTTGACATCGAAGATTGCAGTGCAACCCTTGCCTAGACCTTCACTTTCAATCCAGATGTTCCCTTCCATGAGAGTTACAAACCTAATGACAAAATATGAAAAAGATCAATGAAAAAGAAAAATTAGAAAACAACCTTATAAGAAAAAAAAAAAAAAAAAAAAAAGATCAGTGTGATCTTGTACAATTGTGCAACTTCAATGGACGATGTATGCCAAGAACTTATAAGAATGCCTAAAGGTCAACCATTTTCACAGCTGTCCTATTATGCTGTGAAAGTCCGGCCTACTCAAAGGAAATAGTTCACATACCTTTTACAAATAGCAAGGCCAATTCCACTTCCACAAGAATTCCGATTAGCTAGTGTCTGAGTCTGTGCAAACTTCGTGAAGAGCTTGGGGATGTCTTGTGGGCTGATTCCAGGTCCTGAATCCTTCACCTAAACCAACGCAAGTCAACACAGATATTTGAAAGTAGGCCCTCCTAAAAATGACAAATCTACTGAAAAGAAAGATAAAACATACCTGCACTCTCATATAGAAGTGACTGTCAGCTGCTACTGGGACCAAATCAGGAGTACGTTCTGCTTTAGCGACAAAAGCTGTGACAGATATGCTTCCTTCTTTCGTAAACTTCACCGCATTACCAACAACATTTAAAAGTATTTGCATTAGACGTTTTTCATCGCCGATGGCAAATTCTGGCACATCCGATGCCAAACTTAGTGTAACTGATAGCTTCTTGACAGATGTTACAGGCTTGATCAAATTAAGAACCTGTAACACAAGGCAAGCATCTCATTTTAGCTAACAGCATAAACAGAACTTTCATGAAAGCATAATTTACTTGGAACCAAGTTTCTAAGTAGAAAATGTTCAACCACAGGCGGATTCTTTACAAATACAAATTAGTATTTGCATTGTGCGGGACAGCGGACACAAGAAGTTACGAACTAACCCATAAATTAGGGTGTAGCAATCTAAATTTACCTCTCTAAACATATTGTGTAGATTGAATAGCCCATCATCAAGCTTAAGGCTCCCATCTTCAAGCCGTGAAAGGTCTAATACATCATTTATTAGTGTTGCCAGAAGATTACTGCTCTTCAGAATGGTCTCGATCATCAATCGCTGCTCAGGTGTTAATTCGGTCTCTTGCAATAGAGAGGAAAGGGCAATTATTGCGTGCATAGGAGTCCTCATTTCATGGTTCATCACAGCCAGAAAGTCATTTCTAGCTCTAATAGCAGTCTCTGCTTCTCTCCTGGCTAAATCAAGAGCAACATTTTGCTCCATAAGTTGCTGTTGTGCTCTCATTGACTCTTCCAGGATTGCTGCATGTGACAGAGCAACCGCGACCTGTTAAGAAGTATTGAACACATTTCAGCAGAAAAAAGACAAAGAAAAAGCATCAGAGTAAAGAGGAATTCTTGTAAAAGAAATCACAAATTGCAAAAATAGACATAATGAGAAGCAGTATAGATTTTTTTTTTTTTTTTTTTTGAAGTAAATCAAGATAGAAATAAAAGTTCTTGCAACGTATTTGACTACTAAGACTTAGGATACAGAAATGGCAAGCAAAAGTCCTTGGCAAACAACAAGATTGATGACGGAATTTCAAGATAGAAACATTTCGCCAAGCGTCACTATTCAATCCATTTAGTAATCAGAAACTCAAATAAAAAGTACCTGCATTTGATCCCATTCTAACTTCAGGATAAAAACATATTAGCCACCCACAACTTAACTTGAAAAGAGGGTAAAAACCTAGCAAAAACCCAAGTTTTGTAGGCATGGATGAAACCTTAGTGAACTCAACCCAGCCTAAACGACAATTTCTTACTGTCAGTCTAGTGACAATAATGTGAACTATTATACATGAATGATCTTTACAAGTAACAATGCCTTTGAGGTACTATGAAGTAAACTTTCGTGATTCTAATATAATGTCATGCCAAATCTCCAAACAAGCCATACTGTCCAGAAGCCTTAAAAAAATTTTGATGAGCAATTCCAAAGGAACTTTAACTGAACATTGTGCCAAGTGCCTTAACTGGTCTCCCTCCAAAAACACCATTTGCCTCTAACCTGGTTTACCACCGCTTCTATGCAACTATTCCTCAAGCAAAACTCTCATATCTACTAAGCTGTCTCCTATAAGCACTCAATAACATCAAGCCCTGCATAATGGCCCGGTCCCCCAATTTTATAATTTTGAACTGATGTGCTTGTCATAGTTTTACAACTACTGTCTTCAGTAACTACTTTAAAGACATAGCATTCTACATATCCACAATTATTAGTAAACCTGACAGAAGTTGATTATCTCACTGCCCCTACTTCTGAACGAACAAAGTACCACAATCTTCGATTTTGGCAACCATGATGATCACTTAACGTTAATGGAAAGCAGGAAAAGCTAAAGAGGATTCAAAGACACCTTATCAAATATATTGTAATCGGTTCTAATGTGACCTTGCTACAGGAATGTGTTTCAAGCCTTTTTGTTTGAAAGCAATCTTCCGCATATTTTGGCATTATTATTATAAGGCCATAAAACGTCTATTGTGTATGAAAACTATTACACAACATATGACTAGAAAACATGGTTACTGAAAAACATCACAATTAAGTCTCTTAATCCAATAAGCAGTACTCGCTGGACATAAGCAAACCTGATCTGCAACAACTTCGACAAGCTCCAGCTCATGAACATGCCATTGTCTAGCACTGTCTGAAGGAAGCATCAAGACCATCAATGCATACCGCTTGGTAGATAGCTCTGGCCAATCATTTATTTGAAAGTTAGAAAGATGAAGAAGGGGTACACGGACAGCAACAACATCCCCAGGCATGTACTTCCCCACAATGGGCCGGATTCTGGCCACAGGACAATTTGGTGAAATTTTTACCGCACGATTCGTGCTGAATACTTGATTGATTACAGGAAGCTGAATAGGCACGGTAAATCCAACAGGATTTTGTTGGCGAAGTGTGTAAGCAAGCTGAAGCTCCAGCCCAGTACGAGTTGGCATCCATAAAGCACACTCTTCCAACGCCAGAGTCCTACCCAGCTCAATAAGAGTGGTTTTAAGAATTGTATGTCTGTCAAGGGTACTTCTGATCTCATGTGTTAGCATTCTTACATGTCGCCCTGTTTCTTCTTGAGTTCGAATGAGGCCCATCTCTCTATCCAGCTCTGCAGCCTTATTTTTCAAGAACAATTCCCTAGTTTTGACACTCAACAAGTCGGGAATTATATGGACGAGCATAAGAGCAGTTACACACGAGACAAGAGCAGTTAAGACCTTTGCAGTGGTCATAACTGCTTCAACTGTTTTTGTGTGTATTCTAAAGGTCCATAAACTAATTAAATGAGTAGCTCCACAAAGCACGATAAACGCACCAAATTGCACAAGCACCCATCTATAAGGAAATACGGCTGATTTCTTAACGAAGTAGATTAGCTCCAATGGGATTGAAAAGTAAGCAACGGCAATGAAGAAATCAGATATATATTGGTACTTCATCAACAGATCATCTGGTGGCCATTGTGGTTCGATGCAATTACACGATTCCATTGACAAACAACCAGCACCACCAACCTAACTGCTATTTGTCACTTGCCTGCCAAAAAATGAAAATGCATTGAAGAAGTCAATCTTAGTCACAAAGTGCAGAGTTCACACTTACAAGATTCAAACAAGAAACTCTAACTTAAAGCAGCAAGCGCACAATCACTACCCCACGGAATGAGATCAACAAGTAGGTCAACTGAGCATCAGTAGCTTATATACAGTGAGTTCATGGATATGCAACACGGCAATTGTAAGGTTTTCCCCCACTCAATCCAAAGTCTTCACCATCAGCATCGTCCACACTCCACAGGCTACTTAGCCGTCCCTAACTTAGGCTAACGCTTTTTAAAGGCCCCTAAACAAAAATTACTACCTTGTCCAAAAAAAATTGGCCACATCAACTATTTTTGTGTCCCGTAAAGATTGACCGCTTAAATTTTCCTTCTTATACCCAAAAATATTGGCCGAATTCATTAATTACTATCAATCCCTTTAAGCACTCATGTCTGCTCCTTGATTGTTATCAATCTCATAGTGTCTTAGAGTCGCTCACTACCATGACAACTTTTACATTTCGTATAAAGTGGGAATTTCTCGAAAGTTCTACTTCGGACCCTAATTCCGTCAACTAAACAACACACCCCTCTAGCATTTCCTATGAACACCATTTCCCCTCATTCTATATCACTCCCTTTTAGAATTTCAACTCGTTTTGGCCGTGTTATACGACGACCGCTACTCTCCGGAAATTTGTGACCATTTCAATTAAGATTAACCAAGTTTCTCCATGACAAATGTGTTCTTTACCTCATAACCTCAACTAATCCAACTTATATACACACAACAAAATTCTCCACAAAATAAATCATCAAATTTTCAAACAAAATTCAATCAAAAACACAATAATCAGCAACTCAATCGAATATAACGATTAATCCTAAACATGATCATATAATTTAGACCAAAGTTAATCATACCAAAAATAATCAAACAAAAATAAACTGAAATTAATTAAAATTAAAAATGAGCTTATTAGAATTGAAATTACCTGAATTTGATCAATCGAAGGTAAAATTGGAATTAAATTATACAATTAAAACTTCAATTTTTTCGACCCTGCGAAGAATAAATAAGCAGAGAAGAAAAAAAGTTGAAGTGGGGAGGAGAGAGAAAATGACTGCCTTTTTAAGGAGTTCTTCAGCAAAGAGGGGGAGTAGAGGGGCTATTATTACAGGGTGGTGATTTAGTGTTTTGTCAAGGACCGTTGGATGTGGATAAAGCCACTATGTGGGCCCAGGGGTTAAGGACAATCAATGGTGGGTGATGAAAGTTAGTGTCACAGTCAAAACTTGAGGAGGGAGGATGTGTCATGTCATCATGCTTACTAAAAGAGTACTAAATTTGGAGTCCATCATTTATTTCTGATTTTGGACATAAGTGAAAGTTTTGTGACTAAATTCAACTAATATTGGAACTTGAAATGGGAGAAATTCTCCATCAAATTTCTACTTAAGGTAATAAATTGTCCTAAATTTTTATTTATGGAAAGAAACTTTCTAGAAATGTTTTTAAAGAAAAAATTCTCATTTAATAAAAACTTTTAAAGGAAATAAATTGATCATATGTAATTTTTTTTTAAGGAAAGTAATTCTGATAAATTGTTTCTCAAAGGAAAGAAAATCTCCATGATTTTTCTAGATATATTGTTCATATTAATCTAATTCAAAATCTAATCATTTCTAAATCTTTCTCATTTGATTTAAATGATTCTAAACTGATCTGATTTAATCTGAACTTGTTGAAAATTATAATTTCATTGGAACAATTTGATTAGATGTAATCTGGATAGTTTGAATTAATCTTATAGAGTATAATAATCTTATATGGGTGCATCTGATTTGATTTGAATATAATGTTTTTTAAGTTGTATCAAATATCCCGAAGTTCAAAGCATGTGATGATGAAAGGCAACCCGATGTTGAATTGTGGCTTTCAAACATAACGTGACTTTAGTCAAACCAGCGTTTTATATAGAAATAAATATCGGTTCCAATAAGTCTAGTTCATAAACTTTATGTGAACCTATTGTACTCTTATTGAAACTAATTTTACATTTTAATGAAACCGGTGTACCTAGTACTTCTAATATTAAAACCGATTGTGCTTTTTAAATTTTTAGTGAACATGACAACATATTACAATCAATATAATCCATATCATTGAACTTATATTAAGGTTTTGCCTAATTATATATATTTAACGCAATTTTATAATTGCCTTAAAAATATGCTTCTTTTTTTTTTATACAATGAAAAAAGAAAAAAAAAACCGACACTAGCCTCAAGTGGTGGCGTTTGCCGAGTAGGCTTGAAAAACCTCCCTAACAGAGGAAACGACCCTCATCCAATTAAAGGGATACCTCAAGGTTGTCTATGGTAAATTTTTGAGTCACTAGCTAGCCTACTTCAAAAAATGGTCATAACCAAGATATATGATCCATTAATAATTTGGCCTAAAAAATGGCATCGAAGACATAGCTCAAAACTTTTGTACGTACAGACCTTTACAGGTCACATTATGAACTTTGGCGAAATATTAAAGTTACACTCTATCGTAGGTTCCCAAACTGACCTAGCTAAAAGATTGGTCGGTATATAGTACACGTACCTATATGTCACCACATGATAAAACAAGGGATTGAAGGGACTATTATCACTGTATTGCAATGTTTCTACACTCTCACTCACAATATTTTATTACCTCTAATATAGAAATGAGATAGTGGAAGTGCTAGAAGATTGAGCTGGATAACACACTAATATGTGTTAAATCGAAATTTCACTCAACCATATTATTATTGGCCTTGTATATATGTGGTTCTTCGATCGTTCTCCCTCTTCGAAGTTGATTATTTAAGGCCAACGACATGAGTATCATTAGTTCATTACGCACCAAAGTCCACTATACTCTCACTTCTCGTGTCTTTCATACCTTTTACTCTACAAAATCAAGCTTTCCTTTGCATGTGACTTTTTTTAACAGAATAATACAGTTGTGTTTGAATTAGTGAATAATATCGATATCAATCTATCGTACGTAGATGGCTCTTTGCCGCATATAATTAACTTATTAGCTACCATTCTCCTTGAACAACTTTCTACATTTATAGTCTCTGGCCTTCCTCGTTCCGAAATTCTTTCCAAACACAGCCTTAAGAATGATGCCCATAGAGCAAGATCCTACGTCGAATAGTACAAGTCCATCCATTAGCCTTCATCATCACTCCTCCAACAGAAACTCTGATGATTTCTTTGCTCATCATGCCGAGCCCTCGGCCTCGAACCGTGCTGTTAGTCCTTGTTTGGAGGATTTGGAACCTTTCCATCAACCTTCATCAGCTCATCCTGCTCATTTCTCTGTCTTCCATGGATCACTACGCCCAATCACACTCAAGGTTTTTATTATTGTTTTTGCAAAGATTAACTTACTATTAGTACTGATTAGCAAGCTAGTTAAGCTAGCTATTTTATTTGTGTGGCTATACACGTGTATATATATGTCGTCACTCTTATATTGATCTATCTATGAGAAGTTAAATGGCTATCCACCTGCTATAGCTAGCTAGCAAAGGACGTCCGGTTCGTGAAAATAGTTACATTAACATATAAATTAAGATCTCATGTGTTCTTGGCGTATAGCCGCCGTAAGTAAATCAATAAACAACAATTTAAACCATTGTCGAAAATGTCCAATCTAGAGAAAATGAAATTTATCGATCACATGGTGTATGATGATTTTATCTTGGGCTAAATTTTACGGTAGAAAGTTTCACCTAGAGTTATTTTATCACTAATTAGCTAGGTATGTAAATGCAAAATTGTTTATGTTGCAGTTTGAAGACGTCACCTACAACATTATGTTACCTACAAGAAGAAAACTTGTAGCTTGCTCTACCGGCGATAATGCAATACAAGCCCGATTAATTCTCAGTGGTGTGACCGGAATCGTGCGCCCAGGTGAGCTCCTAGCAATGCTAGGCCCATCTGGTAGCGGGAAAACAACTTTGATTACGGCCCTAGGCGGCCGGCTGCCCAAAAAATTATCGGGTGGGTTGATAAGCTACAACGGGAACCCGTTTTCAGGATCTATTAAACGTAAAATTGGGTTCGTTACACAAGATGACATCTTATATCCACACCTCACCGTGCTGGAGACACTAACATATACCGCACTTCTAAGGTTACCAAAAAAGTTGACACGACACGAAAAGATAGAGCAGGTAGAAATGGTTCTTGCTGAGTTAGGGTTGCTGAGGTGTCGAAACACCATGATTGGTGGTTCCATTTACCGAGGTGTCTCGGGGGGTGAAAGGAAGAGGGTTAGTATCGGACAAGAAATGCTAGTGAACCCGAGTTTATTATTGTTAGATGAACCTACATCGGGTTTAGATTCGACAACAGCCCTCCGAATCATGGCCACCCTAAGAGGGTTGGCCCGAGGAGGGAGGACTGTTGTGACTACAATCCATCAACCATCAAGTAGATTATACCGTATGTTCGATAAGGTGGTGGTTCTATCAGACGGGTGCCCGATTTATAGTGGGAGTGCTAATCGGGTCATGGATTACTTTTGCTCCATTGGGTTTATTCCAGGGTTCAATTTTGTAAATCCAGCTGATTTTCTGCTTGATCTAGCTAATGGTACGTCCCCTACTCACCTTCAATTTAATCAATTCATTATTTACTTTTATTCTTACTTTCAATGTTAATTATATATTGACCATTAACATTATATTACTCGAAAAGTTGAAGATGCAAAATGTAAGGAACAACTATTAGGGTCTGTTTGGTATCGGTTTTTTTTTTTTTTTGGAAAACCAAAGTCCGTTTTCGAAAACCAGAAAAAAGTGGTTTTCAGTTTTCAGTTTTCATTTTCAGCATGACTATCACAGCCACAAGAACAAACAATTTAAAGTTTATTTTTTGTAACAAATTCAACTAAATTTTTTACATAAAAAGAACCAAAAACTGAAAGCGACAGTGATAACAAACATGTCCTAAACAATATTTGGACGTATCATTTATTGTCTCTTAGCCATCATTTTCACATACGTGTAAAACTTATTATTGTGTAGAAGAGAATTTCATAATAATAATCATAGTATCCCAATTATTAGTAAGATTTCCAATCATGTCCAACTTATTTAGCCAAATCTAAACACAACATAAGTACCTTTAGTATTTTTTTTTTGAAATGAAGTACCTTTAGTATTTTTGATAAAGCTTCTCATTTACGAAAAGGGCAAAGAGAAAGAAGAAATGATGAGATGTTTAGTTGAACTAGAAAATCTATAAAGACAAATAAAAGCAGAAAAGAAAAACTACTTTTTTTATAATCTTGAAGAAAAGAGAGCTTTCGAGGACACATGTCAAAGATTTTAGGGTCAAAGTAAAAGAGGTCATAGTCTCATAGATACTTCATACTTGTCAAAATATTATATGCTCATCTTCAATGGAGAAATCTTAGCTTTGCTTACTTTATCCTGCTTTTCTTTGTTCATAGCAATTAGCAAGTCAGCAAGTATGTCAGAATTACACCCACAAATGAAATTTGTCTTTGCGGATTTTGCATTCCAATGATTGATAAAATATCCTTTCCAAAAAATAGTGTTAACTTGACATTGTTAGAGCTCTAATATTTAAATGAGTGGTCGTTTGGTTGTCCTTTTAAAACACATGAATTCCAAAATCCCATGAATTACATATTCTCCGGGTTGTTTGGTTGCCCATAATTTTAAAAAATGGGGGAATTGGAAATTCCATGGGAAAATGAAATTCCCACATAATGGTGGAATTTGCTTACCAAGCCCCCCCTTGGTAATTCTGAATTCCCCCATCATCTTTGTTCTAAAGTTACATTTTTGCCCCTAAATAATTAGAAAGATATTATAATCAATGGATATAATAGTAATTATGAATTAAATATATGGGAATTGGAAGGGTGCAACCAAACAAGATGCTGGAATTCAATTCATGGGAAATCCAAATTCCTTAATGTCTACCAAACAACTTGTGACGAATTCACATGAATTCTATACAGGAACTTAATTCATGGGATATGTAACTTCTTATAGGAATTAAATTTCTACATGAACCAAACGACCACTGAAAATACATTAAATTATGATGAAATATATTGAAATGAAACTGGATTACAACAAAATTATTAATCATTTCAGACGTGATAAAAACGTTTATATTTATAGGAGCGATATGATGGAGGATTTATTGGACATACAAGAGTTTTAAGTGTTGTCTAATGTCTATACATTATTCCCTCAAAAAAAAAAATGTCTATACATTAAAATTTAAATCTTTGCTAGTACGACAAATTTTTTACGTAAATTGATGTATCAATCATTTCTCAGGTATTGTTTCGGACACTAAGCAAGACGATCAACAACAGTTGCATGGCAGATTGGACCGGCATGATGATACAAGTTCAACCAAGCAGTTTTTAATGTCTTCATACAAGAACAATCTTTACCCCGGCTTGAAAGCCGAGATGCATCAAAATTTCAGAGATCATGTCTTTTCCAATTCAAATTCATCATACAAAAGTAAGCATAACTATATATTCTTAAATATGATTCCTACAACAACTACGGAGTACGTTTAACTCAATACTTTCAAAGCTACCTATCTACATATGGACCATATGGCGTAAGGAGGAAGAAGGGGTCGAACATAAACCAACATTTCCTCTGTCTATGCATAAAGAGCCTGTTTACGAGTAAACCATAATCACTACATGATTAAATGCAATATTTTACGTTAACTTGTTATTGTTGTATACTGGACGTATCTTCTTTTCTTTAATCGATTACTCCAATATTTGCCAGCAGGTATTGAAAAGCAATGGACAACAACATGGTATGAGCAATTCAAGGTGTTACTACAAAGGGGACTCAAAGAGAGGAAACATGAATCTTATTCGGGCCTAAGAATTTTCCAAGTCATTTCGGTTTCAATCATTTCTGGTCTTTTGTGGTGGCAGTCTGATGTTTCCCATATTCAAGATCAGGTGAATCAATTTTCATAACATGCACCATTATATATCTAGCAGTCATCGATTCATATATATGTCAAAATCGATTTACACATGATTAATTAGATTGTTCGTTCATACACGTCTCAACTCTAAATACTCGTCTACTACAAGCTATAAGTGGATAAATGATAATAGTAACTTACTCTCAAATGTATATGTGCAGGTAGGGCTTCTCTTCTTCTTCTCAATATTTTGGGGCTTTTTCCCACTATTCAACGCCATTTTCGCCTTCCCACAAGAACGACCCATGCTACAAAGGGAACGTGCCTCAGGTATGTACCGTCTCTCCTCATACTACTTTGCACGTACAGTTGGTGACTTACCTATGGAACTCGTCCTCCCTACAATTTTCGTAAGCATTGCATACTACATGGGTGGCCTTAAACCCGCTCCTCTACCCTTCCTCCTCACGCTATCAATCGTCCTCTACAATGTACTTGTATCACAAGGTCTCGGCCTTGCCCTTGGCGCGATTTTGATGGACGTGAAGCAAGCCACAACCTTAGCCTCAGTGATCATGCTCGTATTTTTACTAGCGGGTGGTTACTATATTACTCATATTCCGCCTTTCATTGCTTGGTTGAAGTACTTGTCTTTTAGTCACTATTGTTACAAGCTTCTTGTGGCCGTGCAATACTCGGGTCATGAGGTTTATGAATGTGGGTTGGAAATGCG
Source organism: Spergularia bocconei (assembly GCA_963457585.1). Taxonomy (NCBI): domain Eukaryota; kingdom Viridiplantae; phylum Streptophyta; class Magnoliopsida; order Caryophyllales; family Caryophyllaceae; genus Spergularia; species Spergularia bocconei. The sequence continues at coordinate 22,061,332 of OY734943.1, read as the reverse complement.
ATGTAGGGTGGTCGATTTTCCTACAATTAAGGATCTTGGTATTCATAATTTAGGGTTTGATGTTGTTGCCTTGACTATGATGTTGGTAAGTTATAGGGTGTTAGCATATGTTGCTCTTAGGATGGGGCAATAATTAATACATTACTTTTGTGTCTTGAATCTTGATACATTTGTATTAGAGCAACATGTAATGTTAGTACTATTGTACCTTTAGATCGTGACTTCAAATTAACTAAAATACCTTACTATTGTGAGAAATTCATTGTATACGTTCTTTGGTACTCTTAGCATACATGGAATGATCAATGACTGAATCATATATTCATAATCATGTTATTTGTCGTTCTACTTCTATGTGACACAAGTTTGCAACGCATTCAAGCGTTAATGGGGAAAAAAAGTATAAAGCAAGTTAAAAAAAAAATTGGTAGGAAAAACCAATGTCACATGCTACTAGAAGTACAAGCAACAACCTAGACTTGGGATGTTTTTTTTTTTTAGAAATGTTGTTTGATGTATGAAGTATAATAAGATACTAGTATGTGAATTGAATTGAATTAACAAAATTTATAGTCGGGAAATTGAGGGCTTGTTTGGTATATATCGTTTTCTATTTTCACCTTTCTGTTTTTTGAAAATCAAAGTTCCGATTTTGAAAATCTGGCCCGTTCGGTATCACTGCCGTTTTCAGTTTGGTTTTTTTTTGCGTAAAAAATTTAGCTAAATAAGTTACAAAATTAACTTTAAATTGTTTGGGTCTATAATAGTCATATAGAAAATGAAAACTGACGGACCTCAAAAAAAAAAAAAAAAATGAAAACTGACAACTGAAAACTGAAAACCAATTTTTCTGGTTTTTCAAAAATAGGACTTTGGTTTTAAAAAAAAAAACAGAAAACTGAAAACAGAAAACGATACCAAACAGGCTCACAAGTGGTTTTCAGTTTTCATTTTCCATATAACTATTATAGCACCAACAAATTCAAATTTAATTTTATAACTTATTTAACTAAATTTTTTACGCAAAAAAAACCAAAAACTGAAAACGACAATGATACCGAACGAGCCCTGAATTAACAAAATTTTCTTTTACGTTACTTACAACTCGGGAAATTGAATAAAACATTTCAAGATCGTAAATGAGATGAAACTAGATTTACACTTGATCCACCCAACTTCACTTACAGCATGTTTGGTAGAAAGGAATTGAACGGAAAGAAGTCGAAGGAAGAGAAAGGAACGGAAAGGAAAAGAAGAGAAAGGAAGGGAACTACGGTTTCCTTTGTTTGGTTCACTTATTGAAATTTTGGAGGAATTGGAAGGAAAGTGAGTGATTTTATGTTGTAAATTGGCTTTCCGTCCAATTCCGCCCGTTTTGGGAGGAAAAGGAAATGACTGTTTAATGAAGGATCATTTCCTTCCATTTTCTTTCATTTCCTTCCACTTCCCGTGTATTTTTATAAACCAAACGTAGAAAAGTTGTAAAATCTGTTTCCTTTCCTTTCCTTTCCGTCCATTTCCTCTCTACCAAACATGCTGTTAAAGTCTCAAACTCGACCCGATCCGACCCGACTCGAAAATCATACTCGATCGACCACCAAATTTCAGCAAAAGGGTTTTAGAGTGTTGTCAACTGAGCAGAACTCGAGAGAAATGGCGACGAGAAAACTCAGAAATATTGAGCAACATCTACCCCAAGAACTACAAGAGGAGATCTTTCTTCGATTTCCAGTCAAAGATTTATTGCGAAGTCGGGCAGTTTGCAAGGGTTGGAAATCTCTGATTGACAGCAGAAACTTCAAGTTCAAGCAATTGAAATCTGCTAACAACTCTCCCTCATCCTATCTGCTCTGGCGCTGTGTCTACGTGATGCGTTCCAAGTACAGGAGTTACGGTGACTCTAAACCCTCTCTTCATTTTCTATCTCCTGATTCTCTTGAAATTACCCCATCCCTTGATCTTGATCAGTTTGTAGATCCCTCTTTTATTGACCCCAAAACTCCCGTCAACTTTCACCCTGATGATCTTCCAAATTATGGCAAATTTAGTGTTGCAAATGGTCTTGTGTTGTTATCTTGGAACAACAAATATGTTGTTTGGAACCCGTTAAGTAATCGGTTCTGGAAAATCGACCCGCCTCCTAGTTTCAAGGTTTGTGACGATTTTCCGGGTCTGAGCGGCTTTGGTTGTGCAATTGGGTTCGACCCGAAAACTCAGGACTACAAGATTTTGATTGCGTATTTTTCAAGTGGTTGGGGATGTGAGAAAAGGGGTAAGATAATGTATCAGGTGTATTCAATGAAAGATAAGTCTTGGAAATTTGGGTCATTTGATTTCGCATATGTGTTAATTGTAAGTATTGCTGATGGGTTCTTGGATGGAAAGTCGTATTGGCTTGCTCACAAGTGTGGTACGAAAGATGGTTATGTTGGTCCTGGAGTTGTTGTGTTTGATTATAGTGATGAGACTTTTGAGTTGATTAAGTTGTCTCACGAGTTGCTAAGTCGTATTGGTTTGGTAGCGAATGTGGTAGGGAAGCAGTGTATCGCGGTTACTACTCGTGGATGTGTGGAGCTGATTTTGGGCTTAGGTGAGGGTGTTGAGGAAAGATACGGTGAAGTTTGGGGTTTGGTGGCAGATGGATCGTGGATTAGGAAATTGCGTGTGGTTTTGCCTTCAAAGGTGGATGTACCGCGAGGTCTAACAAAGGATGGCCAATTGTTTTTTGAATCATCGCCTTTTGGTAACTTTTCTAGTGAGATTCTGTTGATTGATCCTGGTTCAGGCTCTTGTAAAAATCTTGAGCATAGTTCAGCTGGATTTTCGGTCTTTGCATATGTAGAGAGTTTGTTCTCAATCAACCCGTGAATCATGGAATTAGTGAAGGTTAGTTACTTGGTTGTTACTATATCTGTAATGTGGTTTGGTGGTGAATCAAGCATGTCAATTGTCTGTTTATTATGGTTGTTTTGTAGTACTTCTGTATTTACAATACCTCATGGTATCGTGTATTTTGTGCCACTTTTGTTCAACTATGTCAATTGTGTTGTTAGGCTTAGTGTTCCCAACACACATATTGAAGAACACGGGCCAGGTTGTATCAGCACATGATCTTGTCACAATTGCCAAGGGGTGGTTAAATCCTTGGAAATAATATGCTAAGTAAGCTTGAGGGAAATGCCATCTTTTTGTTCTCGGCAGTTTGATACCATAGTAGCTCATTCAGGGGAGTTTGTTTGCTTATTTCGATGCAATGGTATGCTTACTTGCTTAGCATATATATATATATATGTGTCTAGGAACGTGCCTGGACGTCTTTCTGCATTGATATTTATTCCTAATCTGAATGTTGTCAGTTTCCACACATTTACTGGTCAGTGCTTTGTTACAACTCCAGACATTGAGAGCTTCTATGCATGTACTCGTATAATATATCTATTCACTAGGAAAATGTGAATTCATCACTGCATCAATATGCTAATCTTAACGTATTAGGTCCTCAGGTAATTCTTTGCTTCCGAGTTTAAGCTAGAAGGCAGAGACTGTTTATGCTTTATAATGCACATACCTGCTCTAGTGTCGAGCAATTTCTAACAAATTTTGTATATCAGTGGGATCTTCTTGATTATGATTAAGTGTTGATCGCACCGTTGTCTTGCTTAAATTGTTGTTGATTAGGGATGTCGGTCTTCTATTAATGACCGAGCTGAGGCGAGGTTCATTCTTATTAGGTAGTCTGATTCAAATCAAGGATCAGGGCTAGGGTCTCAAATTCTGGCCATTTTAGTTCCTGTTTCGGAACTATCACACGTACAGTGCAGGAGCTGTACTCTTGAGAAATTTTGCCTTCTCAATTAAGTTCATGGCCTGAAAATTACACAGAAGCTTTGCTCCAATTTGGCTTTGTTTGGTATGCAATGAGAATATCATTTGTTAGCTATCTGTTGCAAAGGGACTGTATTATTAGTGTATAGTTTGGAGTTCCTAAAAAAAGACCCACCGACCCACCGAGTTCCATTGTATCATATAACAATTGACCGAATTGACCCACTATTCATTAGAATATCATATAACAATTGACTGAATCGACTCACCGACCCACTGAGTCCCACTGTATTAAGCTCTTAGAAAAAAAAAGACTTGGGTCAAAAACACCAGAGGAGAAAATGGCGAAGAGAAACGGCAGAGATGGTGAGCAGCATTTGCCCCAAGAACTACGAGAGGACATCTTTCTTCGTCTTCCTTTCATAGATTTAGTGCGATTTCGGGCAGTTCGTAAGGCATGGAAATCTCTGATCGACAGCAATTCCTTCAAGTTCAAGCAACTGCAAGCTTCAAACAACTCTGTTCTCTCATCATCCTGTCTAATATGGAGCAGTGTCGATGTAGAGCGTCCCTTGGACAGGTGATTCTATGATTCTGTACCCTCTCTTCATTTTCTCTCTCTTGATTCTCTTGATATTACACCAGCCTTTGATCTTGAGCAATTTGTTGATCCCTCTTATATTGACCCCAATACTACTCCCGTCAACTTTCCCCCTGATCATCTTCCAATTTTTAACAAATTTGGTTTTGCTAATGGTCTTGTTTTGTTATCTTGGAACATTTTTTTTGTTGTTTGGAACCCATTGAGTAATCTGTTCTGCAAAATTGATCAGCCTTGTAAATTAGTAGAAGTTTGTGGCGATTTTCTGGCTCTGAGAGCCAGATTTGTGCAATTGGGTTTGACCCGAAAACTCAGGACTACAAGATTTTGATTGCTTATTTTACATTTGGTTTGGGATCTAAGGGAAAGGGTAAGTTGTTCTTTCAGGTGTATTCGATGAAGGGTAAGTCTTGGAAAGTTGGGTCATGTGATTTCTCTTGTGTGTGGCTTGTAACTATCGGGGATGGGTTTTTGGATGGTAAGTCGTATTGGTTTAGTGGCAAATGTGATATGGAAGACGGCTCTATTGGCCAAGGAGTGATTGTGTTTAATTATAGTGAGGAGACTTTTGAGTTGATCAGCTTGCCTCCGGAATTGGCTGCTGTTGAGCATTGTGTCCCGGTGACTACTTGTGGATGTCTAGAGCTGATTTTGAACTTAGGTGAGGGTGACGAGGAAAGACATTGTGAGATTTGGGGTATGGTAGCAGATGGATCATGGATTAGGAAATTGCGCGTGGTTTTGCCTTCTGGGGTTGATATACCGCGAGGTCTAACAAAGGAGGGGCAACTGCTATTTGAATCATCAGCTTTGGATGGGCTTTCTACTGAGATTTTGTTGATTGATTCTACTTCAGGCTCTTGTAAAAAACTCCAACATTGTTCATGTAGATTTTGGGACTTCCCATATATAGAGAGCTCGTTCTCAATCAACCTCTGAATCAAGTAATCGGTGAATTCCTGCCTTGTCGGTTTTGGTGTTGTTGTCAAAGATGAATTAACTTTTATATATGCTCATTGTCATGTTAGCTATCTGTAGCATTCACAATTCAGCATTTCAGCCCCTCTGACGGGAAGAAAACCTGAGATTTGAGATTGTGTTAGTAATATCTCTGTTGATCCATTCCATTTGGTTAAAGAAACAAATTTCAGCTTGTTCGGTTAAGTTGCAGCTGTGAACATTTTAATCTCCATTACATTTCTATTCACTTTATCTGGTCTTATTGCGAGGTTTATAAGATTCTACTCTGGTTGTGCTTGAGAAATTAAGGCCGTGTACTGCATAGTTAGAGAAGTTGTGTACAGTAAGCCTTTGTTACTTTGTATGAAAACTTGGTTCAGACTTCAGAGTACCTGTGTTGTACTTGCTGAGTTCCAGTACCTCATTGTATGGTGTATTTTGTACCACGTTTGTTCGACTATGTCAATCCTGTTATTAGGCTAAGTCGTACATCTGTTTCGTAGTTCTTGCTCAGCAAATGCTAACAAATTTGTATATCAGTGGGTCTTTAATTATTTGGTCTAGAAGTAGCCCCGACTTGAGTCAGAATAGTTTGATGAAAAAGAAGAGATTATTTGGTAGGAAGGAGTATATAATGCATATTTCACTTTTGATTCGGCAGGTTGGATTCCTAAACGACCTTTTTATGGTAGACATTTGACTTTTGATTTCGGCTGATCAAAAACTCCATCGTTGACTTATACACAACAATCACATTCCAATAAAAATGGCTACGAGAAATCTCAGAAATGGTGAGCAAGATTTCCCCAAGAAGTGCAAGAAGCGATCATTCTTCGACTTTCTGTCAAAGATTTAGTGTGACTTCGGGCAGTATGCAAGGCATGGAAGGCTCTGATTGACAGCAGAAACTTCAAGATCAAGCATTTGGAAACTGCAAACAACTCTGTCTCATCCTCCTGTCTAATATGGCGGATGCGTAATAGACTCTTTATTCGTATTCTATCTCCCGATTCAACAACCCACTCCCTTATCTTGATCAGTTTATGTATCCCAAACTCGTTCGAGAAAACTTCTTTTTAATTTTCCAAATTATGACCTAGCTAGTTGGTGTTGCCAATGGTCTTGTCATGTTTCTTTGGAGAAGACGTTGTGTTATTTATTTGGAACCCATTAAGCAATCAGTTCTCGAAAATCGACCCACCTCCGGTAATTGAGCTTGACGATCATATACCTGGGGCTGTGTACAGCTTTGCTTATGCGATTGGGTTCGACCCGAAAACTCAAGACTACATAATGTTGATTGCTTTATTTTCGATCGAATCTCCATCTAAAGATACGGTGGTGCTCCTTCAAGTGTATTAAATGAAAAATAAGTCATGGAAATATGTGTCATTTGATTTCCCTTATATGGTCAGTATAAGTGATGTTCATGGGTACTTGTGTGAAATTATGCGCGCCTGGGCCACACCCGTAAGAAGAAGAGAGAGTCCACATCATAAGACCAATGAGGTTCCATCCTAAGGTTCCATCCTAAAACCAATTGGCAATAGGAGGAGTAACTCATTGGTTTATAAGGTAGACAAATCTCTTCTCATTTTCCAATATGAGGTCCCTATTTAAGACAGACTGGCTTACCGTAAAGCCATCTGCAAATTTGCACCGATTTATCGGCAATTTTGGCCCAGATTAATTCATTGAGACCCAGGACTTTAACCATGGGCTCTGATACCATGTGAAATTACGCGGGCCTGGGCCACACCCGTAAGGAGAAGAGAGAGTCCACATCGTAAGGCCAAGGAGGTTCCATCCTAAAACCAATTGCCAATAGGAGGAGTAACTTATTGGTTTATAAGGTAGACAAATCTCTTCTCATTTTCCAATGTGGAACACTCATATATGGAGTATTTTGGGTGTACTTCAACAACTTGGATGGTAAGTCTTATTGGTTTGTTTGCGAGTGTGTTAAGGTGGATGGCTCAATAGACCCAGGAGTTGTTGTGTTCGATTTTGGTAATGAGACTTTTGAGCTGATTAGCCTGGCTCGGGATTTGGGTTTTGCTAAGCATTGTATTGCGGCCACTACTACTCGTAGATGTCTAGAGCTGATTGTCAGAATAGGTGAGGGTGACGAAGTTGAAGTTTGGCGTATGGTAGAAGATGGATCGTTGATCAGGAAGTTGCGGGTGATGTTGCCTACAGAGGATGGTATACTGCGAGGTCTAACAAAGGATGGCCAACTGTTACATCAACCATCATCAATGTTTCATAGTGCGATTTTGCTGATTGATCCTGTTTCAGAGTGGATCTTCTGTCCCACTTTGTGTCCCATTCTGTGTGCTACACCAATGGGAGGCAAGGATTTCACAAAACTTACCATTAAAAATAATCTTTAATAGAATTATTTTGTGAAATCCTTGCCTCCTATTGGTGTGGCACACAGAAGGGGACACAAAGTGGGACAGAAGATCCATTATGCTATTTAAACCTACTGAAAACTGAGACTTGGAAAATAGTGTAGTTATGAAAATAAGTTAGATAATTGTGGTAAAATTAGTTTATGGTAATTAATTATAATATAATACTAGTCTTTACACCGTGCTACGCACAGTCTTCGTTGATTAACGTGTTTCCTTTTATGCATAAATTAGTGAAATATAGATATTACAATATTAGTTATCGGCTTCTTATATTCGCAAAACCGCATAATACTAATTTTTCTATTTCTCTCTCTACTTTTTAGTATTCCAATATTTATTCTCACCACGATTATGAACTATATCATATACAATGATTTATGTCAATCACCCCTAAATTACAAAAATAGATATATTTGTATATCGTGATCAATATTATTGCCCCCTTATCGTCTTCATAGAGTAGTGTGGATAAAAGTGTCACAAAAAACAATTAGTGTGTTTGATTTTATACAAAAATTGGTGAAATAGAGAGATTATAATTTTACTCATCCATATCTTCGTTCGGAATTGTAAAATACCAATTCTCGTGTTTTTCTCTCCACTTTTTTTGTTATTTTAATAATTTATTGTCATCAGGATTGTGAATAATATCATATATATACGACGATTTATGTCAACTACTCCATAAAAACTTTTGATGTTTCATTTAACGGCAAATTCCCATGGTGCCCCCGAACTATGTCAAAATGCTCATGGTGCCCCTATGTTTGAAACTTATACCTTGTGGTGCCCCCGAACTTTGCACCTATAGGCACGTGGTGCCCCTAACCTCCATAATTGACTAACACCATTAACTGTTGGATGGTAAACGCTGACGTGGCATACTTAATTAATTTTTTTAATACTAATTAATGATTAAAACAAAAACTTAAAAAAAAAAAAAAACCCAAACTTTTTTTTTCTCTCTCCTCAGGTTCACCCACCGCCGCGCCACCCTACCACCGCCGCCGGCAACGACCACCTCCCACCTCCCCGAAACGGCCACCACTAGGCCGCATACGGTGGCGCGAGCCCAGTGGGGTGGCTCATCGGGGACGAAAGCCAGCCGAAGAGGGCTGTTTTCGACCGAAATGAACCGGCCGACCCTAGATCTGGTTCGAAAACAGCCCTCTTCGGCTGGCTTTCGTCCCCGATGAGCCACCCCACTGGGCTCGCGCCACCGTATGCGGCCTAGTGGTGGCCGTTTCGGGGAGGTGGGAGGTGGTCGTTGCCGGCGGCGGTGGTAGGGTGGTGCGGCGGTGGGTGGACCTGAGGAGAGAGATAAAAAAAGTTTGGGTTTTTTTTTTTTTTTTTAAGTTTTTGTTTTAAACATTCATTACTATTAAAAAAAAATATTTAAGTATGCCACGTCAGCGTTTACCGTCCAACAGTTAACGGTGTTAGTCAATTATGGAGGTTAGGGGCACCACGTGCCTATAGGTGCAAAGTTCGGGGGCACCGCAAGGTATAAGTTTCAAACATAGGGGCACCATGAGCATTTTGACATAGTTCGGGGGCACCACGGGAATTTGCCGTTCATTTAATGTATATATTTATAGGTTTTAGTTCATATGAGAACACCTCATTAGATGAGAACCATGGGAACACTTACCAACCCGTAGATTAAATAAGATCAAAGGATAGGATTAAAAGATAAAAAAAAAAATCGTACCCAGTTTCTTCTCCTTCCTCCTTCCTCCCATTTTCTCTCTCATCCCATAGCCACCTTCACACAGCCGCCCACCTCCACACAGCCGCCCACCTCCACACCGCCGACTAGTGGTCGAAGCTTTTCAACCTCTGGCGTTCGATCCCACCACCAAGAGCGACGGAGTCAGCCTCACGCTGCCACCATCTTATTGACATACTCCTCATTCTCCCTTGATCGAATCAAGAGAAGACATACCACCACGTCCGATTCTATTGAGATGAGAGGGGTTTCACCACCTCGTGATTCTTCGGAACCACCACCATAGAGGTGCATTTCAAATCCCTTAATTGTGCATTTTATTACACCTAAATGTGCATTCCTTTAAAACCAAATGTGCAATATCAAACTTTTAACATTAGACTTGAATGTGCATATTGTTAAACTTGAATGTGCATTTCAAATCATGTAAATGTGCATTTTATTTGACCTTAATGAGTATTTTGAATCATGTAATTGTACATTCCATAATTTCTAAATGTGCATTAGTAAATGGGAGGAGAGAGAAAATTGGGTGAGAGAGAAATTCGTGGACCGAGATGAGGAGGTGGTGCTGCGGTGGAGGCTCGCCTTACGGCGGCCGGCCAAATGGTGGTGTCGGCTCCCGGTTCTGAGGTGGTGCGGTTGGATGGCGGTGGCTGGGTAGGCGGCTAGGGGTGGGGACTGGGGTCGGGTAAGGAAGAGGAGGGCGGAGGAGGGTCGAGGAGGAAGGGGGTTTGGGTCGCCGGAGTCTTCCAGCCCCGGTGGTGGTGGTTGCAACGATGGAGGTGGTGGTGGGGTCTGGCCAGCGGTGGGGCTATGGTGGTTCGGGGGTGGGGTCGGGTGGAGGAAAAGGGGAGGGGGAGAGGGAGGAAAGAGAAAATGAGTTAATTAATTTCTTTGAGCTTATATTGGGGTGTTCTCATGATTTTCATGGGAACTAGTGTTCTCATGGGAATCGGACCCTATATTTATAACCTCCACATTAATGACATTTATATATGATTATATTAATAAAAGAATCAACAAATTTCAAGTAGCATATTGGTTGAAATGCAACTTTGAGGTCATGAGTTCAAGCCTTGATAGTCTCATTCGTGAGGTGGAGGATGACGTGTCGCGCCCACACGGTTTTCATCCAACTTTATATATATGATAATGTAATGTGATATAACGGGTTACGGGATTAAAGAAGTAGCCCATTTTTTGGCCACCAAAGTAAAGATGTTGGGATTTTAAAAACATCAAAGTCGTAATGGGTACTTATTAGGTTATGTTTGGTATGCACAATAACTTATTTGGCTAAATTAGCTTATTTGACTAGTTTTTTAAGCTCTTTGACCAAATAAGTTGGTTTGGTAACACCACTAACTTAAATAATAAACTAGCTTATTTAATATGTTACCCCACGTAACTTATTTAAAAATAAGGTAGCTTATCATAATTTTATTCTTATTTTACCCTCATATATTTACTAAATTAAAATGAAATTAAAATTGAATAATGCATTTTATGTAATTTTATATGCATAAGCTCCTATATCCGCTAATTCTACCAAACACTATTATTACTATCAGCTAAAAACTTTCAGCTACGATTGCAGCTATTATTTCAGCTTTCAGCTACTATTTCAGCGTTCAGTTACTATTTCAGCTAGTTTTATCAAACATAGCCTTATAAAACACTAAAGTCGACAAACTTATTTTTATAAAACACTTTAAACTATTTGGGTAGTTATTAAACACCCAGACAAATTAAAAACAAAAATATTAAATAAGATTAAACAAACTTATTCGATCAGCAAACAAAGAGAAGTACACAAGGAATCTCTTAGATTATCAGGTCCAGGTTCGCCAACACACAACTACTTGATCGAAAACATTATTACTCAATATATTATTTAAACAAATTACATTTACCATTCATTTACTTTATAACTCGTTGATCAACTATATATATCCTGACCTGATGAACATCTTAAGTTGTGTACACGTGACCCCTTTGTACAAACCTTGATCTCGAACCCAAAATTACCCAAACCCGACATCGAACTGTGTAACTGTAGAAGACATAAAAATTAAATGTTTTATTGATTAAAATTTTCTATTTTGAAAATGATCTCTTTTCTTTAATACAAGATATGGGGTTGAATTTTATTTGTATCTGTCAAATTTGTACACTGATATATTCGGCATTCGATGTAGATGCCGTATGACTTTTAATATGTGAATGATATCTTCCTTTCAAAAAAAAAAAAAAAAAGATATGTGCTTGATGAATAGTCCCCTGTATAGATTAGTGTGCCAAATGAATACACCAAACTAAGGTCCCGAGGCCATTGATGAACACACCTACGACATTGATGAATACGCCTATGCCATTGCTGAATACACCAAAATAAGGTCCCGATCCGAGGCCTGCGACATTTAATTTGGGATAAGGCCTCGGCGCTGCAACATGCATGCATGCATGCTACATACTATTTGCACCATTTTATATTCTGGTGAGTATGCAATGTGTCCATGTGTTCATTCAAGCTCCACATGTACGTATGTGATCTGAATAGCTATTAATTCATCGTAGTAGTTTGGAGGAGTACAGTATAAATACGAGCAAGTATAGGAGTCTGAGTACCAAGTAATCAAGAAGCTGATTAATTCGTACATACCTAGCAACATACTTAATCTTTTGATCAATCAAACTGAAATCTTGATTCCGCAAAATGGCCGCTGTTATATCCCTCGACAACTTCAAGCCAACCTACATTCCTGTAGGCAGGCGTGGACCAGGAAATAAAACTATACATTATGTAGTATATGCATGACTGCATGTTGCAGCGGTGAGCCGCCATATCTCAAATTAAATACTACTGCTATGCATGTAGGCCTGGCCTCTTGAAAGTAGAAGGGACCTTAGTTTGGTGTGTTAATTAGTTCATAATCAAGATTCAAGACGAATGAGTTATATGGCCTTTTTCGTCTTTCGACCACGCACACGATACTAGAATACTCTTTACGTATCTATCCTACATTTTACAATAACGTGGCGCGGTATAAGCCATTTTATACGGACTATTTATTTATGTTTTGGTGCCATAAAATTGGGGCTTAAAACAGGTCGAGCGGCTAAGTATGAGTTCAACTGTTCCAAGTCCAGTGCTCGGTATACATGGCTCATGTGTGTATGGCTTGGGTTAGGTTAGAGTTGGCCGATCGCCGATGAGCTGTAGATGCATGAACAACAACAACAACAACAACAACCAAGCCTTATTCCCAAAATGATTTGGGGTCGGCTAACATGAATCGTCATCCTGTAACCGTCTTGTGTACGCGAAGAAAATTCGAAAACGTTTTAAACATTTTAGAAGTATTTAAACTCTTTCAAAGGAAATTTAGAAAGTCGTCAAAATAAATAAAAAGTTTTAAAAACTATATAGCAAAACATATGAATTTTGAACACAAGTTAAAAAGTTTTGGAAAAATAGTTGGAAAAACCAAACAAATAAATCAAAAGGGATCAAGTGTAGATGCATGAACGAAACGGAAAAATCTATTCTATAAACTTAAATGTTTCAATTATCCACGAGTAGGAAGGGGCCTTAGTTTGGATCCTCTGTCCCACTTTGTGTCTCATTTTGTATATATGCTACGTTTATGTATCACACAATGTTTTAAAAACCGGACCGGACCGGCCGGTTGAACCGGTTCAACCGGGAACCGGCTTGTGGCCCGGTCCGATTGACCCCTAAAACCGGGGATGGTCAAACCCGGTCAAAACCGGGTTGACCGGACCCAAACACCGGTTAAAACAAAGGAACCGGACGTAAACCGGTGTGAACCGGCCGGTTCAACCCGGTTTTGACCGAGTTTGACCGGCTGGAACATTTTTCTAATATATTTATATATTTTTGGTAATATTTTTATTGTTTTATATATTTATATTTATGACGTCATCCGGTTTTTTTATCCGGTTGAACCCCTTGACCCAACGAACCCCCGAGACTACCAGTTCGATGCCCGGTACGGTTTTTAAAACATGTATTACAACGAACAAAAGATAGAGTTTTCAATTGCTTTAAGTGTGGTCGTGTGGATCAAGTGTGGAGCTTAAATTGTTTGAATACCTGCTTACGATCTCAGAAGTGCTTAAGAATTGTTGTTCAAATGTGATAAACTTGATGTTGTGGCATTGCTGAAGGTGTCGAGAGCGCTGATGCGATTTATGAGAGCATCTCGACAGGCAAGCCTAGTTTGTATATATGGGGAACTAGAGTATGATTGAAGACACCATACCTGATCTAGTGTGTTTATTCAGCTTTGAAAAATAGTTCCTTTTTCTTAGCCACAAATTTTCATTGAGATGTTACTCTGACCTGATAACAGTGCCCTGCATAAATCATATACATTATTGATCAGCCTGTCTTTGATTTATTGATGTCACTGTGTGATTTCATTCACTGCCAACTGACGAGCATTCTTCACCCTTGGAGTAGATTGTTACGTGTACCATGCATGGTTCAGTTTTTGCCACCCACCTATCACTTTTAGACAGTCATTTCTCTGGTGCATCGTGGAGCTGGTTGGAGTTGATGGATGGGTAGTGATTTTCACGCACCCTCGGAGAATTTGGAGTTTTTAATAAGTTGTATAAGGAGAGCACTAAACTTATTAGTCGAATTTCGTTCACTTCTCCTAGAGGTTTTTATGATTCTACTCGGGTTGTGCTCGAGAAAGGCTGAGTATTGAATAGTGAGTTGTGCCATAGATTTGTGATTTCTATGAAAAACAAGATTATTACTATACATTATTATAACTATACAGGTTTATTCCTTTGCATAGATCTTGCTATCATCAGCTCAGTATGAGATATCACTATTTAGAGACGACCTAAGAAAATCTACGAAGGCAGTTGATACGATTCTGATAAAAATAAGCTGTTCAACTACAAGGTTGATAGGCTTATATTAAGCTAAAACCTGTGGCAAGATACAGAATGTTGCCTAGGGTTCTAGAATGACAAGATTGAAATGGATTTGGACGGAAAGATTTGCTCTGTGAGCATTTTGATTAAATTTCTGAATGAATAAGAAAGTTTGCAACTACATGAGGCTAGGCTTATATAGCCAGCTTTGGAGATAAAATGAAAGTACAATAAGATAGGTGGCAATGCCATATTGGATGCTGCCAATTCAGTGAATCAGCCAATGATTTACTAATCATTGGATCCTAGGTAGGTAGGTGTGATCCTAGGTAGGTGGGTCTGAGCTGTCAGAGGCTCCTCCTGACAATGACAGGTGATGTGCTGTCCTAGAATCTTCTGGAACCAGTGAGTTGTCCTGGTGACTCTGCATTCTGCCCGTTACAGCAATTTCTCCTTCTCCTTGCAAATTCAAATGTTTCCCTCCTTCTGCAATTTGCGCGCCAAACTCCTTTTGATCATGAATCTGATTTGCAAGAGCAATACTGACTGTACCAACCACCATTTCTTGCAGAGTTGCATCAATACCTTCCCCTTCAAGAGATCCTTGACCCCAAGGATCGAATTCAGGGTATTTCTGCTGAATATCATACAAGAATTCCCAACTTGCATCTTCCACAGGGCATGAATCCCACTTGATCAGTACTTTGGTGGCAGAAATCCTTCTCCTCTTCACTGTTTTTCGTGCAAGTATAGCCTCAGGTTTCCTCATTGTTGGGTCTAGCTCAGCCTGAGATGGATGAAGAATTGAGTCTGGCAAGGGTCCATGGTGCTTTTTCAGCTGAGATACATGGAATGTGTGATGGATCTGAGAGTGTGATGGTAGAGCTAGCTTGTAAGCCACAGGGCCTATTTTCTTGAGTATCTCATAGGGTCCATAGAACCTCTTGGCTAGCTTCTGGTTGCTTCTGATTCCCATGGAGCTTTGTCGGTATGGCTGAAGCTTGAGATAAACATATTCCCCTTTCTCAAACACCCTGTCACTCCTGTGTTTGTTAGCCTGTTGCTGCATTCTATTCTGAGCCTTAGCCAAATTTCTTCTGATAATGGCCATAACCTCCTCTCTTTCCATCATCAACCGGTCCACAGTATCCACCTTACTGTCGCCTGGCATATATGGTATATGCACTGGAAGAGGACACCCATACATCACCTCATAAGGGCTCATCTTGAGTGAGCTATGGTAACTGGTATTGTACCAAAACTCTGCTGCAGGTAGCCATTTGCACCAATCATTAGGGGTTTCATGACAAAAACACCTTAAGTATGTCTCCAAGCTCCTATTCAGGACTTCAGTCTGCCCATCAGTCTGTGGGTGATAGGAGGATGAAAAGTTTAAGCTGACTCCATGTAGTGAAAATAACTCCTGCCAGACATTACTCAAGAAAAGTGAGTCTCTATCACTTGTTATGCTGCTAGGCATGCCATGAAGTTTGTAAACAAAGTCGAAGTAGGCCTGAGCCACTTCAGGAGCAGTGTAAGGATGGCTTAAGGCTATGAAGTGGGCAGCCTTGCTCAACCTGTCTGTGACCACTAGTATAGAATCATTACCCATTGAACTAGGTAGACCATCTATGAAATCCATACTAATGTCAGTCCATATGGTGTAGGGTATTGGTAAAGGTTGCAGCTTCCCAGGGTATGCTGCATTATCATACTTGCATTGCTGGCATACTGCACATTTAGACACATACTCCTTAACATCCTGTTTCATTCCCTTCCAATAGAATTTCTCTTTGATCCTCCTATATGTCGCCTCTATGCCAGAATGTCCCGCCTGCAGTGTATCATGCATCATTGATATAATGTTTCCCTGCAATCCATTGTGACCTCCCACCACCAGTTTTCCCTTCCTGAGTAGCTTATCCTCATCCCACTGAAATTGCTTGTGAGAATTTGGATCAGCCTTCAGCTCCTGGATCAGAGTTGCCAAGATCTGATCTTTATCCCAGGCTTCTCTTATCAGGTCCATCAAATTGGTATTGAACCTGCAAAGACTCATCTGTAGTAATTCAGGGCTGTTCATTCTCGATAAAGCATCAGCAACCACATTTTCCTTCCCTTTCTTGTATGATATTTCATAGTCATAGCCCAGGAGCTTAGCAAGCCATTTTTGCTGGAGTGGTGTGGTGATTCTTTGCTCTAACAAGTACTTTAGACTCTGATGATCTGTCTTAATCACAAAATGCTTCCCTGATAAGTATTGCCCCCACTTGGTGACAGCAAAAATGATGGCAAGTAGCTCTTTCTCATATACTGACATTGCTTGATGCTTCAAGGACAGAGATTTGCTCAGATATGCAATTGGGTGGTTGTCTTGCATGAGCACAGCTCCTATTCCACCTCCAGAGGCATCTGTTTCAACTACAAAGGGTTTAGAGAAGTTAGGCAGTGCCAAGACAGGGGCTGTAGTCATTAATTCCTTAAGTTTCTCAAATGCTGACCCTGCTGCATCATCCCACTTGAAAGCATTTTTCTTCAGCAAGTTGGTGAGTGGCTTGCTTATCACTCCATAACCCTTTATAAACCTCCTGTAGTAGCCTGTGAGCCCCAGAAACCCTCTCAACTGCTTGATGGTCTTAGGAGTTGGCCAATTTCTAACAGCTTCTATTTTTGAAGGCTCAGTTGCTACTCCCTCTCTAGATATGACATGCCCCAGATACTCCAACTTAATTGCCCCAAAACAGCATTTGCTAGGCTTAGCATAAAGCTGTGACTCTCTCATAACCTGTAGCACCTCCCTTAGGTGATCCATATGCTCATCCCAACTAGTGCTGTAGATCAGAATGTCATCAAAGAACACCAGCACAAACTTCCTCAAGAATTTCTGAAAGGTTTTGTTCATGAGGCTCTGGAATGTAGAAGGTGCATTAGTAAGCCCAAATGGCATCACTAAGTTTGTGACCATTATGGGTTCTAAATGCTGTTTTCCCAATATCATCAGGCTCCATTCTAAGTTGATGAAACCCTGATCTTAGATCAATCTTAGTATAGTATTGAGAGCCATGCAATTCATCCAACAACTCTTCTATAAGGGGTATTGGAAATTTATCCTTAATGGTTTGCTTGTTCAACTCCCTGTAGTCAACACACATCCTCCATGTTCCATCTTTCTTCTTAACAAGCACCACTGGTGAAGCATATGGACTTGTGCTATGCTGTATCACCCCATTTTCCAACAACTCTTGAGTCATAGATTCTATGATATCTTTCTGAATCATAGGGTATTTGTAAGGCCTTATGTTCACTGGTTCAGATCCATTTTTGAGAGTTATCCTGTGGTTGTGACCATTCCTGAATGGGGGTAACTCCTTTGGCTCCTCAAAGATGTCCTGGTAGCTATTCAGGAGGTATCTCAATTCATTCTCATCTTTCCCTTCATCCACCAATTGAATTGCAAAGAATTCTGGTCCACCCTCTTCTTGACACTGCAAGACAGCCAACTGAGTAGAATCCTGCAATGCTCTCCCCATATATTTCAATGAGGGCTGCTTAATCACATCAGCTTTAGTGCCCTTAAGTGTGTGATTCTTCCCACCAAAGCAGAACTTCATTGTGAGCTGTTCAAAGTCCCAAGTTATAGGACCTAAGGTTCTCAACCATTCAATTCCAAGCACAGCATCACAGCTCCCTAGAGGAATGGCATAGAAATCTGCCTGAAATTCAGCATTTCTGATTCTCCATCTGAGTTGCTTGACCTGATAGCAGCACAGTAACTTGCCTCCATTTGCTACTTATATGTTAAATGAAGGTATTGCTTCTATTTTCAACCCAAGCTTCTCCACAACTCCCATATCCACAAAATTGTGGGAACTCCCACTGTCAATTAAGATACTCAATGTCTTTTTCCCAACCTGTCCAGGAATTCTCATGGTTTGACAGTGAGTTTGCCCTGCAAGAGCATGTACAGATATCTGTGCTATCTGACTGTTCTCATGCTCTTCTTCTGACTCCTCCTCTTCCTCCATTATCTCCAACTCTCCCTCCTCAGAATCCAACATGAACAGCTGCCTTCTGTTCTTACACACATGCCCAGGGGTGTATTTTTCATCACAATAAAAACACTGCCCTTTGGCTCTCCTAGACTCCAGCTCAGTGTTTGCAGATCTGAATTTGGGTGTGGGTACTGAGTTGTTTGTGGGGGTAAAGGGTTTTTTGTGCCCACCTGGTGAAAAATTAGGTCTGGGGGTGAAAGATTTTGGTGTGGGTAACACAGGTGGGTGGGAAAAGGTAGTGTTTTTGGTGGGTTTGTTCAGTTGCAAGGCTGTTTCTTGTAGTCTGGCCAGCCCATATGCCTCCTGGATGGTTTTTGGTTTTAACATCCTCACCATGACAGATATTTTTTCATTCAAACCAGATAAGAAACAAGACAAAGCATAGCTAGGTTGTAAATTAAGCCTACTTACCAACACATCAAAAGAATCATGGTAAGCTTGCACAGAACCCTCCTGTTTCAACATCAGCAATTCAGACATGGGATCTTCCTGAGCATCACCAAATCTAGCCCTAACAGCCAACTTATACTCTGCCCATCCCAATGGCACAGTAGTATTTCTCCCCTTTTCAAACCCTTGGTGCCAAGCTAAGGCCTTAGATTCAAGATGCATAGCCACATATATAACCTTAGTCACATCATCCACATTATCCACAGAAAAGTATTGCTCACATTAGAAAAGCCAACCATCTACATCACTACCATTGAAAGTAGGGAACTTTATCTTAGGAGTTCTAAGGACATTATTACTAGAGTTGGTATTAGAGTTATTACCATCTTTGTAACTAGCCAGTTCTGTGGAAATTGCTGCTAAGCTCTGTGTGAGGAGATCTATCTTCTCCTTCATTTGCTGCATTTCCGCCATCTCTTCCCTGCTCCTGCGGTGGTAGGTCTTGATTTCTTCAATTTTCCCAACCCCAGTCGAGAGGAACGAAGGCTCTGATAACCAGTTGATACGATTCCGATAAAAATAAGCTGTTCAACTACAAGGTTGATAGGCTTATATTAAGCTAAAACCTGTGGCAAGATACAGAATGTTGCCTAGGGTTCTAGAATGACAAGATTGAAATGGATTTGGACGGAAAGATTTGCTCTGTGAGCATTTTGATTAAATTTCTGAATGAATAAGAAAGTTTGCAACTACATGAGGCTAGGCTTATATAGCCAGCTTTGGAGATAAAATGAAAGTACAATAAGATAGGTGGCAATGCCATATTGGATGCTGCCAATTCAGTGAATCAGCCAATGATTTACTAATCATTGGATCCACTAGTAGAAAAACCCCCTTATACATCGGTTGTAAAACACTTTACATGTCATTTGTAAGGCGACTCCACTAAGCGTGACACATATTGTCATATACTTTAAACATCAGTTGTACGGTGATGTGTAAAATAGTCATCAGACATCACTTGTACTAAGAACTGATGTCTAAAGTTAAATTTTAGACATCACAACTAAAGAAGAACTGATGTCTAAAGTCCCGCTTTAAACATCAGGTGTAAAACGCAAATGATGTGTGAAGAAACCCTTTAAACGTCATGTGTTTCTATAAGTGATGTCAAAAGTCGTATTTATATAAATGGTCATTATTTATAATAAAATTGTTTTTGACCAATAACCCGTGTAGGATTCGAACCTACCTCCTCTGTGCATTTACACAGTGCTCAACCACTGAGCTAACAGGCTTAATTAGCAATAAAACCACGTCCATCATATGATCATGTATACATATGACGAGCCTATCAAAAGGTTGTCAGCCTAACACATTATATCGTCACCTCTTCAGATTCTTAAGCAAAGAATCGCAACATTGTAAAACATATAAGCAAGCAGCAACATAACATAACTTTGATTATTACTCCTACGTCAAAATAATCAACCCAATATAAAAATTATAGTTCACTATTGTCTCATAAGGCAGCATAAACAATCAGAATGATGTCCTGCTTTGTAAAGTTCACTGAGGTTCTTCATATTAGCTTAGCCACTAATCATATCAAGTGGCACCCACTAAACTTTCCATGGTGCCATTTAAAACGACTCATAATCTTAGTGTTCTTGCTCTCTTTGTTGAAGCCTAGCAAAATGAAATTGTAATGCATAAATCTCTAGACAAGTTAGGATGCCATCAAAACTATATATGGTCATTTCCCATATATCAATCACAAACAACGATAAGTACAACAAGTCTTGTTAGTTGTTACCTTATTGGCCTGCATTTGCTATAGCATAATCGTCTAGGTACAAACTTAGGCTACTCAAAGTTCACTAAGAGGGTATACGACAAGAACATTAGTACAATGCAAAAACAACTTAAGACAAATTTGCTAAGCAGTAAGTACACAAATTCCACTACTTCAATTGTTAACATTCCGGTATATATTATTAAGGTACATCCGCCTAGGATCAACCATAAATAGATCACATTATTCCTAACTGCTTTACCACCTCAATCAAATACCGAGTTTCAGACCAATGTAATCTTTAATAGCACATTATTTCTATAGGGAACCAAAGAGTAAAAGACCATTAAAAACAACTCTACGCAATACCTTTTCAGAAGTAATTGTGAATGGCTGACAAATTAAGCTGATTTTAGAACGAAGTCATTTTCTTTCTGAAAGTCCATAGCCGTTACAATTAGTATAAAAAAATCAATTAGATTTATAACACTAACATTTGTCAAGAACAATATTATAACAATGAGTATCAATTAGCACACTAACCTGTAATACCGTACTCGTACTACAAATGGTTTGCTATTCTAAAATCATTGAAGTATCTGCTACACTTTAGCACAACACATCTTCTAAACTGAGAAGAAAAGGGGTACATAAGATATAGGTAGATATCATAGGAGTTTAAAACTTTCTTTAATCAACCCAAAGGAAAAAGCAATCATCAATTACACGATATAATGTCAATGCTTAGCTAAGAAGAGAATTTGAAGAACAAGTTTAATTATTGCAACAAAATTATTTAGCTTACGCGAGATCAAGTGCGGACCTTAATTAACCAAACCCACCCCATTTAAACCAACTTCAAAATCCCTAATTTCTCCCAAACAGAACAATAGTTTCAGAAATGATACAGCAAATCAAACATCACTTGAATAAAAAACATGAATTCAAATAGTCAAGTAAGCTATTAATTGACTAATAGTCACTGATTTAAGGCCAACATTAGGTCAAATTTACCCGAAATCAGAGTACAATTGGCACCGTCTAACTCAAATTCAGTTTGACCAAACAAATTTACCCATTCAATTACTCCCAAATATTGGAATTAAAACAGAAAAACAAAAAGGAAATTGAATAAATGAACATGAAATTGAAGGGATGTATGAAACTCGACAACAATAATGTAGATCTCAAGAACAAAAAAGAAGATACCAGGAAAGAGAAAATACCCAAAGGGCTGCTACAAATCGTGGAAACTAAAACAACACCGCCGACGTGATAGCCAAACAATGAGGGATGTGGTGAGGAGTGAAGCAGCGGCGATACGTCGGTGTAAGGAATGAAGCAGCGGAGGATCGCCGGCGTGCATTAATCGGTGTGAATGAGGAGATCAGAAAATGAGGTTTGTTGGGGAAGGAGGAGAGAGAGAGAGAGTGTGTGTGTGTGAGTTTGAGATCTGGTTGAAATGGAGAGACGTGGGGAACGTTCACCACCTATTTTCATTAAATTTTCTATATTCTTTTTTATCCTTTTCGGTTCAATTTTTCACTTTGCGCCAAACATTCATATATTGCGCTAATTTTATTAGTTTTTCCGAACTCGCTCAATATCATCTTCGTTTTCAATTTTTATGTTTTATAATTCTAAAATTATGTTAATTAAGTTTAAAAATTGACTTCAAATTTATTATCGTGTATATATAGAATACTGAATATGACAACTAATACCACTTTTTCTTGTGTTTTCAAATGCGTGATATCAGTTTCTAAAAAAATTGAAATCTAATAACCACAAACGAGATTGCACTTCTCATGAGTCATGACTCTTGTCACAACAATGCTATAGCGCTTCAAGTTCTAAAGAATGAACAGTTGTTCTTCGTACTTATTGCAATTGTTGTTGTTCATGTTAATTATATGACGCTATGGAGCGAACCTGTTAAAGCACTCCTATTTTTGTCCACAAAACACTCACTAACGTAAAAGAAAAAAAAATTGTGTTCAAAAAGACAATGACAATGATGATTAGATATTATTGGTACTAATAAGAACTACTTGTCCAATGAGTCTTACATAGGGCCACTATTAGACATCAGTTGCACGAAACATGATGTCTAATGTTCGTCTTATAAACATCAGTTGCAGATAACTGATGTGTAAAAGCTGAAATTAAACATCATTTGTTAAAGAACTGATGTTTAAAGCAAGCTTTAAACATCACTTGTATAACACATGATGTTTAAAGTTAGTATTACACATCATTTGCATATGAACCGATGTTTAAAGTTACTATTACACATCATTTTAAATTAGAACTGATGTGTAAAAATAGTATTATGCATCACTTGTTGAAGAAGTGATGCTTATAGGGAGATGTCTGAAGATCTTTTTCCACTAGTGATCCTAGGTAGGTAGGTGTGATCCTAGGTAGGTGGGTCTGAGCTGTCAGAGGCTCCTCCTGACAATGACAGGTGATGTGCTGTCCTAGAATCTTCTGGAACCAGTGAGTTGTCCTGGTGACTCTGCATTCTGCCCGTTACAGCAATTTCTCCTTCTCCTTGCAAATTCAAATGTTTCCCTCCTTCTGCAATTTGCTCCATTTTCGCTTTAAAGTTCTCCTTGGTTGAGTTGTGCAATTCTAGTGTAAGACGGTCTTACCAAATAAACATGTTACTTTGAAAAGGTCATTATATATGTTAATTCCCTTTGAAGTAGGTTAGTTATCTTGAATAATATTAGTATACTTTCAAAAGCAACGTATAAAATGATCTGATATATACAATGAGACGTAGGGTCTCACCATAGAACTGTTAGGTTGAGTTTAGGTTAGCCATGTAATGATATAAGGGAGTTTTTGTGTGAATTGACTTTTGCCTATGTAGGACTGCGATGTTGCATCACTTATTTAGCCCTCTTACTGGGAAGAAGACCCGAGATTACTTGGTGCGGGAATGTTTCATTTTCACTATACCTGTGGTCTTTTGCGAATTGTTGCATGTATCCTCAGAGATGAACACATTATATAAATCCAACACACACCCATGCAGAGGGGACGCCCGTTACTTATGATGGAGCGTATTTGCTTGTCGATTGAGTTCAAAACACAGTTGAGTTACAACACAAACATGTACAATTTTCAAAACGGAAACAGAATGGCCCTTATACTTTATTTATATAAACTGATAATGAAAGACAGAACAATGAGTTGATTTGAGTTATTGACTACAAGGGTGAAAGACATCAAACACCCTTATTATGTAATCAAGCTCAAACACTCAAATTGATGACAACTTAAAAAAAGAAAAAGGAAATCTTTTAGCAGAAGCCAAATGACAACAGAGAAGCTTAACACACATTATAAAGGCCAACATTACACATGCAGATCATCCCTGCTACTAAAGTTGCATGTCCAAAATAAGGCCCATGGACTACTGTACTGGAGCAGGAATCTGCATGCAACATAATTCATTTTACACCGGAACAGAAGCATCGCCTCCGTCAGTTGGGACCTGCATATACCCAACAAATAACTCTTTAGCCAACACTCAACATATATGCATGTAATTTACGGAGATGTGATACTAGTTCGGCATTCGTATCATTGGATCGATCATATGATGCGTCAGAGTACCAATTAATCAAACAGGAAAAGATCATTTCTTTCTTTGTGTTTGTATGGAGGTAAAAATTTGTTAGGCGAGTGAGTTTAAAGCTAGTTTATGTTATTATATATACATCTGGTTAGGGACTTGTTAGGTATTCGGGCTCGGTCGGTACCATGAATAATAGGGAAATTGGAAGGCGACAATATTATCTCGGGAGTGTAGGCAATTAATAATGGGTATAGCGTATAGGACATAATTACCTGACTCGGGGGGAATTGGGGCGTCATAAATGAATGACTGAGCTTCAAGTTGTCAAATGATGAAGGGCATGCCATCTTCACAATAGGAATTGGAATTTGTATAAGTTGATGAAAGACTATAAGATTTGAAGTTCTAGTTGCTAGTAGTTTGGTGACATCTACCATTCCTTTGACCCTATTTATAGGCTTTACGAGTGTTCAGTGTCTGTACTCATCATGATCAATGCACGGTCATCGGTCGTTTGAATTTTGATCCTAATTATGGGGTACCGATAGGTTTACTTCCTGACACAACTCTAATTAAACATATTGAAAACTGACACTTATGGAAAACATTATAATTATGGAAATAAGTTAGCTAATTATATGGTAAAACTAATTTATGATAATCAATAATTGTAACATAACATAATGCGATATAACGGGTTATGAAATAATGGAATGAAAATTTAAGAGTATAACGGGTGCGATAGTGGAATGAAAATGAAATAATATATGGGTGACGTAAAAGTGGAAAGGTTACACACAAAATGTGATGAGTTAGTAAAATTAAATAAAATTATAATATGATGACCGACAGAAACGGAAAAAAGAAAATATAAAATACTATTCTTAATAATATTATAACAAAAAGAAATTAAACCTATACTTATTTTATTATAAAATAGGTACGCCGGGCGCGAGACAGCATGCAAACTACTCAACGAGTATAATATAACAAATAAAACACATAAGAAGTAATAATAAAAATAAAATTTTAATAATAATAATTTCCTATGAGAAAAGGAGCAAGCATGTATTTTTGACCATTTAGTCAGCCCGTAACCCAACCCAAACCCGTATGAGTGTATAATCCGCGTATAGCCGGCCCGTATTCGACCCGAGTTTCTCGAACTCGTCCGCCCAACCCGTTTGACACGTGTAGCTCTGATGATAACGTGGCCATGTATGATGCATAGCCATAGAGTAGCATAATAGTTATTAGTATTGACATGTTGCACCCCTGGCCCTGAGCATTATGTCAAAGATTAAACACTATTGCAGGCCTGGGGTTGAGAAGGAAAGAAGGGACCTAAGTTTGGTGTGTTCATCAATCTCGATCGGCAACCACTACCTCCGATCTGTCCCTCATTAATCACTCCACTTGTGAAATTTGTGGAACACACAACTCCGATCCAAGTAACATTAATCGGCCAGTCGTGCTAGAAATGACAAGCAAAAGGACTGGGTCAAGTCATCCCGAATACATATTCGATAATCAAGGCAAGCTAGTCGTGGCTGTCCAATTGTTATGGTGTACCCTTATCACACCCAAAATTCCGTTAATTTATACTCCGTTGAATTATTGTCAGATCAGTAATAAAAGAATCCCATTTAGGCATTTGCGCTTAAATTATACCAAATCACTAATCACCAATATGATCATTGATTGATCAGTTCAAAATCAAATCGTATTACAAATTTGTAAAGATTTTGAGCAGCTTTCAAGTGAAGTTTCAGTCTTTGCGTATACACAGATCTTGCTCTCAATCAACTTTGATTCTGATTGGACTTGTAAAATACAACCTCCTCTGATTTTTCTTTACTTCTAGTGTACCATGGCTTCTTACTCTGGCTTAAATTATTGTAGTTCGTGCAATTGGGTTTGACCCGAAAACACAAGAGTACAAGGTTTTTGTTGCTTATTTTACATTTGGTGCCGGAAACGCTAGATGAGGTAGAAGTGATTCAATAAAGAATGAGGCCTGATTCACTTCAAGAATCAGTTCTAGTGTCCCATAGTTTAGCCAGTTTAGTCCTACTTTGAAACTTCTATTCATCCATACCATTAGTATTCTTGAGGATTTGGCTAAAGTTATAAGAATGAGTTGCCTTCTCAATTAAGTCCATGGTCTGAATGTTACTAAGTATGAATGTGGACCATATTTGGAGAGAGAAAAACAAGACAAAATAAAATGGTTTGTATATTGATAATTAATCTGAGTTTTTACAATGAATTATATTTATATACAAGTGTAAGCTAAGCTGTACAGGAGAATAAAAGAGTATGTACAAATTCAGTTATAACCGCCATCCTCGAGCGTTGTGCAGGCAGTTATATCTTGTCGGAAGCATTGACCACTTTGACCATCGAACTTGATCACTCCACCATTGTTCCAGTTGCACTTGAAGCTCACATATTCTCTTCATCCCCCCCCCCCCCCTCAAGTGCAATTTGCTCATTGTTGAACCAGACCAAGTTTATTGGCAAGATAGGAATGCTTGACAGATCCCAATGCCTTAGTCATTATGTCAGCAATCTGGTCTTGAGTAGATATATGTTCAGTTCTGATTAAGCCATCTTGTATTCGTTCTCTGATGAAATGACAATCCAATCTCAGATGCTTCGTTCTTTCATAAAAAACTGGGTTTGCTGCTATGTGTTGAGCAGCTTTATTATCGCAATACAGAGGAATAGGAAGAGGAATCTGATCTGAATCAGGAAGTCCTTGAATAACCCTTCTAACCTGATACATGGGAGCTATGGGTCAAAGCTAATAATGGAAGTTCAAGACTATCACGTAAACTTCCAGCCTCAATATCTTCTGAACTACTCAGTATTTCGAGGAGCCATCAATTGTATAGTAAAGTTCATGATCTAAGCTTTCCGAAAAGTGGTCATATGCCTTAATTGGTTAAGTAACGAAGGAGATATGCCTGTTTTAAGTTGAGCTGTCCAGTTTCTACGCGGGTACACGAGAATGGCCGAAACTGCTATATTCCCCAAGCTATGCACGTCCAAGGAGGTTCTTAGTAGATATAATACTTATTATTATTTGTGTCTTTGTTTAAGTTTAGGAAAGTTTCTTATTTACAGTATTTTGTGGAATAAAGGAGCCTTAGAAGGTTTCCAAGTTGTTATAGAAGAGTTTAGGAAAGTTTCATCAATAAGCTTGAAGTCGGATTAAGGGAAGACCTAAAACTGGTTCTTAACTTGACTTTAGGAAAGTTTAGGAGTCTTAAGAGTAGTATAAATAGAGAGTCTTATTGTATTATTTTTCAATAACGAGTTTGAGCATTAATATCGAAGAGTCGAAGGGAGTTTCCTTCAAAATCTGGCCTTGCGAGGTTATGTGTTCTTTTGGTTCGTGCCTTGTTTCTTTGTGATCTTGGTGCTTGCCCTTTATTTGTGCTTTGTTTCTTTGTGATCTTAGTACAAATTAGTCTTAGGCGAGTGTTCTTGCGAGGTTTCTAGGCTAATTCATATCCTTTATTTTCTGTTTTAATTCCGCTGCGTTATAAACTCAAAAACACATAAAAATTAGAGTAGGTTTTCCATCATAACCAGACCAATTCAGCAGCAGTGTGTGACATGCTTCTATACTCAGCTTCGGCAGAAGATCTGTTGACTGTGTTCTGCTTTTTTGTCTTCCAGAAGACCAGAGAATCTCCTAGAAACACACAATAGCCTGTTAGAGATTTTCCTGTAAACATACAGGTGCCCTAGTCTGCATCACAGTAGCTCCTTAATGTCAAATCAGATGCAGCAGGATAGAAAAGTCCTGTATTGAGATTTAGGTTCAGGTAGGAACTATATGTATATAGGAACTTTAGGAACCAATCTCAACCCTCCATTCATCAAAATCTAATGGTCCAAAAAATACAAATAAATAAATAAAAAACAAATCAAACCCCCACACAACAGTTTCTCTCTCCTCCCATTCCCCCTTCCCTACTCCTCCTTTACGCAGCTACCGCTGCCGATCGCCGGCTTTCCCACCCACCACCACTACACTACCTTCGAACGACACCACGTCACTCTACTCTCGACGGCGACACCATGGGGCCCATCCATTTCCACCGCCTTTGCTTCCCTCCCCTTCATTTCCACGCTCGCCGGCGACCCGATGTCGACCTATTGCCGCCGCTACACCACCGATCACCGTCATCTGCACTTCTGGCGAATGGTTGATCTCGGTGGTAGTTTATTGCAATAACTATGAGGTATTTCTTGGATGTAATTTGATGAACATTTAATTTGAATTGGATGAACATCCAACTTAATTGGATGAACATACGTTCAAAACTGATGAACATGAGTTTCAATATTGATGAACATCAATTTGGCGGTTGTATGTTCATTGTATAAGTTCATCTAATTTATTTATGTTCATGTAATTTTGAATGTTCATTAGTTTCAAACTAAATGTTCATCCTTATTTTACTGGATGTTCATCAAATTAAAAGTCTGAATGTTCATTAAAATTGCACATGTTCACGGATTTGGTTGAGAAAATGAAAGAATTGGGAGAAAAAGAGGTTCTCAGTTTTGTGAAAATGGAGGAGAGCACCATAATTGGGGAAATACAAAGATGGAGGAGAGAGAACGCATAAAGAAAGAGAGGAATGGATCGGAGGGAGCAGTGGTGCCGGAGGTGGCACGGTCAGGGCGACGGTGATTGGTGGTAATGGGGACTAAGCGGCGGCGAGCATAGGTGGCTCGGGAAGGGGAGTATGTTTATAGGAGTATTACTATAGGATAGTTGGAGAGATTGTTAGGGACCGCTAGATTAGATTTGATCTAGTGGTTAGTAATGGTTCCTAAAGTTCCTATATAACTAAGGTTCCTATCAGAACCTGACCCCCTGTATTTATGCTGTGCTTCAGATACCTCACCATGTAGAGAGCATCCTGCATGTGAGGAATTCTGGGCTCATTTAAGAACTGGCTCAGTTGCTGTACTGAGTAAGATATGTCTGGCCTTGATAAGTTCAGATACAGCAATTTTCCAATCAACCTCCAGTATTTCTTAGGTTCAGACAGTAATTCTCCTTCATCTACTGTGAGTCTAAGTCCAGTTGGCAAGGGAAAAAGGTTAGGCTTGCAGTTCTCCATCCCAACATCCTTTAGAATATCTAAAATGTATTTCCTTTGATTTAGAGAAATCCCCTTTGCAGTTCTGTTTACCTCAATGCCTAGGAAATACCTGAGTTCACCAAGATCCTTTATAGTGAATGCCAAATCCAGTAAACCCTTAATGCTTGCAATTTCAGACTCATCATCACCAGTTATCAGCAAATCATCAACATATACGAGAATTGCTGTGTACAGACCATCTGAAGCTTTGGTAAACAAGGAGTAGTCATTTTTGCTCTGAGCATAGCCATTTTTAAGCAAAAATTTGGTTAACTCCAAATTCCACTGTCTAGAGGCCTGTTTGAGCCCATACAGTGATCTTTTCAGTAAACAAACCTCCAGGTTTAGCACCAACATACCCTTCTGGAACTTTCATGTAAACTTCTTCATCAAGGTAACAATGAAGAAATGCATTGTTTATGTCCAGTTGATGAAGTTTCCAACCATTGGCAGCAGCTACAGCAATTAGTGATCGAATTGTTGTGAACTTTGCTACAGGGCTGAAAGTATGTTTGTAGTCTTTCCCTTCAACTTGATTGTAACCTTTGGCTACCAGTCTTGCCTTATGCCTCTCAATACTTCCATCAGGTCGAAACTTCACCTTAAACACCCATTTTGCACCAATAGCCTTTTTACCAGTTGGTAATTGTACCAGTTCCCAAGTATGGTTCTGTTCCAATGCCTGTAGCTCCTTATCCATAGCTTCCACCCACTTTGGATCATCTTTAGCTTCCTTGTAGGTGCTTGGTTCTTTGGTGAGGAGTACAGAATTCAAAGAAGCCATGTATTCTGGTGTATAATCCTCAGGGTCTAGATTACACAGCTCAGACAAAGTGCTAGAAGAAGACTGCATAGTCTCAACAATGTTGGAACAATGTTGCAGAGATGAAGGTAGACCTTTGCAAATGAAACCTTGCAGTTTGACTGATTGTTGCCTAGATCTTGTTGACCTTCTAGGTTCCTCAACAGTAGGTGATATATGGGTTGAAGAGGTTGCACTTTCTTCAAGGCTTTCTTCCAAAGATGCTGCTTCATTATCAGAAACTGACAGCTGATGCTGCTGAGAAGTGGGACTATTATCAGACTGTGACAGCTGGTTCTGTTGTGTAGATGAATCAGCATTGTTCTCAATATGTGTCAGAGGATCAAGCCTCTGATCAGTTATATTGTCAGGACATAAAGGCAGAAATGGTAGACTCTGCATACTGCTGGAATCTGCATTTTCCTTAAAAGGAAACACATTCTCTCTGAAAATAACATCTCTGCTGGAAAACAGCTGATGTGTCTGCAAATCATACAGTTTATAGCCCTTTTGTCCAAAAGGATACCCAACAAATACACATTTCCTCGATCTTGGCTCAAACTTGTCACCAGAATTAGTTGCAGCAAAGCATAAGCAGCCTACTACTCTCAAGTATGAGTAATCAGGGGTTTTATGAAGAAGAATTTCACTTGGTGTTTTCCATTGAAGTACTGTGGATGGCATGAGGTTGATAAGGTGTGTAGCAGCCAAAATGGTCTCTCCCCAGAACTTTTTAGGCAATCCAGCTTGAAACTTAATAGCTCTAGCTGTTTCTAACAAGTGTCTATGCTTCCTCTCAACTCTCCCATTCTGTTGAGGCACTCCAGCTATACTTTTATGATAGACAATTCCCTTTTCACCCAATAATGTCAGAACCTCTCCTTGAAAAATCTCTGTACCATTGTCACTTCTCATGTATTTGACAGTAGTGTGGAATTGGTTCTCAACATAAGCCAAAAAATTCTTTAAAATGGTGAAAACTTGAGTCTTGTCTTTCAAAAGTGTAGTCCAGGTTACCCTTGAGTGGTCATCAACTATAGTAAAAAAAATAGGACTCTCCTGTCATAGTTTTCACTCTATAGGGCCCCCAGAGATCAACATGAATCATATCAAACAGATTTGCAGCAACAGAAGTACTCAAAGGAAATGGGGACTTGTGATGTTTTGCAAGAACACAAATGTCACATGCCAAATCAGTTAATTTATTCCCTTGAAAACTGGATACATGTCTCAGCTTAGACAAGGATGAATGCCCTAATCTAGAATGTAGCAGCATAACCCTTAGGTGTACTACAACTAGCAGAAGCATTACAAGTACCAATCTGATTAACTGGCTTATTTATGTACCAAGAAGCAGATGTAAAGTGATAGACACCTCCCTGCTTCAGTCCCATTCCAATGATTCTCTTAGTTGCCAGGTCCTGGAAAGTGCAACCAGTAGCACTAAAATTAGCACTCAAGTTTGAGTCAGCTAAAGAATTTTCCCACAGACAAAAGCTGATGTTGAAACCCAGGTAAAAATAGCACATTCCTCAGTATAATCTCATCTGTTAAGTTGACATCTCCTATTATTACAACCCTCTTCAAACTACCATCAGGTAGGGTTACCCAAATAGGCTTATCTAACCTCTTGCTTTTAGAACAAAATGTTCAAATTGTAGGCCATATGGTCAGAAGCCCCAGAATCAACAATCCATGAACTAGATTTGGTCACCAAATGTTTAACTTCTACATTAGAGGCAGAAGCAAGTGTCATACCTGCGACACTCATGTCCGAGGAGTGTAAAAAAGGAGTATGAATTGGAAAGAGCTGGAACCAGAGCCTGCTGTCTGCATATGTTGCATAAACCTGCTGAAAAGGGCATTAACAACCCTGTCATCCAGCTGTGGTTCTACATCAAAAGGTGTGTCTGCTTCCAAGGTGTTGACACTCTCAATGTTAGCAGCAAACTTCCTCTGAGATGTACCAGTTTTAGTACCCCCTTTTGTGCCAGGAAACAATTGAGGATGCAGCTTCCAGCAAAAATCTCTGGTGTGCCCAGCTCTGTTGCAGTAGGAGCATCTGAAGCTGGTTTATCAGCATTCTCATATCTTGGCTTTTTTTGCTCATTGTATCCTCCCATGTTGGAATTATTAGATGAGCCAGATCCTCCATTATAACCACCTTTCTGTGCTCCTTTGTAATTATGCTAAGCTGCCATTGCCGATGAGCTTCCCTGCTCAAAGTTGGGACCAAGATTGATGTTCTGACCCGATTCAATACTTTGAATCTTGAAGTAAATCTCATTCACAGTTGGAAGTGGATCCATAGCAAGAAACTGACCCCTGGTTGTGTCATGCTTGTTGTTTAATCCCATCAAAAACTCAAGAGACATGTCTC
Source organism: Spergularia bocconei (assembly GCA_963457585.1). Taxonomy (NCBI): domain Eukaryota; kingdom Viridiplantae; phylum Streptophyta; class Magnoliopsida; order Caryophyllales; family Caryophyllaceae; genus Spergularia; species Spergularia bocconei. The sequence continues at coordinate 22,028,707 of OY734943.1, read as the reverse complement.
TCTTGTCCCTGTCAACCATCTTCTTGAGAATGTTGCAGGTGCATGAGTTTATTACACCACACTCACAGGTCGGGAATGGATCCAAACTGTATGTGCAGTTCTTCAGAAACATTCTTCTGTCTGCAGTAGTAAGATGCCACTGATTCTCCGTCCTCCTGAGAGATCTGCAGCAGGTAATTCCTCAACTGGTACAACTGAGGTGTAGTGGTCTGATTATACCTCTCTTTTAGCTCTTCCCACAAAGCTTTAGAAGATGCAGAATATAGCAAATCATCAGCCAGCTTAGGATCCAAGGAGTTCAGGATCCAGCCAAGAATTGTGTAGTCAATTCTGATCCAGTCCTGATACTTCTCATCATTCTCTGCTGGTCTAGCAACAGTGCCAGAGACAAATCCATATTTGTTGCGAGCTATGAGCGCCATGCTCACAGCCCTAGCCCATTTCTGATAGGCTTTGCCAGAAAAAGGAGTTGTTACAAGGCGCACGTTGCTCTGATCTCCATTAGGAAGGTAATAGGGATCTCTGAATGCTGTGGTTTGAGAATTCATGCCTGAGTTGGTGGAACTGGTGTCATGCATCATCTTGCCAAAAAATGAAGGAATGTCACCAAAATTTCAGGAACAGCAAAAAGAACAGTTGACTGTACTCGAAATCCTGCAAAAAGATTCACTAACCAACCAAAATCCGAAAACCTCCAAAATTGCAGAAAATTCAAGCAAATTTCTGCAGTAACCAGTCGTTATGTTCCGAAGTCTTTCTCAACAAGATTCGACCACAATTGGACAAAAACCAGCACAAAACACAAATGAACTGAGAACTGATCTCCGAACAATCAAAATGAGCCGATTCACAACTTCCGAAGGTGTGAATCCTGTTATTTTACTGAGAAATCAGCAAAATCAACCAAAAAACTCGGAAACTAAGTAATTTCAGCGGAGTTTAAACGAGTAGAGCGGCGTTATATAGTAGAAACTTCTCCAAGAAGATCCTACTACAATCGAGCAAGAAACTGCAAATGCGAAAAAAAGGACGCGAGAAAAATTTCTGATTTTGCAATTTGCAGGAAATCAGAAGAAAGCAGAGGCAAAAAGATGAAGATTGATATGATTTGAGTGAAAAATGATGATGAAAAACAGGAAAATTTGTGGATTTGTTGTGAAATTTGGATCAAAATGATGGAAAATTGGGGAAAAATGAAGAACAAACAACTTTGTGATGAAATTTGGGATTAAAATTGGATCAAAATGCGGAATTCGTGGATTTAGATCGTAACCTGTCGAATGTATATGATACCATGATAAAAGTATGAATGTGGACCATATTTGGAGAGAGAAAAACAAGACAAAATAAAATGGTTTGTATATTGATAATTAATCTGAGTTTTTACAATGAATCATATTTATATACAAGTGTAAGCTAAGCTGTACAGGAGAATAAAAGAGTATGTACAAATTCAGTTATAACCGCCATCCTCGAGTGTTGTGCAGGCAGTTATATCTTGTCGGAAGCATTGACCACTTTGACCATCGAACTTGATCACTCCACCATTGTTCCAGTTGCACTTGAAGCTCACATATTCTCTTCAGTTACACATAAGCTTTGCTCCATTTTTGCTTTAAAGTTCTCCTTGGTTGAGTTGTGCAATTCTAGTGTAAGACGGTCTTAGCAAATAAATAAGTTACTTTCAAAAGGGCAACATATATGGTAATTACTTTTGAAGTAGGTTAGTTATGCAAGAATCTTAATCTGATTTAATTAACTCACTAATTAAATAACAATACTTTATTGATATATAAATTATAAATAAGAAATTACAAGAAATTGGTTAGTTATTATCTTGAATAATATTAGTATACTTTCAAAAGCAACGTATAAAATAATCTGATATATACAATGAGACGTATGTAGGGTCTCACCATAGAACTGTTGGGTTGATTAGAGTTTGGGTTAGCCATGTAATGATATAAGGGAGTTTTTGTGTTGACTTTTGCCTATATATGTAGGACTTCAATGTTGCATCACTTATTTAGCCCCTCTTACTGGGAAGAAGACCCGAGATTACTTGGTTCGGGAATGTTTCATCTATGAAGCACATACACATCTCCCAAGTAGCGTGTCCGTGTCCAATACGGTGTCGGACACGGACACCGGGAGGACACGTACGTGTCGAACAGGGTTGGCCCGGTGTTCGGTTTATTCTATTTAATTCGGACACAAATCCTGATTTTTTGCATAACGGACACCGGTTAGACACCTCTAAGATACGTCTACCAGTATACAAAAAACATACATTAAGCAAGCATTTAGGCGAAATAGACATTGTTAATCTCAAATTCCTAGCCGTTTCCTTTCACATATTCAATAATCATGTGTAATATCTCTATTTTAGAATTGTCTCAAGATAAAGTTAGAAATTCTTATTATTTATTAAAAATTATAATAAATAATTACATTTATATATTTATATTATTAAATAATAGCGGGTTGGTGTCCTAGATTTTGAAAATGCGGTGTCCCGCTGTCCGCGTCCTTCCTGTGTCCGTGTCGATGTCCGTACACGTGCAACATAGTGTTTCATTCACTATACCTGTGGTCTTTGGCGAATTGTTGTATCCTCGGAGAGGAACAAATTATATAAATCAATCACACACCCATGCAGAGGGGACGTTACTGTTGGAAATAATGCTAATTTAGTGGGACGTTAATTAGTGAGGTATGTTAAAGGTTAATGGGGGGTTATGAGTGATTAAGAGGTCACATATATCCTCTTAGGATTCCCCCCATTAAGCCTATTAATATGCCATTATATCACCCCCATTAACACCATTATATGCCTTAGTGGGGGAGGTCTTATCTCCAAAAACCTCTAATTGCTATGGCTATATAAATGGGTGTTGGGAGAAACATTATATAGACCATATATTCCTCCTCTATGTTTCTCTCTTATTCTGAGCATGCCCTTGAGAGTTCCAACTCCCTATGGTTGAACACACAACCTAGGGGAGTGCTGTGTGACCTTGAGATTCGACGTCCATTGATTGTGCCGTGGTCGGGGCGAATTTCGTTTCTCATTCAATGATCACCGATCATGACACAGCGATTACAAAATCTATTCTCTTATCAATTCCGCCCCTTACAATAACCAACCTATATTTTCCAACAGTTACTTATGGTGGACGGAGCGTATTTATCGATTGCATGCGTTCAAAACACAGTTGAGTTACAACACAAACTTGTACAATATTTAAAACGGAAATAGAATGGCCTTTATACTTTATTTATAAAGTGATAATGAAAGAAAGAACAATGAGTTAATTGAGTTATTGACTACATACAAGGGTGAAAGACATCAAACACCCTTATAATGTAATCAAGCTCAAACACTCAAACTGACAAACTTAAAACAAGGAAATCATTTGGCAGAAGCCAAACTACAACAGACAAGCTTAACACACATTATAAAGGCCAAAAGTATACATGCAGATCATCCCTGCTACAGAAGTTTCATGCATGCCCAACAGACCAATGGACTGGATCAGAGCAGGATTCCGCATGCAACGCAAAGCATTTTACACCGGAACAGAAGCGTCGCCTCCATCAGTTGGGACCTGCATATACCCAACAAATAACTCTTTAGCCAACACTCAACATGCATGGAACTTTACGGAGATGTGATATTAATTTGTTATCCGTATCATCGGATGATCATATGATGCGTCAGAGTACCAATTACTAAAAAAAGGGAAACAATAATTTCTTTCTCTGTGTTTGTGTGGAGGTTAAATTTTTTCGACGAGGGAGTTTAAAGCTAGTTTATGTCGTTATAGATCTAATATGAATGCAAAGATCAATAATGGCTATACGACATAATTACCTGACTGGGAGGGATCGGAAATTCCTTAGTAATAAAAAAAGCACTTAGCTTCAAGTTCTCAAATGATGAAGGGCCAGCCATCTTCACAATACGAATTGGAATTTGTGTAAGATTTGAAGTTGTAGTTGGTATGTAGTTTGGTGAAATCTACCATTCATTTGGCCAAATTTATAGGCTTTACGAGTGTTTAGTGTCTGTACTCATCAATGCACGGGCGTATACCGTAGTCTCGGGACTGGGTAGTCCCGGTGACGCGTCAGCCCCACGTCATTTGCACGTCAGCGGTTTTATTCAAAAACCGGTTTATCCAAAAAATTACAGTTTGTCTCTCACCACCCGCGCCAGCCCTCCACCGCCCCCTGCCGCCGGCACTAGCCACCACAACCTCCGTCGCCGACGAAGCCATAACATGCGTTTCAAGCCGAAGAAATCACTCCGACCACCCATTCCCGTCGTCAGCGAAGCCTTCTCACGCACTCAACGCTCTCCTCTTTCACTCCCCTCCCCGCCCCACTTTCAGGCCACCCACAGCAAACTCTCCATCTGGACACTCTCCTGATACCAGATCTGGGCGGTTGGTACATGCATGATGGTGTAGAGCGCGGGAGCGGGGATGGTGACGGTGTGGGCCATGGGAATGATGAAGATATAGAGAGAGAAATGGGGCGAAAAAAGGAACGGGTTTGGGAAATGTGGGAATCGTTTACTTTTTTTGTTTCAGTTTTTGGTCCAAAAAATTTATTTTCTTAAATGAAGTTTGAGGTCAAATTGTTCAAATGTTATTCATTTTATGAATAATGTAAGAAAAGCACTAAAATTTATTTGTTTATGTAACATTGTAACTTAATCGTTGTCATTAAAAAACTAAAGTACATGATTTTCAAATTAAAGTACATGATTGATACCTTACAGTACGTAAATAAACTATACATTAAAAGTATAGCTGATAGGTTAATTTGTTAAACTACATAACTTTTATGTTAAAGTATGTGATGGAATTATAAATTACATACATAATACGCTAAAGTACATATATTACACGTTAAATTACATAATTGATACGCTAAAATATATAATTAGTATGTTCATGTAGATACTAATACGAAAGTACATACTCGATAAGCTAAAGTACATATTATTATATGATAAAGTACATACTGATACGCTAAAGTACATAATTAGTATTTTCACGTAGATCAAATTCATACTACAGAGTAATATTGACATTCAAAAGTACATACTTATACGCTACCACCACATATTATTATATGGTAAAGTACGTAATTGACACGCTAAAGTACATGTTTAGTATTTTCACGTAGATGCTAATATTGGTATTCAGAAATACATAGTTAATGCCCTAAAGTGGTGGTTGGGCCGGTCGGTGGCGGTGTCGGGTGGAAAGGAGGAGGAGAGAGAGAATCCGGTAGAGCCGTAGAGTGGTGAGTTGGTGACTGGTAGGTGGGACTTGGAAGTAAACGTTTTTTTTTGTTTGTTTTTATTTTAAACAGAACCGGTTTTTTTTATTAATTTTCTGGTCCGGTTTTCACTGAAATAAAACCGGTCTACTCAGTGACACGCGGGCGCCACGTCAGCGAGGCTACATAGTCTCGACTCCACCTAATAAATTTCCGGTACCAATAGGTTTACTTCCTGACACAACTCTATTAAACCTATTGAAAACTGACACTTATGGAAAATATTAATATTATGGAAATAAGTTAGCTAATTATGGTAAAAATAATTTATGATAATCAATTGTAATATAATATAATGTGATATAACGGGTTACGAAATAGTGGAATGAGAATTTAATAGTATAACGGGTGGAATAGTGGAATAAAAATGAAATAATACATGGGTGACGTAAAAATGAAAAGGTTACACAAAATGTGATGAGTTAGTAAAATTAAATAATACTATAATATGATGAATGACAAAAACGGAAAATAGAAAATATAAAATACCATTCTTAATAACAAAAAGAAATCTATATTATTTCAATAGGTACGCCAGGTGCGAGACGGGCATACAAACTACTGAACTTGTATAATATAACAAATAAAATGTGAAAACGTAAACGGGCCTGGCCGACACCCAAGAAGGAGAGAGAAAGCCCACTTCATAAACCAAGAAAGTTTCATCCTAAAACCAATTGGCATTAGGAGGAGTAATTCCTTGATTTATAAAGTAGACAATTTCTCTCCTCATTTCCAATGTGGGACACTCACATGTGGGTAAATGGGCACTTCCAACATAAAATACATGTATTTTTGACCCTATGAGAAAAGGAGCAAGCATGTATATTTGACCCTTTAGTCATGATCAGCCCGTAACCCAACCTAAACCCGTTAGTGTATAACCCGCGTATAGCCAGCCCGTAATCGACCCGAGTTTCCCGAACTCGTCCGCCCAACCCGTTTGACACGTGTAGCTCTAATGATAACGTGGCCATGTATGATGCATAGCCATAGAGTAGCATAATAGTTATTAGCATTGACATGTTGCACCCTGGCCGTGGCCCTGAGCATTATGTCAAAAATTAAACACTATTGGAGGCCTGGGGTTGAGAAGGAAAGAAGGGACCTAAGTTTGGTGTGTTCATCAATCTCGATCGGCAACCACTACCACCGATCTGTCCCTCATTAATCACTCCACTTGTGAAATTTGTGGAACACACAACTCCAAGTAACATTAATCGGCCAGTCGTGCTAGAAATGACAAGCAAAAGGACTGGGTCAAGTCATCCCGAATAAATGACAAGCAAACTACTAAACTAGTACATTATAACAAATAAAATACTTACCTCTAAAAAAAAAGTAATAATAAAAATAAAATTTTAATAATAATAATTTCTGATGAGAAAAGGAGCGAGCAGGTATTTTTGACCCTTTAGTCAGCCCGTAACCCAACCCGAACCCGTACAACCGCGTATAGCCGGCCCGCATTAACCCCGAGTTTCCCGAACTCGTCGCCCAACCCGTTTGACATGTGCATGTAGCTCTTATAATGATAACGTGGCCATGTATGATACATAGCCATAGAGTAGCATAAGAGCATCAGTTAGCATGAATAAAAATTCCCATTCATCAAAAGTTCCCTTGTATGAATGAGAAATTGATGTTGTTACCATGAGAGATTTCATTCATTGATGAATGAACACCAAAATCTTCCCCCAACTTCCCTAGTTTTAAAAAAAAAAATTGACCACTATTTTAAATTAACATTTATCAAATTTTTCAATGCTCATATCTTCTAAAATACTTTATAAAAAAATATAAAAAAATATCAATAATTTTAATTTTTCATTATTTACAAATAGAGACCCATTTTGTTATATTTTGACACAACATTTTAATTTCTTTATTAGGAGGGAGAAGATGTGGTGGGGTATTGGATGAATGAAAATTTCATTCATGGTAGTAGGAGATGAATGAAAACTTGAATTAAAAACATGGGAATGAGAGACAAAGTGGTAGAGAGAAGTGAATGAATGAAAAACTTATGCATTGTAAAGGATGCTCTAATAGTCATTGGTATTAACATGTTGCACCCCTGGCCGTGAGCATTAGCTCAATAATTAAACACTATTATTGCAGGCCTGGGCTTGAGAAGGAAAAAAAGGACCTAAGTTTGGTGTGTTCATCAATTTCGGCAACCACTACCTCCGATCTGTCCCTCATTAATCACTCCACTTGTGAAATTTGTGGAACACACAACTCCAAGTAAACATTAATCGGCCAGTCGTGCTAGAAATGACAAGCAAAAGGACTGGGTCAAGTCATCTCGAATACATATTCGATAATCAAGGCAAGCTAGTCGTGGCTGTCCAATTGTTATGGTGTACCCTTATCACACCCAAAATTCCGTTAATTTATACTCCGTTGAATTATTGTCAGTAATAAAAGAATCCCATTTAGGCATTTGCTCTTAAATTATACCAAATCACTAATCACCAATATGATCATTGATTGATCAGTTCAAAATCAAATCGTATTACAAATTTGTAAAGATTTTGAGCAGCTTTCAAGTGAAGTTTCAGCTTTTCGTATATACAGATCTTGCTCTCAATTAATCAACTTTGATTCTCATTGGACTTGTAAAATACAACCTCCTTTGATTTTTCTTTACTGCTAGTGCGCAAATTATATCGTGCACTAAGGTGCACAATGAGTATGGTGCACTTCCTCACTATAGAGGAGTAGATTTATTTAAGTGTTGTCCCTACTCCTCAATAGTGAGGAGGTGCACCATACTCATTGTGCATCTTGGTGCATGGTATAAGCATTGCTTCTAATATACCATGGCTTCTTATTCTGGCTTAAATTATTGTAGTTCGTGCAATTGGGTTCGACCCGAAAACACAAGAGTACAAGGTTTTTGTTGCTTATTTTACATTTGGTGCCGGAAACGCTAGATGAGGTAGAAGCGTATTCAATAAAGAATGAGGCCTGATTCACTTCAAGAATCAGTTCTAGTGTCCCATAGTTTAGCCAGTTTAGTCCTACTTTGAAACTTCTATTCATCCATACCATTAGTATTCTTGAGGATTTGGCTAAAGTTATAAAAAGGAATTTTTTTTTTTTTTGGTACCAAGACGGTAATATAAAAAGGAATTTGCCTTCTCAATTAAGTGCATGGTCTGAATGTTACACATAAGCTTTGCTCCATTTTCGCTTTAAAGTTCTCCTTGGTTGAGTTGTGCAATTCTAGTGTAAGACGGTCTTAGCAAATAAATATGTTACTTTCAAAAGGGCAACATATATGTTAGTTACTTTTGAAGTAGGTTAGTTATGAAAGAATCTTAATCTCATTTAATTAACTCACTAATTAAATAACAATACTTTTTTGATATATAAATTATAAATAAGAAATTACAAGAAATTGGTTAGTTATTATCTTGAATAATATTAGTATACTTTCAAAAGCAACGTATAAAATGATCTGATATATACAATGAGACGTAGGGTCTCACCATAGAACTGTTGGGTTGAGTTTGGGTTAGCCATGTAATGATATAAGGAAGTTTTTGTGTTGACTTTTGCCTATGTAGGACGACTGCAATGTTGCATCACTTATTCACGTATTCAGCCCCTCTTACCGGGAAGAAGACCTGAGATTACTTGGTTCGGGAATATTTCATCTATGAAGCATATACACCTCTCCCAAGTGGCGTGTCCGTGTCCATTACGGTGTCGGACACGGACACCGGGAGGACACGTATGTGTCGGACACGGTCGGCCCGGTGTCCGGTTTATTCTATTTAATTCGGACACAAAACCCGATTTTTTGCATAACAGACACCGGTTAGTCACCTCTAGGACACCTCTACTAGTATACAAAAAACATACATTAAGCAAGCATTTGGGCGAAATAGACATTCTTAATCTCAAATTCCTAATGGCGTTTCCTTTCACATATTCAATAATCATGTGTAATATCTCTATTTTAGAATTGTTTCAAGATAAAGTTAGAAATTCTTATTATTTTATTAAAAATTATAATAAATAATTACATTTATATATTTATATTATTAAATAATAGCGGGTTGGTGTCCTAGATTTTGAAAATGCGGTGTCCAGCTGTCCGCGTCCTCCCGGTTTCCATGTCGATGTCCGTACTCGTGCAACATAGTGTTTCATTCACTATACATGTGGTCTTTGGCGAATTGTTGTATCCTCAGAGAGGAACACATTATATAAATCCATCACACACCCATGCAGAGGGGACGTTACTCATGGTGGACGGAGCGTATTTGTCGATTGCATGCGTTCAAAAACAGTTGAGTTACAACACAAACTTGTACAATATTTAAAACGGAAATAGAATGGCCTTTATACTTTATTTATAAAGTGATAATGAAAGAAAGAACAATGAGTTAATCAAGCTTATAATGTAATCAAGCTTAAAGACTCAAATTTGGTGTGTTCATCAATCTCGATCGGCAACAACTACCTCCGATCTGTCCCTCATAATCACTCCACTTGTGAAATTTGTGGAACACACAACTCCAAGTAACATTAATCGGCCAGTCGTGCTAGAAATAACAAGCAAAAGGACTGGGTCAAGTCATCCTGAATACATATTCGATAATTAAGGCAAGTCGTGGCTGTCCAATTGTTATGGTGTACACCCAAAATTGCGTTAATTTATGCTCCGTTGAGTTATAGTCAGTGGTAAAAGAAGAGAGGTGTTATTCGTCGCCCGTTTCAAGGGCGACGAATAGCTCTTCACTAGAAGAAAGAGAATCCCATGTAGGCATTTGCGCTTAAATTATACAAAATCACCAATCACCAATATTGTCATTCATCAGTTCAAAATCAAATCATATTCCAGAATTGTAAAGATCTTGAGCAGCTTTCAAGTGAATTTTCAGTCTTTGCATATATACCGATCTTGCTCGCTCTCAATCAACTTTGATTATTCTATTTGGAGTTGTAAAATACAACCTTGATTATCTGGTTTTTCTTTACTTCTAGTGTACCATCTGAGTCGTTTACTGGTTCCAATTCTCACTCTGGCTTATATTATTGTTGTTCATGCAATTGCGTTCGACCCGAAACACAGGAGTACAAGGTTTTTGTTGCTTATTTACATTTGGGAAAACTGAAATAAAACTATACATTATGTCATATGTGTAGCAGGCGTGGACCAGGAAATAAAACTACACATTATGTAGTAGTTTGCATGTCTGCATGTAGGCCTCTTGAAGTAGGAAGGGACCTTAGTTTGGTGTGTTAGTCTATCAATCAATGACGAATGAATTATATGGCCTTGCCCGTCTTTCTACCACGCACACGATACTAGAATACTTTTTACGTATCTATCCTACGTTTTACAATAACGTGGCTCGGTATTAACCACTATGTATATTTATGAGAGCATCTCGACATGCATGCCTTGTTTGTATGGAGAACTAGAGCATGAAGACACCATACCTGATCTGATCTAGTGTGTTAGTTTATTCAGCTTTGCGAAATTGATCCTTCTTCTTAACCTCAAATTTTAATTGAAATGTTACTCTGACCTGATAAGTGCCCTGCATAAATCATATACATTGATCAACTCTGACGTCACTTTGTGATTCCATTCACTCCATCCCAACTGACGAACATTCTTCACCGTTGGAGTAGATTGTTAATTGTACCATGCATGGTTCTATTTTTGCCACCCACCGATCACTTTTAGACAGTCATTTCTCTGGTGCATTGTGGAGCTGGTCGGAGTTGATGGATGGGTAGTGATTTTCACGCACCCTTGGGGAATTTGGAGTGTCGTATGAAGTTGTATAGGGAGAGCACTAAACTTAATATATTAGTCGAATTTCGGTCACTTCTCCTAGAGGTTTTTATGATTCTACCCGGGTTGTGCTCGAGAAAGGCTAAGTGAAAGTTGTGCCGTACATCTGTGCTTTCTATGAAATACAAGATTATTAGTATACTATACCATGCAGGTTTAATCCTATGCATAGATCTTGCTTTAATTAATTTCATCAACTAATAAGTATGAGATATCACCATTTAGAGACGGCCTAAGAAAATCTACGAAGGCAATGCACTAATTACCGATTCCAGATTCGCAGTCTTCAACCAAGAAGATCAGTACAGACTAAAGAGACTCATAATTTGCTCCTGATTGTAATAAAGAACATTGTACAAACACACACAGACAACAGATCAGAAACATTACCAACATAGAACAATAAAAACGTTGAAAGTCCCAAAATGTTGTGGAGTCTGCAAAGAGCCTATTGACTCCGGTCAACTCTGGTCAAACAGAGTTTGTTAGAGGCAGTTATCCTACGTGGCACACAAGCTAACCACCTAACTGATTCTGTTACTAACTGCAACTAACTGCATCTTGTATATATAGCTGCACATAGGGTTGTAATTATGATTCAGTTGAATTGAATAAAATTCATCTTCTATTTACCCTGTCTTCTCTCTGAAATAACTGAAAAGCTTCTTGTTGAAGCTACTTCACCATTAATGGAGGTTTTCCACCTTCTCAATATGGTATCAGAGCCTCAGTGACCCTGAGGTCTCAAGTTCAAATCCTGGGAGCCCCCTCCTTTCTTTCAAATGGAATTTCCTCACAAGGTTTGGATGACCTTTAAAAAAAAAAAATCTCAAAGCACAAGGTTGGATCGCCTGTGCATTTAATCCACGTTTCTAGCCCAGTGGGCTTTCACGTGAGGGGGAGTGTTAAGATATAACCAATTATTGGGCCTCAACCATCAGTCTAGACTTTTGGTTGAGTTGGCTCTTTAAGAATCTGGGGAACAAATTGATCTGACTGATTCAGGTTATACTCCACTTTGTGGCAGACCTGGTGCCACTGATCCTCAAAATCAATTTTCAGAAGAATCATCTGTTCAAGGGCATCAACATCACTCTGATAGCCCTGCAATGTCTGCAGATTTTGAACATTCTTCATCAACTGATAATGGATCAAACACTAAAATTTCAAACGGAAATGCTGAACTATCAGTGCAGCAGACTGCAAATGTTACACACCCTGCACCTGCAAGAAAATCCACCAGAAGCAGACAACTTTCGACTAAACTAAAAGGCTTTGATTGTAACATAAAGCTTCCAAATGCCTTGCCTGCAGCATCAAACTCTGCTTCTTGTCTTTTCCAGGCTGAGGTGTTGAAAGATCTATGTGATTTTGATCCTGCTTATATAGCCAGTTTGAATCATGTCTTTACTGAGCATGAGCCTCATAACTACTCACAAGCAGAAAAAGATGAAAGATGGGTTAAAGCCATGCAACAGGATCTGGATGCTCTGGAAAAAAATCAGACATGGGAATTGACTCATCTACCTTCTGGTCATAAAGCTATTGGGTCCAAATGGGTGTTCAAGATCAAGCATAGACCAGATGGCAGCATAGAGAGATTTAAGGCCAGATTGGTGGCTAAAGGGTTCAATCAAGTTAAGGATAAAGACTATAAACATACTTTTTCTCCAGTTGCAAAGTTGGCAACAGTGAGAACTTTGATGGCTGTTGCAGCAGTAAAGGCCTGGCCTTTACACCAACTAGATATTAACAATGCCTTTCTACATGGCTTTTTGGAGGAAGAAGTGTATATGAAGCCACCAGAGGGTTATCAAAAGGCAGAAAGGGGTCAGGTTTGCAGGCTAAAGAGGTCTCTGTATGGCCTTAAGCAAGCATCAAGGCAATGGAATGTCGAGCTCACAAAATATCTCATCAGTCTTGGTTTTGTGCAGTCCAAACAAGACTATTCCTTGTTCACCAAACAAGGTAACATCACTGGCACCTTCCTGATAGCACTGGTATATGTAGACGATGTACTTTTGACTGGTGATGCTGCTGATGAGATCCAACAAGTAAAGCAAGGTCTAGATGCTAAATTCATCATAAAAGACCTTGGAATGATGAGATATTTCTTGGGATTAGAGGTTGCCAGAAATGAAACTGGTATAATGCTCAATCAAAGGAAGTATATTATTCATATTGTGAAGGATCTACAACTGGAAAACTGTACAGAAACTCTTTTTCCTATGCAAAGAGGTTTGAAACTATCTACTGATGATGGAGATTTGCTGGAACAACCCGAGCAGTACAGAAGATTGGTTGGTCGGTTATTGTATCTCAATCTTACAAGACCAGACATATCATATTCTGTCCAACATCTGAGCCAATTTCTGAGTCAGCCACGACTTCCTCACCTACAGGCAGCAATTCATGTTGCTAAATATCTGAAGAGCACTGCAAATGTAGGTCTATTCTACTCATCAGACTCTGATTTGTCTCTGCAAGCCTACAGTGATGCTGATTGGGGAAGTTGTGCCTTCAGTTGCAAGTCACTCAGTGGCTTCTGTGTATTTCTGGGATCATCTCTTATATCCTGGAAAACAAAAAAGCAAAAGACAGTCAGCAAGAGTTCTGCAGAATCTGAGTACAGATGTATGTCATATACTGCAAGTGAAGTAGTTTGGGTTGAAAGATTGCTGAAAGATTTGCAGGTGAATGTTCCCTTACCTGTTACACTTCATTGTGATAACAAAGCAGCAGATCACATTGCTCAGAACCCAGTATTCCACGAGAGAACGAAGCATTTCGACATTGACTGTCACTATATTCGGGAAAGAATTCAGGAAGGCTTTATGAAGACAGCTTATGTTAAGTCAAGTCTGCAGTTGGCTGATTTGATGACAAAACCTTTGGGAGCTGTCCAACACAGGTTCCTGTCTGATAGGCTGGGTTTGCTGAATTTTCCTTCTGTCCAGCCTAAGGAGGGGATGTTGAGACAGAAACCTCCATGACCCTGCGCAAAGCTTGAGGAGGGGATATTGACTCCGGTCAACTCTGGTCAAACAGAGTTTGTTAGAGGCAGTTATCCTACATGGCACACAAGCTAACCACCTAACTGATTCTGTTACTAACTGCAACTAACTGCATCTTGTATATATAGCTGCACATAGGGTTGTAATTATGATTCAGTTGAATTGAATAAAATTCATCTTCTATTTACCCTGTCTTCTCTCTGAAATAACTGAAAAGCTTCTTGTTGAAGCTACTTCACCATTAATGGAGGTTTTCCACCTTCTCAATAGAGCCCAAGACAAATCAGTGGACACATAACTTTTGGAACAAAATGAGTGCTTAAGTTTATATGAAAATCAAACAACCAAATAAATTGGGACTAATAACAGCATCATTACCCCTACTCGTGTTCCAATTCTAGCCAAGGGTCCTCTGATTCTCCCATTGGCAAAGGTCTCGAATTGGACAAGAAAGCCAATGCTCTAACTTATTTAAGCCTTTTCAAACTGAAGTATTACCAAAGATGCAATGACAGCAAACCAAAGGCGGCAAGAATTATACTCGGGTAGTCGGGTGTGGCTCACACTAGCTTCATCACATCGTAAACCACATTACTCCAGAGATCGAGAGTATATAAGCCCATCCCATACTAAAATGATCTATTAAAACTTACTCCTAGGTCGATCTGATCAAAATAAATACCAAAAGAAACCAGTTAGCACAAATACAGTACTAAAATCAGAGAGATCGAACTCTGCCGTTCACAAATTGACTGAGAACAAGCTTTCCACAAATGTGAGTACCCAAGAATCCTAAGAAGAACCATATCCAAGAATCTTCCGCGAACCAGTTGCAGGATTAAACAAGGAAAGCTTTGTACCCATACTTAGACGGACTTCGCCGCATATAATCTGACCGTCCTTCCTTATACCTAGCGGCCTACCAACATAAGGACTACTAATAATTGGATGAAATCAAACCTCTCACGGCTAAAATCAAACTTAACAATCCCAATCCCACGGGGAGGAGACTCATCAGTAGTATTGTAAGACAATTCAGCAAACACCCATCCAAAAACCCGTCAGCGTTACGCACAGACACGAAATACGGGAAATCGACGATAAATGAATTCCAACGATCACAACGCATAGAGTAAAGTGTCACCCCTACCTTACCCCGGCTGGTAAACTTAGGGCCCGTTCGGTATCACTGCCGTTTTCAGTTTTTGGTTTTTTTGTGTAAAAAATTAAAGTTCATTAAGTTGCAAAAATAAATTTTAATTGTATGTTAGAATTTTTGATAATAGACATACTGAAAATGAAAACTGACAACTGAAAACTGAAAACCACTTTTTCTAGTTTTTAAAAACGGGACTTTGGTTTAAAAAAAAAAACTGAAAACTGAAAACAGAAACGATACCAAACAGACCCTTAGCAATCAAAAACTTATAATCTTCAGCTTTCGGATACGCAAACTGTTTTAGTAAGAAGAGGTCTTGTCGCTACCAGGGATTGACAATGTTCGATAAGCGGGGTATCCCAGGATTTACAGGGAGGGTTAATGGAGCGGAATTCTCGGGTAGACGGGTTCCAAATAACCATAAATCTCTCCCAACCCAAACAAACAAGACCATTAACAACACCAAATTGCTCATAACTCTCGACATTCGGAGTATAACATGAAAATATTGGTGGAAAAAGTTTGTTACCAGAATCATCAGCGGGGAGGGCGAGTGAAGCTTCATAAGTGTCGTGGTGAGGAGAGAGAAAATGGAGAAAGTGTCGTTCAATTGTATGGGTGGGATTTGTTTCCCGACGCCTGATCAAAAGGGTGGAGTTTGCGGCGGATTGGGAATGGGTGAGTTTGAAGGAATGGGAATCGATTAGGGTTTTCCATGCTTTGCAAACTGATCGAAATTTGAGAAGATCTTTTACGCGAAGATGGCGAAGAATTTGCTCTGTTAGCTCAACTTGCAAATATCTTTTGCTTGTTTCCATCTTCTCCGGCGAACTCTCCCGGCGAAGAATGGCAGCCTAAGATTTATTTTATGTAAAGGATACAAATTGTCTAACACTGGCTAATATGATGTCTTTCCTCTAAATTTTGTATGTGGGTTTGGGTCGTTCCCCCAAGAAAACCGGCCCAAAATAAATGGAAGATGTATTTTTTGTCTAACACGATCATAAATGACATTTCGACAACAATATAAAGTCATCTTTATGGGAGTGTATTCACCGAGAATTTACAATTGCTCCATGGCTATCCTTTCTTGCTAAAAAGGTGATAAAACAGATCACAATTGTCAATGACTCTACTTGTCTACCAATTACGTGTTCGACCGTAACGAATTAGGCACTCTACCTTGTCTTACACTCATGCTAAGGTTAACATTGGGATCAAAATCAGCGAACTGAAATTGATACAAATTGAAACACCACATTTCGTATTTATTAAGTTTAGATTGGCATTCTATTGGAAGTGAAAGTCAAATCAAAATGATCAAGATGATTAAAATTTTAGAAGCATGAGGAAGGTGTTACCGAACCCAACAAAGGATCGATCAAACCAGTCACCACCCAGAGAACTCTAAACACCGAGAGAAGAAAATCGAGCTAGCCTAAATTAGTTTACAGCTTGAGTCACCACGTTCTTCCATGGTCCATATATATTTCACCCTGCCAAAAGATGGTGAGTCGTCGCAAACATGCTCTGATTATCATCACAACTCATAGGAGTATCAGGTAATATTCCGACAGATGCTACTATCTATACCTCCCAAAAACAAACTGATGCCTTCTCTGCCTCTGTTTTTCAACAGAACCTCGCCCCTCTGTCCACCATCCCTCCATGTACCCCTCTGAAGCCCCCCTTTGCCACAAATGTCATATTTATTGATGCGTCTTTTGAACAATCTGATGCCACTGCTGGTTTAGCTTGTTGTATGCTAGATGCAGAGGGTAAGTGGTTAGCTGGACGATGTTCTTGCCTACCTTGTCCGGATGCGACTACGGCCGAAGCGGCGGCTATTCACCTTGCCTTGAGTTGGATCATGGAGCTGGGTCTTACCAGTGTGACGATTTTCTCCGAATGTCGGCTCGCGGTTCTAGGTGTTAATGACTCCAAACAACCGAAAGATAAACTCTCTAACTTTTATGGTCTTTGCAGGGAGTTGTTGAATGAGATAGATGGAGTCGCTTTGGAATTTATTAGTCGGAAAGATAATGGTGTGGCAGATAAATTGGCTCGAAAGGCGATAATGAGTTTGGACATTCATCAGGTTGTTCAATTGGGTGTCCCCGATGAAGAAATTAAGGAGTTTTTCGATGAAAACTACATTTTCATGCCCTTCAGAGTAGCAACGGACGGAAGCTCCTATTATTAGTATTTATTTGCTGTTTGCTTGTTCTTGTTTTTGTTGTTCTGTAACCTTGTAAACTTGGTTTTCTATCTATTAACGCTTACTCGTATTTTCCAAAAAAAAAAAAAAAAAGTAAAGGTTCGTAATATCTTTAGGAGTATCAGAGTGTCATCGCCAATCTGAACATAAACACCAAAGGCTCCGATGAAACAGCCTAAGAAAATCGAAGAGGGCAATGCACGAAGTCTCGATTGCAGATTTGCGGTCTTCAAGCAAGACAATCAGTACACCGATTCATAAATTGCTCATGACGCACAAAACACCGAAACACTGGCAATACATAGAACATTATCCTCCCCCTCCACCCCTCTTAACAGAATGCCCTAAAGTCTCCAAAATTTTAGAGTCGGCTAAAGATGTATACAATCTTTCAAATGTGAGCAAAAAAAAAGTTGATAAAGTACTAATGAAGCGGAATGAGTGTTACAGAAATCAAGTTTACGAAATATCAAGAGAACAAGTAGTCATGTAGATCATAGCATCAGCCAAAGATGCAATGTGCTGGGAATTGAGCAGTTTGGCAAGCACTACAACCAAGTATATATATATGGAGTTGCAAACAGCAAAATAATTCAGAACTTTGAACAGCATAATTAAGCCTACTCATTATACAATTATAGCAAAGGGTCCTCTAATTATCCCATGGGCAAAAGTCTAAACTAAATAGGGATTCCGAAAGACGCAATGACAACAACCAAAGGTAGCAAGAAATCATACACAGAGTGTAGCTCACTCTACCTTCTTCACATGGCAAACTAACCACCACTACATAGTACATACTAAGATGTCGAACTACTCGTTCACTCACTAATAGTCACTAAGTGACTAAATAGGGAACAAGCTTTCCCCAAATGTGAGAACCAAAAATTGATCAGAATCATCTCCAAGAATCTTGCACAAACCAGTGGCAGGATTTAACAACAAAATCTTTTTCACCGCACGTCTACCACTTCCAGGTCCACAAAAGGCACATATCATCTGACCGTCCTTCGTTATACCTAGCGGACTACCAAACTCACGACTCAAACGAAATCGAAGTTTCCTACTCCACATGCCGTCATCTCCCATCCCCCATACTTCGCAATGCCGGCTCTTTTTATCCCCAACAGTAGTCGTGATAAGTTCTAAACAACCGCGAGTAGTCACCACAACAGACTTCTCATACGCAGCCCCGGTCAATTCCTCGGACAATTTGATGAAATCAAAACTCTCACGGTTAAAATCAAACTTAACAATCCCACGGAGACGAGACCCATCAGTCTTGTAACACAATTCCGCAAACCAGTAAAAACACCCATCCAAAAACCCGTCAGCAGTACGCACAAACACGAGATGCGGGAAATCCACGAGAGACGAACTCCAACAATTCCGACGCATAGAGTAAAGCATCACAACTACCTTCCCTCTGTTCGTAAACCTAGCAATCAAAAACTTATGATCTTCAGTTTTCGGGTCGAACCCGAAAGCGCAAACTGGGTCATTGATAACCAATACTCCCTCTCCTAAGGATTTACACTGTTCGACCAGTGGCGTAACCCATAATCTACCGGGAGGATTAATGGCGCGAAATTGTCGGGTAGATGGGTTCCAAATAAGCATACATCCCTCACAATCCAAGCAAACAAGACCATTAACAACACCAAATTGCTCATAACTCTCGAGATTAGGAGTATAACATGAAAATATTGGTGGGATAATTTTCTTAGCAGAATCAGCGATCGGAGGGAAGGCGAATGAAGCTTTATACGAGTCGTTGCGAGGAGAGAGAAAATGGAGAAAGTGTCGTTCTATTGTATCGGCGGGACTTGTATCCCGACGCCAAATCAGAAGGGACGTATCTGCGGCGGATTTGAAGTGTGTGAGTTTGAATGAATGGGAATCGATTAGGGTTTTCCATGCTTTGCATACTGATTGGAATTTGAGCAGATCTTTTACGCGAAGACGACGAAGAATTTGCTCTGTAATTTCAACTGGCACATGCGTCTGACTCCGACTCATCTTTCCGTTTTCTGGGATCAGGTAGTCGGAGTTGGTAGAGCTGGTAAAAGTTGACACGACACAAAACATATGGAATATAGGGTAGTGTTGAGAGTTTCCAACTCGTTTAATTCAACGGGTCAACACGATTAACGAGATGGTTAGATTAGCGTTGTAAATATTGTAATAAGCACGACTTTTCCTATATACTAGGTGAAAAGCCCGTGCGTTGCACGGGTCACTTTATCATAATCGCCTATTCTTATTTATTAATTAAAAAAAATAAATAAACATGACAAATATTTAAATATTTGTTAGTAAAGATGTCTCTTAATCTCATTAAATCACTTATGTCTTCGTACGAAGTATTACTCCGTATACAAATATTAGACTCTCTTTGTACATCTTTTAATGTTTAATGTAGATTTCTTAAATACATAATGTTACAGTTTAACATATCTTGGACTCTTTTTGTGCATTTTTTGACCTCCCGACGCCCTCGTATTCTTTTTTATTAATTAGGTAATGTCAAAATAAATTATGATAAACGATTTAATGTTGGTTTGATAAGATGACTCATAATCTCACAAAATCACTTACGAAGTAAATCACTGGACCGAGTTTTACGTTATTTTTAAATGACACTCCTGTTTTTTAAAATATTTTTTCAAAAGTATGTGTAAATTGAAGTTTTAAACTTGTCGACATATCTCAACCAAAATCATATTTAACTTTTCAAAAGTAGTGTAAATAGGTCTTATATTGACATACATTTCAACACGAACTTAATGATAAATGTATCGTAATATTCTGATATACATAGCCCGAGTTATAACAGTTTATATCATATTTCATCTTGATAACTTTGCTTCATTAGAGTTTTACAAATATTGGACTCTGTGTGTGCATTTCTTAATGTTGCATGTGGATTATCTTTTATACTTTAAATGAGAGTTTAACATTTCTTGGACTCTCTCTGTGCATTTCTCGACCTCTCGACGCCTACTTAACTTTTCAAAAGTAGTGTAAATGGGTCTTATATTGACATACATTTCGACACGAACCTAATGATACATGTATCGTAATATTCTTATATACGTAGCCGGAGTTATAACAGTTTATTTCATATTTTATCTTGATAACTTTACTACATAAGAGTTTTACAAATATTGGAGTTTGTGTGTGCATTTTTTAATGTTTTATGTGGATTATCTTTTGTACTCTAAGTGAGAGTTTCACATTTATTGGACTCTCTCACTGCATTTCTTGGCCTCTGGATACCCTCAATGCGCTCCAAATTGTAAGCTTTTATATATATATATTAGATTTATAGAATTATTTGTGGGGAACCACCTACAAGTTGACTTTTTTTGGGCAAACACCTAATATAATTCTTTTTGTGGAAAACCACCAAATATGACAAAAAAGGTGATGTTGGAACCACCTATCGCCATTGACCTTGTTAAACTCACCGGAATTCGCTTACGTGGCACCCGGACTCCTGGAGTATTGACATGGTAAGACACCTATGCTAATATCTAAAGAAGGAAAAAAAATTATTTTTACGCAGCCCCATTTCTGCTGCCATCACCCTTGCTTGCATCGCCATCGATCATGGCGTTACATTGAACACAATCCTCAAAAGCAAAAATAAAAGAGGATAATCTAATGAATGAATCTTTAAATACACACCTTATAATTTCTCTCTCAGTTTAAGGGCTACAAGCCTACAAGGCCTTGTTCTCGCTGTTGAATGATCTTGTTTGGCCACCTAATTTTCTTATGGTGGGTAAAGTGCCGCCATTGATCCATCAAATAGGGAGTAGTGTACTAAAGGTATTAAATTCATTCACCAACAACAACACCTAGCCCCAAATTATGACGAGGTATGGTTAATCGATTAACTATATCAGAATAATCAGTTTGGCTGGATGGAAGAGCCTTGCAACACCATCGTTTTGTCTACATCGTGGTGACGTCGGGGATGGGTTGAATTGACTATGACGGCCTTGGCCGCCAAATGCATTGAGGTTGATGGCTGCGAAATTGGCGAACAAGTGAGATTTGTTCCTCTATTTTTTTTTCTTTTTTCTTTCATATTAGTCGGCTCAGGTGTCTTGCCATGTAAGTACTCCGGGATGCCACGTATGAGAATTCCGGCAACTTAATCAAGGTTGATGGAGATAGGTGGTTCCAACATCACTTTTTTGTTTCATTTGGTGGTTCACCACAAAAACAATTATAATAGGTGGTTTCCCAAAAAAACGTCAAACTTGTAGATGGTTCCCCACAAATAATTCTTATCTAATATATATATGTAATCCTGAACCCGCTCAATTCCCACGCTGACACGTGGCATATAATAATATTATTATATTTTAAATAAGATAGGATATGGTAAGTAGATGTATATGATAATATTATTTTAGTCTAAAGTAGATATATATGGTAAGTAAATATATATATGATAATATTATTCTAATAAAAATAACATTATTACTTGATTTATGGAAAATAATTAAATGATATAATAATTACTTGATTTATAGCAATTTGATCAAATATCCCACGGGTGTTACAAAATGGGAGTTTCGATTTTGAAGGTGATTTTTCCTCTATTTACATGACAAATATCCCACGGGTGTTCGAAATGAGATTTTAGGTTTTTAAAGGTGAGTTTTCATCTTTAGGTTTTATATGTGACTTTCCATCTAATTACATTACAAATATCACACGGGTGTTTAAAATGAGATCTTAGGTTTTAGATAAAAATTTCGTTTACGTAATTTTAACATTTAAACATAAGTAGCTCGGGCGTTGCACGGGCCATCAAACTAGTTTATAAGTATAACTACTCCCTCCATTCCAAGCTTCCTGTTTGCTTTTGCACAAAGTTTTAGGAATGGATTAAAAACTATTAAAACCAAGTGGGAAAGAGACATTTAGCACTTAGGAGGCCTCTGATTGGTTCAAAAATTACCAAAATAGGAAATAGGAAGCTTGGTAATGAATTCCCCTAAAAGGAATACAGGAAGCTTGGAAATGAATAGAGGGAGTAGTTTTCTACCCGAACTATACTTTTTTTTAGGGGAACCCGAACTATACTTGAATTAATTAACTAGCTTGTTTATCTACAATTTTTACCTAAAAGGGTGTTTTTTTTTTTTTTGAGAGAAAAAAAAAGGTGTTTTATAATAAGCGATTTGGTAAGAGGGCAAGATGACATCAAAATGTACGACTTGTTACATAATTTTGCTTGCCATATTGAGTTATCACACTTACGGAAGATATATATTACAAAAAGTATTATTTGTTAGGAGAACACAAAAGTTGCATAGGTAGGAGAGGTGAGGTAAATATAAATTGGCAATAATTGTATTTGTAAACAATAGATTATTTGATTGTGTCTTTAAGTATGAAGACACATGCGAGATGTCCTAGTTGAAGCCGATGAACGTGGTCGACTGGTCATTGCGTCAAACAAACCTTTTAAATATATAATACTCAGGTTTTTGAGGTGAGGCATTGACTTTCTTTTTAACAAAAAACTATTGTGATTTATATGGGCAAAGTTAATTATACTCGTTGGATTCATATCAAACAAAGCTTTACTATGCTCACATATGGTCATGTTAGCCATCATCTTTACATTCATTCACCATCCAGCCCCGGCCCTCTGACCGGAAAGAAATCCTAGAATTACTTGCTTGTTTTATGCATGAAGTGTAAATTATACACACATTCAGCTTGATAATAGTTGTGAGAATTTACACTACTTCGTATGTCTCACAACTATTATCAAGCATGTATACACACATGCGATTATTTGAGATCAAATATGTAGGTAAAGTTTCGTATATATGCTTTGGTTGAGAAATTAACAAATTCTAGCTTCCATTCACTTTGCCTGGTCTTTTTGCGAGGCTTGTTAGATAAATTCTACTCGGTTTTACTCTGCTCAGCTCGATCAAGAAAGTTCGAGTAGTGTATGGTTAGAAATTGTGTACACGTTACGCCTTGTATGACAAACTTGGGGATGCGATCAGCGAACAAGAGAAGTACTCGAGGAATCTCTTAGATTACCTGGTCCATGCATGTTTGCCAACACATACACAACTTGATCGAAAATATTGTTACATACTCAATATTTAACTCAATATTTAAACAAATTAAATTACATTCACCATTCATTTACACTATAACTCGTTGATCAACTATATATATATCCTGACCTGATGAACGTAACAATGTGGCCCCTTTGTACAAACCTTGATTTCTAACCCAAACCCGACATCAAACCGCATATCTGTAGAAGACATAAAAATGTTTTATTGACAAAAATTTTCTATTATGAAAATGATATCTTTTTTAGGAAATTTGGCAAAAAAACCACCTTTAACTTTCACAACTTTGTAAACAAACTCTTTTTTTTTAAAATTATCTTAGCGAGAAATAATAGGATATTGTATAGAGTAATTATTTGTAAATTATTTGGTATGATTTCATCCCGTGATTAGGTCCTGTATTTTAGGTAATTAGGTGTGAATGCCTTGCTACACAAGGACTCTCTAATTGTATATATGTCGACAGATTTCTAAGGTGAAACACACACAAATTCTGCAATTCATAGAGTGTATGATTCATGGGTAAGTTTGAGTAATTCCTTTATGGTATCAGACGTTAGGTTTGGTTTATGAGTGAACTCGTCACCGACGAGCTTCTACAGCGACGTTTATCGGTAGAGAAGGTCACCCCATGTATCGTAATGGGTGGTGACACTTTCGGTGTCAAATTTTGGGGTCATTTTGGTGACGAAAGGGGTCCGAGCAGTGGGTATGTTGATCGCCTGGGCAACGCGAGTGACAGAGGGGACACTCGTTCTTCGATCGAATGCTTCCGGTGTGGTCGCATAGGGCACGTTGCTCGTAATTGTTGGTCCGATCGTCCCCGTGGTGATGGGTTTTCAGGCGGTAATGACAACAGGGGTCGTCGTGGAGGCAGCAACGGTGATCATGGGTCGTCAGCCAACGGCGGCAGTAGCGTGTGTGTCTTCTCAGGGGCTGTTCGTGTCACTGATGCAGCGCCTACTTTTGGTCCTTCTCGTGGTGATCTTTGCCATCTCTCTGACCAAACGTGGTCAGAGTTGCTGACACTTTGGAATGGCAGTAAGCTTTGCTCCGATCGCTTCTCTGGTAATACTCTTGGCTCTTGGATAATTGATACGGGTGCCTCGCATCATATGACAAGCAATATTGATTGTTTGCGTAATTTAGTTGACATTGATCCTACTCCTATAACCCTACCTAATGGTGATGTTGCTTTGGCCAGTAAAGTGGGTGAGGCGGTTCTTGGTGCAAATTTGATTTTACGTGGTGTTTTATATGCTCCTCAATTAAATTGTAGCCTGATGTCCGTATCAAACGTGGTAGCCGATTCGAGTCTTACTTTGGAGTTTACTAATGATTTGTGCATTTTTCAGGATCGTATTTCGAGGACGGTGATTGGATTGGGTGAAAAGCGGGACGGACTGTACTATTTAAGAGTAACGCAGCCAATTCGGGTCAACAAAGTCGAAGTGGGTGAATCCGCTGATTTGTGGTATCGTCGTTTGGGTCATCCTTCGTCGAATGTAGTTAAGCATCTCCCTTATGTTTCTCAAAAGAGTTGTGCTTTGTTAAATAATCATCTCTGTGACATTTGTTTTCGTGCCAAACAAACTCGCTCCACTTTTCCCATTAGTCACAGTAAAGCTTCGGCTCCTTTTGATTTAATTCATTGCGATTTATGGGGTGCGTATTCCGTTAATACAAGTTCTGGGTCTCGATTTTTTCTGACTATTGTTGATGATTTCAGTCGAAGTGTGTGGGTTTATTTGTTACGTGATAAAGGTTTAGTGTCTCGCACTATGCGGAATTTTTTCGCTTTGGTGGAACGACAATTAAATAAGCAAATTAAACGTGTCTGGAGTGATAATGGTAGTGAGTTTAAATGTTTATTACCTTACTTTGAAGAAGTTAGGGTTCTCTTTGATTCTTCCATGGTTGATACACCACAACAGAACGCTAGGGTAGAACGTAAACATCGTCACATTCTAAATGTTGCCCGTGCTCTACTATTTCAATCTGGCTTGCCTATTGAGTTTTGGGGTGAATGTGTCTCGACTGCGGCTCATTTAATTAATCGCACCCCTTCTAAGGTTTTAGGTTGGAAAACTCCTTATGAGGTTTTATTTGACCGTGTTCCTGATTTTGGTCTTTTACGTGTGTTTGGGTGTTTGTGCTACGCTAAGACTTTAAATCGTTCCCGAGATAAGTTTGCAAGTCGAAGTCGTCGGTGTGTCTTAGTTGGGTATCCTTACGGAAAGAAGGGTTGGTCTCTATATGATTTAGATACTGGAGATTATTTTGCTAGTCGGGATGTTGTTTTTGATGAAAATGCGTTTCCCTTTCTTACCAATAAAGATAACCCCACTCTTTCGGACCAATTATTTGACGTTGTTTTGGATGACACGTGCTATGAAGTTGGGCCTGCACCACGTATTCAGGGGACGCCTTCCCTTGATTCGCACCCGCGGGGGGACGACTCACGGGGGGGTGGCTTGGTGGAGGACACGTCCGGGGATCTGGGGGAGTCCTCGGCATCAGGGTCCGGGGGGGCTCTAGTTGGGCACGCTGATGTGGTCTCGGCAGGAAGCTCGGACGAGAATCGGGCAGAGGGATCGGAAGAGAATCGGGCCAGGGGCTCGGAGGAGAATAGGGTCGGGGGCTCAGAGGAAGTACCAAACAAAGAGGTTATGGCTGATATATCTTCGAATGGGGTCACTGGTGAGCAACTTTCGGGAGAGTCTTCCGAATCTGCAAATTGTGTTGGGTCGTGGTCATCGTGCAAAATTCGAAAATGTTCGTTTGAAGGATTATGTTACTCTTAAAGATAAGTATAGTCCACGCTCTGCCCTCTCTGTCACCTCCTCAGGTACGCCTTATCCTATTGCACATTTTGTTACTTATAATCGTTTTTCGGAGAACCATCGCTGTTTTCTTGCAGCAATTTCACGAGATAGTGAGCCTAATACCTTTCGGGAGGCAATGGAGGATGCTCGTTGGCGTCAGGCGATGGCCGAGGAGGTCAAAGCTTTAGAGAAGAATGGTACGTGGACAGTGGAGGTTCTTCCTCCAGGGAAGAAAGCCATCGATTGTATGTGGGTGTATCGTATTAAATACAATTCTGATGGGACTGTAGAGCGTTATAAGGCGCGTTTGGTTATACGGGGTGATCGTCAGATTGAGGGTATAGATTACACTGATACTTTTGCGCCTACCGTCAAGATGGTTACTGTTCGAACTTTATTAGCTGTGGCGGCAGTTCGAGGCTGGGAACTTCATCAGATGGATGTGCATAATGCTTTTCTTCACGATGATCTTTCGGAGGAGGTGTATATGCGTTTTCCCCCTGGGTTTAAACACGTAGTGCCCGGTAAGGTGTGCAGGTTGCGTAAATCTTTGTATGGACTCAAACAGGCTCCACGGTGTTGGTACGCTAAACTTGCTGTTGCCCTTCTCCGATATGGTTTTGTTCAATGCATTTCTGATCATTCCTTGTTCACATTCACTCGTGATGGTGTACGTATGCATGTGCTGGTTTATGTCGATGATCTCGTTATTGCGGGCAGTGATCATTCAGCTATTCTTCGTTTCAAGCGTTACTTGTGTGAGTGCTTTCATATGAAGGATTTAGGTGTTTTGAAGTATTTTCTTGGGATTGAGGTCGCTCGTAATGCGTCTGGCATTTCCTTATCTCAACGAAAATATGTTTTGGATATCTTAAGTGAGACAGGTCTTCTTGGTGCTCGTCCGGTTGCCACTCCTTTGGAACCGAATCATCAGCTGGCAACGGCTACTGGTGACGTACTTGACGATCCTCTTCCCTATCGACGTCTTGTGGGTCGGTTAGTTTATCTTGTCAACACGCGGCCTGAGTTGTCATTTGTGGTTAATCTTTTGGCTCAATTTATGAAGACACCCCGTTCTCAGCATTGGGATGCTGCTATTCGTGTTGTTCGTTACTTGAAAGGGGATCCTGGACGAGGTATTCTTCTGCGCTCTGATTCGTCCTTGGACCTTATTGCCTATTGTGACGCTGATTGGGCTAGTTGTCCTTTGAGTCGACGATCTCTCACTGCTTATATAATTTTTCTCGGCCAATCTCCGATCTCCTGGAAGTCTAAGAAGCAGACGACGGTAGCTCACTCTTCAGCCGAAGCTGAATATCGTTCGATGTCTTATACTACTAGGGAGGTTAAATGGTTACGACAAATTTTATCCACTTTGGGAGTTCACAGTACCACACCAGTACAACTACACTGTGACAGTCAAGCTGCACTTCATATTGTTCGTAATCCTGTTTTTCATGAACGGACGAAACATATTGAAGTTGATTGTCATTCCGTTCGTGATGCCCTTCAAGAAGGTCTTATTGCTCCCAGTTTTGTTCCCACTGAGCACCAGCTTGCCGACATTCTTACCAAGGCTCTCAATAAAGGACCCTTCGAGGAACTATTGAGCAAGTTGGGCATGACTTCGTTACATGCTCCAACTTGAGGGGGGTAATAGGATATTGTATATAGAGTAATTATTTGTAAATTATTTTATGATTTCATCCCGTGATTAGGTCCTGTATTTTAGGTAATTAGGTGTGAATGCCTTGCTACACAAGGACTCTCTAATTGTATATATGTCGACAGATTTCTAAGGTGAAACACACACAAACTCTGCAATTCATAGAGTGTATGATTCATGGGTAAGTTTGAGTAATTCCTTTAAGAAATCACCTTATAAAATCAATTAGCTTTTTTTTCTTTTTTTTTTTGGTACAAAGGAGCGGCTAATGCTGCGGGGGGTGGGGGTATGAGGATTTGAACCCGTGACAACCCCCAGGGAGGTTGAGTTCCTATCCACTAGACCAATCTTGATCTTCATCTATTAGCCTTGTTAATACCACCTACTGTCCTTTGACCTCCACCAAACCACCCTTGACCACCCATCGCCGCCAGAAACCGCCTTATACCGCCACCAACGACCCTTGAAAATCGAAAAAAAAAAAATTCTTGATTCAAAAACTTAATTAATATACTTAATAAACTATGGTCATCTTAACCCCGCAAATTATATCGTGCACCAAGGTGCACAATGAGTATGGTGCACCTCCTCACAATAGAGTAGTAGGGACCACACCTAAATAAATTTAAATTATTTTAAGTGTAGTCCCTACTCCTTTATTGTGAGAAGGTGCACCATACTCATTGTGCGCCTTGGTGCATGATATAAGCATTGGGGGGTTCCTCCAACTAAATATCAAATTAGTATACTAATGACACTACAAAAAAAAAAAAAAAAAAAAAAAAAAAACTCTTTCACCCTCTTTTATCCCGCCAAAGTAGTATATCAAATGGTAGAATATGTTTGGCGAGATGAAAGAGGGTAAAATGTGTTTTTTTTTCTTCCAGTGTAGTTAGTATACTAATACGATATTTAGTGGGTTAGATTAAGATAGGCATAGTATAATAACTATATTAATTAATTTTATAGATTACAAACAACAATTTTTATTTGTTTTGCGATTTTCGAGGGTGGCTGGTGGTGGTATAAGGCGGGCGATGGGTGGTCAATGGTAGTTAAGGGTGGTTTGGTAGACGCCAAAGGACAGTAGGTGGTCTTATCAAAACTTATCAATTTTATAAGGTGGTTGTTCGCAAAAATAATTTTAAAAGGTGTTTGTTTCAAAACTTATGAAATTTAAAGGTGGTTTTTTGCCAATTTTCCTTTTTCTTTTTAATACAAGATATGGGATTGATGAATAGTCCCTATATAAATTAGTTAATTGCCAGACCTATGCCATGGATGATGAATACACCAAACTAAAGTCCCGAGGCCATTGATGAATACACTAAAGTAATTTAAGGTCCCGAGGCCTGCAACATTTAATTTTGGATAAGCCTCCGTGCTGCAACATGCATGCACACTATTATTTGCACCATTTTATTTTCTGTTGAGTATGCAATGTGTCCATGTGTTCATTCAAGCTCCACATGTATGTGTTCTGGGTAGCTATCGATTCATCGTAGTAGTTCAGAGCAGTATAAATACGAGCACGCAAGTATAGGAGTCTTAGTACCAAGTAATCAAGAAGCTGGTTATTTCGTACATACCTAGCAACATACTTAATCTTTTGATCAATCAAATTGATTCCGCAAAATGACCGTTGTTATTTTCCTCGACAACTTCAAGCCAACCTTCTCTGCTATAGGTTTGCCATTTCCGACTCAGGTAGCTAGCATCTTAGATAACTAGATATTAAGATATATTTAGTACATATTTAATTTGCCGATTATACTACTATCTCTAATTTAATCTATTGGTGTATTTCTCAATTTTTTTTCTTCTACCGGTTCTTTTATAGATAATTTACTAAGCTAGTGTATCTATATATGCAGGTTGTGAGTAGCGATGGGGGCGATGTTTCAATTCCAGTGTAAAACATGGTATTGAAGTAAAGATGGCCTTTATATATGATCGTATATAAGCACGCATGAAAGGTTTATATATAACATGATAGATGTTTATATGGATCGGAGTATGTAGGTTATTATGTAGTTTATAAGTTTGAAGTTATTATGTAGTTTATAAGTTATTATGTAGTTTATAAGTTTGAAGTTGTGTTTCTAATAGCACAATTTCTTTTGTTTGTGAGTTTAGACTTTAGACTTCAAGTTGAAGCAATGTCATGTATCACCAACTTGTACGATGTCGACTCATTGTTTATTTGTCATGTATGTGTTCGTTTTTAAACAGTCGTACTTCATAATAAAATATAAAGGCCTACATTCCAACAAGTTTATCTATCCATCGTTTCACAGTGTCTTTCATTATTCTCTACTCTTTCATCCTTTTGGTGTTGTTTGTACTATGCCTGGTAGTCAAAACCAAATTTAAGAATCAATCTTTGGTACTCGGTATTTGTTGGAAATAATGGTATTAATTAATCTGACTTATCTGATCGGATCGATGTAACGAAATTGTTATGCCGAGATCACAAAGTATCTCTGTACTTAAAGACGATTTCGCCGAGCCACGGTGCAAGCTTCCCTTGGCGGTCGCCCTCCAGGTTACACAACACCGAACCTCCTCTGCACTGAAGAAATCCGGTTGATATAACCGATCCCGAATGCCCTTTCATGTTCAATCTTCGTACCCTCTTTTCTCACGACTTTATGTAATCTTTTATTCTTCTTCCTGTCTTAGTGTGTAGGATAAGCCTTTTATTTATAGTTGAGAAATAGCCAAAAGGCGAACTAGGGTAATAAGGAAAACGCGTACGACTCGCTGACTCGGGCCCGCGGTCCGCCGAGCAAGACCTGCGGACCGCCGAATGGCGTCCGCGGTCCGCCGAGCTCAGCTCCGTGGTCCGCCTCGAGCTTCCTTATCCTCGTCTATTACCTTCACTCGTCCTTCACTATATTTGCCATATTTCCTAACTCACTATAAACACCTAGGCTTGGAGATTAACTCCAACAATCCCCCACTAATCGACAAGCGACCCAAAACAAGATTGAGCACTAGTAAGACATCCGAAGGACTTCAAGTATATGTGTTGATGTCTCGCGACTTGAATCAACACATTGTGGAATTAAAGCTCGCAGTCATGCCCCAATCGGTAACTTAAGTTTTGAACCAAAGAGGGGTGATATGAAAGCACCACTCAACCCACGACTATCCATCCTACAAAGGATTTGTTATATCACTGGCATAATGACTATCTTACGAGTGTAATCTAACGCATTTTTGATGAGACCTAGCATCGTACCTGGATTTCGTTGAACGCTCTAGGAAGTTATCACTATCGCTCCCATAGGACAGGTTGTGCAAAGGAGACTCGGTCTCAATTGCCATATGTAAGAGGAAACCATCCTTTCACTACATATGTTCCACATTCAACTAGGTGGATCTCATAAAGTGTGCTACCCACACACCACCAATCAAGTGAGGAAAAATTTGTCCTCCACCACTCTGGATATGAGTCCATTAAGAGCTCAACGCTCAACCTTGCACGTCGTTACAATAATGATACACTCAATATATCAAAGTAAATAAAGTAATGGAGAACTTTATTTTTCATTAGTGCCATTAACTGTAGTAATGTATCTTTTGAACTCTACAATGTATAGTAAGATTCCAAAACCACAAATTCAACTAAAGTGATCACCAAAGCTCCATTTTTCCAGCAGTTTTCCTCTGCTTGTAACAATCAAGCCTTTCTTATTTATTTTAACGTTAACGCGTATACATTCTTTTACAACTTCATTGAGTCTAAAGAATTACGACAGTGGTGACCAAACCTGTCACTACATACACTTAAGGTCATTCTTGGCTAGCTCAGCTGTTAGCTGCCTAAGAATTACAAATATAGTAGTTTTTGTACCCCCACATTGTGATACATGGGAGCTATGGGTCAAAACTTATAGTGGAAGTTCAAGACTATCACGTCACCTTCCAGTCTCAATATCTTCTGAAGTAGTCAATATTTCGAAGAGGACTCAATTGGCCGGATAGTAAATTTCATGATCTAAGCTTTCCGAAAAGTGGTCATATGCCTTAATTGGTTAAGTAACGAAAGTGATACGCCTGTTTTAAGTTGAGATGTCCAGTATCTACGCGGGTACACGAGAATGGCCGAACCTTCTATATTTTCCAAGCCATGCACGTCCAAGGACGTTCTTCGTAGATGATAGTATTATTATTATTATTATTATTTAGTTGCCTGATAATAAAGGAGCCTAAAAGGTTTCCAACTTGTTGTCGAAGTAATAAGGAAAGTTCCTAATTTGTGAGTCGGAATTAAGGAAAGTTTCATTATTGATTCTTACCTTAATCCTTAGAGTCTAGATGTGTCTAGTTAGTATAAATAGAGAGTCTTATTGTATTGTTTTTCAGATAAGATACAAGTTTGCGCATTAATATCGAAGAGTCGAAGGGAGTTTCATTCAAAATCTGACCTTGCGAGGTTATGTGTCCTTTTGGGTCATGCCTTGTTTCTTTGTGATCTTGGTGCTTGCCCTTTGTTTGTGCTTTGTTTCTTTGTGATCTTAGTACAAATTAGTCTTAGTCGAGTGTTCTTGCGAGGATTCTAGGCTAATTCATATCCTTTATTTTCTGTTTTAATTCCGCTGCGTTATAAACTCAAAAACACATAAAAATTAGAGTAGGTTTTACATCATATTGGGTACCTACCACTCAGATTGCACAACTATTCAAACTTACAATCTTACACATAGAATGTCTTGTCCACAAGACTTACAATCTATATAACATATTGCTCAATTGTTTAGACTTACAATCTATCTCTTGTAACAACCAGCATTTGCTTCATATACATATCAGTATTACGGTGAATCTATCAAGTCCACAAACTAGGATCACCCAACAGGTAGGGATATAGAATCATTAAGAGACTTCGCTCAACCTGGAACACTTATATAATGTCTTGAATTCACATGTGAGCCCTCTCAGACTTTAGGTCACTTTTCTTTAGGAATACAGAACTATTACACATATACTCTATAATAGACTATTCAGTACACACAGTTTGGATCAACGGAAGGATTTCATCTCTACCATGGAATCACCCAGTGGTAAGATTAATCTCTAAATAGTATTATCCCTTTAGTTTTCCGTTAGAATACATCTCCAAAAACAGGAGAACCTACTCTAAATAAACCTCAAGTTGAGTACCCACCATCTAAACAAACCACTCAAGCATTATTTAGCAACAATGCTTTAGGAAACATGTGTACTTTCTTAGTCTACATAGGACATACCAAGTTAAGATGTGTAAAGTTTCCTAAGAAATTCATTCCCCAATTCTCACAAAGAAAAAATCCATAAGCAAATATATACAAGAGAAGATACATTGAATGAGGTTAAGACCAACTCTCAAGACAAAAACGTTGACTACTCGATCTTGGCCCACTGCTTCAGATCACCATACCCCCACATAGTCATCGTAGGATAGATTATAGAAACTATTTCACTCAACTCAATTGACATACAGTTAGATACAACAACCAACTTATCAATCACACAATGATCCATTTATCAATGATTTGCACACAGAAGCACATGTTGGAGTAAGTGTCCTCCGACAATAATGCGTTGACTAATTAAATCTAATTAGGAATAAATGTAACAGTCCTAGATTTTTGACCAAATTTAATTATACAAAATATAGGATTGTTATGCCACAATTGACTATCGAGTCAACTGCAAGGCTAAAACTTTGATAAAATTTAAACCAAACATATTTACATAAACGATAAACGAGTAGACAGCGGAAGTCTGAAGTCAAGTTTACAAAATCAAACTCTGATTGGAATAACAACTACATCTGATTTGAAATGTCTTGACAGACAACATTTATTCAAAAACTAGCCCCATGGTATGTACAGACGTCCAAGCATACAATCATCTTCAACCAGACCTGCCAGCTGCATCACAAGAGAATGATACAGGCCCCAAAATAGGGTAGGGACAAACCCAAAACAGAGAACGTCAGCAATTGGCTGAGTAAGAACTCGAAAGGAAATATAACAATAAGAAATATAAGATACGCGCCTTCATGGCGCGTAGCTAATCAAGCAACGCTTAGAGAAAGAAAGCCAAGTATAAGATTATAACAAAAGCTCAAAGCCGAGATTCAATCAGCTCAATATCTTAACAATTATAGGTCCGGTTTCGTGATTGGGTCCTACCCCAACACGCTACTAGAGCTCACCTGAACCTCCCTATAGACCCGAGTGTGCACACCCCTCACTAGAGAGCCAGTAGGATGTAACCCTTCTAGGAGGAAGTCTAATAGGCGACTGGTAGCTAACACAGCCTATAATTCCACCTTGATCAGAGGTGTGTTAGTAATTCCCGACGGACAACATTGGTCACGCCTGCTCTAGTAGATTATGATGTAACATTATTCAACAAGGCCATTTCGTTCATCTTAGATACATTATTTCATTTATAGAATCCATCTCATATGACAACGTAAGCCAAAGTCAAATATCAAACAAAGACGAGTACAAAGATTGAATATATAAAGGAGGGGTCGAGCCCCATCTCATTTGGATTAATTTCAACTATCCGACTTCATAAAATTTAGAAACGTTAAGAGTATATATGAAACGCAATATAAAATGATATGAACTGAAAAGTCGGATCACCAAAAGATATATGAAAACATGCTCGGGCTCAAAAGGGATTAACGTTCTTACCGGTACTGCTGAACTCCTCTCTAGTTATACTTCTCAAATCGTCAATTTAGACCTCCTTTAACTCGCAAACTAAGTACCACCAATGTAACCATAATTAGAACGGCGAACGACCCAAAACTATACTTTGATAACTAGTATCTAACAAATTAATTTATTTGCCTAACCTTTGACCCACTTCTACCACTCTCAATAACTCATAAAATTAAGATTGTAAAACCCAAAATAATCGGTATCATAATTAATCCTTTAATTCTCAACGTAAGTGGCCGAATTGAGCAAGCAAACTTGTCGGTACTCTCGGCAACAATATGGCAATACTACAACAACCGACCACAACAACGGTTAGAACAACGCCTCACCACCAACGACACCTATAACCACGGCTACCACCATCAACCCCCACGACAACAGTACAACAAGCAATAAGTACTACACACATGCCATTAGAATGCCAAGGAGAACAAAACATGGCCAACCTAACTGATACCACTACGGCAGCCTAACAACAACACCAAACACAGCCACCCACAACAACAACAAGGGAGACAACCCAAACCAGAGCTAACTCGACGCCCAAGACGCCAAAACACCAATAGCTATGACAACAATCAAGAACGACAACACAACAACTTGCGCCAACAACACCACAACCGACTACGACAACAAGATAACAGGACACACCAAGCCAATAACGACAACTAGCGACAATTTATAACTACCATCAGCAACCGTATCAACCCAAAACAGGGACTACCCAAAACCCTCGCAAAACTGAACACAAGCCCAAAACTCAACTCAAATCAATCATAAAAACAACCTATAATAATCTTAAAATCATACTAATCAATAACTTGAGAATTACAACCATTAAAATTATGTAATTCATGCTTTAAACGAGTACAAATGAAAATCGATAACGGTACGACTTAAACGAAACATGGAGAAATTCATACCGTTGTGTAGAGGAGGAAGAGAGGGATTTAGTGGTATAATTTTCGTCAAAAACCGGGTTGAATACGTGATGTACTGAACAACTGAAAATGGCGTGCAAAGGGTGCGAATTGACGAAGATGAATGAAATGATGATGACGATGATCTGTGAAATGTTTAGGCGGTGCTAAAGAATTTAGAGTGTCATTTCTTAGAAGCTAAGAAAGGGTAAAATGGTCATTTTCTCAGATATTTAGTTTACAAACAATTTATTAACATAGATATTTTCTTATGAATTTTATTTTATGAAAGCAAAAACAAATGAAAATCATTTCAATTACGAAAATCATTATAATAATTCCCAAAATAGACGGTAAACATTCTAAATTTAATATAATTAGTAACACCCGAATTAAATATATTCCCGAAATTTGCGGGGTGTTACAATAAACTTGGGATATATTATATATATTAAGTCAGTTGATTAACGTAAATCGATAACGGTTGGCTGGCTAGAGTTTGACGTTATTGTCGTTTAACGGCGGTAATCAACTGATCCCTCTCGGTCACACCGGTAAAGATAGTTTCTCCAAAGGATATTATATTTGTATTTAATACAATATAATATAAACCCTAATATATCAGTTAAAGAGTTAACTGATTATGTCGGATAGTGTTTTACGAGTTCTGAACTCTGGTCGTATAAATTACGATTTTTGTGTGAATTGTCAATATAGACAATTAGCTAATTAAATTACAAATAGTTGTAATTTAGCTAAAATGATGTAATTAGTAATTATTATATAATGATATAATACTTAATTAACACTTAAAGAAATAAGTGTACAAATCAATCAATATATCTTATACTATACTATATATTAAAAGCTGTGTTAGAAGCAACGACCACGTTCACCGGCTTCAGTTAGGCCATCTACCATGCCACGTGGCATGTCTCTTTAATTTTCAGTTAGAAAATTCATTTAAAATGTGTTTTATGGTAAAGAGTGGAGATGTACATTCCATCCATGGTGATATATAAGTGACGTTTTCCATATAAAAAGCTTACAATATTTCTTTATTATAAAAAATCAATATTTAGTATTAATTGATTTTATCTTTTACCTTATATTATTTTGTACCTTCCTTATTACTTATTTGAATTGAAATCACATCATTTAAATTGAAAATGATAGTTTTATAAATGATAAAATTTATTGATAAAATTATCTGTTCATAAATAACTAAAAAGATAAATTTTATTTCGGGCGTAGCCCGGGTAGTAAACTAGTATATATAAAAGAGGCTTTTGACAAATGCATACGGTGCGTCTATAAATCAAAAAATTCCCACAACGCACTAGAAATGAAGAAATGCACAGAGAGAGTCCAACATTTGTAAAACTCTCACATAAAGTTATCTAAATGAAACATATATAATTAGTTATAACTTGGGCTACGTACATCAGAATATTAAGATACGTGTATCAATAAATTCGTGTCGAAATGTACTTCAATATAAGATCTATTTACATATGTTTTTGAAAAGTTACGTGGAAGGTTTTTTGACGAATGCATACGGCGCGTCTACAAATCAAGAAATTCTCGCAACGCACTAGAAATGAAGAAATACACAGAAAGATTTCAATATTTGCAAAACTCTCACAGAAAGTTATCTACATGAAACATGTTGTAACAACCCTAAATTTTGACCAACTATAAATAAAAATAATTTAGAATTGTCACGCCACAATTGACTATCGAGTCAACTGCTAGGCTAGAAATTCGATTACAACAAACCAATAGAAATAATACAGCGGAAGTCATAAAATGTCGAACCTACAGTTCTCAAACAAACTCTCACATTCCAACCAAAATAAAATAAAGTCGAGTTTGAAATGTGTCTTTTGAAATAATCCCCAACCATGAATCAGCTTCACAAGCACGCAGCCACACATCAAGACCTGTCAACTATGCCATCGAAGATTGACATAGGCCCCAGAAAATGGTAGGGATGAACCAGAAAACAGAACGTCAGCACAGGTTGAGTAAGAAGAAATAAGCATGCTTGAAAGATAAGATACGCGCCTTGAGGCGCGTAGCTAACAAGAACGAATTGATGTTATATCATAAGAATATCAGTGACAGTAGATAACATAATCAAAGGAGCATCGCCGCTCACTCAACAGAAGTATTCATTTTATATTGGCCAGGGTCCTACCCCATAACCCCACTTATCGAACTATGTTCGAGCTAGAGTCGTAGTTAAAAGCCCCTAGTAATCCCTAGTGTGCACACCCCTCGGTAGACGGGCCGGTAGGACGAGCTCCCATCTAGGAGGAAGAGTAATAGGAAGTCGGTAGCTAATCCGACCTACAGTACCTTGATCAGAGCTATATCAAAACAGCGGTCGGCCGAGCCGAACATACGCCGAGACTCTAGGTGGATTAATTTATTATCTTTCATCCATTTTATATATATTATTTGAGGATGAATTATTTGACAATCACTTCATAACGGTCATAAACGAGACAAGATAGAAATCAAAGCAACACAAAAGGAGAATCAACGTACCACTCGACCAAATGGCCGAGTGGCCGAGGAGGGGTAGAGGCCGAAAGGCCGAGCAAGCAAAACGGCCGAGAGGCCGAGAAACCAAACGGCCGAGAGGCCGAGACATGCGAAGAAAAATAGAAAATCAATTGATCAAAGCAAACAAAGGTAATACGAATTCAATGATGAGATTTGAATCAAGTATCATATGATACGAACGATTGAGTAAAGCAAGGCAATAGATGATCATACAAGTTTATCAATGTATCAATAGTTAGTGAGAGAGTTTGTGATCAACGTTCTTACCTTACTAGCGAATTCTCAAGACCAACTCAAGCCTTAAAATGGAACTTCCTCGAACACACAACCTAAAATCATACAACAACACTCCAATTACTAATCAACACCCTTCTAGTGCATTCAAAGCAACATAAACTTAGATTTCATCAATCAAATGAACTCCAATTGACACCAAATTCGTACAACAACCCCCTAGGCATATTAACTTCATGAATCTATCATTAAATCATCATAATAATAACTTAAACAACCATTTAGGCTAATTTTCAGAATTGGGCAGAATGCATAACCACTTTTATGACATCATAAAACTCCGTAAAAACATAATTCATGCTTACCCATCTCATAACAATCATACCCATTCAAATTCCTCATGAATCCACCCATAAAATCAATCATAAATCCACATAAGCCCTAATTACAAAACCCTAACTTCATAATCAATCAATCATGCATTCAAAACCACTATCTAGCATGATCATAAATCAATAGGACCAATTCTAACAACCTAAACCCAAATCACAATACAATTGATAAAATCTAGGGATGCCCTAATTAGAAATAATGATCAAAAGGGTTTAAGACTTACTACTCTTGATTATAAAATCAAGAGG
Organism: Spergularia bocconei; assembly: GCA_963457585.1. NCBI lineage: Eukaryota > Viridiplantae > Streptophyta > Magnoliopsida > Caryophyllales > Caryophyllaceae > Spergularia > Spergularia bocconei. Next base: position 21,989,436 of record OY734943.1, on the reverse strand, counting down.
AAGTGGCTAGGTGGCGGTGGTGACCGGCGGTGGCTCGGTGGTCGGACGGCGGTGGCTCGGCCCCCCCTTTCTCTCTCCTTCTCTTCTTCTCTTCTCTTGCGCGCGTCTTCCTCTTCTTCTCTCTCTTTCTTTTTTTTTTTCTTCTTCTGCGTCCTTCTGTCGACGTGAGGGTGAGGGAGGGTTTTTGTTTCTTTTTTTTTTTATTTATTTAATAGGTAGTATAGGTTTAGTAAGGGTATTTTGGTAATTTTGCCCAACAGTTGCCAAAACGAGAAAGTGTCTCCAAATGTTAAGGTATACCCTAAACTCCCAAAATAAGGTTTCATATATTTAAGCATAGACTCTCCCAATACTTTATACCATTTAAAGTAACCCAAAAATGTGGGGTGTTACACATGTATAATTTGTTATAACTTGGGTTACGTATATTAGAAAATTATGATATATGTATCAATAAATTCGGTCGAAATATACTTAAATATAATATCCATTTACATATGTTTTTGAAAGTTACGTGGAAGGTTTTTTGACGAATGCATACGGCGCGTCTATAAATCAAGACATTCCCACAACGCATTAGAAATGGAGAAATGCATAGAGAGAGTCCAATTATCACAAAACTCTCACATAAAGTTATCTACATGAAACATGCATAATTTTTTTTTTTTTTTTTTTTGTAAGAATTTAGCTTTTATTCATCCTCAATGGGGCAAGAAGGAAGAAAAGCAAAAGAGTTACAAAAAATGAAAGCCACTACAAGCTACAAAATAGCTCTAGATTACATTTAAACTATCCACTATTTCTTCTTGATTAAGATAAGTAGAAACAGCTAAAAGTCGAACACTTGCAATGTACTTGATTTTCTCAACTATCCAGTCCTCACTGTGAGTTGTGCCTCCAAAAATCTGTGAATTACGCTCCATCCAGAGCATATAAATTGTAGCAGTTAGACTTACACAATACCACTTGTACCTCCAATGCTTCGAATTTCGGCGTTGTGAGCTCCATTGCAGCTCCCTCCTTAAACTCCAACCATTTCTCTTAATGCCATTCCACTTTAAGATGCTCTGCCAAATAGATTTAGCAAAGTTGCATTCAAAGAACAGGTGGTGATGGGTTTCTGCAGCAACTTTGCAGAGTGTACATCTGTTTACAATGCTGAGTCCTCTTCTCATCAGATTATCAACAGTAGGTAGGCAATTTTGGGTTGCCAGGCTACTGATGAAGCTATGTCTTGGGAAGTTGACTGAGTGCCAGATCACTTTATATCCCCTGAGCTTCCTCTGGTGACTTCTATAATGGTTGTAAGCTGATTTCAAGCTGAACTTTCCACCCTTTGTCCAAGAATTGACAGCTTTTTCAGAACATGCATAATTTGTTATAACTTGGGCTACGTATATCAGAAAATTATGATACATGTATCAATAAATTCTGTCGAAATATACTTCAATATAAGATCCATTTTCATATGTTTTTGAAAAGTTACGTGGAAGGTTTTTTGACGAATGCATACGGCGCGTCTATAAATCAAGAAATTCTCACAACGCATTACAAATGAAAATATGCACACAGAGTCCAATTATTGTAAAACTCTCACATAAAATTATCTACGTGATGAAACATATATAATTTGTTATAACTTGGGCTACGTATACCAGAATATTACGATACATGTATCATTATATTCGAGTCGAAATGTATTTCAATATAAGATTCATTCACACATATTTTTGAAAAGTTTTGTGAAGTATGAATTTGGTTGAGATATATTGACAAGTTTAATACTTTACTGAAAAATGTTTTAACAAAAAATGTTTTTGACAAATGCATAAGGCACGTCTATAAATTAAGAAATTCTCACAACACACTAAGAATGAAAAAAATGCACCAGAGAGAGTCCAATATTTGTTAAACTTTAAGATAAAGTTAATTACATGAAACATAATATGATCTATTATAACTTGGGCTACGTCTATGAGAATATTATGATACATGTATCATCAAGTTCATGTCGAAATGTATTTCAGCAGATCGCGAAGATACATTCACACATTTTTTAAAAAAAAAAATTAAGTATAGATTTTGGTGATATTTATGGTCATTATTGATACTTTTTAAAAAAATGCATAAAAAAATTTAAAACAAAATATTATGTAAAGATAAAGTAATATTCCGTAAGCGATTTACCGAGATGAGTAGAGATCTTAACTAGCAAATATTTAATTAGTTAATATATTTTAGTATTTTTGGTCGAACCACACCTATTTAAAGTAAAATTTGGTCATATCACACCTAATATAATCATTTTGTCCAATCACACCTAATATGATCTTTTCTTTTGTTGGACTTCACCATATGCCACCTTCCGCCCTTATTTATGCCCCATACCCATCCAATGCTGCCTCTTGCAGTTGTAAACCGGAGTGACTACGGGAGACAATAAAAATAAGGATAATACTACAACTTTTATTTAAAAGATAAGAAAATGATCATTACATACATCTAAAGATATAATATCGAGCGCACGGGTTTTCCAACAAAAGGATTTTGGGGAGCATAGAGAGTCCACAATTATTCGATCACCTTAATCACTAGACCGTCATTCAAACAAAGAAGAAAATAATTATTAAGTACGATATAACACTTTAACCGTGCAACGCACGGGTTTTAAACTAGTATACCCAAATTGTAACATAAGATGTTAAGGGGTATATTTAGTAAGGGCAAAATAGTCCTTTGCCACCACCACTATATATAATGTGTTTTATGGTCAACACACAACTTACATCATTTTTTTTTTTACAAATACAACTTGTTTTAGAGAGAGGATTTGAGAGAAAAACCTTCATTTTCTCTAAAAAATCAGCCAACTTCCTCTTCCCTTAAAATCAAGTTTTATTCATTGCATGTCAATGAAAACTTGATCAAAACACTTTACTAAACCTAGAATAACATTAGCTAAAGTGTTAGCTAATTTTATTTTGGTTTCAGGGTTAAAAATCTCATAAAAACTAGTCTTTTAGTGAGACTTTTTGGAGAGCTTCTTTGGTGGATCAAGAGAGAAGGTTTCCTAACTTGGAAACTCAAAACTAAGGAGGAGGATCCCCATTAATTAGCAGTTCAAGATCCTTCTTTTGAAGGAAGGTCAAAATTTCTCTTGATTAAGGTATAAAAATATGTTTTATTACTTTATTTATGCTTTAATCTTACATGCAACAAAAAAAAAAAAAAAAAACTTTCAGCACACTCACAACCATAACAGATAACTTATCAATCTTAACATGTGTATAAACGACACTCAAATACTTCAGATTGAACCCAGTTACCATGGTGTAAGCTATAAATCATTGCTTGTTCGAAATACAGGGACTCTTAAGGTTTGCACACCAAGGCTTGCACTAGGCTCAACAGGTCTCAACATCCAACAATATATGACCAAACTTGATAGCTAACAGCTACTATAGGCACAAAAGGTTGCAAATTTATTCACAGAGTGAAGGCAAAACTTATTTTACCACTCTTATCCAATAACACGCGAATCATCCAAACACACATCACGATTAAGATCCATCATAACCTCAAGGTTTAAAGCCTCTAGTTTAGTTTGTTCAAACAAGTACAACTCTCAAAAGAATCTATTGAATTAAGAACAAACAAATCAATAAAATTGACTCAACAACTTACAAAGCTTATTCAAATAAACGGATCTAATTTAATATGCATTTCAGACAACACGTTCAACACATACACATCTTAGGATAAAACAAGTCACATGGCTGACTTATTCCTACAGACTGAATTAAAACACTAGCTGAACTAATTATACGACTCAACCTCAAATTAGGTTTATCTTAACATCATGACTTCTCAGGGGTTCACTACTAGTTTTTACTAGTATCTACCATTGGTCAAAGAGAACACTTGGTTTCATCATAACAAGAGGTTAACACTGAATCAGGAAATGCTTAAAACAGCACACAGGAATCTATAACACGTTTCAGGGTTTCTCTTGACTCCACTGAGCAAGTAACCCACACTCAACAATCAGTTAAACACACAGTCGACATAAATCAACTTATACAAACTGACAACCCCCACAATTACCAAGTTTATCAAACAAGTAAAAACTAACTTCCAAAATTAAACAAGGTTTTACTGACCACATGATATCACAACACACTGTACTCTAACCAAACATCAGGTTACAAGTATTACCCCCACAATCGAACTCGTAAGAAATCAATCGAGCACATAGACTTTCCACATCAATAAGATTAGAACTATGTTACTTTGTATTCAGTTTATCTCAACAGAGCATACAAAGAGTGAATTTAATCACTCAAACATATACATGTGAATACCGTTTTAACTAGATTTTAAAACAATCCTAGTATTCAAACAACAACACATAAGAGTTTACAACTTTGTGTCCAACTCTCTAAACACATTCACATGTAATTGTACCATACAAAATTCACGAGATTCACACTGAACACAACAAACAGCTCTACGAGTAATCAGAACATCAAAACAAGCCATCAAAACAAGTTCATCACAAAACAGGACAACTTTAGACTAGCTACTCACATTACCCTAACCATTACAGGTTCACAACCTTAGGTTTATTACAGTAAACATGCTTAAATACAACAGCAATAACGGGTAATTAATTAATTGGAAAAACAAGTTTTTATTCTTACTCTTAATTACTTGGAATTATACGTAAATCAACAACACCAAAAACATGCAAATTATATGAATCATGCATATACCAAAGAAGTATACTTATCTGGTGATTGTAATCATACGAGATCAGATTTTGCCATCTTTCACAAGAACGAGGTTCAACTTATCTTAATCGAGCTCCTTTTCGCACATTCCAACTTCGCACAATCACTGCTGGTAGGCTGTCTGTGCTTGATTGCAAATGTCTTGCAGAGAAGATTGTTACAAGAATCAGAACAATTGGCACCAGAAAACTATCATATGCTGGAAGAATAACTTCGGTTAAATCTGCCCTGTCCCATTTACATGATTATTGGGCAAGGATTTTCATGTTGCCAAAACTTGTCCTAAAGAAGATAGCTGCAATATGCAGGTATTTTTTATGGGATGGGTGTGAAAATATGATTAGAACTCCCCTTGTTGCTTGGGAACAGATTTGTAAACCTATGGAAAATGGTGGCCTGGGTCTTAGAGATATATTCATCTGAAATGTTGCCTGTATTGGGAAGTATGTTGGTTGGATATATGACAAGGCAGATTCTCTTTGGGTAAAATGGGTGAATGAGTACTACCTGAAAGGGAGTAATTGGAAAACATACTCCCCTCCTACTGACTCTAGCTGGAGCTGGAAGAAAATTTGCAACACAAAGACAAAGATTCAAGCAGGTTTCAGCCAGGGTAAATGGAGAGGTGTAGCTGGTGGATATAAAGTTGCAGATGGATTTAAGTGGCTTGCAGGAACTAATATAAAGGTGACTTGGGGTAAATTCATTTGGAACAGATACACTATACCCAAGCATGCTTTTATCAGTTGGTTAACCCTTCTACACAGGCTCCAATTGAAAGATAAGTTGATGAAAATTGGAGTCTGCACAGAAGACCAGTGTTTCCTGTGCCAGAATGGATCAGAGAATCATGAGCACTTGTTCTTCAGGTGTAAATACAGTAGGAAATGCTTGGAGATTGTGAAGAATTGGTACCAATTGGAGCTTCCAGAGACAGATACTATCCTATGGTGCTGCAAGAAGAAGCTCGGATCAAAAATCAGGAATCTCACTGCTGGTGCAATCACTTGTAGCCTGATTTATAGAATATGGAATATGAGAAATGTTTGCAGACTAGAGAATGTTGTGATAAGACCTGAGAGTCTGGTTGAGCAGTTAAAGAAAGACATGAAAAGCAGAATCAAGCACAAAATTCATAACATTAGTGAAAAATATAGGAATTGGCTAAGTGAAAGAAACATGATTTGAGAGAATAGGGGTTGGTTATTTTTGGGAGCAGCTTTGCTGTCTTCATGATTTGTAATTCTAATTTCAGTTAGCTCTTTGCAAAGCAAATTGATACATAGATTGTACATATCTTTTTGAGTAATGAAAATTCTTACATTTTTCCCAAAAAAAAAAAAAAAAACTTCGCACAATCTCACGATTATAAATTTACCTCGAATGCTAATACGAAATTACAATCATTAGATAACCCTCTTTATTATGCTTCGTATAAATCTGACACAAGAGCTTTTACACATGGAATTTGCTAAAGGTCTACAATGTAGACGCACAAATTCTGTCTACAATGTAAAATTAAGTCAATAGTAGTAAAATTGAGTTTGGATTAGTAAAATTAATTTGTGATGAAAAAGTCATGCAGTAAAATTATTTGTGTCAGTAGTAAAATTTTGTTAGTGCAGTAAAATTAATGCTGATTGTAGTACACTGTAGACCTCTATCATTGTCCTTTACACATTATCTCGAAAGCGAACATGCTGCTGCATGCACAAAACATACTCAAAGCAACACGTGCAACTTCCACAAAGCCTATCATCCAAGCATTGGATTAAGCTAACTAAGCGGCAACGATTTAGTTCGCATGAATATCATTAATCAACAAGTTGAAGAAACAAAGGTCTAAAACTTGGGGCTGTTACCCCCACGGTAATAACCTTCTAAAGAACTAAACATGTTGACAAGATTTGTTTAGGGTAATGAATAATAGTTGTTGTCGTGTTATTATTGATGAGGGGTGAACCCCTATTTATAACGTTACATAACTTGGCCGTTAAGCCGGAGATATTCTCCATAATACTACTCCTACCATAAGTCTAATATTCCGTAATCATATTCCTACTACAATATAGGAATACTTCCATAATCCTCTAACACCCCCCTCAAACTCATGGTAACTTTGCAAAAGTTTCCATGGGTTTGAAAATTACAATAATCGTGTAACAAAAAAAACGTAGTAGCTTGACCGATCCGCAATCCCTCGTTCATCGTTGTTCAGCAGCACTCGGTTTGATGGTACCGAAAAACCAATTTGTTTGTTTGTACGATTTACTGGACACCGAAAAACCACGTAGTTTGTTTGTCACGGTTTGTTGGACACCGAAAAACCAAATTTGTAATTCAGTTTTGATGGAACTGAAGAAACCAACCATTAATTCGGTTTGATGGACACCGAAAAACCAACCGTTAATTCGGTTTTGATGGAACCGAAAAACCAACCATTAATTCGGTTTGATGGTACCGAAAAAGCCAAATTTGTTTGTAGTTGTTTGTTTGTTAAGGGTCGAAAAATCGTACGACCAAATCGTAGTAGTAAAGGGTGAACGTAGGAGAACAAAGGAATTGGGTTGTGATCGATCGAAACCAAGGGGGTTACGTGCGTGGAGGCTGAAAGTTTATTTGGTTGGGCTCTTTGCTTGGGGAATAGGTAGACTTACGTAGCATGAGAAAATCAATTTTTTTTTTTTTTTGTTTTTTTGGTACGTAGATAGAAACAATTTGTAGCTAAGAATAGGTTTGAATCATCACTAATGAAATCCCGCCGGTGGGCTGGCGCCGTAAATTATCAGCCCACCGGCAGGTAGCGGAAGCGGTTTGCAGAGTCCTCTAGGAAAGAGGCTCTAATATGGTATCTGCCGCTAGGTTTTTCTTTACCCTAAACTAAAAACAAAATAATTTTCTTCAATGTCTGACGGCGAGGATACACCTCCCCCGCCGCCACCTCCCCCACCACCACCCCCTCCCCCACCTAAAATTGAACCCAACCACCCCTTTTACCTTGGTTATCAGGATGGTCCTGGTGCATATGTTACTCCTGCTCGCCTACGATTAAATAATTACAACGACTGGGCCAACGCTATAAAATTGTCTTTTACTGCTCGCCGGAAGTTTGGCTTTCTCGATGGTCGCATTACAAGCCTTATTCCTCCGCCCACCTCTGATGATTGGGATGCGGTACGCAGTACTCTGGTTGCCTGGTTGATGAATACCATCACCCCTGAAGTGACGAAACTTCTTGGTCGCTACTCCGACCCGAAGCTCCTCTGGGACGACCTCCGGGAACGGTTTGGGGTGGTGAATGGACCACGCATTCACCAGCTCAAAGCGAATCTTCATGACTGTGTTCAAACCAAATCAATGTCGGTTGCGGTTTATTACGGTAAATTATCTGTAATTTGGGAGGAACTTGCTAATTACGATCCTCTTATCTCTTGTAATTGTGGGAAGTGCTCTTGTGATGTGGGTTCCCAACATCAAACTCGTCGGGAACGGGATCGTCTCCAAGACTTCCTTCTCGGTTTGGATTTTGAGTATTACGGTGCTCTTCGCTCCGAACTTCTCTCTCGGGACCCCCTTCCTACTCTCAATCAAGCTTACCAGAAGGTGGCTTTGGAAGAAAGTGTGCGGGGCTATGGCCAGGCTAAAGAAATCACCCCACCTGCCGTGGGTTTTGCGGCTCGCACTCTGCCTCGCAACAATACACCTCCGCCTCGTCCCTCTGCCCCTGCGTCATCGTCGGCCTCTTTGACTCGTGCCGAACGTGCGGCTCTTTGGTGTACGGAATGCAAAGTGAGTGGTCACTCTTTGAAATTCATGGGGTCCCCGATTGGTTTGTCGAAAAATATGGCAATGTGTATATGCCTCGCAAACAGCGTGCAGTCCTTGTTTCGCCTGCTGCTCTGCCCCCGGCTGCTCCACGCAAGTCTGCTCCTGCGTCCACCCGTGGCCGCTCAACTGTTCGGGCCAACAACACAACTGCATCGCCCCCCTCTCCGGCCACCAGTGCCGCCCCATTCACGCCGGAACAACTACAATATCTCATGACCGTCTACAACCCACCTTCTTCCTCCTCCAATCGGTTTTATGGTGAGTGGCTCTTGGATAGTGGGTGCTCTCATCATGTGTGTGGTGATTCTCGCTTATTGACAGATATCTGCTCCATCATCGCATGCCCCGTGGGTCTACCGGATGGTCGCCAAGTACGGGCCACACGAGCGGGTCGTGCCGTACTCTCGTCATCCCTCACCTTGAAACATGTCTTATTTGTTCCTGAATTGCAATGTAACCTTGTGTCACTTTCGCAATTAATTGATGATTTAAATTGTGATGTTATAACCACGTCTTCTTTGTGCACAATTCAGGACCGACAAACGAGGAAGGTGATTGGGACGGGTGAACGGCGAGATGGACTATACTACCTTCGGAAGGATGCGGAAGTTCAGGCTCTCTCAACTGGGTCGTCGACTCTTCAGCTTTGGCACAATCGATTGGGTCATCCTTCTGAACGAGTGGTTAAGATGCTACCTTTTCTTAGTCGTAGTCGTAATCAGTTAAATAAAGCTTGTGACGTCTGTCACCGAGCCAAACATAAGAGATCTAGTTCTCCTGACAGTATTACAGCCACTAGTCGGCCTTTTGAAATTGTTCATTGTGATTTGTGGGGTGCCTATCCTGAACCCTCTTTAAATGGTGAACAATATTTCTTTACTATTGTTGATGATTTGTCGCGCACTGTATGGGTTTATTTGTTACGTAATAAAACCGAGGTTTATCGTGTCTTTATGGAATTTGTTGCTTTGGTGGACCGTCAATTTTCAAGCAAAATTAACCTTGTTCGTAGTGATAATGGCACCGAACTCAAATGCTTGTTCCCATATTTTGCCACGACTGGGATTCTCTTCCAATCCTCTTGTGTTGGTACACCGCAACAAAATGGGGTAGTGGAGCGCAAGCATTAACACATTCTTAATGTGGCACGGGCCCTACGATTTCAGGGGGGTTGCCGTTACAATTTTGGGGTGAGTGCGCTATGGCCGCTGCACATGTAATCAATCGCACGCCATCGGCTCTTCTTGGTAATCGCACTCCGTTCGAGGTACTTTTTGGCCGTCCTCCTCTATTTATTGAATTACGTGTTGTCGGTTGCTTATGTTATGCCCACAACCAAAAAGCCCGAGGTGATAAGTTTGCAAGTCGTAGCCGTAAGTGTCTTTTCATCGGCTATCCGCTCGGTCAAAAGGGTTGGCGATTATTTGATTTAGATACACAGTCTACATTCGTATCCCGGGATGTCACTTTTTACGAGCACATTTTCCCTTACATTGATCATGAGACTTCCAACTTTATTCCACCTGAGGTCTCCTCCCGTAGTGGTACTGCTCCTGTGCCGTTTGACAACGATGAGGACACCGGGTATACTCCTCTGCCTACCCCTGTTTCCGGGGCTGCCGAGCCACTGCTCTCCACCCCACCTTCATCACGTTCGCCGGTTCCTGCCACGGACACTTCGGATCAGTCCCCGGGTGAGTCGCCGTCGACAGCCGAGGTTGCCAATGATGATCCTCCTTTGGGCCGTAGCAAACGGCCATGGAAGCCGAACGTTCGCTTATCTGACTACTTTTTTTTTTTTCATGGTGTTCGTCTTGTTCGTGCGTATAGTCCATCTCCCACGTCATCACCTCCCGTCAAATCTCCTTCCTCAGGTACGCCTTATCCTATTGCTAATTATGTTAATTGTGATCAGTTTCACGCCCCACACCGTGCCTTTGTTGCAGCTCTTGATGCTGGCCGTGAACCCAAAACCTTCACCGAAGCAAACCAAGTTCCTGCTTGGCGTGAAGCTATGAGTAATGAAATGCGTGCTCTTGAAGACAATGGCACGTGGACGATGGTTCTTCTCCCCCCGGGCAAGAAAGCTCTCGGCAGTCAATGGTTATACAAAATTAAATACAAATCTGATGGGAGTATCGAGAGGTTCAAAGCTCGTCTCGTTGTCTTCGGCAATCATTAGACTGAAGGCTTGGACTATGGTGAAACTTTTGCTCCTGTTGCCAAGATGACTACGGTACGGACATTCTTGGCTGTGGCGGCTGCTTAAAAGTGGGAACTTCACCAAATGGATGTCCATAACGCCTTCCTTCACGGTGACTTGATTGAAGAAGTCTACATGCGTCTTCCCCCGGGGTTCACTTCTGATGATCCCACCTCGGTATTTAAGCTTCAAAAATCCTTGTATGGGCTTAAACAAGCCCCTCGGTGTTGGTTCGCAAAATTTGGGTCTGCCCTGCGTCAATACGGCTTTCGCCAGTCACACTCCGACCACTCGTTGTTTACCTACACCAAGGCTAAGATTCAGCTACACGTCTTAATTTACGTGGATGATTTGATGATCTCTGGGAACAATTCCGCTGCCGTATCGGAGTTCAAGGCATACTTGCACACTTGCTTCCATATGAAAGATTTGGGTCCCTTAAAGTATTTTCTCGGCCTTGAGGTTGCTCGGAATGACTCGGGCATCTATTTATGTCAACGCAAATACGCCCTCGACATTGTCACGGACACGGGCCTCCTTGCTGCTAAACCGGCCGACACACCTATCGAGCAAAACCATTCTCTTGCTCGGGCTGCTGGTCCTCTTCTTGTCGATCCTACTGTCTACCGGCGCCTCGTTGGTCGCCTTGTCTACTTGGGTGTTACACGACCGGACCTCACCTATGCTATTCATATCCTCTCACAATTCATGAAGGCACCTCGGCAGGAGCATATGGACGCGGCTTATCGCGTGGTTCGGTACATCAAAGCTACGGCTGGTCAAGGTATTCTTCTCAAATTCGATTGTGATTTACGTTTATCTGGTTGGTGCGACTCGAATTGGGCCGCTTGTCCGATTACCCGTCGATCCCTCACTGGTTGGGTGGTCGTTCTTGGCAACTCCCCTATATCGTGGAAAACCAAGAAACAGGTCACAGTCTCTCGATCCTCAGCCGAGGCCGAGTACCGCTCTTTGGCAGCTCTAACTTGCGAACTTAAATGGTTGCGCGCTCTACTCTTGCACCTGGGCGTACCTTCCTCTGCTCCTAGCTCTGTTTACTGTGACAGTCAGTCGGCTATACACATCGCTAGGAACCCGGTATTTCATGAACGTACTAAACATATTGAGTTTGATTGCCATTTTGTTCGGGATAGTATTCAGGATGGGATCATTTCTCCACAACATGTCTCTACTGATGATCAGCTCGCCGACGTTTTCACTAAGGCTTTGGGTCATCGTCAATTTTCTTTTCTTACGAGCAAGTTGGGCATTTCGAATCTCCATACTCCAACTTGAGGGGGGTGTTAGAGTAATGTTAGTCGTAGTCGGCCCTTTGGGCTTTAATGTCTTGTACTCCAAGTAATGGTTTGGTATAAATACCAACCTCGATTATCAATAAAACTCAAGCAATTATAAACCTAATTAAACCTTAATACATGTCCAACTTTGTCTCCTATTAGAAGGACATCAAACCATGTTATCATAAGAACATTAGGGCATAATAATACGACAATCTTGGAGCCTATTTACAATAAAAGTCATCCACAGATTCACTTACAATTCTTGACCAACAGTTATCAATTTGATCAAAACACACGGATTAGCATGTATAAACACACCACATCACGGCCAACTAAACGCAAGTGATCGGCATACAAATTAATAACAGCTTTTAATTACTGTAACATTCTACGCATCCATTCACGAGTTATTGACAAGCAAATCAGGGCAAACATTCGATTGTCAGGAACAACTAATCGACGTGATCACTAACCACATGCGTCTATTTATTGCACAAATTTAATACATTGCAAACAACAATTAACCTATCTATGCGACGCAATAGGATTAGGGTTTAATTCAATACAGTCAAATTAACAACAATATAACTCGTCTTTAAGATTGTTGGAAATAATTGTATTAATCTGACTTATCTGATCGGATCGATGTAACGAAATTGTTGTGCCGAGATCACAAAGTATCTCTGTAGTTAAAGACGATTTCGCCGAGCCACGGTGCAAGCTCCTCTTGGCGGTCGCCCTCCAGGTTACACAACACCGAACCTCCTCTGCACTAAAGAAATCCGGTTGATATAACCGATCCCGAATGCCCTTTCATGTTCAATCTCCGTACCCTCTTTTCTCACGTCTGTATGTAAAATTTCTTATTCTTCTTCTTGTCTTAGTGTGTGGGATAAGCCTTTTATTTATAGTTGAGAAATAGCCAAAAGACGAACTATGGTAATAAGGAAAACGCGTACGACTCGCTGACTCGGGCCCGCGGTCCGCTGAGCAAGACGAATGGCGTCCGCAGTCCGCCGAGCTCAGCTCCGCGGTCCGCCTCGAGCTTCCTTATCCTCGTCTATTACCTTCACTCGTCCTTCACTATATTTGCCATATTTCCTAACTCACTATAAACACCTAGGCTTGGAGATTAACTCCAACAGTATTAATTAAGCGTTCATCATCGTATGCTAATTCATGCTCGATATGTATGTCAACTGAATTTATCTCCGAAGGTCGCAGTGCCAACAACTTAAGGCTAAGACATGTACTCCGAATGTTATAAACGAAGACACCAATCCCAAAAAAAAATACTACTAGCAGTCCACAAAATCGTTTCCGGAACATTTTGTCGGGAATTATTCGAATAAGAGCCTCCATCTCCCCCATACAACGGAAACAACGATTGATATATAGTAAAAAGTAAAAGTAAATAATGAGCAACTAGAGCTGGTAAAAAGTCGTGTTCGTGTCCGTGTCAAAGATAAACGGGTTGTAAAACCCTTGACACTAACCCGACCCGATTATTAAACGTGTCGATAACCCTTGACACTAACCCGACCCATATATTAAACGTGTAACACGTTAATAACCCGCCTAACCCGCCTAAAAGAAAAGTTCACAAAAATTACATTTTATCAAAGAAAATTTTAAAAATTAAGGCTATTGAGTATATGTAACTCATCATTAATAATAACGTCTGGTTTAAATAAGAGAAATTTACACAGTTAGATTATTTGAGTTTTGATTTGGGCTCTATACCACTTAAAAAGTCAAGGATGTCATACGAATTAACAAGAATATCATATCAAATACAAATAAACGGGTCAATTCGTGTTTGTTTCGTGTCAAAAATTTCAACACTAACCTAACCCATTTAGGTAATCGTGTTAGACGTGTTGACCTGTTTAATTAAACGGGTTGGAAACTCCCAACACTAACCCGGTATTTTCGTGTCCGGTTCGTGTCGTGTTGTCGTGTCGTGTCAGCTTTTGCCACCTCTATGAGCAACCTAAACTGGATGACATTGTTGGAGTAGTAGAAAGACGATCACGCGTTAGTTGTGAGTAGTATCCACATTGATTGGGTCAATTTAGAAAGGTGACAAAAGTTGACATTACACGAAACACACGTATAGTGGGGTTAGTGTTTAGAGTTTTCAACCCATTTAATTAAACGGGCCAATTCGTCTAATACGATTAATTAGAATGTGTTGGATGGTGTTGAAAATTTTGACATGAAAAAATGATTTTTTCTATTTAAGTATATATAGGGCGGCTTGTCAGGTTAACTCATACTCCCTCCGTCCCGATTATTTTCTCACATTTGTGTTTTGTACAAAGGCCAATTCAAGGAAATGAGAGAGAAACAAACAATTAAAAAGCACATGGGAAGTGTATAAAGTGGGGAGAAAATTGTCATTTTGTAAGTAAAAAAACACATGACCGGGTGATTAAGTGAGGATAAAATGATCATCTTCAAAATATAAAGGTAAAGAATTCATCGAAACTTTTCAAAATAAAAAAGAATAAAGAATTGATCGGGACGAACGGATTATGACCTTCCTAATTTTTAAAATTGCACTAAGGTGAAATACTCCAATCCCAACCCAAATCACAAATTACTACTTCTTAACACCGTCTTTAATTTTATGTTTTAGTAACAAGTTGCATAGATTCAGTAGCCTTAATATGCATTTTTTTTTGTTTAATTCACTTTGGTTTTTAATATGCGTACAAAAGCCGGTTACTAGGATGACGATTCATGTTAGTCGACCCCAAATCATTTTGGGAATAAGGCTTGGTTGTTATTGTTGTAATTCACTTTGATTTTTAATAATCTTTCTACTAGGCGGGTTGGGCGAGTTGTTGTCGTGTTCAGTTTAATAAACGTGTTCGATTAGTGTCAAGAGTTATCACCCGTTTAATAACCAGGTCGAGTAAGTGTCAATGACTTTACGACCCGTTTATCTTTACGTTGACAAGAACACGACCTTTTGACAACTCTATTGGTAGGTTTAGATCTAATCAATTCGGTTTGGGTCAAACAAATATGCTAATAATAAGTGGCTTTCAGTTGTTACTTTTCATTTTCTGTATGGATTGGTCTTCCCTCCACCTCACCCTGAAAACCTATTTTGTTTTTGCAAGTTTATTGGAGACCTATTTCAATTGGTAAATTAAATTTGTTTAGATTTTGATTGACTTGGCCGGGTTCTCTCTTCTCTCTCCTGTCTTCTTTATTTCTCTTCATTTTTTATTGTTTTTGGGTAGTGAAGACCCGGCAACAATTGCCCAATAAATATGCTCTTATTGATACACATTCGAGTGAATGGTTTTTGTGATTCAGGGCATGTTTGTCAACCGGGGCATAAACGGGTTTAGTGAGTCTGATTCGATTCACTTGGGTCAAGTTAGATCCGAGTTAGTTTATGACCATTTCACGGGTTTAAAGTCGGGCGGGTCATTCAGTCCTAACCCGCTTTGCTAGGTGTAGCTCATTCTTATCCGTTTCATTCTAGCAAAGTGTTCCACAACTCTGACAAGAACTCGAAAGAAATGGCGACGAGAAAACCCAGAAATATCGTGCAACATCTACCCCAAGAATTGCAAGATGACATCTTTCTCCGGCTTCCCGTCAAAGATTTAGTGCGAAGTCGGGCAGTTTGCAAGGGATGGAACTCTCTGATTGACAGCAGAAACTTCAAGTTCAAGCAATTGAAATCTGCTAACAACTCTCCCTCCTCCTATCTACTCTGGCGAAGCGTCAACAACAGCAGACACGGTGACTTTCTTCATTTTCTCTCTCCTGATTCGTTTGAAATATCCCCATCCATTGATCTTGATCAGTTTAAAGATCCCTCTTTTATTGACCCCAATCCTCCTGTCAACTACTTATTCTGTGGTTACCCCAATGATCGTCTTCCAATATTTAGAGAATTTGGTGTTGCAAATGGTCTTATTTTGTTATCTTGGAGCGAATATCATGTTGTTTGGAACCCATTGAGTAATGAGTTTTGGAAGATTGAGAACCCTCCTGGTTTCAAGGTTTGTGAAGATTTTCCGGGTCTGAGGGGATATGGTTGTTCATTCGGGTTCGACCCGAAAACTCAGGATTATAAGATTTTGGTTGCTTATTTTACATATGCTTTGGGATGTGAGGAAAAGGGTAAGATACTGTATCATTTGTATTCGATGAAAGATAAGTCTTGGAAATTTGGGTCGTTTGATTTCGCTTATGTGTTTCTTGTAAGTATTGCTGATGGGTTCTTGGATGGAAAGTCGTATTGGCTTGCTAACAAGTGTGGGACGGAAGATGGGTATGTTGGTCCAGGAGTTGTTGTGTTTGATTATAGTGATGAGACTTTTGAGTTGATTAAGTTGTCTGATGAGTTGCTAAGTCTTATTGGTTTGGTAGATAATTGGGTATTTAAGGAGTGTGTCGCGGTTACTACTCGTGGATGTCTAGAGCTGATTTTGAGCTTAGGTGAGGGTGATGAGGAAAGTTACAGTGAAGTTTGGGGTTTGGTAGCAGATGGATCGTGGATCAGGAAATTGCGTGTGGTTTTGCCTTCAGGGGTGGATGTACCGCGAGGTCTAACAAAGGATGGCCAATTGTTTTTTGAATCATCACCTTCTCGTAATTATTGTAGTGATATTCTTCTGATTGATCCTGGTTCAGGCTCTTATAAAAATCTTGAGCATCGTTCAGCTGAATTTTCCGTCTTCACATACGTAGAGAGCTTGTTCTCAGTCAATCTCTGAATCAGGACATCAGTGGAAGTGTGCTGATATTGAGGGTTCTGTTGCTTCAACATTTGGAGGTTAGTTATTCACTTGTTACTTTGTAATGTGATAGACGGAAAGCCCTTGTCTTTTTGTTTCGTAGTATAGTGCTTTGGCTATCTCCATTTGTCATGTTGTGGTGGATTAAACATGTCTCTAGAATAGATTTTTACCATGGTTGTTTAGTACTACTTCTGCTGTACTTTCAGTGAATTGAACCTGTATGTTATCTTGAAAGCTGTTGGATTACGGGATTGGTATTTGGTACCCCTTATGAGTTATGGTTGTCTATGTCAATTGTGTTAGTAGGTGAAAGGTTTCTTTTTTCCTTGTAAGATTTAGAGAGATTTTATTAATTCCAAAAAGCGGACGAGAATCCCTGAGTAAAGGAAAGACTAATTCCTAGGAATTAGTCAAAATGGTATCTATTATAGATTGCTCGGGGCTCGGGCTAACTGAAATCTTAGATTGGATTGCTTTAGCTACTTGTTCTACAGTCTAGAGTAATCTCTGAATACTCATGCCCGTACATATTTCTCTAATGGTATTGTCCATGTACATTTGGCTTCCTTCCTTTACCGATGACTTCCTCTGGTGTATCTCTTCTCCCATCTGATCTCATGGTGGAAATTATAGGCAAGTACTTTATAGACTCATCGGCTCCATTACATAGAAAACATATTTTCACAGTAGATATAAGTAGATAATCCCTGAACCTCAAGTTGTCCACTTTGGCTAAAGGAGTTTTGAAGAGCAAGGCAAGCTTGGCAGTGGAAGTAGAATCCCAAATTATATTATGGCAAATTTATATTTAGCACTGCTGTTTTTTTTTTCTAAAGAAGTCCTAGGGTCTGGTTACACAAGCTGCAGGAGCACCATAGCAAGTCTCTAAGAGTCTAAGGTGCTTATGGTAGCAGAAATGGAACGAGTTGTATGAACCATCTCATCCCTAAATTCCTAATGCGCAGAGCTGCAGAATGCTTTTACATTGCCTGTTTTATATCATCCCTTCGACAATGTAGCTTCCAAAACCATTTGGTGAGCGCCTGCCAAAATGGTGATGGTGCGCCTTGTTCCAACTGAGTATCTCCTTTACCCCCTGGTTTGCCTCCTTTCTAGGCATGGAAAGAGAGCTCCAACTTTAAACACCATCATGTGATGATCATTAGAACAGCCCCTAAAGATATCAAATTGCCTGCCCAATGATCAAGTTTAGCCCTCATTTTTGTCATTAGAGCACCGGACATATCCACAGTAAGTGTGGTAGAGTTAATCGGCAGACCAAGATATTTGAGACAGGAAAACCCCACAGAAAAGCCGGAGTTTTGAAGGATTTGTCCCGGAACATCTGAATCAATATCACCAAATCAAAACGTATGTTTGTCTTTGCTGGTTAGCCTGTAACCTAGAAATTTCAGTAAATTTATCTATAGTGGTCTAGCAGAAGGAACATCTCCTTGGGCAAAGATGAGGAGATTATCTGCAAATGCCAAGTGGTTGAGCCCCAATCTGCTGCACTTGGGGTGGTTGGAAAATAGAGGGTCCCTTGAACATTATTAGGCTAAATATTCACGGCACGCAGATTGAAGAACATGAGCAGGCTGTATTCTCACGTCCTTTAGTCATGGAAATGCCATGGGTGATTACATCCTTAACACATTGTGTGATAACTGGTAGGTAAGCCTGACTGGAAATGCCATCTTTTGGCTCTCGGCAGTTTGATATCATAGCTCAGGCAGTTGAGGCTTGAGGGTGCTTTACTGATCTGATGGTATGTATGTGTAATGTTTTTAGTTTTCACACATTTACGATTGAGTTGTTCTGTTACAACTTCAAAAATAGATAGCTTCTGCTTGTAAACTACTCCCTTCTATTCACCTCTGTTTCTTTTTTTTTTTCTTTTTTTTTTTTTTGTAGTTGTTGTTGTTGTTGAGGTCTACGTGTTTCTTTACTTTTGGTTTGCCTAAACCTTTATGAATCTTATACCTGCTCTAGTGTTGAGTACGCAAATTGGATCTACCTGATTAAGATTTTATATGCAAAACATTAAAGGTTATGGATATGTGGTCTTCAGTTAAGGTGCATTCTTGGAGATGTCTACTATGATTTCTAGGATCAGCCCCAAGGTCTCAAATTGAGAAGCCACCTTAAAGATTAGTTATTCAAGTCCTGTTTTGGAGCCTCCATACTTACAGCGCAGGAACTGTGCCATTCTTACTCTTTAGAAGTTGGCCAAGTTAGAGGAAGGAGTTTTTCTTCGGAACTAAGTTCTTGCTCTGAAAGTTACTGATTCTACAGCTACACATATGTTTCCTCCGGTGTGGCTGTTGGTCGAGTTTTGCGCTTCTTATCTAACAACATAATTCCTTTTGTGCTCTGTTATTGTCAAGTTAGCTATCTGTTGCAGTCAGCCCCCCTGTGTTTTTTCTCCCAGTTATAACCTGATACAAGATCTGAGGTTATACGGAGTACACAGATTTGGTAGGAAAAAAAGAAAGTTTCAGGCTGTCCGGTGGTTAGGTTGGTCAACTTTTAGTAAAATTCCATTCACTCCTCCGGGTTGTTATTGCAAGGCTTGTAAGATTCTACTCCGGGTTGTGCTCGTCTGCCCGAGAAGGGCCAGAGTGCTGTGGTGAAAAACTTGTGGGTGAGGATGTGGAGCAAACAATAGAAGTATACAAGGAATGTCTTAGATTGGATTTTCAGCTACGAATTCTCCTGCTCATTGCTCAAAGATGTTGCTCTATACATCTATAACCTATACGTCTCGGCTTTTCAACAGATTAGGCCGTATAATGGAGTAATAGACAGTAACGTCAGTATGTAATAAGGTCACCTGATCCTCTTTTGTACTATGTTGTTCTAGTTCGTAATGCAATTGGTAAAGATCAAAAAACAAAAAAAAAATCAAAAAAGATCCCAAAATAAGACCTTAAACAACTCCAGTAATGCTAGCTTAACAGTTAACATTAAGCATTCTGGAAGAAAAACTTCTCACCACCCGGCCAGTATCCCTAACTTGGTACTTGAATCTCAACTTTCATAGTTTTATGGAGTTGACAGCCGAACTACCCAAACAGGTTTTGTTGAAAAATTACTTTGATGCCCCTAGAGCAAGGTTTTGTTGAAAAATTACTTTGATGCCCCTAGAGCAAGGATCATAGACCATAGTATAATTTGCCATAACTAGTGGGTTACTCCTTCGATTAGAGTTTGTCGGAATCATTATGATAGGTCCACGTTCGGGCTCATATTTGCTTATGTATGGTCCTCTAAGGTTTGGCTTGGGCTTGAGTCTAGACGTTGTACACCGAAAATCTAGTGAGCCCTTTCGGTATTACTAATGACTCCCAATGTGTTAGGGTTTGACTCTTCCATTTGGTGCAATTGCATGGCGTCTATATATTGATTCAATTGGCCGAGTGAGTAGTTCAAATCGTGAACTAGAACTAAGAACACAAAGGAGAACCCTTGCAAACTAATCCCAATTAATCAATTTATCCTTCCACAAAAAAAATATTATCAATTTACCATTAGTAGCTAACCAAAACAAGGAGGCGTATGTATTAATCATGGATTATGAAGATGAAACAGTGATTAAATACTTCGACAAACTATGCAACAACTTGACGGAGAAGATTCTTTGCCGTCTACAAGTGAAGGAATTGCTACGATGTCGAAAAGTTTGCAAGGATTGGAAAGCTCTCATCGACAGCTATCCCTTCAAACTGGACCACTTTCATGCTTCAAAGTTCATGGCTCTAACCATGTTATATAGTATAACAGATGCGAAACCTCCTGCACTCACTCACGTCATCCGTTCGCCTTCGTCTTGGCGATTTGCTTCTGTTAATGGTATTCTCTGCTTGGTTTGGCGTGATGGCGTACTTGACATTTGCAACACGTTCATGAGGGAGAAAATTGTATCCGAACCTCCTCCTAAGCATTGGGTTTCCGACCTCCGCGTACAGTGTGGATTTGACCCGAATGTCGGCTTTAAATACTCATCGACGACATCGGGTCTCGGCTTTTGGGTTCGACCCTCACTCCAATGATTACAAGTTCATGTTGGCTGTTTTTACGACTTGTAATAAGGTGTTTGTACTAATTTTTTCTGTCCGAAACCGATCTTGGAAAAGTGTGGCCGTCGATTTCGCATTTTGGTCTAAAGCTCCACTTGTCACTGGCGACGGTTATTTGGATGGGAAATTCTATTGGTTCGCTAAAGAGTGTCGTAAGAAAGAAGATGACCCCTTTGTCCCGGCCATTGTGGCGTTCAATTTTCGCGACGAGATTTTCGAACTGATGCCCTTGTCCGGTAACTTAGCTGCCGCGAAAGACGCAGTTGTCATTACAACTCGCGGAGGTTTGGAGCTAATCACCCTTTTTGGCAAGGGCAAGCACAGATGTTGCGAGATTTGGGGTATGGACAAAACCTTGTTGCTGTGGAGCAGGAAATCGAGATTGAGTTTGATTAAGTTTCCTGAGGTTACAGTTCCTCGAGGATTAAATGAGGGCGGTCAAATTTTATTCGAATCACGAGCAGATGACAAGGATAAGCCGATCATGTTGTATCCAGAGTGGGATAAATTGAATTGCTACCCACGTATTCAAAATGGGTATAAGCAGATCATGTTGATTAATCCTAATACTGGTTTATGCCGAAAATATGGGCATCGTTTCGGGGATTTTGCTCTCTTCCCATATGGCGAGAGCTTGTTTTCAATGAATGCACAGTCCTAGCTTAGTACCCTGCATCCGAAGAGTTATTAGGTTGTAGGCGCATTTTTGGGTCATCATTTGAGAATCCTATCAATCTATCATCTTGAATGTCTACAATGCAATGGGTTTTGAAATTTTGTGGCATAATTGGTGCCAAAAGTAAAGAAAAATTTGTGGCATAACTCTGTGTCTTAATTTAATTTTTGATGATCGCAAAAATAGCCTATCAAGCAAACTTTGAAGCACGCAATTGTTTACAAAAATCTTATATATATGACTGATTTTGGCTAAAGGGTTATCACCAGAAGCTACCTCTAGGCTAACGTATGAGTGTTAGTCGAGGAAAACTGGGGGAGGCAAGGGGACCGAGGGAGGGGGATTATTGCTAGACCACGACCTCGAACATAATTAGACTGATTTTCTCAAAAATTTAGATTGCGAAAATTCGGCATCCTTGTGTGTTCGCTCATATAGTACTTTACCTAAACTTACAAATTTTATTTAGTATAATTCTTGATACTAAAGATACATACTACACAGTTTCAAGTTCAATTGTTACCACAACGTAAATATGACTTCAAGAATCGTGTGTCTTTGATAATCTCGTTAGGCTTTTTTAGAGCTGTCACAATGACCAGAGGTTATTAGAGAGTTTTGACAATTTTATAATATATTTAGTTATCAAGTTTCTGTGAAACTCTTTTAATTAAACAATCTTCTAATAATAATAATAATATTATAATTGGGAGAGTATTAAAGATGATTTTATTAGTGCAACAATGAATATTTCTATACTATTAAAGGAGGTTTTTTTTACAGCTCTCACAATGACCAGAGGTTATTAGGGAGTTTTGACAATTTTATAATATATTTAGTTATCAAGTTTATGTGAAACTCTTTTAATTAAACAATCTTCTAATAATAATAATATTATAATTGGGAGAGTATTAAAGATGATTTTATTAGTGCAACAATGAATTTCTTCAGAACTGGAGTCATGCCTAAACAGGCTAATGCCACCATTATCTCTTTAATTCCCAAAAAAAGAGAATGCAAGCCAAGTTACAGACTTCAGGCCCATTTCTTGTTGCTCTACTTTCTACAAAGCAGTAACAAAGGTACTTGCAAACAGGCTGCAGAGCTAACTACCTGATATAATTGGCAAAGAGCAGGCTGCATTCATCAAGGAGAGGAACATTTTTGATAATATCATGACTTCTCAGGCTATGGTCAAAGGCTATGACCAAAGAAATGTCTCTCCTAGGTGTTTGATTAAAGTAGACATCCGAAAAACCTTTGATTCTTTAAATTGGAGGTTCATTGAGTAAATGTTAGATGCTATGAAATTCCCAAAGGAATTCATTGGCTGGATCACAGGTTGCATCACAACTCCCTACTATTCACTGAAGATTAATGGAAATTTGGAGGGTTTTTTCCCTGGTAAATGTGGAATTAGGCAGGGAGATCCCCTCTCTCCCTACTTTTTTGTTCTGAGTATGGAGGTCCTGTCTAGATACTTGAGGAATATGAGCAGAGTTAGCTTGTTCTCTTTTCACCCTAAATGCAAAAAAGTTCATCTAACTCATCTGATATTTGCAGATGAACTGATGATCTCTGTTAGGGGTGATGTGCCTTCAGCTAAGGCAGTGGTCAATTGCTTGGATATTTTTGCTAAGTGCTCAGGCTTAGAAGCAAATAAAGCCAAGACAGAGGTTTACTTCGGAGGAGTTAATGGCATAATCAAAGATCAGATTCTGCAGGCCACAGGTTTTATAGAAGGCAAGTTCCCTTTCAGGTACCTAGGGCTTACTCTCCACACAAAAAAGCTCAAGTCTGAGCTTTATCAGATGCTGATAGGGAAAATAAGAAAAGGAGTACAGCATTGGTCTTCAAAGATGCTGTCTTATGCTGGGAGGATTCAGCTTATCAATGCTGTGGTTTTTGGTCTTGAAAATTTCTGGTGTGCAGGCATATTACTTTCAAAAGGGGTGATACAAAGGATAAATAAAATCTACAAAGATTTTCTTTGGAATGTGGAAGAAGGTAATAGAAAGTTGAGTTTCAAAAGCTGGCAAAGATCTTGTATGCCAAGAGATGAATCAGGGTTTAATATAAAGGAGATCCTTTCCTGGAACAAAGCACTTCTCTGTAAATGGATTTGGAAAATCCAGCATGATCAGAACAATGTTTGGTCTGATTGGATTAAGGCTTACAACCTTAAGACTGTAACAACCCTAAATTTTGACCAACTATAAATAGAAATAATTTAGAATTGTCACGCCACAATTGACTACCGAGTCAATTGCTAGGCTAGAAATTCAATTTCAATAAACCAATGAAAATAATACAGCGGAAGTCTTAAATTGTCGAACCTACAGTTCTCAAAACAAATTCTCAAATTACAACCGAAATGAAATAAAGTCTTTTGAAATAAACCCCAAATCATGAACCAGCTTCGTAATATAAGCATGCAGCCACAACATCAAGACCTGTCAACTATGCCATCGAAGATTGACATAGGCCCCAGAAAATGGTAGGGACGAACCAGAAACAGAACGTCAGCACAGGCTGAGTAAGAAGAAATAAGCATGCATAAAAGATAAGATACGCGCCTGATACGCGCCTTGAGGCGCGTAGCTAACAAGAACGAATTGATGTTATACCATAAGAATATCAATGGCAATAGGTAACATAAACAAAGGAGCATCGCCGCTCACACAACAGAATTATTCATTTTATATTGGCCAGGGTCCTACCCCATAGCCCCACTTATTGAACTATGTTCGAGCTAGAGTCGTAGTAAAAGCCCCTAGTAATCCCTAGTGTGCACACCCCTCGCTAGACGGGCCGGTAGGACGAGCTCCCATCTAGGAGGAAGACTAATAGGAAGTCGGTAGCTAATCCGACCTACAGTACCTTGATCAGAGGTATAGCGGTCGGCCGAGCCGAACATACGCCGAGACTATAGGTGGATTAATTTATCATCTTTCATCCATTTTATATATATATTATTTGAGGATGAGTTATTCAACAATACGATTAATCAGTAAGTAAACGAGACATGCTAGAAATCGAAGCAACATAAAAGGAAGATTATCACACCTCTCGACCGAGTGGTCGAGTGGAATTCTCGACCAAATGGCCGAGAGGCCGAGAACGAGTAGAGGCCGAAAGGCCGAGGAAGCAAAAACGGCCGAGAGGCCGAGGGTAAATCAAAACGGCCGAGAGGCCGAAGCATGCATGAGGGTAGCGAATCAATTGATCAAACATGCGAAAACAAGATGAATCGAATTATGAAATTGGAGTGAATAGCATGTGATGTACAACGATTGAGCAAAACAAGGCACAAGATGATAAATACGAGATTATCAATGTATCAATAGTTAGTGAGGGAGTTTGTGATCAACGTTCTTAACTCAGACGCCAATCCATTTCTCCTTTTTAGTCTAACATCATATTTCCCATAATCAACCATACCCAGTCAATCACAACCTCAACAATAATCCCCTAATTCACAAAGTGAAATCACAAGTCATAAATCTCACAATTAACACTAATACACCATGAACCCAAAAGGAGACAGTAGCAAACAAACGTGAATAACTTCTACCTCCAACATCGGGTGATCACCAAATTTGATTATGTCATAAAAAGTTATGTCAGGAACGTCTCCTCCGAATTTCGTCCACAAACTATAAACGGATCAACGGGAATCAACCTCACACAAATTTTAATATGTTGTCACAAATATCTTTAGGAACATCTCCACAAAATCTCGTCCCAAAATATCTTAGGAGTCAACGGGAATCATCAAAGTACCGAGGGGGCGAAACAGATCTCGGGTAGATAGACACAGCTCCACTAAAACATCTCCACAGGGAGCATCCGGTGGCATCTTAACACGATCTATATATTGTTGGATTCGTATCGAAATCACGGTTCTAACGCCACCAACCACAATGTACAAAGGTCGTATGTGAGAGTTGTGTGTGTTTGAAGTTGACACAGTGGTGCTGAGAATTTCCTGCGGGTGAAGGCTACGAAAAGGAGAGAGAGAGAGAGAGAGAGAGAGAGAGAGGAGACCGAATTGCTATGAAAGGGAAGCAAGGGTTTTTCTTTTATTTTACATAAACCGGTATGTGGGTAGACTCGGGTTTGGGTTTAGTCAGGTGGGTGAGATGCGTGATCCACAAACCCAATTCAAAACCGAATAACTAATGGATCGACCCTTTTTGTGTAATTCTATAATTAGAACTTCCATCATAATTCAATCAAATTCCAACAAAACCTTAAAATAACTTTCGATTACATTATAAAATGTAACACCCTTATTAAATAATTACCCAAAAATACGGGGTGTTACAAAGACAGTAAGCTTCTGGAGAGTAAAGAGTAAGGCAAGTGATGCAGAGAGTTGGAAGGGTATTTTGCATATTAGGGATGAAATCCTTGAAAAGGAAGGGTCACAGGAGTCTGCTCAGGCCCTAATAAGCAGTTGGAGTACAAATGGTAAACTCTGTGTGAAAAACGCTTATGAGTACTCCAGAGTTTCTCTTCCTAAAGTCAGATGGAGTAAGGCAGCTTGGGACACTGTTAGTTGTAATGCCAAAGCATGGCTTTATAACAAGTCTAGCAGGATAGGGGAAGCTGGCTACTGTGGACAATCTCAGGAAAGGAGGAATCCCACTTACCAACAGATGCACACTCTGTCATAAGGCTGAAGAAACACACACTCATCTCTTTTTTAAGTGTGAGTTTTCAGCAGCAATATGGCAGAGTATGCTAGTGTGGACTGGCCTGCAGAATAAGAGTTGGAGATTGAAACATGAGCTTGACTGGTTAGCTAAACACAAGAATCACAAGTTCTGGAAGATTAGATGGGCCAAATGCAGCATTGCAGCCACTGTATACTGCATATGGAGGGAAAGAAATCAAAGGATCTTCATGGATACTCAAAACAGTAGAGATAGCTTAGGCTTGAATATTAAATTTCTAGTTTGTGTTCGTATCTTTAGTTGGCTTAGAAAGATGAAGAGTGAGGAGATAGTAGATAGTTTTGGTATGAACTAAACGTTTTAGTGGTTCCTATTTCGTAAGAGCTCGTTTTATTCCCGTTTGGATGAATAAAATACAAACTTCTTACAAAAAAAATATTATAATAATAATGTTTATATTAGACAATTCTACTAATAATCCTACTAATACATAGTTTTCAAAGTCCTATGTCATAGAATTGCTGTAATACGATAATACATATTCTAATTAAGAGTTAATGTTAACTATATTCATCTAAAAACCAAGTGAAGGTTGTAAATGCGATTGGTGGTTTTCATTTGGAAACTTTGTGATGATCTTGAATTCGTCAATTTTCATGTTTCTCGATAATAAATGGTTCCAATATAATTTTCATCTCAATAAGTATTTAGAACACCTATATAACTTCCATTATTGTTAGTTAATATGTAGAATTAGATTGCAATTAGCCTTCTTCATTGGTTAAGATTAGCGTACTTTATGCGTTAGTGTAGAAGATGTTTCCAATCACACTTACAGTACTAAACGCAAGACATACATGACTACGTATTTATCCTAACTACGTGCATATATAACTCAACATACTAGAACTAAAAGAAATACGTTATAATTTTACGTACTTTGTGCATGAGTTTTTAATAAGTGTGTTCAATATCTAGCCTATAGGTTGTGTAAATATAATTGTATAAGCTTTGATTCTTCTTCTTATTCTTCTTTGTTTGTTTTTTTTCAAAAGAATTAGTTGACATATTTATCATCCAAAAGAATATTTCGAAGAGACTTACAGTATAGGTAGCCACTAACAACCTATTGGTTGTATAATTTTAATCTAATTGTCTATTATAACCTGTAGTGTCTGTCTAAACTCAAACTATCATTCATGTAAAAAAACAAACAAAAAGAGTTTAAACTATCATACTCATAGTTCTTCCCAAACCTTGACAAACCAACAATTATTTTTGAAGAAAGTTGCTTCAAGTCTAAATTTTTGTTACAGTTTATAAATAAGAAATAACAAATGAGAATTATTGCGATATTCGAGATTAATGGACGCAATGAATGTGGAAAGAAATTTTGAAGGGAATTGAATACAAATTTGAAGAAAATAACGCAAAGTAATAGATTATGAGAATAAAAAAAGGGAGTTTTTCGCAGACATCTTAATCATTCCTATGAAAATGTAACTTATCAAACTTACCCGGCTATAATTTATAGCCTTATAGTCACTTTGTATATATTTTTTTTATTATGCCACTCAACTTTCGTGACACCCCTTTTAACGTTAATATCTCTCAAAATACAATGGTTGGATTATGATATTATACACTTATGGATTTATTTTTCACCAGGATTCTAACGAGAAATCTCATATTTGTTTTGAAATATTTTTTCGTCAGACTGACCATCAAACCCCTAACTTGAAAAACAAATATGTTATACAATGTATAAAAAAACTACACAAATTACTATGAAAAAATGTTTATTATATAGAGATTTTACCACACAATCTGTATATCCAAACATAGATTACAAATTTCAGTGTTAACAAGTCTAATAGAAATCACTATTAAGAAACCCGTGCAACGCACGGGCTTTCATCCTAGTACCATATATAGTTAGAAATTCGAGAACAAGAAAACAAGCAAACAGGATCACCCAGCCGTCTCCTTTGGCCCCGGTGAAGACGAGAACCCGGTCACGGTTTTTCCAAGATAACACACAACTGAACGCCTTCGGGAGTAGACAGCTCTGCAAAGAATGAATAGAGTTTCGGCGAAGGCCAATTACAAAATGGTCGACACTTTTAATTTGCTCTGAACTCTTAATAAGTAATGATACATAAAACCATTGAACATCTCATCATAGCTTTCGTTGGTTTTGATGATTTCATCAAATTATCGATCCAGGTCTCCTCTGGAGTCTCTCATACAGACAATAATAAACAACATAGATAACATATTTCTTGTTTCACACTGTAAAGAATAATAATAATAATAATCCGAATAAACGGAATTCATAGAGGAGACTAAAGTGGCAAAAATTCCATATAGGCCATCTTATATAAAAATGGCATGTCAACAGTTGGAGCAAAATTCTAACATGTCATTCACAGATTGATAGAGAACAAGCTTTCCACAAAACTGAGCACCGGAAACTTATAAGAATCATCGTTATCATCATCATCATCATCATCATCATCATCTCGAACAATCTTGCATGAACCAGTGGCAGGATTAAACAACGTAACCTTGTTGGGAAAGCAGGATAACATATACGCTTAAGAGAGGCAGTTTACAAAATGATTTTTATTAATAACTTCTGCAATACAAAACCTAATGAAACATCATTTAAATACTACTAGTGGATAACAACTAAAACCTAGGAAGTTAACCCACTAACAAACACTTACCTATGATCATACGTAAAACACTACAACTAACTCCCACTAATTATCTAATTAATAGGAAACAACAAACCACTAAAAACTAAATAATAGGAAACTACTTTGACTAATATTTTGGAGCAACGTCAACACAACCCCTTGCTCCAAAATATCTTTGTTTTTTTTAAGCAACTCATGGAGAACATCTTCCGGCTGACACTACGTACGTGATGAAGCCCTTGTCTTCACCTTGCGATTTGCAACGCACTTCTCGTCACCATGACCGCACCCCTCGTCGATCACCATCTTGTTGATGCACTTCTCATCACCATGACCGCACTCCTCGTCGATCACCATCTTGTTGATGCACTTCTCATCACTGCCTAATTGATGCACATAATCACCAATTTGACCATTTTTGCTTCTTCATTGGAGCCCTTCTCTCCACCGTCTTTTTTTGGTGCACTTCTCACCTACACATCTCTTCATTGGAGCACTTCTCTCCATGTTCTTATGGTGCACTTCGCACCAACACATCTAAAATAAGGTTGTTTCTTCGGCTAATTCGGTTGCTTGTACCAAATTTGCCTTATCTTCACTGAACCAACAATTTTTAGCTATGTGACCAAATCTCTTGCATTTGTGACACTGGGGTTTGCCTTTGTGCCAGCAATCACTCTCATCATGACCAAACCTTTTACAATTGTTACATTGGATTTTACCCTTCCCTCTTGTAGATGAATTTTTAGCCAAGAAGGCTCCCTCATTCTTAGAACTCTCTTCTTCTCTCATAGATTTTCTTTGGTCTACAGCAGTAAGGGAATTTACTAACTCTCCTAGAGAAATTTTAGACAAATCTTTAGAGACTTCTAGTGACGAAATCTTAGACTCATAATCACCCGATACTGAGACTAAAATTTTATCAACAATTCTCTCATCTGGAAACGTCTCACCAAGGAGCCTAATTTGATTCACTATAACCATGAGCTTACCCGTATAATCTTTAATGGTGTCGCTCTTCTTCATCCTTTGCATCTCGAATTCTCTCTTGAGGTTGAGGACTTGCATCAACTTGGTCTGTGCATTCCCTTCAAACTCTTCCTTTAGCACGTCCCATATTTCTTTGGGGGATTCACAATTCATGATAATTGTGAAAACGTCGTCAGACACAGCGGAATGAAGGCATGATAGAGCTCTTGGTTTCTTTGTCTTTTCCTCCTCATGTTTTTTCATTTGGGCTAAGGTAGGATTGTCAGGAAGAGAAGCAGGCTCAAAATCACTCTCAACAACTTCCCACAAGGTCAAAGCTTTTAGATGAGATCTCATTTTGATAGCCCAAGAATGATAATTATCTCTTTTGAGAGGACTAGGATTTGGAAGAGAGAAAGTGTTTGAAGCCATTGTTGAGGACCGAACCTGGAATTCGCTCTGATACCACAATGTTGGGAAAGCAGGATAACATATACGCTTAAGAGAGGCAGTTTACAAAATGATTTTTATTAATAACTTCTGCAATACAAAACCTAATGAAACATCATTTAAATACTACTAGTGGATAACAACTAAAACCTAGGAAGTTAACCCACTAACAAACACTTACCTATGATCATACGTAAAACACTACAACTAACTCCCACTAATTATCTAATTAATAGGAAACAACAAACCACTAAAAACTAAATAATAGGAAACTACTTTGACTAATATTTTGGAGCAACGTCAACAAACCTTGTTGCAATCCTTGTACCTCTTGACTTCTTCACATATAATCTGGCCGTCCTTCGTTATACCTAGCGGAGTACTACCAACGTCAGGACTCAAACCAACTCGAAGTTTCCTGCTCCACATTCCGTCATCTCTTCCCATCTCCCATATCTCGCAATTTCGACTCTCATTATCCCCTTTAACCATGGTAATCAGTTCCAAACATCCGCGAGTAGTCACCACAACAGAGTCGTACTTCTCCACAGCCCCGGCCAATTCCCCGGAAAATGGAATGAAAACAAACCTCTCAAGGTTAAAATCAAACTTCACAATCTTATAAGGATGCGGCCCATCACTCCGGTAACCGTAACCAAACCAATAAAAACACCCGTCCAAAAATCCATCGGCACAACGCACAAGAGTGAAATACGGGAAGTCGAGGGTACACACATTCCAAGAATCACGTCGCATAGAATAAATCATTGCCGGTACCTTACCATAGTTGGTAATCTTGATAACCAAAAACTTATAATCTTCAGTCTTGGGGTCGAACCCAAAAGCGCAAACTGATGGCCCTTCGATAAACACTTTATTCGAATTTATTCCGGATAGTCTAATATGTTCGAGGAGCTCAAATAGCCCAGGAGGGTTGGTGTAGCGGAATTCTCGAGTAGATGGGTTCCAAATAATCATCCAAGTCTTTGTTGAACGCTAAAATTAAGGACACTTATATGAAGTGTCTGTCCTAAGAGCACTTAATTTAGACTGACCGCGATGAACTAAATGCCATGAAATAAAAGTACTAAAGTGCAAAGACAAAAGACGGGTTCTTACAAACTAAAGTAGTAACCATTAATTGAAAGAAAACGTCAGGTTTGCTAATGAAGAGTCCAGGAAGAGATGGAATCAATTACCTCCATGCCTTCTATCTTCACCATGGAAAAGAAAAAGCTACACTAATACATGAACTGCTCGCGCTACGGGGCGAGGCCACCCGATGTACACTAAGAAAGAACTAAAAAGACTTGAATAAAATGTTGTTGATGTTTGATCGATTGATGATCTTAATGCTGCTTCTTGCTCCTCTATTTATAGCATAAAACTCCGGCGGTTTTCTCCATCTTCCAAAACCTTCTATAAACGTGGGAGCATACTTGTCAGCGGTTGTGTTTCCCTTCTCCAACTGCTTCCTATCTTGGCGCCGTCCACTAAATTCGAATAGATGGACTTTAAGTATTTGCTATCAGCCCAAACTGAATATTGTATCTGTATGGGCTTTTCCTTGTTTTCAGCCCATCGAGTTCACTGGACTAAAAACCTTCCATCGCAAAGACAAAATTATTTTTGTCATCAACAAATGCCCCCCTTTTTTGTGTTGCTGGGAATTTGAAGCGATACAAAAAATGAATCTTATCTATCGTTGTCGATGGAGTTTGACTATCGTGAATCAAACTAGTAGCTTTAAGCATTCGTTATCGTTGAATGTGGTACTTTGTAATTTAAAACATACTCGTTTCGTGAATACGCTTTAAATAAAATTAACATTTCATTTAAACAATCTCATTTAATTTGAAATGAGATGAGTAAATACAAGATCGACAAAATCCCATTAGATCTGAATGGAATTTTGATTTTCAAAGAAGAACTCCACTTTAGAAACGAAGTGATGTCGCACCCACCCGAATTTCAGTGGGCCATATTGCTGCCATTCCTTCGTTATGCATGAAGTTATGTGACCAGGTGTGTACATAACTCTCACCGGCAGGAGCGATGTAGGTAGTCCTTGGTTCCTCTTTTCTTTTCACCAAAGTAAGCTTTGGTCGCGGCTTGAACTTGTTCGAGTACTTCTTGAACTGGAACACCTCGCTGCGCTCCTTCCCGTCCGCACTTTCATCTTCGAACTCGTCATCGCTGCACGCACTCAGCCAGTAGGCGTTCTCACCTTCCTTTGCATACTCGTCCCACGTCTGACAAGTACAGAAGTAGATCACCCTTTTTCCTCCGTTCTCGATCCGTCCCCTATACCAACCAGACCAGTAGGTGCGCTGGTAGTAGAATAGGGAGTTCCGATAGACCAGGTTCTCGTCAGGCTTCAGAAAGTTCTGTGCAAAAATCTTTCCCCATCTCCTACACGTACCCATGATGTTCATTCTATCATCGTATCCAAGCTTTGGAATGATGAATTTAGTCATCAAGTCCTCACTTGACAGGACTGCAGCCTGGCTATCATGAACTCCATCGAGAAATTTCATTTCCGGAAGTTCCCACTTTTTCAACTTGGGGAAGAACTTGTCCATCGTGGCCTGCCACTTCTTCGTTGCGGCTGCCTCTTCAACAAATTTCTTTTGATCATCCTCCATGATATTGCACTGGAGGTGATGGTTGGAGCATTCCTCTCCATATGGTCCCAAATCCTCTTGTTTCCAGATGTAGGGGAAGAATTCCAGTCTCTCTTCTCCAGTCTCTAACTCTTCTCGAATGGCGAGTCGATACTGGTAGACATTGACGTGCCCCCAGAAATTAGTAACTGGTTTATCGTAACCAGGGACATTTAAATCATTGGTTGCATAAACTGCCATTTTCGTTTGGGAGTTTATAGAAGAAGCAGAAGGGGGAAAAGAAAACGCTTCAAATATTGCTGATATTCAAAGTGTTGCTTATGATTTTAATCATCCGAACCCTTCCTTTTATATTAAAATTCCTTGGCGGTTCTTTTGCCACGAATTGATGACGTGTGGGAGAGGGGCAGTTTTTCTCGGAAAACTGCTTTAAAAGTGGTTAAATGAATTTATCATTAACCAACTGGTGATTTCCAATGAACTAAGATTAAATACGACTCTTGGTTCACCAAATCATTAGTTATTGAAGACGCATTTTACTAAATGGTATTAATCTAGAAAATGCGAACCTTAATTGAATAATTTGATTCAATAAAAGTTCTTCGAATTACAAAGCAGAATAAAAATAAGCGTACAATAATAAGAGGGTTAATTACGTCGACCCCTTATATTCCTTACTTATCAATAACTGCTCCCGCCATTCTAGAAAGACTGGCGCGCTGGGAAACGTGGGCATAAACTTCGATGATCGTGCATAGAAGCGATGGACCCCATTCCCGATACTTTCCCACTTCTCATCTTCCGCTGGAGCATACAACCACCACGCATGATTGTAATTATCGGCCCTAGCTTTCCAGAGATCGCAGGCGCAGAAATAGACTATCGGGGATCCGCCCAACTCTATTTCCTTTGTATACCACCCTTGCCAAAAGGTTCTGTGGTAGTAGCAGATTGAATTTCTATACGCCAGATCCTCATCTGGTTTCAGAAAGTTCAATGCCATAAGTTTCCCGAAAAACCTACAGACTGCTAGAAAATTCATACCATCTCTTCCACCCAATTTGGGGATGATATGCTGGACCATGATGTTTTCATCGGTGAACACATCATGTTTGCTTGAAATGCAGCCCCGATCTGTAAATCTTAGTTCAGGCATCGGGTCCTCCAATTTACCGTAGTAACGATAAACTGTTGCCTCCCACATTTCTGTAAGCCTTGAGATCACTTTGAATCTCCTCTTGTCCTTTTCCAGTTTGTTACACCGGTGGGCGTGATTGAAACACTTGACTGGGTAACGGAAACCGGGCCTTGATTCCCCCATGTGCACCTCATGAGTATAATCCAAGAGGCTTGATGGTTGGTTCTGCCACCTCGTTGGCCGATGGAACCAAAGCTCTGAGTTTTTTACTGTTGGTTTGTCAAAATGCGGCAATTGGGTATCTGGGTTCACATGGTGGTGTTCAGTGAACAACGGAGCCAAAGCCACAGGTTCCATAATTTGTTGATGGAATTTTTGTAATTGCTTTGATTCTTTCGGAAATCAAATTTGCAAGAAAATGTTAAAACTTTTCAACTGAAAATTGGATTTCAGAATTAAGTGGAGAAATTTAAAGCCAGTGAGATCTAGGTTGAGTTCCCAGAAACGCGTGTTAAATCTTCGGGAAAGCAGGGTAATTTAATTTGAATTACCTTCCTAACCGTACATAATAAATGTTCCAACAAGATAAAATTAATTGGATAATTCATCTTATTAACATTAAATGAAAACGAGTTTGATTACAAATATTTCGTCTTTGTGAACCAAACGTCACATGCGATTAAATCCTTGAACCAATCGTAGTACATTGGTAGTTCTCTGACCCAATGTGGATATCGCACTCTATTGAACTTTTGGGCATTTTCCCACTCTTGACACAAGCATCTGAACTTGATCAATTTTCCACCTTTATCATGTTCTCCCCTATATACCGCAGTATAGCTCGGCGCTACGTACGTACATAGTTTGTTTGCGTGATAAAGGGTTAGATCAGGCTTTAGGAAGTTAGGCGCAATCCAAATGCCCCAGGCTTTGCTAACCGAAGTCGCGACAATTAGATCATTCCTATTTAATCTTGGAAAAATGTGTTCCAACATTAAATCCTCATCGGACAATATTTTCATTGCCCCATGACTTGCCCTGCCGAATTTGACTATGCCTTTGGTAATCTGACCAAAACAGGCTTTCATCGTAATGGCCCATCGCTCTTCTAACTCGTGAGAGACTTCTTGTTTGTCTGCCTCAGTTTCATCATGCTGAGATTCGTGATTGAAGCATGGTAAATCAGGTGCAGGCCAAGGGACCTTCTTCTTCAAGACATACCCTTTAATATTGACATTAAAGTAGTGGATGTCCTGGATGTAATCCGGATCATCATGAAACAATTCGTATGTTTGCAAGACGTCCTCATCATCCTCTTCCAACTTGCCATGTCGCCTGGTCAAAGTTGTTTGATACTTAAATTCCGTTTTGCGTTGATCAAAAGGAATTGATTAGAGAGCAAGATGATGAAAGAAAAGAGGATTCCTATCTGGGAAGACCTCCATTATTTTGTAGTGAATTTGAATAGGATTCTCCAATTAGTGAGAAACACAAAATAGCGCTGAGGCTTTAAAGGCTTGAATTTGTCAAAGCCCTTAAATTCCGGATTCTGTTTATATTCAAATTTTAAGTTTTAAGCAATTAAAAATTCGTTTTTAATTACTAAAATTTCAACAAGATGAAAGAGAACTTTATATTAAATTCATAATACAAAGCACTTTTACATTAGAGTTGGAATTAAACTACGATGCTTATGAAAATAAAAGTTCCTAAGGCGATGGCCTTTTGTAGTCACTGTTATTCTCGCTATCGTCAGCATCGGAGTAATATGGTTTCTCTGCGCGGTCTGGCTTAAAGCGACAGTTTGCCTCTGGGAGGTCCCAATCAATGAAGGTCTGACTGTCGTCGGAGTCAGTTGCCTCACTGCTTGGACTGCTGTCGCTTGGAAGGTTCTCTTCCGCAGCCTTCATCGCCATCTGCAGGGCCTGTTTCGTTGGCCAATTCTTCCTTGCCCGATTCCGCTTGGCAATGGTGCCCCTGCCTCTCTGTACGTGGAGAGTAGAGCGGGAATGACTTCCTGACTTCTTCCTGTTTGAAGAAGCAGCCGTCAGAGGGCGGTTTGTGGTAGCAATATCTCGAGGAATCGGAGTAAACGCCGATTCCGCCACCTCCTCCATCTTGTCGCTGATTCGGGGTGATATCGCCTCCTTATCCTTTCTCCTCTTAGCGCTCACATCTGTTCCTTTCGTGACAGAGTTGAACTTTTTTGAAGACATCTTGAAAGTTCTGATGTAATTTGTGAAGAGAAAGTGTTTTTTGTGAGAAGTTTTGTTGTGAAATATGCACAAGTCACTCCTCTATTTATAATTCTCTTAGAAACTCATCGTATTCTGATGATGGGTCTTCTCAGAGAAAACCAAAAGTCATTTTACCTTGACCACGTATTTTCTTAACGGGTGAAAATGAACTTTGGAAACTGTAACTAATGATGACTTTTTCTTAAACAGGATTCCCTTTAATTAAAAAGGAAAAAACCGCTTAAGTTCCCCTATCAGTGGAGAGAAAGAAATAAATCATCAAAAATTGAAATTATAGATAACTTGTCTATAATAACAATTTTTAACCGTTCCAATTATTCAACGAATTTACCCAAATTCGGCAAATAACTGTTTTGTCAAAACGGTACCGTTTATGTCTTGAAATTAGGTTATAAAAAGGGGAACTGGGTTTCCCAATTGACAAACACCCAACTCTCAATTTTATTACATTCCTTCTTACATTCGAGTAAAAAGAAATTCCCCTCTTTCAATTAATCAAAATGAAACAAAAGCCAGAGATTCAACTCAGCCTTCGTTGGCCCGATTCCTACATCGGGGGTGCTCGGAAACTTGTTGACACAATCAACAAGTACCAGAAGATTTACTACCCAAATTACTTCTGGCACTATGGTTCTCCTACCGATACGGAACCACTCCCGAGCGGGCAAATTGGCCCATGTTTTATCTGGAAGCGCGGAGTAATAGAAAATACTGACTCCGCTGAAGTCAGAGATGCATTAAACGACATAATGCACAACCCTGAATCACAACCTTTGGCGTACTGTGAGAAAGTACAGCCCTGCCGTCTTCCTAACGTGACCAAGCCAATCAAAGGATGGGTTGGCGTGTCACAAGCAGATGAATGGATGGAACGACTCTCCGCTCATCATTCTACTTGGGAAAAACAGAGGCTACTCCATTTCTTAAGGTTAGCATGCTATTCCCATATCCCATTTGATGGTTCATTTTCGACTGCTTTCCTGTATTTATGGGACCCCACTGTGAATTGCATTGTCACAAAAGTGGGTTACATGACTGTCACTCTGGCTGACATCGCCTGCATCACGGGTCTTTCCCCTAACGGAATTAGCGGAAAAGAATTGTCAACCGTAGAGTGTGTCCCAGCGGCGACACAATTATATGTCGGGGCCAGTTCCATATATGATGGACTGTTAAAGGGAAAATCCTCTGGCCTCTCTTTTTCAACCTTGATTAGCGCATATGCATCCTCCGAGGATGAAGTGACGCAGGAGGAAGTCGTACTCTTTCTCACCTTTGCCTTGAGCCGTCTATTCATGTCGCGCTCCGGCAATGTTTCCAAGGCTTTCATGGTTTTGGCTGCAAACTTGGCTGTCGCAAAGCCAGAACCTCTTGCTTTAGGTCCTATGCTACTAGGATCCCTGTATCGATGCCTCTATCGCGGTCGTGCCCTGTATCTTGGGGAAGAGGATCCACAGGTGTCTCAAGGACTACTCCCGCTATCAGGCCCATTGTGGCTCCTGACTTGTTGGGGAGTGATGTATTTCCACCATCTGCTGAATTTTTCATCAGATGTGTACATCGAAGACTGTTTCTGTTATGGTGATTTCGTCTTCCGCGCTGTCGATGACAAAATTGGTGTTCATCCCCGACAGATTCTTGGATATTTAATGGGGGTAACTTCTTACGGGTACCCACTCCCTGTTGCTTGGAACCTATTTCTTTTGGCCAAACAACAAGAATTGAAAGAGGATCACTGGATTTTTCGTGCCCTTCCTCTTTGGATGCAAGATCTCGACATCACCCCTCTTGGGATTTTTATTTCATCTGAAGCAAAGGGTACTTCTTTCGATGGCGGTTTCTGGTCTAGTGTGCTTCAGACCAAAGACCTCTATGCCTTCGAACCTGGACTCCTTGGGTTTGAATTGTACAACCCACAACTTGTTGCTCGTCAATTTGGGTTGGTTCAAGGGTTAGCCGTCCCTTATTATCAAACTCAGAACAGGCCATGGTGGGATAGGAAAGTTTTCTCTGAGGAAAACATCCTCAAAAGCAAGACTGTGACCATGTCGTCCCTTGCTCGCCCAGAATCATGGCGATGGTATGCCTACGAGACTAGCCATTTCAAACTCTGGTGGCGTCACATGCCTTACATTAAAAGCTCCAACCGTTTTCCTGCTCATCTGCGGATCACGCAGACCCTCAATATGGAAGGTAAGTTTCTCGCCTTACTTTCGATAATTCAATTTATTCTCTAACCATTTCGTGATTAGATATTGACCTTATTTCTTATTTTCAGAAACTCCAAACAAGCAAATAAGGTCACTGGTAACTTCGACACAAAAAGAAGAACAAGTTCCTGAAAATTCTGATCAGGAGACTGATCTTGCTTCAGGCTCGGCCAATGATCTGTCATTGGTGATTGTTGAAGAACCCGACATCTCCATTCCTGAGTTTGTTGAGGAATGTGATTTTGCTGTCGCTGAGGAGCAGGCTCCATCGCGGCAGAAATCTTCAAAGAAAAAGAAAGAGGAAGTAATGGTAAAGCCAGACATCGATGGGTCTGATGATGACCAACCTTTATCGTCTTTTTTGGACAAAAAGGTGAAGACATCGCCTCCAACCACTCCTCTTTCAACTGAACGGCCTGCTGCTTCTGTAGCACCAAAGCCTTCTCAGAGCAAGGGACATTTTAAAACTGTCCACCCAAGGAGGTCTCTGAAGCAGAAGCAAAAAGCGTCAAGCTCGGCAAAGGTTGCCTCCAAACCTGCTTCCGGGAAGGGTTCAAAGAAGAGAGAAAGAGAGAATCCTGAGTCTGCATCTGACTCCCCTCAAAATCCTTCCAAAAAGACAGCCATTTCTGAGCCGTCTGAAGAAAGTCCAGCGGAAGTGGTAGTTGCTGCTCCCGCTTCAACGCTGACTCCGATTGCAGTATTGGAAGTGTCTCCTCATACTACAACTCCTCCTTCACCATCGCCAAAGGAGATTTCGAGTACTGCTAGTCAGCCAATCGCTGAGGACCAACCAAGCAACACACCTATCAGCCCTGATCGTATCGTGAATCAGGTATGACTTAAATTCTTAGTGTCCAATATAATCTTCAGATTTATCATTATTTGCCAATTCTATTATTTTGTAAAACAACAGGTTCTTGGAGAAATAAATGAAGAAAATCCTCCTTCTCCTTCGAGAGAAGTGAAAGATCATACTGAAGGTACAAGCAAACAAGTGCTTGAAACAGGTAATTTCTTTACACTTGGAAGAACAAATCACCGTTTCAAAATTATATACTTCTGTAAATAACAAAAATTTTCATTTGTATTGACAGAATCGCTGGAAACTCTATCTAGTCAAATAGGGAGCCTTTTTGAAGAAAACGCATCGCCTATCAAAGAACAAGCTATAGTTCCAGATTGCCTTGCTGCGCTGAAGTCTGATCTTACGTCTGAATCAGACGCTCTCGCATTGGTTGATTATTTGAATCAACTGCAAGGGGAAGATAAGGTAGTCTGGCGCTCTTTGGTCTCTCTGTTACAAACAGAGGTAATTGGGAAGCAACAACGGTTGGTTGTTCTCCAACAACAAGCTGATCAAATGGATACTGTCTTGCCCCAATTGAAATCAACTCAAGACCAAGTGTTGCCTCTTGTAACCGATGTCGCGGCCAAGAAACAAACTGATGCAGAGATCAAGACGAGGCTTCTCAACATCCAACAACAGATGGATCAATTAGAGGCTGAGAAGCAAACCCTGAACCAGCAGCTATTTGCCAACCAGGCTGAACTTGGCCAACTTGAGGTGCGGACAGAGACTACCCGGAAGCATGTGAAAGAGTTGCTGACTCAAGCACAAAATCTTCAACAGATCAAGAAAGAGATCCAAGGTGTGCGCAGGGCTATGCTCATCGCGCTAGGTCTGGTTGATCAAACCTTTCAAATGACGACAGCAACTGCTCTACCATGAGGCTGTGGGCTCCTCTGGAATCTCAAAGAATTGTTCTTCGTAGGACTCTAGAGAACTTTTGTTTAGTTCATGCCCCAACTCTAACTCTCTCTTTTGTTCTTGTAAACTATCATATAACTGAATATGTAGTTTTTTAAATTCTGGACCATGTTGCTCCCATATAGATGGGTGAAACTTCTTAAGGTATTTTGCATTTAAAGGCCTAGTTGAGACCTTCCCTTTTCTCGAAACCAGAATGTATGAATTTCCAAGACATTCTTTATGGATCTTAAAAAGACCTGCCCACTTAGGTGTGAATTTACCCCAAACTGGATCTTTGTGACCCGAGGGTAGAATCATCTTCCAAACCAAATCTCCTTTATGAAAAGACTTGGCTCGAACCCTTTTGTTGTAGGCTTCCGCAACTCTGAGCTTTTGTAACCTCATTCGTTGCGCGGCTTCAAACTTGGTTTCTTCGGTATCTAAATGTTCGATACTCATTGCCTCCACATACTCTTTTCCGAAGAGCTCTGATTGTTTGGCAATTCTTGCTGATTGTACAACAACTTCTGCCGGAATCACCGGGTCATGGCCATAAACTAACTCAAAAGGCGAGATGCCAGTTGCATCTCTCTTTGATGCCCGATATGCCCAAAGAGCGTATCGCAGTTTTTCATGCCACTTCCTAGGATTTAACTCAATCATTTTTCGGAGGCCAGCAATAATAATTTTATTGGTAGATTCAGCTTGACCATTCGACTGTGCGTAGTATGGAGTAGAGTGTATGACTTTAACTCCAAATTTGGCCAAGAATTCTACATATGGGTCACTGCTGAAAACACTCGCATTATCAACAGTAATGGATTCAGGAATTCCAAATCTTACGAAGATTTTTTCTTCCAAGAATTCTAAGACCGCTTTTGTATCGAGCTTTTTGAAAGGCTCGGCCTCAACCCATTTGGTAAAATAATCTGTAATTACCAACAAGAATTTGTGATTCTTGGATGAGTTAGGCTTAATTTCCCCGATTGCATCCATTGCCCAACCACGGAAAGGCCAAGGCTTCAAGACGCATTTCATCGGTGCTGCGGGTGCTAAAGCGATAGGACCAAACTTTTGGCATTTCTCACACCCTTTTGCATATTTAATGCAATCTTTTCTTATTGAAGGCCAATAGAAACCCGCTTTATGTAATGCCCAACGCATTTTTAAGCCATTTTGATGAGCGCCACATAAACCATCATGGATTTCGGCCATCGCGGTTAATGCTTCTCCCGCGTCTACACATTTCAGGATTTGGCCATCATCATCTTTCCTAAAGAGTTCGTTTCCTACCAGGAAATAGTTATTAGCCGCCATTCTGACCCTGAAAGGTACTTCCCTATTATATGGATCCTTGAGATACTCGACTATCTCATCTCTCCAATCTACATCAGAGCTAAGAATGTCAATGCTATTGATAGCGTTGATGGGGTCATTCTCACTCCATTCATCGAAATTTCTCAATGGATGTAGAGTTCTTCTTAAAAGAGTTACCGAATCATCCGGAGTCACAGCCATCTCTTTTGATGATGCAAATCCAGCTAACTCGTCCGCAATGTGGTTAATATCGCGGGGAATGTGGTGGAACTCAACTTTCTTGAAAGTACTCACCAAATTCCGTACCTTTTGGGTGCCATATAATGCTACTAAAGCATTACATTTATACTCTCCCGTTACTTGGTTTATGACCAATTGGGCATCGCCAAACACACGGACTTTCTCAACTTTCATGTCTTGGAGAATTTCGAGTCCGATAATCAAAGCCTCGTATTCTGCTCGATTATTAGTGCATTCACCCTCCAAAGTTATGGCCAACTTTGTAGTGTGTTCTTCAGGATCGATGATTACGACCCCTGCCCCAGCAGTCATCCTGGTCGACGATCCATCGAAAAACAAAGTCCAAGAATCACTAGGATCCTCACAAACTTGCTCATCGCTTGGATGCAAAGCCAAGAAATCCGCTAGTCCTTGACCTTTAATCGCCTTTTGTGGTAAGTAAACAAGGTCAAATTGAAGCAAGTGGAGATGCCACTTGCATAACCTTCCTTTCAGGAAAGGTTGGGAAAGGAGATACCGAAGCACATCTGTAGGTGACACTACCTCAATCTTAAAAGCCATGAAATAATGTATCAATTTGACAGATGCATCGTAAAGACATAAACACCACTTTTCCGCTAGTGTGTATCGCTTCTCTGTATCTTGTAGAATCCGACTCAAGTAAAACACGGCTTGCTCATGCCCCAACTCATTTTCCTGGGTCAAGAGACTCGCAATGGAATCTTGAGTAACGGAGAGATAGATTCGTAAGGGCCTACCATCTTGCTTTGGCGGCAAGATAACAGGAGGAGATGCAAGCTGCTTTTTAATTTGGTCAAAAGCATCTTGATGTTCCTTTTCCCAAACAAATGAATCTTCCTTTTTCAATTTCAGAAGAGGTGAAAAGATTTTTGTCTTTCCAGCCAAATTGGCCATGAACCTCCTCACGTAGTTAATTTGCCCCAAGAATCTTTGTAATTCTTTCTTATTTGAGGGCGGCGCTGCAGCTAAAACAGCTTTAGCCTTATTTTGGTCAATCTCAATCCCTTTTTTATGAATGAGAAAACCAAGGAAATTTCCAGCTTTTACTCCGAATGCACATTTTAGTGGATTCATTTTCAAGCCAAATTCCCTCATTCTCTGAAGTGATTGCCTCACATGGTTTCGATGTGACTCCAAATCATGTGATTTAATTAGCACATCATCGATGTAAATCTCCATAGACTTCCCGATCATGTCTTTAAAGATCGCGTCCATGGTTCTTTGATAGGTTGCCCCTGCGTTCTTTAATCCGAAAGGCATGGCAACCCACTCAAAAATTCCCATTGATCCAGGGCATCGGAAGGCCGTTTTGTGGCAATCTTCCTCGGCTATCCTAAATTGATGATAGCCAGCATACCCATCCAACGATGAGATATATTCGTATCTCGACGCAGCATCTATTAACATGTCCGCGACAGGCATTGGATATTGGTCTTTAGGAGTTGCTTTGTTCAAGTCTCTGAAGTCTAAACAGACCCTGACTTTTCCATTCTTTTTAATGACGGGGACTATATTCGCAATCCAACGTGCATATTTAATTGGTCTTATAAAACCGGCCTTCAATAACTGCTCCACTTCCTCCTGGATTTTCGGCAGTAATTCAGGCGCCAACCGTCGAGGTTGTTGTGCAACTGGTTGAAATCCTGGCATAATCGGCAACCGATGTTCAACCACTTCTCTACTTAAACCCTGCATTTCACTGTGGGACCAGGCAAAGCAATCTTTATACTCATGAAGAATTGCAATGAATTTAGCTTGCTCTTCTTCAGGAAGTAATTTACTAATATAGGTGATCCTTGGATTTTCTTTTGATCCGAGGTTCACTTCAAGTAATTCATCAGTTACGTTTTGTCTGATGTCATCACTTTTTGCCCATACTTTTTCCTCTTCTTCCTCTATTTCAAAGAAAGAATCAAGGTCATCCGGTGTTTCTTCAACCGACATAACATTAAAAGTA
This sequence comes from Spergularia bocconei, assembly GCA_963457585.1. Classification (NCBI taxonomy): domain Eukaryota; kingdom Viridiplantae; phylum Streptophyta; class Magnoliopsida; order Caryophyllales; family Caryophyllaceae; genus Spergularia; species Spergularia bocconei. The sequence continues at coordinate 21,945,472 of OY734943.1, read as the reverse complement.
AGGCCAAATTTCTCCTGGTAATGAGACCAGAAAATTTCGTCTATCGTTTCATCGTCAGCCAAATAAGGATCTTCTTTACAATCATTAATATTAAAATCCATTAATAAATACAACGATTATTTCAGAGCAAACAGAGCTAAAAACTAGACTCTGTATCCTTATCGCCACTGTTCGAGCCATTCAAATTGTATTGATGACTGAAAACGTGACCAAGGCTATTTACAATAGTAGATACTTCCCTTAATTCCGAGGGAGGGGAATCGTCCGTAATATCCCGTATCTTAATTTGATTCAACTTCAACCGACTCGTCTCAGCTTCAGTTAAATATTCCTGCGCAGGATGGCTCGCTTCATCCTCGCTTCCAACTACGTCCGTGTAGTCTTCATTTTCTATCGCCGATATTTCTTGTTCTATCTCATCAGCAAGATCAGGATATCGGTCCGTCCTGAACTTGTAATCTTTCCTGGCTCTTAGAGCAGACCTGGGGATTTCAAATTCAATTGTTAGAATTGTGAATTCTTTGTCGGCCTCAATTATCTCAAATTTCTTGCCGTTCCACAGGACTAATAATTGATGTAAAGACGATGCAATTGCATAATTACGATGCAACCAATCTCGCCCCAAAATGGCGTTATAACCAGAATCACCATCAATTACAAAGAAAGCCATATAATTGACACAATCTCCGACTTGTGTTCTGACTTTAACAATGCCCTCAACTGCGTAGGGCTCACCGCTAAAACTAATAACGGTTGCATTAGTTTTCTTAATATCTTTCCTTGTCTTTCCTATCTTTAATAAAATCGACAAAGGAAGAATATTAACTGTTGCCCCAGTATCCACTAACACTTGGCTAATGAATTGATCCTGGAACTTAGCGGTTATGTATAATGCCTTCTTATGATTCGTATCAAGATCAGGCCGTCTAAACAAAGCGTTTAGAATCTTTTGTGCGGTTGGGTCATCCAGACTATCGGCAGCCGGAGAAAAACCCTTACGCCTTTTAGGAAACGCCCGACCATCTGTGGTCAGAGCAGGTTCCGTACTTGTCTTTTGGGTATCGTCACCCGTCGCGACTTTAGTATCGCTTTTATTTCTTTTACTGAGCGCAAAGACTGAAAAGTCTTCAGGCCAGGTTGCAGTATCTTTACGCGTACCTGCTTTTTCGGCTTGTTCTACCTCATCGGCCCAGGATTCCGTTCCTGATTTCTCGAACTCGGTAGTAAGCACTCTCTTAAAGGTTGATGGTAATGTGACTACATTACACTCCGGTGAGATTTCCCCAGGTTCAGGCTCGAAACCGAAATCTGAGAACTCCTCATCGCAAAGTAAATCATCGTCATCATTAACCTTAAGATCAAAATCATCATCGTCTGAATCTTGATCACCATCCTTATCTCTGAATTGATTCTCATCTGGTATCGAACTAACTGGATCTTCATGCAACATAGCATGCTGCAATTCTTCCATTTTCCGTTCAACACCCACGCTATCTGTTTTTAGTAGCGCTACTGCTTCAGCGGGAGGTACCAAATCCAAATCTTGGACTGGCCTATCTGTCTCCATCGCCACGGGTCCTTCCTGAAGTTCCTCCTTTTGGGAAACTTCTTTCTTACCCTTTCCAAGGGAAACTTTGTTAACTGACAAAGCTTCCTCCTCTTTGCGCAAAGGGGCAATTTGTGCCTCCTGTTGTTGCGCCAACAAAACATCCTTCCGAATCTTCAAGGCTTTCTCTTGCCTGCCTCTTCGGAATTCATGTGAACCACTTGTCAAGTCAGACTTCGCCGATCCACTTGAGTCACTTCCTCTCGGAGTAGAGAAAGGAACAGGCGACCGATGTGATCCCCTTCCTCCTTTAAATCCTCTTCTTCCACCCCTGCCTCCTCTACCCTCCATCCGTGGAGTGCCAGGCCTGGGTGTTCCGAAGTACTCAAAGCTTTCATTATTCATCCGTACTCGCTTGTTTGGTACCTTTTTATATGCAGGTATCCATTTCGGATCATTTTCGATGACCCGAGTCCTAATCAACTCAAGGTGGAGTTGATCAGCACAATTCGGACATAAATGGTGTTGCAATGCTTTCAACCCCTTTATGGCCTCTTCATGAAGAGGGTTATGCTCTAACGCCTCTTTATATGTTTTTACTTCCGACGTTTTTGTTGCATCGGACAGCTCTTGCTTCAGCGGAGAAGGCTTTGATTTTCCATCGCCTTTCTGCCTTTCTTCCTTGAATGGAGCACGAATCTTGTAGAGATCCGCCTCTAACTCATTCAATCTCAGTGCCTTTGATTCCTTCTTGGTGATAGTAATGAATTTCTTTTCACACTTTCTCTTCACCAAACCTCTGAAAGAGACACAATCAGCAGTGGAATGAGCAGCCGTTATATGCCACCTACACATTCCCTCCATTCCTTTTTCATCGACTTTTGGTAGAAATATGACACCATCGTCGATCAACCGGTGCAATACTGTGATTGCCCGTTCTTCTCGTTCATCATTTTCCTGGAAAGCCTGCAAATCATTTAAAGCAACCTGATCAACAGAAATCATATTACAGACCACAAACTTTCCTTTTCTTTCAGTCTCATCGGCAAACAACAATTTGCCTTCATCGATGAGATCCTGAAAACAGTTTTTTGCGTGATCACATTCCCTAGTCCAGTGAGTAAAAGTATCATGCCAAACACAATATCTCCTATTCCCTATTTCTTCTAAGGACTTGACCACATGCCCCTCTCTGGGCTTAACAATACCCTCCTTAAGACAATATCGGACCATATCGTCAAGGCGAGCTATCTCAAAGGTATACTTTCTCCTTTCCTTACTCTTGAAACTTCTTTTACTGAAAGTTTCCTTTCTTTTGAGAGCAGGACAGACAAGTGGTGTGTCGAACTTAACCACCTCTAAAGCATTGACCTCAATTTGCATATTATTGTATGTTTCTTCGTCAATTTCCTCATCAAATTGTTCGCCAATCTGATCAGGCTCGACTTGTGCAACATGAGCATGATAAGTAGATTTCTGTTTACTACCATGCTCCTTATGATTAACCTCTTCTTTTAGCATTTTCTCATATTTGATTGCACATCGGGTCAGTTCTGGGAAATCAACAAAGGTATCGCCACCGAACTTCTTTCTGAATTCGAGTAACAATCCTTCTTGTGCCATTTGCACAAATTCATGTTCCGGAACTGACACTGGGCATCGCCCTTTCAGACTCTTAAAACGATTAAGATAGTCATTAACTGATTCTCTAGGCCTTTGCGTTATCCTAGCTAATTCACTCAGAGTAATTCCTGGATCCATTCTTAAGAAATGCTCCACAAATTTGTCTCTAAGGTTTTCCCAACTGAAAATTGAGTTAGGTGGTAAATTGATATACCAATTAAATGCATTTCCAGTTAACGAACTGGAAAACAACCTCAATTTCAAATTTTCATTATCAGCGGCCTCTCGACATTGGGTCGTGAAACGAACCAAATGTTCTGCAGCCGACATCTGATCATTACCCGAAAAAAGGGTAAAGTCAGGGATCTTAAACCCTCTCGGAATTGGGTTATTTCTATCAATATAGGCTGGATAAGGAGAATGGTCGAAACTCTTATTCTTACTCCTACCGACAGGAATACCCATTCTTTCCACTATCGCCTCAATCATACCCTCAAGCGCGTTTTCCGCTTGTCGACCAACTCCAAAGTTGGGCGCAGCATGGTATTGATTTTGGTAATCTCCACCATAATTAGGTATGTTAGGTTCAGCCCTAAAATGACCTGCAGCATTTTGCATCACAGGTGGCTGTTGACTTTGGAAATTATTATGCCCCGATCCTACACTATTGTAAGTATAAGTCTCTGGGTTCTGATAAGACATTCCAAATCCTCCCGTAGAAACTCCTTGACCTCTCCCCGAGGCAGGATACCCATATTGCCCCGATGTCCCAAATGTGTTGAGAACCGGAATATGGTTAGGGTTGGCGTAATAAATCCCACTCGTGGGGACCGACGCCGTAAAACTTGTTTGGGTATTGTAACCCCCTAAACCAGAACTGTGTTGGTTATTTCCTGAATGTACTCCAACTGCTGGTATACCGACAGTTGTTGTATCATTGCTTATATGCGCAGGATCAACCCTATTCGATTGAGTGCCTGAGCCTGCTGACCAACCTGACCCAGCCTCCGCTCCCTGGCTCTCAGATCTCCTAGGCTCTCCCCTGTCTTCATTAAGTCCAAAACCTGGAGGAGGGTTTTGGCGTAATGAAGAAGTTTGCGGGTCATTATTAGGACCCCGAACCCCCTGTCCGGTTAGGACTGTCACACTTGGTGGATACCCTATCGGCCGGGCATCTGCACCATGACTCCTTTCACCGCCATTTGGTTCATCAGTCGTTATGGCTCTACTTCGAGTTTGGGCAATAGTTTGTCCCAAATCAAGGATCCTCTCAAGTTTTTCGTTTAACTGAGAGTTCCTCTGTAGTAATGGTTCAAGGCGACAAACAACCTCCGTCGCAACACTTCTTGTAAGTGCATCAAAGGTTGCATTGAAAGTTTCATTGATGTCAAGGATAATTCTATCAACTTGTCGTGATATTCCATCCCGAGCATCCTCATTTAAGCTCTGAACAATCTGAGTAAAGGCCCGCGATGACTCTTGTGTCAACCGCTGAATCTGGGACTCAAGTTGTTTTCGTTCAACTTCTTGCCCATTTACCAACAAATCCTTAACAATTTTCACATATGTTTTGTGAAAAATAGTTAATTGGGTCTTAGATACTTTGCTAAGATCCAAATCTGCTAGTAAACTTTCCTCTGCCTGACTACGGGGAGCCGGCGTAGTTTGGCCTTGTCCTTCAGAACTCGATGATGAGTTATCGGAGCTTATACTGATAATGGGCGTGTCGGTACCCATATTCTGGCTAGACGGTTCAGTCCGTCCGCCCTGAGGACGAGGAGTCTCTTGCGAATTGTCTCGCTGAGAAGCAGACCTTGTCGTAGGCATTTCTTGCTTCTTCAAACTACAAGTCAGTTAGATGTCTGTACTTGAGTTGATCAAAAGGTTTATGTGGTTGCGAAAGGTAAACAATTACAATTCCGTCTAAGAATTATATCTTACCTCCCACTGTGGTCGCCAATTTGTTGAACGCTAAAATTAAGGACACTTATATGAAGTGTCTGTCCTAAGAGCACTTAATTTAGACTGACCGCGATGAACTAAATGCCATGAAATAAAAGTACTAAAGTGCAAAGACAAAAGACGGGTTCTTACAAACTAAAGTAGTAACCATTAATTGAAAGAAAACGTCAGGTTTGCTAATGAAGAGTCCAGGAAGAGATGGAATCAATTACCTCCATGCCTTCTATCTTCACCATGGAAAAGAAAAAGCTACACTAATACATGAACTGCTCGCGCTACGGGGCGAGGCCACCCGATGTACACTAAGAAAGAACTAAAAAGACTTGAATAAAATGTTGTTGATGTTTGATCGATTGATGATCTTAATGCTGCTTCTTGCTCCTCTATTTATAGCATAAAACTCCGGCGGTTTTCTCCATCTTCCAAAACCTTCTATAAACGTGGGAGCATACTTGTCAGCGGTTGTGTTTCCCTTCTCCAACTGCTTCCTATCTTGGCGCCGTCCACTAAATTCGAATAGATGGACTTTAAGTATTTGCTATCAGCCCAAACTGAATATTGTATCTGTATGGGCTTTTCCTTGTTTTCAGCCCATCGAGTTCACTGGACTAAAAACCTTCCATCGCAAAGACAAAATTATTTTTGTCATCAACAGTCTTATAATAACCCAAGCATACAAGACCATTAACAACACCAAATAGCTCAAACTTATTACCGACAATTCTTGTGTAAAGAGGAAACGGTGGTACGAAAACATTCTTACCAATCGGTAATGCGGCTGATGAAGTTTTATCGGAGTCGTCGGGAAAGAGTAAGAGAAGAGAGTGTCGTATTCTGTCACCGGTGTCGGGAGAAAGACTCCCACGCCAGATCAAAGTGGATGAGTTTGCTGCGGATTTGAAGTGGTCGAGTTTGAAGGAATGGGAGTCGATTATGGTTTTCCAAGCTTTGCAAACTGATCGGAATTTCAGCAGAACTTTCACTCGTAGACGGCGAAGAATCTGCTCTGTAACTTCAACTGGCAGATGTTTCCGAGCCAACTTTTTCTGACTTCCCTCCATCTTTTTCCGTCTCTACGGCGGCGAATGGTAGATTGATTGATTTGATCTATATATATGGACTTTTATCTCGTGAGGAGGATGTACTAAAACTGTATTTTGGTAGTATTTATAAGGAGATACAGTAGTATATTTCCTAGTATACATTTTACAGAAAGTCTAAATAGTACAATTGTTAAGAGCATCTTTATTGGTGAGACCCAACTTAAGTCTCAAATACAAATTATTTCCAAAATTATGTTGTCTTAAATTTTGAGACTCACTTTGAGACCCTATACTTCATTGGTAAAATTTTGAGATGAGTCTCAATAGTTGAGCTTTAAACATATTAAATTATTTTAAAATTTATTTTTGGCAAAAGTAGGGTCTCATTGGCAATGAGACGGTCTCTGAAAACAGAGACCGTCTCTAAACACGAGACCCATCAAATAATTCTCCATTGGGAAAAAATCCTCTCTCTCCTCTTTGAGACCCATCTTGAGACCCCCATTGGAGATGGTCTAATATTGTAATCTAGATAATTCAGTATAGCAAAAAGTTGTTTATGATTTTATTGTATCATCCTTTATATTGTTAGGTAGTTTGTAAGATTTACCTTATCTAATATAGGTAGGTTGTTATTATGTTCACACCTTATACATACAATTGTATTTACACAGAGCTTATACCATGCACCACGGTGTACCATGCCCATGGTGCACCTCCTCACAATAGAGGAGTAGGGACCACACTTAAAATAATTAAAATTATTTTAAGTGTGGTCCCTACTACGAAAATGATTTTACTGTTAAGCATTCTCATACTCTCCTCCTCAGTGGTATTCTTGTCGAGTTTAAAGAAAAAAATAGTATATTGTCAAATTTCTAATGAAATTATTAAAAATCCTGGAGAATATGGGAAGTTACTCTGTGAAATTCCGACCCTTAAAAGTACACTTTATGCTAAGTTAACATTTTGGGAATCGGTTTAGCAAATTGAAAATGAATGGAGAGACAACATTTCTATCAGATTCAAAGTGGCATTTTCCTTAATAATGAGTTCATATAAAAAATGAGCAATCATTTTTGTAAGCGTGAGGAAGGTGTTACCGACCCCAACTGTGGACTGATCAAGTTCTCACCACCTGCTAGTATAGATCAGTATTCTGGATCTGGTAGTACATGAATATCGACTAGTAGTCTTTTCTAGTCTTGGTAGAGAACTCCAAACACCGCAGAAAGGCAAGAGTCAGATTAAGCTGAGTTCACCTAAACGATTCTCCTGCTCAAGTCTCGGCTCGTTTTTCTTCCATGTTCCGAATTTCGCCAACTTTGTAATGGTTTCATGGTTTGCACCAGCTAATTAAGGGTCCAAAAATTGTATAAACGCACAATGAACAGAATCATTTGCATACGTAGAACAATATCTTCAGCTAGCGATGGATACACCATATTTAATTTATACCGAATGCACAAAATTAGAGTCCCCAAATAATCTCGGGTAGGCAAAGATGAAACCTTCATATATATGTAAGCAAATTAAACATGAAAGAACCATTTACATGATTTCAAAACGAAGGAACTTGACAGAAATTAAGCTTACGAAAAATAAATAAAGATAACAAGTAGAACCTTAGTTTAAGGATGCGCGAGGCGCACCGAGGCGCTGGGGGGCCGTTGCGATGAGGCGCAAGGCGCGAGGCGAAGGCGCACGCCTCATGCACACGAGGCGCACTCATTTAGCAAACAAAATTCTATTTTTCGAAACCTCAATTTGCAAAAAATTACCCTTTATGTGGTATTTAAAAAGGACCTATGAGTAAAGAAGTATAAACAAGCAAGGGATTAAGGGGCAGAGGGAAGGGTAGAAATAAGGTTACAAGAGAAAGAAAACTGGAAATCGCAGAGTCATGCGCCTCGCGTGCGCCTCAGTGCGCCTCAGGGCCTGCGCCTCTGTGCGCCTCAGGTGCGCCTCATGCACACTTGTGCGCCTCAGGCTTCTGAGGCGTTGGCAGCTGCGCCTAGGCGCGCCTCAGGCGCGCTTTTTTAAACTAAGAGTAGAACAGACCTGTTACTACATACAACGTCGATCAGATAGAATATGTCACTAGCTAGTTGCACGTAGCTAGATGTCGAACTCAGCGGATAGAGAACAAGCTTTCTACGAATGTGCACACCCGCAACCTATAAGAATCTTCATCCTCAAGAATCTTGAACGAACCGGTAATAGGATTAAACAACACAAGCTTTTTGTCACGCGTAACTCCTCCACATATCATCTGGCCGTCCTTCCTTATACCTTGTGGACTGCCAACCTCAGGGCTCAAACCAACTCGAAGTTTCCTGCTCCACATTCCGTCATCTCCCATCCCCCATATTTCGCAATTCCGGCTCTCATTATCCCCCTTAATCACGGTAAGGAGTTCCAAACATCCGCGTGTAGTCACAACAACAGTATTTTCTGGCCCTGATGTTCCGGGCAATTGGATGAAATCGAACCTCTCAAGGTTAAAATCAAACTTAACAATCCCACGGGGACGAGACCCATCATCAGTCTTGAAACATATAACAGCAAACCAATAAAAACAGCCATCCAAAAACCCATCAGCACTATCCACAAACACGAAATACGGGAAGTCCACAATAAACGAATTCCAGGAATCACTACGCATAGAGTAAAGCATCACCGCTGCCTTGCCATGTTTCGTAAACATAGTAATCAAAACCTTGTAATCGTTGGTTTTGGGGTCAAACCCGAAAGCGCAAACTGGGCCATTGACAAGGAATCGTCCCGCTCCCCGGGTCCGGGGACTTACATTGTTTGACCAGCTGAGAAACCCTGAACCAATTCGGATCCATCGGGGGGTTGATGAAGCGGAATTCTCGAGTCGATGGGTTCCAAATAAGCATGAATTTCTCACAACCCAAGCAAATAAGACCATTAACAACTCCAAATTGCGCATAATTATCAGATTCAGGAGTATAATAAGAAGAAGAAAACGGTGGTGGCAAAAATTTCTTAGCAGAATCATCAAGCGGGGGGAAGGCGAGTGAAGCTTCATAAGAGGCGTCATGAGGAGAGAGAAAATGGAGAAAGTGTCGTCCCTTTTCAAGTGCGCCGGAAGTGAGATTCCAACGCCAGATCAAAAGGGTGGAAAGCGATGAGTTTGCGGCGAATTTGAAGTGGGTAAGTTTGAAGGAATGGGAATCGATTTGGGTTTTCCATGCTTTGCATACTGTTCGAAATTTGAGCAAATCTTTTACGCGAAGACGGCGAAGAATTTGTTCGATTAGCTCAATTAGCAGATGTTTTTGAGACATCATTCTCTCTCGCTTTCTTTTTCTCGTTTCCATCATCTTTCCAGAGTCTCCGGCAAAGAAGAATGGCAGCCTATATGACTATATGTGTTTATATGATACTTGTCTATACAACCTTATTTATTATCTATTCTACGGTCGAAATTTCCAAAAAATAGTTATATGGTTGGAGGAGGAGTGATTTTTTTGCCTGAAACTATGCGGCTGCACGCTGCAGGCCTACCCATAAATGAGTTGCGTTTCTTAGTATATTGAACGTACGCGCGGAAGCTGGCCTAAGAACATGATGAGTATACGTACAAAATATGTCTTAGATTGGATTTTCACTGACAAATTATCCTTTGATAGATTAGGGTGTATAAAGGATAAAACGGTCACCTAATTTTATCGAGACAAGGTAAGAAGTTCATAAGTTTCAAGAGTCTCACGAGTCACGGATAAGACTGAACATAACATTCACAGGGGCCAAAGAAAATGAAAGAAATCATGCACGTCTCGAACTCTCAAATTCTCAATTACACATTTGTAGTCTTCAAGTGAGACGATAAATATAAGGATTCCTAATTTATTTGCTCCTGGTTGTGTCATACAGATCATTGTATAGACGCAGAAATTAAAGAACCAAAACATTGGCAAGCAATTAATGTATGGATGTATACAACAGCATCATCAAACCTGCTAAAATTCAATAGAGACAAGTAACTAAAATGTATGATGGTTTTTACTATTACTTCTTTCACTGTTTCACACTTGATATATTTGTCCAACTAAATTATTCGTAACGAAGCAATGACAGCAATCAGATGCCACAAAGAATTCTGAAGATCTTTCTGAAAAGCTCCGATGCTATTTCAGATGAGGGGGTAACACCTCACTTTACTAGCGCGTCTCCGGCCGCCGTCTCTGATGATGCTGAAAAATCAATGCTTCTTTCGCCGCCCCATGCTTGTGAGCGTTCTGTTCCAGCAAGATTACCCATGGCACCTTCCAGATCTTTGCGAGCTAGAAAACATATCGCCGGTGTTAGCAGCAGTCGCCAGGTGGTGGTTGGTCACGCATCTGGTAAGAAACGAGATGCTACTACCGTCGGAAATAAGCTTTGCCTGCGACCTTTGTCCAGTATTCCCTCAATCGAGGATCGTCTTTACGTTGACCTCATTGTGCAAGGTAATACCAGCGAGCTACTACAACACACTCGGCAACATCAAGTCAAGATGAGTGTCAGTGACAGTCTTCCAAAACAGAAAAAAGCCGGGAAGATTATGAAAAAAGTGGGGAGAGGTAGGAAGAAGAACCACCCGACAGCCGATGAGCTTGTGCTAAAACCCACATCAAACGTTTAATCCAATGACGATTATTGCTTGGAATGTGAGGGGTATTGCGAGAAGGGGTTTTGCATGTAACATTATGCATCTGGTGAAGATCCACAATCCGAATTTGTTAATTATCACGGAAACTCGAACTGGCCTAAATAATGTCCGAAGAATTTTGAAACACCTACCTTTTGATAGCTATGATTATGCTGAGCCGGTTGGTAAGATGGGTGGGGTTTTAATCCTATGGAACTCCTCTCAGATTGGTTTTGAATCAGTCAGTAGATGTAACACCCCATACTTTTTGAGAATTTATCTAATTCGGGTGTTACTAATTATATTGAAATTAGGATTTTACGGTTTATTTTTGGGAATTTACATAGTGATTTTCAGATTTTAAAAGGGTGAATATTCGTTTTGTTATCCATTAGTGATCTAGGTTGTGGAATTGGATGATACCATCATATTTATTGAGGAGCTATTACTTAAGGAATGTTCGGTTACATTCTCAATCCATTGCCGTTTCGATAACTTTCTTAATCGTGAAGAAACGTTTTCTTAGTCGTTAAGTAATCTCTTAACGTAAACCCGGAACAAAATTGTGATTGTTTCATTATATCATTTGAGGAGCTTTACTTGGTAATTATGAAGTCAAATGACACAAGTTATAGATCCATTCTCAACTTACACAATCTCATTCTATACAACTTTGGAAGCTTGTGTGTAGTGTCGGGATTAGAAACCGATCTTTTTTCGTAAGCACGAGGTGCCGAGACTACAAAATAACTCCTAGATGATCATACCTTCGGTTGGTATCTTATTGGACCGAGTTGGGAGCTAGGTGCTTGAGTGCTTGCCGCTTGTATATGCCACCCAACAGCTCCAACTTCATCACACGTTTTCTCCTTCATTTAAAAGCCAAATGAATTGAAATAAAAGCCTAAATTTATCTACTCTTTTATGGCTACAACTTTGTAGAAGGCTTTGAGTCCATATTTCTTGATTACCATCACCAAATTTACCCAGAACCGTGAGGTATCGTTTTACGCGCAGTTCTGTACCACTTCTGGTATATTGGTCATAACTCCTTCATTTGGTAAGCTCAATCCTTTATTCTTGTTTATTTTTACTCTCAAGATCTTTGGTAACAAACTCCAATTGGTTAATTTCATTTTCATTATGATTTAGCTGCCTAAATCATGTCCTAAAGTAAACCCTTGTTTCGTTGTTCTTCCTGTGAGTATCATGAACATAGGGCCTTCGTAATTTGATCATAACAGCCTCATTTCTTCATGTATTTAATTGAAACAAAACCCTAAATTGAATTTCAGTTCAAGATATTGATGTTAGGCTATTGTAATGCTTGAAAACCTGTTGTTACGATCATCTTATAGCTCCCAACACTACTACATTAATGACATATTGTAACACCCCAAAATCGTTACATTAGACCCCAAAACCCGTTACACTAGACCTAAGGTGACGCTGGAGGCCGCTGCAATTACCCGCGCTGCCTTAGGCCTAAGGTAACGGGTTTTTGGGTCTAAGGTAACGCCTATGGATTTGAATGATATAGGCGTTACCTTAGCCCACACCACTGTTGCCATATATATCTCCCAAATGTAACAAGGATAAGGCAACGCTATAGCTTTCAAATGCGGAAGAAATGCACACTAATAAAGCTAATGCAACGCGAGCTATACAATTTTGGTGGTGATACTACTACTACTACTACTACTAATAATAATAATAATAATAATAATAATATTATTATTATTACTACTATTATTATTGTGAGAATCCTAATACTGAACGGTTGAAAAAAATAAGGAAAGTAAGAACATTTCATTGAATAATTAATAATTAGCTCTTGAGTACAAAATCCAATCAAGCTATCTAAAATGTATGTGTCTAGACATATGTTAACCACCTCAAGCACATGAGCCCAAACAAATTTGCTAGTACATGCGATAATCGTTCTTGTCCAAAAAATTAGATTCACGAAATTTGGTAGAGTTTGCTTGAAGTCTTTCCCCACCACTCCAATAAAGCGCCATCTTCATTGGGATCCTCAATTATCTACAAACATTGAGAAGCAAAATAGTAACAATAAGATTAAATTCCTTGCAAAACAAATAATATTACTTTTGTGAATGACGTAACATTATATCAAACCTAAAACTTCAAAGAAAGAAATAGATTCTCCCTATATGCGTTGAATTTTTACACAAAATTCGCCATAGCCTCCCCGTAAAATACATATCCAAATATATCATTACACCATATCATAGACACCACCATTCCTACCACCGTGTAGTTCACTTCACCACCCATATGAGCACAGATGAGGGCGTCGAGGCTCATAGCCACTAAACCAAGTGTGGGAGACGCAGCGGCTGGTAAGCCTAAGCATGTAGCAAGTATGTGCAATATTCTAAGATTGGAAGAGGATCTAACATGTAACTGGGCATATGGTAATCTATATATAAAACTTGAGTGCGCATTTAGTACTCTGTTTTGGAGCAGTTGTGGTATTTGGGCTATAAATCCTTTGATACTTAGTGAAAGTTAACGTTTGATGTGTTGAAATACTCCTAAGAGGCAGTGTTACAAGTTACAGTTGGTTTTGTGTCTAAATGGTTAGGAATTCATTACCAATTATCGTCTAAACACCAGTCATGTGTTCTGAAACATGAAGAAAGGGTAGTCTATTGTTATATTGGATTTGGAGAAGTTATACTTAGTCTCTTTGGGAGATTTTTGGGGAGTTCAATGATAATGTGTAGTTATTTGATGTCCCATACTTACTTGGTTCATTGGAGGATGACGTATGGAGGTTTTAGATGCTTGATTCGCAGTTTGGAGCTGTTGGGGATAGCTAAGAGCTTTGTGAATTCAAAGACGTTTTGTTTGCCGATTGTGAGAAAGATTATTAAGGAGAAGTTAAGCGTGTCTGGTAAGAACGTTAACCCCTCTTGAGCTCGAGCATGTTTTCATATATCTTTTGGTGATCCGACTTTCAGTTCATGTCATCTATATTGCAATTGACATATAGCTTTTGTGATCCGGAATTCATTTCATATTATATATGTTGCAATATATGCTCATATCGTCTCCAAGTTTGATAAAGTCGGATAATTAAAATTCTACCAAATGAGAAGGGGCTCGACCCCTCAGTTATATATTTGATTTTGTACTCGTCTTTGTTTGGTATTCGGCTCAGGCTTTCGTTTTTTACATGAGATAGTAACTATGAATGAAATAATGTATCTAAGACGGATAAAATGGGTATGTTGAATAATGTTACATCACAATCTGCTAGAGCAGGCGTGACCACTGGTCCGTCGGGAAGTTACATATACACCTCTGATCAAGGTGAAATCTGGGCTGGGTTAGCTACCAGTCGCCTATTAGCCTTCCTCCTAGAAGGGTTACATCCTACTGGCTCTCTAGTGAGGGGTGTGCACACTCGGGTCTATAGGGAGGTTCAGGAGCTCTAGTAGCGTGTTGGGGTAGGACCCAATCACGAAATCGGACTTATAATTGTTGATATATATATTGAACTGATTGAATCTCGGCGTTGAGCTTTTGTTGTATCTTTGTACTTGGCTTCCTTTAGCTAAACGTTGCTTGATTAGCTACGCGCCATGAAGGCGCGTATCTTCTTTTCCTTGTTGTTCTGCATGCTTTTGAGTTCTTACTCAGCCTTTGCTGACGTTCTATGTTTGGGTTTGTCCTACCCTATTTTGGGGCATGTATCATTCTCTGTGATGCAGTTGGCAGGTCTACTTGAAGTGAATTGTTGCATGGACGTTTGTGCATATCATGGGGCTAGCTTGGAATATATGATACTACGGTTGAGTCACATTAATCAGTTGTAATTGTCATTACAGTTGGGATTATGTTTTGTAAACTTAGCTTCACTCTTCCGCTGTCAACTCGTTATCATTTATATAAATAAGTTGGTTTAAATTTATCAGTGTTTTAGCCTTGCAGTTGACTCAGTAGTCAATTGCGGCATAACAATCCTAGATTTTTGTATAATTAGATCTGGTCAAAATTTAGAGTTGTTACAGTAGAGATCTCCATGCGATTCACGGGCTTGTCCAGGTTAGAAAATCTAACTTTTCTTTTTTTCTCTCTGCAATTTATGCTAGTACTAAGTATATATAAAAGACGTTGTGTTCTCTGGAATGATTTGCGTACTATTGCTGAATCTGTAAATTTGCCATGGGTGGTTATAGGAGACTTTAATGAGGTTACAAATCAGTCCGAAAAATTGGGTGGTAACCCGGTTAAAGTTAATAGAACTGTTAAGTTTGTGGAAACTATGAATGCGTGTGGACTGGTGGATATTGGCTTTTCCGGATCAAAATTTACATGGCATAACAACAATCACCAAAGACCCATCTGGGAGAGGCTTGACCGAGCTTGGGTGAATGTTCAATGGCTCCAAGCCTATCCTAATTCCCATGTTGTTCACCTCCCTAAATTTGGTTCTGACCACAACCCCATTGCTCTAAAGACAAATTTTGCCATTGCCCCCCCTGTTACTAAGAATTTCAAGCTTGAACCGAGTTGGTATTCAGAAAATGGTTTTATTGACATGGTTAATACTCAATGGGATTTGACACATTCTGACATAGTTCTTAAGCTCCCGGATTTTTCTAATAAAATCTTGGATTGGGTTGCTTGTAATATCAGGAATTTTTGGAAGGAAAAGAAAAACATTTTGAATCGCCTTCAGGGCATCCAACGAGCTCTTCAATCTTCTAACAACAATCTTTTTCTTCTTAATCTCGAAAATGAGCTTAATGCTAAACTCCAAGATGTTTTTTTGAAAGAAGAGAATTTTTGGGCTATTAGAGCTCGTGAGTCGTGGCTTGCCAATGGGGATTTAAATACTAAATTTTTTCACCAGTCGGTGATCATCAAGAGGGGTATCAATAGAATTGTTTCTCTTAAAAATGATGCGGGTGTCTCTTTTGATACTGAAGCTGGCATTCATGGCCTGGTCTCATCCTTTTTTCGTAATCTCTTTACTTCCATGGGACAGTCTAATGTCCCCAGACAATCTGACCTCACTCCTGGTGTCGTGTCTGTGTCCCACTGCCCCTCCTTTAGAGAAGTTGAGGCTGCCGTGTTCCAGCTTAGCCCGTGGAAAGCCCCTGGCCCGGATGGGTTCCATGCTTTCTTTTTCCAAAAACATTGGGACACCATTAAAACTGATATTTTTTGTTTTGTGTGTGATGTGTTTCATTCTAAAGTTGTGCCTTAAGCTATTAACTCCACCCTCCTGAGTCTCATCCCTAAAATCCAACACCCTGAAAATCTTAAGAGCTTCAGGCCAATTAGTCTTTGTAATAATGTGTATAAAATCATTTCGAAAGTCCTTGTGAATAGGATTAGACCCATGCTTGAAAATTACATCTCGCCTAACCAGGGTAGTTTTTTACCCAGGAGGGGCACGGACATTAATTATGTGGTCGCGTCTGAAGTGTTGCACTCCATGAATAAAAGGAGAGGGGCTAAGGGCTGGTTCGCTTTGAAAATTGATCTTGCGAAAGCTTATGATCGCATCGAGTAGGATTTTGTTGACTATAGTCTTAACCTTTTTGGACTTGATTCAGATTCAATTTCTCTTATAAGGTCCTATTTCAGCACTACTTCCTTTAGCGTTCTCGTCAATGGTAAAACCACTGAGGTGTTTAAGCCCACTAGGGGTATTCGGCAAGGGGACCCTTAGTCTCCGTATATCTTTATTTTGTGTATGGAAATTCTTTCCAAACTCATCCATGAGGCCTGTAATGGGGGAGAGTGGAAACCCTTTAAGGTTGCTAGAAGTGATGTCTTGATCTCTCATCTTTTTTTTGCTGATGATGTTATTTTGTTTGGTGAGGCTAGTGAGTCTACTCTTCAAAGTATGACTAATGTCCTACATCACTTCTTTCTTTTGTCGGGCCAAAAAATGAATAACAACAAAAGTCAACTTTTCTTCTCTAGAAACACCAAAGATGAGGTTAAGAGTATGTTTGAGAGCTCTCTCAATGTGAAGAGTAGTAGAGACCTAGGCGTGTACCTTGGTTTTCCTCTTGGTGGTAATCGGCCAACAAAGAATAAGCTCATATCCATTCTTGAAAAAGTGAACCATAAACTGGCAAATTGGAAAACGAGCTTGCTTTCTAAGGCAGGTCGGACTGTTTTGATCAAATCCACCCTCACATCTATTCCTTGGTACTACATGCAGATTATCAGATTTCCCTCTTGGCTTATTGCAAAACTTGACCAAACGTGTGCAAATTTTTTTGGGGGGAAAAATGGTGACCATAACAAGTTACACTGGTTGTCCTGGGATGCCTTGTGTGGTCCTATGAGCTCGGGTGGGCTAGGGATTAGATCTTGCAAAATCATGAACACCGTGCTCAAAATGAAGTTGTGTTGGAGTTTCCTTTCCAAAACTAACTTAGCATCTGATGTCCTCTTTGCTAAGTATGTGAATAATCGTGTGACTCCCACAACTTTCAAAAATGGATCTCACATTTGGCAAGGGCTTGCTCTTGGTTGGGATATTTTCATTGAAAACACTACTTGGAGTATGGGTACAGGGGATAGGGTAAGATTCTGGGATGATAACTGGAGTACTGTGGGTGCTCTTAGAGCTTTGTACACTGGCCCCCTCCCTTCAAATGCTATTGATTGGTCTGTTAAGAATGTCTTGACAGATTTAGATGTCGACCTTTCTGTGTTTTTTGATAGTAGGACTCTTAATGTTATCTATGGGACCCCTCTTTCCTCTGTTGGGCATGATACTTTGTGTTGTGGGGTTGCTTTGGGTAAATTTTTTGATTCAAAAACCATGTATAACAAAATCTGGAGCAAGTCCTTTGGTTTTGCTGGTTGTGATGCTAATTGGAATGTTATTTGGAAAACTATTTGCCCTCCAAAAATAAAATTTTTTCTTTGGCTCGCAATGTGGGACAGGCTCCCTACAAGAGCGGGTTTGGCTCAAAGACACATTTGTCCTAATGAATCCTGCACTTTTTGCCCGAGTAATCCTGAGAATGCTATACATGTGCTTAAGAAGTGTGTCAGAGCTGTTGAAATTTGGTCGGATATCCGTGTTGTAAAAAATATTTTTTTGAATACCGACGACGTTCAAGTTTGGATTCTCACTAATCTCTCTCCCAATAACGATCCAAACTGGCCTACTCTTTTTGCTTATCTTTGTTGGAACCTTTGGAAAAGACGTAACTCGTGGGTCTTTGAATTAGTTGATATTCCGACTAATGTTACTGTCACTATCTCCCAAACACAAACTGCAGCCTTTTCCGCCTCTGTTTCTCAACAGAACCTCGCCCACCTAACCATCATGCCACCATATACCCCTCTTAAACCACCGTTTGCCACTAATGTCATGTTTGTTGATGCTTCATTTGAACATACCGAAGCCATTACAGGGTTGGCTTGTTGTATGCTAAATGTGGAAGGAAAATGGTTAGCTGGTAGATGTTCTTGTCTTCCTTGTCCAGATGCAACTACGGCTGAAGTTGCAGGAATTCACCTAGCTTTGAGCTGGATCAAGGAAATGGATTTTAGCAGCTTATTGATTCTCTCGGACTGTCAGCTTGCGGTTCTTGGCGTGAACGACAACAATCAGCCGAAAGATAAACTCTCTAACTTTTATAGTCTTTGCAGGGAGTTGCTAAATGAACTAGACGAGATCACCTTGGATTTCATTGGTCGCAAAGATAATGGTATGGCTGATATTTTGGCGAGAAAGGCGAGAAAGACGCTGAACATTCACCAGGTTGTTCAAATGTGTGTCCCTGATGATGAAATGAAGGAATTTTTTGATGAAAACTACATCTTCATGCCCTTTAGAGGATCAGCTGCTCGGAGCTCCTCTTTGTTGTAGTTGTTTGTTGTAACTCTTTTATTTGTTGTCTTGTTAGTCTGTATTAACTCTACATTATCTTTTATTTCTATCTATTGACGTCGAATTTCCAAAAAAAAAAAAAGATGCCACAAAGAATTGTAGTCTATTCATATTGAAATGCCATGTTAATTAAAATGTATGAGGTCCGAGCAAAATACCAACACTCAGTCGAGCTAATTTATTCACATGTTGATAGATCAGAGAACAAGCTTTCTATATACGTGAGCACCGGAATCTTGTAAGAAGAATCATCTCCAAGAATTTCCCACGAACTGGTGACAGGATTGAACAACAAAATCTTGTTACCGACTCCTCCACATATCGTCAGGCCGTCTTTCGTTATACCTAGCGGCCTACGGACATCAGGACTCAAACCAATTCTAAATTTCCTGCTCCACGTTCCGTCATCTTCCATCTCCCATATTTCGCAACATCGGCTCTCATTATGCCTCCTAATCATGGTAATGAGCTCCAAACATCCGCGAGTTGTTACAACAACAGAGTTCTCCCCCGCAGCCTCCAATAAAACTCCGGACAATTGGATGAAATCAAACCTCTCAAGGTTAAAATCAAACTTAACTGTATTCTCGTGAACTTTTCCAAAAAACAAAGAAAAAAAGTAAAGTTGAATTTCGTCATGTGTGAGCAATAATTAAGTTGAAAGCACTAAGGATTTATAAACACAAGATTTATAAGAACTCAAAAATTTTAAGTTTATGAAATTGAATGTGACAAATAAAGATGGGGATGTACGATGGTTGTAAGCATTACGCCATTTTTTTTTTTCGAAATTAGACGGCATTATATAAAGACGCAACGACATCAATCAAAGGCCACAGGGAATCATATATAGCTCCATCATACTTCATTTCCGCAAACAATTATCAATCTAGGCCACTCTAAAGTCTCTCTCAAACAAAATTCAATCGAGATAGCTTATTCTCCACATGGTAAACCATATTAATCCAAATAAAGTATAATTAGCAAAGTTGCATATAAGTTTTCTCAGATTGAAATGCTATGTTACAGTAGTCTAAATCTTCTCATATATTCCTCTCAAAAAACAAAAAAAAAATCTTCTGATATCGGTCGAGCTATGTCATTATCGGGTTGATAGAGAACAAGCTTTCCACAAACGTGAGCACCGGAAACTTATAACAGTAATCATCATCTCCGATAATCTTGCATGAACCATTGGCAGGATAAAACAACGTAACCTTGCCACCCCTAGTCCCCTTGACTTCTTCACATATAATCTGGCCGTTCCTTCGTTATACCTAGAGGAGTATTACCAACATCAGGACTCAAACCAACTCGAAGTTTCCTGCTCCACATTCCCTCATCTCCCATCTCCCGGCCCATATTTCGCAATGTCGGCTCTCATTATCCCCCTCAATCATGGTAATGAGTTCTAAACATCCACGAGTAGTCACCGCAACTGACTCTGCTCCACAACCCCGGACAATTCGATGAAATCAAACCTCTCTAGGTTAAAATCAAACTTAACAATCCCACGGGTAAGAGGCACATCACTCTTGACAGGAAACCCATTAATCTCGTAAGCAAACCAATAAAAACACCCGTCCAAATACCCATTAGCCCTACACACATTAATGAAATACGGGAAGTCGACGGTAAACACATTCCAATAATCATGACGCGTAGAATAAAGCATCACCACTGCCTTACCCTGATTTGTAAATGTAGCAACCAAAAACTTATTATCTTCAGTTTTCGAGTCAAACCCGAAAGCGCAAACTGGTAGGGCATGATAGATAAACGATCCTGTGAATAGACCGATGAGCTTAGAATGCTGGAGTCCATGGGAATGGTCGGTGAAGCGGGATTCTCGAGTAGATGGGTTCCAGATAACCATCCAACTCTCATAACCCAAACAAACAAGACCATTAACAACCCCAAATAAGTCAAAAATTTTACTATCGTAATAAGTTGTATAACGAGGAAACGATGGTAGGAATATTTTCTTACCAGAAAATTCAATCGGTAAGGCGACTGGAATTTTAGGATAGTTGTCAAAGGCGACGGGGCAGATCCCGACGCCAGATGAAAGAGGATGAGTTTGCGGAGGGTTTGAAATGGTCAAGTTTGAAGGAATGGGAGTCGATTAGGGTTTTCCATGATTTGCAAACTGATCGGAATTTGAGCTGATGTTTCACTCGCAGGCGGCGAAGAAGTTGTTCGGTTAGTCGTTCAAGTGGAAGGTGTCTGTGAGTCAACTTTTTCCCTCTTCCTCCCATCTTTCTCCGCCGAGGATGTATTTATAAAGTCTATTCAATGTAGTTGTATTGTCGTCAAATTTTCCCAAAGTAAAGTTGAATTTTTTCAATTGTATTCACAATCTCTACTTCTCAAGACTTGATGCTGATACTCACATACTGAATGTGAATAATGTAACAGGAGGGTCTTGTAGACTTCCGTAATAGCTAATAGTGGGTACGAAATCCGACTTACATAGATCTCCGATGCCGATGAAAGACGCAAAGATGTCGACGTGTAAGGGATCAATTTTGTTAATTAGGGAAGAATTACGTCAATTAGATTTATTTGATGATATTTGTATCGTTAGAATTCTTGATGTAAGTGGCGTTTGGCGACAATATTAATGAATTTCAATTTATTTAAAAAAAAATAGTGGGTACGAAATCCGTAGCCGATATTTCAAGTACAGACAATGGACCACAATCAACCCAAACACGAGCCGTATAATTCGTTGGACCTAGGTGTGCCGCCTCATGGGTCCCCTTATTAACGTGACTAAAGTTACAAGAATGGAACAAGTTGTAACACCCCGTACTTTTTTGGAATTTATCTAATTTGGGTGTTACTAATTATTATTGAATTTAGGATTTTATTGTTTATTGCTGAGAATTATTATAGTGATTTTCGGAATTTTAAAAGGTTGAATATTTGTTTGTTACAAAACAAAATTAATAACCAAAATAAAATTTTAAATAAAATATCTAATTATGAACTTACCATTTTACCCCTTACTTCTACACTAAGAAATTGGCTTTATATAAATCATTTGCACCGCCAAATCATACTCATCATCATCGACATTCTTCTGGCCATTTTCACTCCATATAAATGCCAATTTCATTAGCTCAGTTCTTCCTCTATTCAGCTTGGTTTTTGACGAAAACTATACTATTGAATTCCCCTCGTTCTCCTCTACATAACGGTATGAATTTCTTCTCCTATCGTTCAAGTCGTACCGATGTCGATTTTAATTGTATGATTGTTTTAAGCTTGATTAGTATGATTATACTTGTTTTGAATTTCATATAATTGATTAGTATGATTATTAGAAGATTATAGGTTTTTATGATTGATTTGAGTTGGGTTTTGGGTTTGAGTTTGGTTTTGCGAGGGTTGCGTAGCCTCTGTTTTAATGCCATCGACGACCCTGTTTTGGCGTCGTTATTGTTGTTGGTTGTTGTCGTTGTGGCTGGGTTTGCCATGGCTATTGTTATTCGTATTGTTTTAGGCGGCTTCTGTTAGTTGTTGTATTGTTTGCCGTGGCTAAGGCTGGTTGTCGGGGCTATTTTGAGTGCGTTTAAGGGCAGGCCTTGGGTTGTCCTTGTGTCGTCGCCGTCGTTATTATGGTCAATTGTTGATGGGGCTGCTGGGCGTTGTTGTTGTTGTCGTCGGTGGTATTGTTGGGGTTGTGTTTGGTGTTGTCGTAGTGGTGTTTTGTGTTGTTGATGGCTGTCGTTGGATGGTCGTACGACTTAGCCATATATGGTGTTGAGGTCGGGGATAGTTGATGTTGTGGGGTTGTTAATCACAGATTGTGTTGTCGTTGGGAGTATTTGTGCTATTGTCGTGGGCTGTTGTGTTGTTCATTTTGTGCTACTGTTCTTCTTGTTCTTGTTGTTGCCATTGTTACTTTGTTAGTGTCATTGAGGTTGAATCGGAGGCATAAGCGAGAATATGGTATAGTTGTGGTCATTCGTTGTGTGAGATGATGAGGTGGTTTAGATAAACCAAATTAGGAGGGTTTATCTATACTAGTTTTGTTATGGTTTAAATTGTATAATGTTTGGGTCATTAGCTAGTTGACTTATATCTTGGAAATTTGCGAGTTCTAGTGTTAACTAAGGAGTTAACTAGGCTTTGGTAATAGTGAGTTAATCACTCACGTCCGCTTTATTAATTGTGGTTATCGTTTTTGGTTATATAGTTGTGGGTTTAAGGAAGTTCAATTCGCTGATTTGAAAGAGATAATTAAGGAGAAGTTTGGCGGTTACGGTAAGAACGTTAATCCATTCTTGAGCTCAAGCATGTTTTCATATATCTTCTGGTGATCTGACTTTCAGTTCATGTCATCTATATTGCAATTGACATATAGCTTTTGTGATCCGGCAATTCATTTCATATTATATAAGTTGCAATATATACCCATATCGTCTCCAAGTTTGATAAAGTCGAATAATTGAAATTCTACCAAATGAGAAGGGGCTCGACCCCTCAGTTATATATTTGATTTTGTACTCGTCTTTGTTTGGTATTCGGCTTAGGCTTACGTTGTCATATGAGATGGATTTTATAAATGAAATAATGTATCTAAGATGGATGAAATGGCCTTGTTGAATAATGTTACATCACAATCTACTAGAGCAGGCGTGACCAATGTTGTCCGTCGGGGAATTACTAACACACCTCTGATCAAGGTGGAATTATAGGCTGGGTTAGCTACCAGTCGCCTATTAGACTTCCTCCTAGAAGGGTTACATCCTACTGGCTCTCTAGTGAGGGGTGTGCACACTCGGGTCTATAGGGAGGTTCAGGTGAGCTCTAGTAGCGTGTTGGGGTAGGACCCAATCACGAAACCGGACATATAAGTGTTGATATATATATTGAACTGATTGAATCTGAGCCTTGAGCTTTTGTAACTGATTGAATCTCAGCCTTGAGCTTTTGTTGTGATTCCGTACTTGGCTTCCTTTGGCTAAGCGTTGCTTGATTAGCTACGCGCCATGAAGGCGCGTATCTTCT
Source organism: Spergularia bocconei (assembly GCA_963457585.1). Lineage (NCBI taxonomy): Eukaryota > Viridiplantae > Streptophyta > Magnoliopsida > Caryophyllales > Caryophyllaceae > Spergularia > Spergularia bocconei. The sequence continues at coordinate 21,921,719 of OY734943.1, read as the reverse complement.
GTTCCTTGTTGTTCTGCATGCTTTTGAGTTCTTACTCAACCTTTGCTGACGTTCTATGTTTGGGTTTGTCCCTACCCTATTTTGGGGCCTGTATCATTCTCTGTGATACAGTTGGCAGGTCTACTTGAAGTGAATTGTTGCATGGACGTGTGCATATCATGGGGCTAGCTTGGAATATTTGATACTACGGTTGAGTCACTTTAATCAGTTGTACTTGTCATTTCAGTTGGGATTAGGTTTTGTAAACTTGACTTCTGTCTTCCCCTGTCAACTCGTTATCATTTATGTAAATAAGTTGGTTTAAATTTTATCAGGTTTTGTGTAATACACCGGATTTTTCTGTACTTTACTAATGTCGTTAATAACCATTTTGGGGTTGAAAATACATTTTTATATCTATTTCTAGGTTTTGACAAGTTAAAAGAAAAAAAAAAAAAGAAGGTCAAAGGGTTTTTGAGACGGTGTTACTAATGTTCCTTGTTATTTAAGCCCTTTTCATTTCTTCTTAGAAATCCCTTCTCTTACCCACGCCGCACGCATGCACTAAGTCCAATCCCTCCAGCTTTCATTTTCTTTTATTCACCTTCCTGCATTCGGATTTTATGATCTCATCATCTCTTCATCACGTATCATTGATCTCCTTTGCCAATTCATCACGTTCGCATTTTGGTAAATTGGTCGTCTTGCACTTTTCGTTTAGTCATATTGATTTCTTAATTATTTTCAGTTTTATGATTCAATTTACTATATACTTTCAGTTTTGGCCTGATCGATGGTTTCATGGTTTAAGGTAACACTATTTCTACTATCTAGTTTCAGAATTATGTGGGTGCATAACATTTATTAGTTTCTTGTGATTATATGCTATATGTTGCGCTTGTCGACTGGAGTATGTTAATTTTTTTAAGTACTATCATATACAGTATGCTATTGGTCTTCTTCTATAGTTAGTTAAGTGGTCAGAGGCTTATTAGTGTGTTTGTACGTGGAGGTAAAAGATTGAAGAGTTGCTTTTTGGGATTTGTGTGGCCGCTAGCTAGTTAGTGGGTACGTAAGTGACCTTAATTGTTTTGATTGATTATGGGGAAGTTATGGGTTTAGGTTGATGAAATTAAGGATTAAACGATATGACTATGAGTTTGGTTACGTACCTTTTGGCGAGGAAATACATCCGAAGAATTTATAGTAAATGTGGGATCAAGTTTAATTATTGGAATGGTTAATTAGTGTAGAATTGGAATTACAAGTGAAGTTTGGCTAGTTTGAGATATAGCACGTATTGTGGTGTGGAGCCAGAGAGTAGACAAGAATCATGATATTAAGTTATGATAATCAAGAGACAAGAACAAGAGATCGAGAAAGATTATGTGAATTAGTTTTGTGTTATACTTGATTTGTCGTCCTTCTTAGTTAGGAAAGAAATGTTAGTTTCTCCTAAAGTTTGCTAAATTTTACTTTCTCGTATGTGTATTTGAGAAATCAGATCCTTTTTAAAAAAAAAGTAGATTTGTGTATTTTGCTATAGTTTCGAGATACAGGTTATTTTGTTATAAATTATGATATTACAATCATTTTACGAGACATATCGTGTTTTACGAGAATAGAAGAGAAAAGAAGTTTTGTGATTATTTATAGAAAGTTGGGGTTGACTCTTTACGGGTCAGCCCGGGTATGAGGATTATTATTACAAGAGAGACGTCTCTTATAGCTTCCAGAGGGATGACTTGATCACATTCCCTGCCTCTTGATCCTCCTTATTGGGGTTAGCCCTCTAAGGGGTGCGCGCACTCGGGACATTTGGCCAGTTAACTGTTACGTATACCTCTACCCCAGATTTGAGAATTCGAGAAGAATTTCTAAATTGTTATATAACTATTTTATAGAACTTTTAAAGTCACACTATGAATTTCTACTATTATTGCGATTTTATTACTCCAAGTGTACTTGTATGATTATGTGCGAATTTGAGAGCTATGTGTTGATTTTGCCAGTGTATGTTCTTTATTGTTATTAATATAAGTGAGAACGATCTGATTTTGTAAGTAAGTGTGCAGGGGGATGTGTATGAGCCTGCTTGGGTTTAGTTTGATTTTATAGGAACAGTAGAGAGATAGATTGAAGTTGAATAGCTGATGTGAGGACTTAGGGTTAAAAAGTGCTATGGTTGACTACGGGTGGATGCAGGAAATTTAGATGAGACTAATGAGATTGAATTTGGTGATAGTTGTCAAGATTTATTAGTATAACTTCCTTGGTCTTGCGAGTTAATAGTTTTGAAAAACACAGTCAAACATATCTACGAGAATAAGGGTCACTTTTATTATAAGGTTGTGATTTTCTTATATCGAGGAGGTTAGAGTGGAGTAGATTATGAGAATTAGATGGTTAGTCCTGGGGGAGTGTTTTACACTTTCTATGTGTCTTTATATGTGCCCCCGTATTATCCAGATATATAAAACCATGACTATTATTATTATTATTCAGTTTATATTTTCGGTAGAGTAGTGTTGCTCAGCGAAATGCTGACGTGTTTTCCTTCGGGCTACCTTGTCATGGGGGTAGGTCCTTTGTCTTGAGTTTTGATTGCAGGTTTGAGTCAGGAGTACAGCTGAAGAGTCAAGTTTAGTTTTTAATCGCTTCCGCATTTCTTTTGTAATTTTTATTTTATTTATAAGAGATTTTTGTACAGCTGTATCTCCGGCTTTGTATATCACCTTGTAATATCTCCGAATTTTGGCACATTTTGTAATATAAATAAAGTTTTAATTTAGCCGAAATTTGGGGGTGTTACATTTTGAGCCTTGCAGTTGACTCTGTAGTCAATTGCGGCATAACAATCCTAGATTTTGTATAATTAGATCTGGTCAAAATTTAGGGTTGTTACAGCTCCCAGTCAAGCACGCTTAACTGTGAAGTTCTTATGAGATGAGATTCCAAAAAGGAAAGTCGACTTTGTTGGTATGAGTAGCACTATCAATCCTTTTAAGCACATCATATGAGCCTTTAATCTCTTAGTAACAATCTCTGAAATCTGGGGTATTACACTTACCCCCTTTTAAGATCGCAACGTCCTCGTTGCGCCTGGCAGCCAACCATAGTCTAACTCCAGGATCTTTGTAACACCCCCAATTTCTTGAGATTTTAGAAAATGCATTTGATTTAAAATAAGGACAATTGGGAGTGTTACCGCCACGATTGATATCTCAATTCAATCGCTAAGGCAAGGGAACAATACTAATGATCTATAAAACTCCAAAACCAAAATACAAAACCGTTACGTCCAAGATCAAACCATTACAATCCTTTAATCAAAATAAAGTGCGGAAGCGAGAAACGAGTCTAAGTTGATCTTTATTTAGTCTAGAAGATGAGCGTCACACTTCACCCAACCAACCCGTGAAACTTCCGCTCCAGTGTAAGTCGTTGAAGTTGGCCGGCCTTTATGGTTGTATGAGCATAAATTGATTACAATATGATGCTCATGTAACTAATCTCTATGCTATGTACTGAGAGTTTTAAATTGTGTAATTTCTTTTGTTTGTGAGTTTTAGGCCTCAAGTTGAACTACGATATAGCATCAATCAGGCGTGTTTCATCTATTTCAACTTGTGCTAGTAAAACTCATCGTCATCTTGTGTTTAACTTGTACTTCAAGCTTTGATAATAAAATATAAAGGTTATGCATGCAGTTTAATTTGTCAAGCTATATCTGTGAAATTACGTGGACCTGGGCCACACCCGTAAGGAGAAGAGAGAGTCCACTTAATAAGCTCAAGGAGGTTCCATCCTAAAACCAATTAACGATAGGAGTAGTAACTCTTTGGTTTATATAGTAGACAAATCTCTTCTATTTTTCCAATGTGGAACACTCATATGTGGAGTATTTTGGGTGTCACTTCAACACTCCCCTCTCACATATGAGGTCCTTTTTAAGGACATACTGGCTTACCTTAATTCATTAAACCCAGGACTTTAACCATGGGCTCTGATACCATGTGAAATTACGCGGGCCTTGTCCACACCCGTAAGCAGAAGAGAGAGTCCACTTAATAAGCCCAAGGAGGTTCCATCCTAAAACCAATTGGCGATAGGAGGAGTAATTCTTTGGTTTATATAGTAGACAAATCTCTTTTATTTTTCCAATGTGCGACACTAATGTATGGAGTATTTTGGGTGTCATTTCAACAATATCATACAAATTAAATGTGATCAAACACATAGATTCGATCGAAAAGACAACAACAAACCAGTATTTAAACTATGAGTCGACCTCGAGACGATATTCAAGCTAAGCCTGGAGTAAACATCATAGACGCACCCCCGAAAAAGACGATAACAACACCTAGCCAGATCGACATATACATATATATACAAGCTAAGGGCACAAGGCCATAACCAATCTCAAGACAATGAGTCAAGGCTTAATTACCTTGAGTACGCAATACCCCCAAAAATATGTAACAGACCCAAAACAGTACTGAGACACATAATTAAACTCAACACAAATTAAACTCAACACTTAATTTAAAATTATTACAATAAACGAAAATTCATTAATATTATCGCCAAACGGCACTTACATCAATAATGATAAAGATACAAATCTCCTTACCTTTAAAAGACAGTTTACGAAAATACTGTTCACCGTGTGAACAGTAACGCCCAAAACGACCCCATTCCTCTTTGAAACACGCCTTTATTGTCCAAAACGCGGCCTTCAGCAACACAAAACGCAAACGTTTCACTGTTCATGATGAACAGTGGAAAACAGAATGAGGGGCTGAGATTCGCCCTCTCACATCGCGCACAATCCACGCCCTCCCCTTCAACTCTTATCAGCTGCTCACTGCTCTTCCTTTCTCTCTCCTGGGTGCCTCCATTCACTACGCATCTCACTTTTTGCACTTGTTTTCTCTCTACTGGGTGCCTCCGTTATCTCCCTCTTATTCATTGTCTTCTTCTCTCCTCCGCCTTCTCATCGTATCTCGATCGTTTCTGGTGAGTGATTGTTGGTTGTTTTGAATCGATTTTGTTGGTTTGGTTGATTCTGTTGGTTTAATTGATTTTGTTTGATTGATTTAGTTTGGTTGGTTTTATTGGTTTGATTGGTGTTGTTTATGATAGTTGTTGGTTTTGTTTTGATGGTGATTTGTGTTATTTACAGATCTTGATTGTTTCTAGCATCAGTTTCTCCGCTCGACTTTTGATCGGGTCGCTCTCTCCCTTGGGTGTCTTGATCTTCGAGGTGAGCTCTTCGAGGCCTTTTACCTCTTTATTTTACTGCATTTCTGCGGTTTTTTTTACTGATTCTGTTTGACTGATTTTGTTGGCTTGATTGGTTTCTGTCTCCTCCAGCTCTTCGTTCCGCACCTCTCTAATTTCTGGATAAGCGAAGTTGGTTGTTCTTTATTGGATGTTGGTTTGATCTTGATTTTCATTTTCGGTGGTTGATTGTCGAATCTGTTTATTATTGTTTATTGAATGGTGGTTTGATTTTGATCTTGATTGATTCGGTTGCTTTGATTGGTTTCGTTTTGGGTCGAACTTGCTGGTTTGGTTGGTTTGGTTGGTTATTGGTTTCGTTTGGGATTTGCTGCCTCCAATGCTTCCCTTTTTGGTTGATTGATTTTTTTGGTGTTTCTTTCTTTGCTTGATTTGGTTTTGTTGCTGATTACTTGTTGGTTTCCATTCGTTTTGCTGCATTTATTCGATTTTGCTTGTTGGTTGGAGTGACACTGGTATTTTGTTTGTTGTTGGCTGTGATGTTGGTTTTGTTTGAGTTTTACCTTGGAAATATGGTGACTTCCAATTCGATTCCTTCACTGCTTCTTTTTATTATTACGCTTTAATATTGGTAATTTCTTGGGGGTTAAAACTTATAATTGGGTATTGTGTATGTTTTTTTTTTCCTTTTTTTTGGTTCTCAGGTCTGTCGGATATGTTTTGTTTCTTTAGGTTAAACCCAATATCGGGTTATTAGGATTCCGGAGACGTTGTGTATTGGGAGCTTGGCTTCTGTTTGTTAATCGGTTTAATGGGGCGGGGGTCTTGCAGTAGGAGGAGATAAAGGAGCCTTTGCGTTTAGAAATGGTTTGGGTTGTCGCTATTTCTTGGGTGTTTGCGGGGGTGTTAGGTTGGAGTTAGCGGTTACTCGGAGGTAGAGTGCTTAGGGGAAGTTTTATCTGAACAATGTGTGTGATGTGCTAAAGGCTCTGGACTTTGAATTCTGAGTGGGTATCTGCTGAACTGTTCTTCACTGTTTCAAATTGTCTGAAACGTTGTGTTGTTGTAAGATGCAGTTTGTATCTTAGGAAATGCTAAATGTCCTGAGTTGGATCGACCACGGTCGACTTTGGGTAAACATTCTTTGAACGATAAAGGGTTATTTGGATTTTGGTTAAACTCGGTGTGTGAAACTGAAATTGATTAGTTGGTAATTTTGTGTTCGGACTTGATGCGAGGATATTTGTGAATTTGGTTTAACAGTTTGCGTGAAACTGAAATTGATTCATTGGTCAAATTGTGTTCGGAGCTTGATACGAGTTGAATTTGTGAAATGTGTGGTATTGGCGTCCCCATTCAAAGGTCTTGCTGCCAAGGACTCTTGATTAACAGTTTCTGTCTTGATTCTTGTGAGTGCTCGTCTGTTCAAAGCGTATGGGTAATCTTTGACCTTAGATAGTGTGTGCACATTGCACGCTCTCTGTGTATATTTGCTTGGTCCACTACACTGTGTAGGTGTTACATTCGAGCTTTTGCGGCTTGTGAGGTTGTCATGCTTTGCATACTTGCGCCTATGGGCTCCTCAGGTGACGTGACAATTCCATTGTATGACATGAAGTATTTGGATGCATGGGCCTTCGGTGGAGGTATATTCTATTCTTGGATATATTTGGGTGCCTCGCTTTGCTTATGTGCAGGTTGTGAATGTTTGTTAATAAGCTCGCACGCGTTACGGGCCTGCCACCGGCATTACCAATGTGTTAATAATCTCGGAAGGATTTAGATGGAGTTTGTACTACCTTTCTGCGTTGCAGAAGATTCTTGTGCATTAACTAGATACATGCTATACGCCTAAAATTAACTCGTCTTCTTGCTAATGTATTGTTTTTTTTGTCTGTTGTGCAGCGCGCTCGTGATCAAGATCACCCTTTTATTCCCGATATGTTGAGTTCCGTCGGTAAACTTTTCAACTTTCAAGTTTGTATTTGCTGGAGGTGAATGAGAAGCCTCGTACTGTGGTAGCTCTATTCATTTATTCATTTTATATTGTCTTGCAGGGGAGTTGGCAAAAGGGGTCTGATCTGAAAGGAAAGGTGTGGGTCTAATTTTGTACATTCTGTTTTGTCTAATTTATTTATTGCGTGTGCTGTTTAGGCGGACGTTTTCCTATTTCCATGTCTTTCTAAAAGCATGTTATCGTTTCACCAGCAGCTAAAAGGGATCGTGAGCTGAAAACGGGTGGATGGTGAGCTTAAAAGTGAAGGTTTGGTTTTCCATCTCTTTTCCCTGATATCTTTTCTGTTGTGTGAAAATTTGGGCAAATTATGCTAACTAATGCATTATTCTCCATCCTGCAGATCTCTTGGTAAATACTAACACAAAAGGGCCGCTGGACTGCAACCTCTTTGTCATGGATTTGAGGATTGAGTTGAGGATCTTTCGATCGTGTGATCTGATTAGTCAGTGGTAATTTGGCTCAAGAATCGTCTTTACTAAAGGAGGATGAGAATAACTCGCCATTTGCTCGGAGGCACAAAAGTTAATTTCAAAACCCTGGATCTGTATTTCGTTCGTTTCATTGATTGATTGTTGTAATTTAGTTGTTTTTGTTTTGGTTTGTGTATGTACTGTGTGATTATTGATAGAAATTGCGGAATGGTTTAGTTGTACTAGTTGGATTTGACTCTAGGCTCAATCATGTGTTTTTACTGATTTTTGGATGAATTTGTTTGAATTCCGGTTGACTCGATTGTAGAATAATTTGATCTTGCTCACACGATTCCTTCTGCCGGATAATGATGTGTTAGTTTCCAAGCTTTTGGTTTAAAGTGTTTATGAGTACGTATGTGTCCGATTACATTGAGGCTGATTATTTTTGGGGCAGGGCTCTACAGGTGATTTCTGTGGGTATGCATCTGCGTTGTTACTATTGTACTTGGGTGTTAACAAGACGATACTGTTTTGGTGGAAGGGGGTCTATTTACGTTCCTTTCGAACTGGTGAGGGGCAATAATCGGTTGTACAGTTAGGCGGTGTCACTGGTTGTATTACTGTGCTCATTCAGATTTGTATTGGGGAAAAAAAGGTGGGTGGGTAGAGTTAGGGGGGTAGAAATTCGAGGACTGGGAGTTAGGGACCTCGATTGTTCGGGGTAGATGGTATTGGGGCACGAGTTTGTTGAGTCTAACATTGGGGGCGCATGCTTAGGGTCAGGGTAGTGTTCCGGGCTTAAGTATGTGGATTTGTGAAGTCGGTTATTTGTGTTCTGCGTTCGAGCGGCACGTGCATGGATTTTGTTGCTCTTCTACACCTGCCATAATCTAAATGATTCATCAGACGTGTTCTCCTTATTTGAGGGCCACGAACTGATGGATCATTTGGATTATGGTGGCTGCAGAAAGGCGGCAAAAGTTGTGCATCGGCTGCTTGCATGCAAAATATGAACGGTGGCCTGCTTTGTCTTTCATACTTTTACTTAGCTCTCATGAAAAGATCTTGTGCATTGCCTTTTGGTGTTTTGCATTTTTTGTCCTGCCTCCATGTGTATAATGGTGTAATTGAATTGGAATCTAGATTCTTGTTGATTGTTTCCCCTCTGCCGCACTGGGTTGTTGGTGGTAGGAGGTAGGGCAGGGCATGCCTTTGACATATTGCCATTGTTTGAGGGTGCCTCTCTGCTCTTGGGTTGCTTTGTTTTGTGTCACAATGCGTCCGCCTTTAAAGCATGCTCAGAGTTCGGATAATGTTTTGTCCTTGACTCAGGAAATTGTGGAAGATGTCCGCTTGTATATTGCTATCAAACCGCAAGTTCATGGACTCCGTTGCTTCTATACTTACCATATTCCAGATCATTCGATATGCGTGTCCTTCCTATTTGGAGGGTACGAGCTAATGGGTAATCTGGACTGTCGTGGCTACAGAAAGCCCGCAAAGATTGTGAATGCGCTGCTTGCATGCAATATATAAATGACAGTCCACTTTTGCCTCGTTGCACCTTGAGTATCTCCGCTCCGATTGTCTTGGCACCAGATATTACGGTTATATTGTTTTATGTGTTAATGGTTGTTAGCCTGGTACGCGATAGGATGAGTCTTAGGCTGCATTATGTGTAGTTTCAGTTGTTTAAAAGGACCGGGACACATGCCGGACTGGAGCCGACGTCACTGCATATCATGACATCATTTTTTTTGGGAATGCTATACAAATTACTCTTACCTTAGCAAAAATATGTTGAGTTTACACCTTGCTTTCTCATGTCAATGGTTTTGGGGGTGTATCGTTATTTTTGCTTTTTTGGGGGGGGGGGGGGGGCTCTAATCCGGGCTGTTTGTAACTGCGTGCAGATCCTTCTCCTCAGATACCGCTTCTATGCTTTGAATTACGCATGGTCTTATTGCATGCTAGCTGTGCACTGAGTTAGTAGGGCTGCGGTTAAATTAGATAGATATTAAATTAATTTGTGATGTTTTCATCTATCAAAAGGGGAGGGGTGGTTCCTGAAGTAGAGCACAACAACGCATGATAAACAACATTTGCATCTTGCATCTGATTAGCACGTTCATGACTTCCGTTTCCCTTCTATACTTACCATAATCGAGATTGTTCAATAGATGTTCCTTTCTTTTGTGAAAAACGACAACCTAATGGATAGTCTCGACTATGGTGACTGTAGAGGAGTAGTGGGAGTTATGAGTGGTTACTCACGTGCCAGATGTAGTTGCTCGATTATTTTAGGTTGTTGATCTTCCATTTTCTCCCTGTTTAAGATATTTGAGCACTAAGTATTTCATTTTAACCACATTGTGTGTTACCTGCCCATTAACAACTTGTGCAGCCAATTGTGGGGTCATACTAGACAGGAATAGAAAATTATTATTATATTTGGATGCCGTTAGTCCATTCGTGGCTTTAGGTAGCTTTCCATGGCTAGCATTATATAAATGACTCATGAGGTTTTTCTTAGATTATGGTGGTTACAGAAAGGCAGCATAAGGTGTGACCTTCTGGTTGAATTCCTATGTAGATATCAAGTGATGCATGTCAGTTTGAGTAGGTGGACCATGGTAAGCTGTTTCATGGCCTGTTTACAGCCTAACTTTGGGTTACACCGATTTGTTGGGGGGCCGGCTGCACCTTTACTGGATGCGACAGGTCCTTTTCTTTAGCAAAATGCTTTAGAAACCTGTGCTACTACTGTCTTACTTGCCCTGTTGTATCCTGACCCCCATACTTCCGACCTTGGAGTGCATATAGTTTGGTGGATAAAAAAAAAGGCAGTTTGTAGGTGGCACTGTGTCGGGGGGGCTGCACTGATATTGGTGTTGTTGGTTCAGCAGGTCTGGCCGCGCAAGTGTGTTGCGTTTGCCCACCAAACTTCCGTGCAGTGCCCTTGATGGCTTGCCCTTTGCATTCCGAATTTCCCTTCTTCAACAGTGGTGGGAATCCTTTATCGTGCGTGGAACTTGGTATCTCAAGAGAGTGGGTAGAGTTGTAGTTGTTGGACTTGCGCCATAATTACCGTAATCCATGATTAACATTAGCTTTTATGTATTATTTGCGTTACGTTGTTGTTTATGAGTAGTATTTTTAAATTTGAATTGCGGAGACAAGATTGTACTGTGGGAGTTCCGTGCCTGGTATTCGTATCATCTGTTTGCTAATTTGCTGCTTCTCTGACAATGTTTTACTGTGTTGCCTGTGGAGGTGCTGCCTTATGCTCATACCTTGGCTCGTGGTGACATGGTTTGCTACGAATCTCCGGAGTAGCGCACCTAAGGTGACTATGGCTTTAATTGCGTCGTTGTGTGCAACCACAATACCGTCCTTTATGGTATTCTTAATTGTCTTTTTTCACCCCTGCTGATAACTCCTTTGTTGCGTATAAAGTTATGTAGGTTGCGGCTGTGTCGTTCTAGGTGCCTTCTGCCACAAGTACCTGGCATGCGGAGGAGAGTTTTCTTGTTTTTAAAAAGTTTACCTGTCACAGAGTTGCAAACAAGGCGGTCTACACTTTTAGGATTATTGCTTTCAGCGCTTTTATTCGACTTCATTTAGAGGAATTTATTATTTGGAGTTCTTATTGTGCTTCGCTTTGTTGCGTGTTAAAATAGACATTATTTACAAGATAACTACTCTAAAAGAAATCTAAACACAATATCTGAGCTTCGATGTAATACGGTATATGGGTTCTACTTTAATACATTCCTTTGTTGGTTTCATTTTTTACGGGAAATTTGTCGTACGCCACAACTCTACATTCTAGGTTTAATCGCGGACCCATACTCTGTATAAATGACTCCAACATTGACTCGTGTTTGGCTGGAATGGGGTAACTCACGTATGGGAAAGTCTTCTTGCTAGGTCTTTGATGTCTTCTCCGACCATAGTTATGTTTTTTCGTGCCGTGTAATGAGACCCCGCTTAGTAGGGGCGTAGGGGTCCTGCATGGATTGCTTGTAGTACTTGTGCTCCTTATATAGCTTAATTATTAGGCGTGCTTGTGTGGCTTTATGGCTATGACTGCTTGTGCTGCTTGTTCATTCTGCATTTTGTTCTCGCTTACAGTCCACATAGTTTTTCTAGGTGCTCTGCAAGGCCCGTTCTGCGAAATTCGTTCGCCCACGAACAGTCTGTACGCTTCTCAAAGGTAACTTCCTAATCTGGAACAATTTTTGGGAATGCTTGCGATTGACAGTTTACTGAGTTACCTTGATTTGTTATAAGTGCACATAATTGTTTCTGCGTGTCCAGGGCTTCTTACCTTTTACGGTGCTAAGTTTCTCTAGTCTGCTCTTTGTTTTGCCTTTTTTTTGTGATGGAGATTATACAGCGGAATAGGTGTCTTTTTGTTGTTAGTTGTGGTTTAATCGAGAAAAACACCATAAAATTTGTTGTTGGTTGTGGTTCACTGATGCGTGTCGTTTCCGCAACAAAATTAAATTTATAATCACTCACTAACTCTACCTATTAGATAGTGGAAGTAAGGGTCGAACCCACAAGGACTGCGTTTTATCTTAAACTAATTGTCTATCTAGTTATAATTATTAATACTAATAAGAAATGGGGGGGGGGGGGTTGTTTGTGATTGGACTAATTAACTAAATTAACGAATAGCTAAACTTTAATATCGAAATTGTAATAGCCGATTCCTATCACTTTGATTAGCTTAATCACTCTCCTAATCTCCAATTAGAGATCTCGGTTGTGGAATTAGATGATACCATTAAGTTTATCGAGGAGCTATTACTTAAGGAATGTTCGTTTACATTTTCAATCCATTGTCGTTTCGATAGCTTTCTTAATCGGGAAGAAACGTTTTCTTAGTCACTAAGTAATCTCTTAATGCAAACCCGGAACAAAATTGCGATTGTTCCATTGTATCATTTGAGGAGCTTTCCTTGGTATATATGAAGTCAAATGACACAAGTTATAGGTTCATTCTCAACTTACACAATCTCAATCTACACAATTTTAGAAGTTTGTGTGTAGTGTCGGGATTAGAAACCGATCTTATTTCGTAAGCACGAGGTGCCGAGACTACAAAATAACTCCTAAATGATCATACCTCATGTTGATATCTAATTGAATCCCAATCAAGCTGCATACTCAGCAAAATTTCGTGTCTTAAGAAGAAGACACCGAGCTGCTTCCTTCGCGGTGTAATTCCAGTCACCTGCTTCAACTTCAAAACCCATTTTCTCCTTCGTTTCTTATGCTTTTTGGGTGAAACAAAGCTCTAAATTGTAGTACTCTTCAACGTCTACAATTTCACAGAAGCGAGTAAGCCCAAATATGTTCATGATGATCGCTTTATTGGCTCTACAAATTAAGGTGTCTTTCTGAATGCAATTCTGGACCAGTTTGTGTATATTGGTCATATCTCCTTCATTTGGTAAGATCAATCCTTGATTATTGTTTCTATTTACTCTTAAGATATACTGAAACAAACTCCCATTGGTTAATTTCATTTTCAATATGATTTACTTGCCCAAATCATATTCAAAAGTAAACCCTTGTTTCGTTGTTCTTCCTGTGAGTATCATGAACATAGGGTCTTCGTAATTTGATCATAACAGTCTCATTTTTTAATGTATTCAATCGAAACAAAACCCTAAATTGAAGTTCAGTTCAAGATATTGATGTTAGGCTTTTGAAAGGCTTGAAAACCTGTCGTTATGATCATGTTATAGTTCCTAGAAGTTGGATGCGCATATGGTACTCTGTTTTGGAGTAGCTGTGGTATTTGGGCTATAAATTCTTGAATAGTTAATGAAAGTTGACGTTTGATATGTTGAAATACTCCTAAGAGGAAGGGTTATGATTTAAAGTTGGTTTTGTGCCTAAATAATGAGGAATTCTTGCCTAAATGAGCATCTAAACAGCGGTCATGTGTTCTGAATCATGAAGATGGTGCAGCCTATTGTTGTATTGGATTTGGACAAGTTATACTTGGCTTCTTTGGGAGAATTTTGGTGAGTTGAATACTGATGTATAGTAAATTGATGTACCATGATTATATCGTTTGTCGGAGGCCAATTCATGGAGGTTTTGGATCCTTGTTTCGCGGTATGGAGCCGTTCGGGATAGCTAAGAGTGTAAGTTCATACTTACTATGTCCTTTGCGTGTTGTGAGTAATATAAAGGCAGTTTATGAATATTATGACGTTATGATTATGAATGAATGACGATTGATGAGTTCAATCATGTTTTGGTTTATGAGAACACGGTATAGCACCTAATAATGTATCTTTTGGTTACTAGGGCATGCGTATATGAATGTGTATGGTAATATGAGTGGTGTTATGACTCATATGACCTTGTTTAGCACATGTAAATGGCATATGATGCGTCGAGTCATAATTTGTGTGAATAGTACCCTTTGAGGGTGATTAGAACATGCTTATGCACACGGTGTGCATGATTATATGATAATACTAGTAAATGATGGTTTTTGAGATGTGAACGTGGTCTGTGTCCGCATGATCTATTCGATTGCGTGAGTACACATGGTGTGTTCTTGTATTTGTACGTTGTTAAATTAGTGAACTCTATGATAGGATGAGTTCTCAAATTGACATGTGTGGAAACGTGATTCATGTGAATTGTAGTTCATATACATGAGTATAGTCGTATATGTGAAAGTGTTTGTGACTGGTGATTGACGAACTAATCACCTGATGCATATGAATTGTATAGTAAGAGGTGATTGACGAACTAATCACCCGATGTAAATGTATTGTGGCTGGTGATTGACGGACTAATCACCTGTTGTTTGATGTCTTATTAATTGATGATTGACGCACTAATCATCTATCGTATGTATAAGTTAGATGGCAATTTGGTTAAGGAGCCTCAGTGGTTTGATGGGGGAGTACCATGAGGTGATGAACGTATGACAGAAAGTCGTAACCTCGAATTTCGGTTGCGTGATTGAAATGACCCTGATGGGCAATATTGATTGTCGCCTTAGGAGAGATTACCTCGAATTTGGGTAAGGACCTCCAAGGGGTGTGCACACTAATGACTGTTAAGGCATGCATAAATGAGGGGAAGACGTTCTCCAACAAGCGAGTGAGCCCGCAATGCGATCTTTGCCGCCCTCGCGTCGTTCCCTTACCTATTGCCAACGAATCTATAAATTGTATATTGCAAGTTATGTATCGTATTGAGTTATGCTCTGAGCATGATTGTGCTATGTGAAATGTATAGTCTAGTTCTGAAATAGAACTATGAATGATATGTTCTGCGATTTAATGAATTATGTGTTTGAATTCGAGTTGTGCTTAGAGGTGGAATATGATATTCCTGCTCATATATGTAGCCTTAATTGAAAGTGTTAGTATTATAATCCAGCATGACTTGATATATGATCTATTGTACTTATAAGGAGGGATTCATGCTAGACAAGTAGGTGATCCTTGTTATCTGATAACGTGATCCCTGTTATCTGTGAGTCTTTGTATGCAACAAGTTGCACCTAAGCCTAAGTCTACTTATATTGATTGGCACGTGTATGCAATTGAAGTTTCAAGGTCATGTTATATGCGTTGCTATTATGATCTTGCTTTAATTTCTCTAAATGGTCGGGGCATGAGTAATGGGTTTGATTACCCAATCGTCGTCGGTCTCAGGACCTATATATGTCGGACAAATGAGGGCAGGTGTACCTCAGTAGTCCTATATGTGTGTCGTAAGTACGATGAACTTACCAGCTTTTGCTGAGTTACCCCTGTCCATTCAATTCATTGGAATGGGCAGTGTCGGGTTTTGTTAAATGTGCAGGTGTACGTGTATAGGTTCACATACTAGTGGAGAGGACGAATCACCAAGTCTAGTAGAAGTCAGGTCGTATTAGATTTTGGTATTAGTATGCCAAAGGTTATAACTTGTAAACAAACTGGAAGTTTTTGATATACTTGTATAATATAATAATCGTTTGTAACCGAGTTATTAGTGTTTTATGTTTTGGAGAGCCTTGTATCTTCCTTTGGGGGAGATACGGCGGTAACAGGTCCGATTTAGGCTAATGATGCTTCCGCTAATAATATTGTTAATTAAGTCTTAAAACTAGCTTAGAAAATCGGGCTGTTACAGAAATACTACGGACATGTAATTTACTATCGATACGGGTCTAATCATCGATTCACTCAATTAGTCTAAGATAGATTGGTTAACCGAAAACCCCCTGAAAGCAGGCGGACTCTCGATTTTATCTTTCTGACTCGTTAAACCCCGTGAAAGCACGCCAGTATAATCCTAACTAAATTATATTAATCTAACCATGAAAGCACGAATCAAATTATATTAAAAGAGACCTAAAACACTCATGTTAAGGAATTAATCAATCCAAGTCTAATAAGGAGAAGAGTACCGTATACACGACTTCAAAACAGTTTTTTTCTTATTTTTATATGTTTTTTTTTTATTTATAAGTTAGAGTTCGTCATCCACTTCCTTAGTCATAT
The DNA here is from genome assembly GCA_963457585.1 of Spergularia bocconei. NCBI lineage: Eukaryota > Viridiplantae > Streptophyta > Magnoliopsida > Caryophyllales > Caryophyllaceae > Spergularia > Spergularia bocconei. The sequence goes on along the minus strand of OY734943.1, from coordinate 21,905,532 downwards.
AAGAGCAAGAGGTTATCACATATAAGCACAATTCTATAGAAAATTGGGCAGCATTTCTCCTAAAAATGGACAAAACCAAAATTTTATGACCTGTAAATCAGAAAATATAGCTACTGCCAGCACATATATAACCAATTTAGCACAACACCACCACAAAAATACATCCACAGCTTCATATCCACTCCCCCACACTTAAACTCGACATCGTCCTCGATGGAGTAAGCGAAACAAAACAGTAGCATATAAAGGTCAGAGGGATTTCGGTACTTAGCTGGTTGTTTGCATGGAAGCCTCAGTAGTGTGTATAGGGGCAATGACCGTACTATTCCGGGTCTTCATAATGTGCTCATCATTTGGAGGTGGCGGCAACAGTAGGCAAGAATGCAGAAATGTCAGCTTGGCAGGGAACATGAACGTGGCCAGGTAGTAGTATGCTCAGCTCTAGTCTCCAGTAATAGCCAGGTAACTTTGAGTATAGCAGCTACAACAAGAAACAATCCTGCAAAACAAGAGACGGAAACAACAACCAGTGAAGTATGGAGGTAAAAGAAAAAATAAGAAAGAAAACATATTTTTGGTGACCGACACTATTTACATCCCCCTACAAAGGTCGAAACTCGGGGAGGCACTTAAACCGACTCAACTAACTAGCTAGAGTACGTAAAACAGAATCTAAACAAACGAGTGAAAAGATAATAGAAAGATTGGTTTTCCTCCCAATGAGGGTCATGTTTAATGTCGTTGGCTCGACACTAGTGTAGGCATAACATTAAACTCCAGCCCCTCCAATAGCAACTCTATCCATAGCCATCTCCCGTGCACTATAAACCAAGTGAAGCAGAATTTTACGAGCCTCCAAAAATATCATGAAAATATAAAACGAAATAAGATGCTCAAGTTTACGGAAAGGGGTATCATTGTGCTCTTTATGATCATAAATTTGTTCCGTATATATCAATTGATCAGTGGGTTTCAAGGAGTCAGAAGACGGTGGCTTAAGAAATTGGTGTTTTTCCCAGGGAGGTTCATGGTGAGAAAAGCATTCATAACTATTTGGCAGAACTGTGGGAGGGATATTGTCTAAATGAGATGTGTTTTCCTCAAAAAGTGTAGTCGCCTCATGCGAGTCTTCTAGTAATAAAAGTAAATCATCAGACTTCTCATTATAAGCATTGTCCCTGAATGTATCCGTTTCCTCCATAAAGTCGCCTACAAAATCAGATTACAGTGGCTCATTAATGTCCCCCTCAAGCTCATTCTCGTTTTGACACTCCTTGACTATTCGTGATTTTTGGAGTTGTCTCTCTCTAAGAACCTCTTCAGTGGACTTAACTCCAAGTAGCCACTCTAAATCATTACAATCATCAAACTCATCCTCATAACTGTCATAATCTAATACATGTTCCCCCACCTTACCTTCATGAAACTCCTCGTGAGTGCCCTCAAATGTCTCTATGGAATTGTTAGAATCAGGGGAGGTAGAAGAAAAATCAGACTTATCAGAAAGTGCACTCCCAAAATTAGGACTCATATTGTCAGAGTGGGTAGGGGAAGTGAGCAAATCAGTAGCACAAACATCAGGCTGATTATCAGATGAGGGTTCAATGTAAGACTCACTAGTTTCCACACTATTTGCTTGGACAATTCTTAAGGGAAATGGGGCTCTCCTTATAAGGTCAGAATAGTCAGTGGAGGATTTTGTGGTAGCTTTTGTCTTCTCTTTACTCAAATCAGCTTCTTCTCGATCCTTATTTCCAACCTCAGTTTCTTCATTATTATTATGCCTAATTTCATTATCCGAGGGCATCTCAAGAACCATATTATTAATTCGACTCAAAGAGGCACAAATCTGACCTAGTTTTGCTTCTAGTGACTCAAGGTGATTGTTAGACTTTTCCTCACAGTTAACAGTTTTTGACCGGGAATAGCGAGGTGTTATTTATCCATTCTTACTTTTTCTGATTTATATGTCTGAGGATCCGCATAGCCCTCAATTTATGTGTTATTTATCCATTCTTACTTTTTCTATTATGAAATTAAGAAAATATCTTACAAAACTTAGAAAATATGAATAAATAAATATACCCAATTTCTCTCTCCTCTCTCTCCCACCCCACCTCCGACCAACCTGCCGCCGGCGGCCACACTCCCTCTCCGGTTGATATATCACCAACAACCCCAGCCAAAAAGACAAACGAGAAAACGTGCAAAAATAGCGAAAACTGGGTTCCACTCGGCCAGTCGCTCGCCGAGTGGAGCTTTACGCTCGGCCGAGTGGATGTGCGCTCGGCGACACCCACTGATCCTCCAACGCTCGGTCGAGCACTCGTCGAGTGGGTCGCCGAGTGTATGTCTTCTTCTCCTCTTTTGCTCCCTTTTCCTCGGATTTTCGCCTCGGGTCCCGCCCAAATGCTCTTTTCCCGCAACTCGACTCTCCAAAACATCGGATTCTGCTCCGAAGTGCTCCGTAGGGGTACCTACAAAAGCCAAATACAAACCGCAGAACCCGATTCTTGTGCAAAATAGAAGATATACAAAAATTTACAAAATAACACCAAATTGAGCCGAGATGAGCATACACATGAAAATGGCGGGAAATAAGCTATAAGAACATCATGAATTGGGGGACGAGGTGCATTATTTACACGTAAAAAGGGACCAAAATAGTCATATATCACTGAGCATCATTGTTTTCAAGTGGAGAAACTTCTTCATATTCATCAAATTCATCATATGAAATGACATCAACATTGTTTGCAGGCCTCCTGTAAACATTTCCACCTGACTGGTAGTTAGGAACTCTTCCTTTGTTCCTGTTGTCAGAATTCTTGAGTTTGCGACAAAATTGGCTGATGTGTCCCTTGATGTGACAGTGGGAACATTCCTGCAGCCTGTAGCATTCCTCTCTGGTGTGGCCAATCTTGTGACAGTATGAACATTCCATGTTCTTGTCTTCTGGATCAGTTTTCTGCCTCTTCCATTGATTTTCTTTGGCTCTTCTCAGAAAATTACCAGAACTAGATACATAGGCATTAGCTTCTGACAGCAAATCCACTGATTCTGAAACCTATTTCTGCTTTTCCACCTTTTCCAGCAAATGCAAAGCATTATTCATCTTTGGAGCAGGATTCATTGTCAGCAAGTGATCCTTGACATGCTCATAAGAATTGTTTAACCCCATGAGAGATTGAATCAGCTTTCTCTGATTTTCTCTATCCAGAGTTTTCTGCAACAATTGACAGGTGCACATTTCCATAGCACCACAACAGCAAACCGGAATTGGATCAATTGCATCCATTTCTTCCCAATTACGCTTCATTTTCCCATAGTACTCGACCAAAGAAGCATTGGCCTGTGAAATGTTTGCTGATTCCTTATTCAATTGATAGAGTTCAATCGAATTTTTCTGACCATATCTCTCAGCAAGCTCGGTCCAAAGTTCGTGAGCTGAAGTATGGTAAGATGTGTATTCCCTGATGTCTTTTGACATGGAATTTTGCAGCCACTTGAGAACTGTCAGGTCACATCGAAGCCATTGATGATATTTCCTGTCAGTTTTTGCAGGTTTAATTAGCACAGGTTTCATCCAAAAACCTGCCTTGTTCTTCGCAGTGAGTGCAAGAATTGCATCACGTTTCCAAGCCTGGTAATTTGAGCCTGTGAAGGTGCAACCAATCAGATCAAGGTTCGGTTGATCCGCCGAGCCAAGATACAAAGGATCATCATATATCTCATATGATCTTGTAGCAGAAGTTTCAGTAGTTTCTGGCGCCATTGCAGCTTGTTGAAGAAGCTTGAATTAGAAGATTCGAAGAATTTAGTGAAGAATCAGCGAAAAATAAATTAGCGAAGGATTTCTCGCAAATTTGGCAAGATTATGTGTAAATCTTACAGAATTTGTGACAAAGAAGTGTGCGGAAGCTTATACTAGAAGATTTTGAGAGAATTTTGTGTGAGAATCGTATTCCTGAACATCTGATACCATATTAAGTAGCTCTAAGTGAGCTCCATTAATGGCAGAAAAGTAGCTTGAAGAAGAAGATTAAGAAATGTAGTGAAGACAGAGAGTAAATATGAAATGGAAACTTTATTCTCAGAAAACTTAATTATGATTTACAACCTTATGAACTATATATACACATGATATGGTTAGCATATGAACAGAGGCAGTTATTAGGTTGTTACAGGTTGTTAGGAAGTTAGTTACAGGCTCTAACAAACTTTGACCAGAGTTGACTAATGTCAATACGGATCACTAACTAATAGTAATCTAATAGAAAATACTAGTATAATACTCCGTAGAAAATATATAATAGAAAAGAACTGTCTTCTTTCCCCGGTTCTCTTGCTACCTCGGGTTTTACTTTACGCAATCGATCGGATCATATAGATATCCCGTCAACACAACATAGGTCATCGAAAGGATCTCGGAGATTACGCACTAGCAATGTTACTCCCCTTTTTTTCTTAAATTGTCAATGTTCTGTATAAATTTCTCTACATATTCCAACTAAATAGACGATAATCATACAAACGAACAAATGTATCAGCTAGTATATGTGTATTGTGTCAAACGATTACTTATATAGCACAGATAGATATTTTATGTAAACAGTGTTCAAGTAGTCTCTTCAGCTTCATTCCTGATGAGGTTAAAATCTTAAGAGTTGCTGTATGTCGGACACGTAACACATTGTCACATTGCAAGTTTTTTGTGGTTGAACATCAGAAAAATACAAAATCCAGCGCAGCAATTTCCTCTGGCTAATCACGTTACATCCCAAAACCTCAGGATTTTGTGTCCCGCCACAAAAAAACATGTGTATCGAGTGAAGTAGTGATGGTGAACCAAATTTAAATCCTACTCCAGACACTTGAGAAAATTATTACTTTTTTAGAGCCTACTCACTTAATTATTAATGATATGGATTTCACCTGAGTCGTGTAGCTTAATGTTCAAGCTTTGAACTTAGATTTTACTTTATTAATGTGTTTATCCTTAGGTGTAGATTTACTGATTTAAGCTTGAAGTGTATTAGGTGTGCATACATCCTTAAGAGTTGAGAGTTTGTATATATATATACCATGGATGGCACAAATACTATCATAGTCACATCACTTAGAAAAGTTAAGTATATGGTAACTTCTATTAGTGAGAGTTGAATTTGTGATCTTCAGGTCAATTATGCCGAGATATGAACTTTTAATCTCGACTCTAGATAATGAGGTTATCTTCGGACTCGATGGTCATATTCAAATCAACTTGCTTGTGCTTGGCACATTTGACATCTCAATAGCCGAGTTGAGCTTGTAGCTAATAAATGAGTTAGCAAACTATTGTGTATTATAAACTAGCTAAATTGGTTCGTTAAACGTGCAAAGGATTATCTGGACAAGCTTGAATCGAACATAAACAAATGAGCGAGCTCCTCCCTACTTAATTTTCACGAAATATAGAATTTAAAATATTAACTTAACCAATTCGATTCATTGTGCTCTAGGATAAAAACCGATAAGAGTTTGGTTTGAATTTGGATTGGCCGAACCTAAGCGGCCAAGCTTGACTAATAGTGAGTCGAGCTGAATTACTCGAACATCAAGCAGGTTAGCATATTTAGAGCTCGGAAGCTTGCTCTCTAAAAAAAAATTGTTTTGTGAGTTTAGATTTGGTTAAAAATCACCATATTAGTGAATATATCTTCTTTACGTGTTATTTAATTTCCTACGGAGTAGTTTCTATTGCATAACGTTTATCAAAAAAATTATCTTATCGTGACCAACCTCATGAGACTTCAAGTAAAAGGAAAAATAAAACAATTGTGATTACAACACCGAGCTTTTACCAGCCAAGCCCGAGGAGGGTTTAGCTAGCTAGCTCAACGAGATTCAAAGTGAGCTTGAGCTATACTACAAAGGGACGGAGTCGAACCCATGCCTAGGGAACTCGAGCGTGGTTAATTTGACGCATTTATACATACCTCTAAATATTAAGGTGAGTTATTGTGAGACGATCTTATACCAGATTTTGTATATTTTCTTGCATTGAAATTATGAGGTGGGAAGTTGTGATAAGCTAAATGTGAAACACAATCTGCCAACACATAATCCCATAGCAAAAAAGTAGAAAAATCCCCACTTTATCATCATTCACGGACTGAACTTTTTTTTTCCAAAATGATGAGAAAATAAAGGAAATTTTTTTGGGGTGTTCCTCATCTTACCATTCAATCAACAATATGATCCACTGAAATTCAATCTCTTCCCAAACAATTCCCTCCAATCACTCCTCCCCCAATTTGCCTTTATTTTTGTTCTTTTCCTAATATTTCCTCCCAAAATTTATTTCTTGTTAAAATTTTGTGATTGCAAGCACTGTCCTTTTTTGGAGTAGTATAGTACTCCCTCCGTTTCTTTTGTTTCTTTACGTTTCGTTTGAATATGTGAGAGGAATTCAAACGAAACGTAAAGAAACAAAAGAAACGGAGGGAGTATTATACAATTTCCGCATAAATGTAGGACCAGCGTGTTTTCTCAGTAGGTGCCAAGTCCTCAAGTGGATGGTGAAGGATGTCGACATGGCGCAGTAAGTCCATGCAATCTTGGGTTGCTTCGTTGAACCCATAGCAAACAGCGCAGGAAGTGAGCAGCCTGGTCATCAGAACACAAGACATTTTGAGACGTGCTCAACACACGTCTAATCGCATAGCATGACTTGCATTGAGGTACATTTGCACAAACACCTGATGGTTTGTGGCTACAATAACTTCAATGACCCCTCTATTGGAGTTGTGCTGTTTTGCAAAGCCACATTTGTGTCTTTTGGCGAGACACTTATAGCCATATTGGCACTGCAAATTTGTAATAACCTACTCCATCCCTGGTTTTAAGTTCGAAGTTGTGTTTAACTTCAACAGCTGAAGATTTATTTCTTAAACACCTACTTACGAGGGGGATTATTTTAGAAGATGGTATTGGTGTCCCGTGTCTTTCAAATACTTCTAAGTAGTGCATAACAAAACAGATTTCAAACAAACACGTTTAGAGACACCGTTTTTATGATCCGGTGCCCAAATGCATCGAGGTGCAACTGAACAATGAATGTGGTAATGTTGGTTTTACTGGCCCTCGAGCAGGTTCCCAAACTGCGTGGAATTTCGTGATCTACCCTTCCAACGGATGAAGTATGTTTCAGCGTAGACTAATTGCTCTAGTCCTTCAGTTGCATAATTATCGACCATTTAAACACACAGTTTTAAAGATTCCGTGCCCACCAATGTTTTGAGTTCCTTCTAAAACGGATTAAGCCCATTTCAATTCAGAGCACACAAAAACTCAATTAGTTTTATAGTCGAAGTTCACCGAAGTAACTATCTTGACTTGAAAATCAATAGACGTGATAATAATATCACATATCATGTGTCTTCACGTAACACAATATACTATTGTTGGGTGCATTTCATTCATAATAATTGGTAGATACACAGTACGTTTATGTGCTGGTAAAAGTAACTATGAACAACGCAAATTAACCACGCATTCGGAGTAATTGAGGCTCGAGTAATGGCGATAAAAGAAAAGAGAAGCGAATATGTTGGGGGGCCGCCCGCGGCCGAACGACTAGTACAATATAAAAATACTTTCGTAATCTCTAACAAAGGTCCTATATATTGGTCGACAGGAAAGTGTAACGTGTCAACAAAATAAAATTAAAGACAGATAAAGGAGGCAGTACGAGTACGATCCACATGATAAAAGTTAAAAGATGACATGAATAATTGTACTGCCTTTGCTGATTTTAGAGTAACAGTTCACGACTTCACGGGATAGTGAGTACTGAACTACTACTGATGCAATATGATGAGACCTACTCAGCATGACTCTATGAGTACGACCCATGTGATCTGAATTTCCCATTTCACCACTCACTCGAACCTTCAAGGACATTTTATATTTTTATTTCAATCAATTACATACCCCACCCACGTGTAACACAAGTCCTTTTTCTCTTCCTAAAAAAAAAAAAAAAGTATCACGTACGTGATTATTTTTGTACACGTATCTTCCACTTCACGAGTATTTCATCCGTTCCCCTACAAACTTCATACGGAGTATTTTTCATTAAAGGGTGCTCTTCTTTAACCTTTTTAACTTACTCCCTCCATTTCTTTCATTTGTTTACGTATTCCTTTTTTGGCAATTTCAGTCAATTGTTTACGTTTCTATTTTGGGACAAATTAAGCCATTTGAATTTCCCATTACACCCTTACTAACCCCTTAACACTTAATTAGTTGGGCCAAATTATTTTATAAAACTAATTAGTGGACCTACTTATCACTAATCTTTCCTCTAAATTGTAATCACCCAACCCAATCCAATTAAAATGTCCAACGCACACACCCATCATGATTCAGACCTAGTTCATCATTCTCACTGCATTTTATCAAATATTCAGACCAAGCTCATCATCCAAACTCTAGCTCATCTCCTTCGAATTTGTCGATTTTCCCCCTCTCTCTTTTCTGATCAATCTAACATCCATTTTCGCTCTCTCTATCCATGACATTTCGCCATTTTTATCCTCAATGCTGTGGGTTTTGGTTCATGAATGATTTAATTGAATTTTACGAAGAAAAAAATTGAGTTATTTTGGGGTTAAAGATCTGCGTTTTTTTCGAAGAGAGGTTTGTTTTTCTTATTTTTTTTTGTTTTATCTTTTGGGATGGGAAATCTGGGTATTTTTTTGGGAACTCAGAAATTTGGGTTGTTTTGGAAAAACATTAGTTTTGGGAAGATCTGGGTTTCTAACATTAACAAAAAAAAAAAAAATAGCCTTGTGATGTTCATCACAATTATTGTGATTTATATTCACATAGATGGTTTGATCTTATTTCTAAATTCATCATGATCGTCAGGTGGAAGAACAATGGAGATGGAGAAGGAGTAGGAGTGAGAAATGAGAAAGTAGATGGGAAAGAGGAGTAGAATGATTAGAGCATTAATAATATCTTAGTAAGTAATTAGACTAATTACACTCCCTCCCTTGGTTTTTGTGCAACAGGCAATGTAAACAACTCACCGAAATGGAGGGAGTATAATATTTCCTTATTTGTATATGCAAATATCAAAACACTCCTATATTATTTATTGGGTTACAGAAAAGTGAAAAGCTATCCGTCGTCGATGTTTTACTATTTTCCCAATTATAAACTTACTTCTATATGGTACACTGATCATAAATTCCTCCCAACTTTACATATTTCCTAAGATTTGGCAACCATTAGTCCATTATTCACCCGTAAATCCCACCACCACTACAACCACCGCTACCACCATCTCAATTCACAACAATAGCTTCTCCTTGACGTTTTGATCGGATGCATGTGTCTTACGGTGTTGATTGTAGCCTTACGCCTGTAACTGATCTACTTCATTTCTGTAGAATGGTTGTCGGCACTGTGAGTGAATATCGTTGCAAGGTACTCGCTGTGAGTGTCTGCTACTATAGTACTATACATTAAGAGTTGGCTATGGTTGTCATGGTTGATGGATGTCCCGATGTGGGCATGTGGCAACATGAGTACATGACATATATATACTTGGATAGGAAATCACATGTACTGTGAATGCAAAGTTGCAAACTAGCGTTAAGGAGTATAAATTAAATAAAAATGGGAATGGGAATCAGGGAGATAATGGGATTAGATTAGTTTTTTTGAATTTCTTTTTGTTAAGGAGATAGGATTATATATAATGGATTTAGGTGAGATATTGTTAATTGTTAATGGTTAAATAAGGGTATTTTGGGAATATAGTGGGCGATACTAATAATAGGTCGGGTGACAAATAACACCTCTCTATTGAAAATGCAAGTGAGGCATACCTAGATCTGGCAAATCTGACCCAGACCCAAACATTCGACACGAAGTAATTAATCCGAACATCCAAAGTTGACCCAAATTTCTAATCTAAATTTAACTCAAACCTGACCCGAACCCGAAAATGATACGAATTCCGTTTGAACCGATATTGACCCGACCCGAACATGACCCGCACTGAAATTACCTAGACCCGAATAACCAGACATTTTACTGATTTGGTTGAGCAAAAATGACTTAGATTATATATAACACATCTTCAATCATTTTAATTTCCAGTAAAACTTCAAATTAAGATAATATTAGGCAAAATTTTAAGAAATCTGACATTAATTTGATTAGATTTGAACAATTTGAAATCACCAATTTGATCCGTAGTTGGCACCCTCGAACTAGACCCGACACAAACCTAACCCTACCCGACATGAAATAGACCCGAAATACATGACCCGAAAGATCACCCGATCCGAATAAATCTGATCCATATCCGACCCGAATGACCCGTTTGTCAGGTCTAGGCATACCCTTATGTTGTAGTATTACATTATGGACCCTAAAACTCATGTTTTATTTTATTTTTTTAAAAAACTGTGTTTTGCATGCCTCTACGCATTTTACAGACAAATGGAGGGCGCAGTAGTAGCGCTGTGTTGGCCGGGCTCTATAAATATGGGCAAAATGAAGGAGTCTTAGTACAAGCAACTCATAACATTAAGCAAATATATATAACTCGCAGCAACAGAATATAATTCTATCTTTCAAAATCTCGATTTCGCAAATGGCTACCGCTATTCCCCTCGACAACTTGAAGTTGAATGGTCTTTTTCCTGCAGGTCCAACGCAGGTAATATTTACATCATCTCTCACATTTTCTCCCTAAATAAATTTTACTAATTTTCAAATTCTTTTCCTCGTTAATCCTAATTTTTCTCCAATGCCACAAACTAATTTGTTTAAACAACTTTTCTAACTCTACTACGGATACCTCGTGGGCTAATTGAAGTGGGATCCCAGGAAGTATATAACTCGTAGCAACAAAATAAAATAAACCTATCTTTTAAAATCTTGAGTATGCAAATGGCCGCATTATCCATTCCCCCTGAAAGAAGTGGAACTAATTAATTTAGCAGAGGGATCAGTATATATATCTAATATATTAGTGGGGAATGTCCGCTGCATGGTCTCTCATTTTTTTTTTTTCCTCAGGTTACACTCAATTTTTAGTCTTAAAGACGAGTAGCTAGTAACTAATAATTCGATAAGAACTGTACTTTATGATGAACATAAATTTTCAACTACTACGAATATGTGTACCAAAATACCAAATCACTGTAAAAATCTCAAAAAAAAAAAGCCTAAGACAGTGATTTTCTTAATGGCATGCATTAATGCATTATTCATGGGACGTTCATTACATTTAGACCGACGCACAATCATGTGGTTATACGAGGTTAACAACTACGGAGTATTGCATATATAAACATGTCATATTAGAAGAAAAGTATGCATATAATATATTTCATTCGATTTAAAGAGAATAATCTGTTTCATTTTGCATTTTTAAGGTGTCATGTTAAGGTCTAACTCCTTTTTTAATTTTTTTATTGTATATAGGTTGTTTACGATGGGGACAATGCTTCCGCTCCAGTGTAAGTCGTTGAAGTTGGCCGGCCTTTATGGTTGTATGAGCATAAATTGATTACAATATGATGCTCATGTAACTAATCTCTATGCAATGTACTCTGAGTTTAAAATTGTGTAATTTCTTTTGTTTGTGAGTTTTAGGCCTCAAGTTGAACTACGATATAGCGTCAATCAGGCGTGTTTCATCTATTTTAACTTGTGCTAGCTAGTCAAACTCATCATCATCTTGTGTTTAGCTTGTACTTCACTCTTTGATAATAAAATATAAAGGCCATGCATGCAGTTTAATTTGTCAAGCTATATCTGTGAAATTACGCGGACCTGGGCCGCACCCGTAAGGAGGAGACATAGTCCACTTAATAAGCCCAAGGAGGTTCCATCCTAAAACCAATTGGCGATAGGAGGAGTAACTCTTTGGTTTATATAGTAGACAAATCTATTTTATTTTTCCAATGCGGGACACTAATGTGTGGAGTATTTTGGGTGTCATTTCAACAATATCATACAAATTAAATGTGATCAAACACATAGATTCGATCGAAAAGACAACAACAAACCAGAATTTAAACTATGAGTCGACCTCGAGACGATATTCAAGCTAAGCCTGGAGTAAACATCATAGACGCACCCCCGAAAAAGACGATAACAACACCTAGCTAGATCGACATATACATATATATACAAGCTAAGGGCACAAGGCCATAACCAATCTCAAGACAATGAGTCAAGGCTTAATTACCTTGAATACGCAATACCCCCAAAAATATGTAACAGACCCAAAACAGTACCGAGACACATAATTAAACTCAACACAAATTCAAGCCTACTCTTTATACAATTTTAGAAAAGGGTCCTCTAATTCTCCCATTGAACATGAAAGCTAATTAGCTAAATCAGGATTCCGAAAGACGCAACCACAGCAACCAAAGGTACGTAGCAAGAAATCATACACAGAGTGTAGCTCACTCTACCTTCTTCACATGGCAAACCAACCACCACTACATAGTACTAAGATGTCGAACTGTACTACTCATTCACTCACTAATTAAGCGAAAAAATAGAGAACAAGCTTTCCACAAATGTGAGAACCAAAAATTGATCAGAATCATCCCCAAGAATATTGCACCAACCAGTGGCAGGATTCAACAAAATAATCTTTTTCATCTCACATACGCCACATATCATTCGACCGTCCTTCGTTATACCTAGCGGACTACCAAGCTCACGACTCAAACCAAATCGAAGTTTCTTACTCCACACCCCGTCATCTCCAATCCCCCATATTTCGCAATGCCGGTTCTTATTTTTATTATTATTCCCTCCTACAATTGTCATAATAAGTTCTAAACAACCGCGAGTAGTCACCACAACAGACTCCTCATCGGCAGCCTCGATCAATTCCTCTGACAACGGAATGATATCAAACCTCTCAAGGTTAAAATCAAACTTAACAATCCCACGGCTACGACGCCCGTCGTTCTCGTAAGCAAACCAATAAAAACACCCGTCCAAAAACCCATCAGCATTACGCACAGATGCGAAATATGGGAAATCGACGAGAAACGTACTCCATAAATTTCGACGCATAGAGTAAAGCATCACCAATACCTTCCCCCTGTTCGTAAACCTAGCAATCAAAAACTTATAATCTCGAACCCAAAAGCGCAAACTGGGTCATTGATTCGCAGTTCTCCCTCTCCTAAGGATTTACACTGTTCGACCAGTGGCGTAACCCATAATTTACGAGGAGGGTTAATGGAGCGAAATTGTCGGGTAGATGGGTTCCAAATAAGCATTAATCCCTCATAATCCAAGCAAACAAGACCATTAACAACACCAAATTGCTTATAACTCTCGATATTAGGAGTATAACATGAAAATATTGGTGGGATAATTTTGTTGCCATCAGAATCATCAGTCGGGGGGAAGGCGAATGAAGCTTTATAAGAATCGTGGTGAGGAGGAGAAAATGGAGAAAGTGTCGTTCTATTGTATCGGCGGGACTTGTATCACGACGCCAAATCAGAAGGGATGAATCTGCGGCGGATTTGAAGTGTGTGAGTTTGAATGAATGAGAATCGATTAGGGTTTTCCATGCTTTGCATACTGATCGGAATTTGAGCAGATCTTTTACGCGAAGACGACGAAGAATTTGCTCTGTAGTTTCAACTGGCACATGCGTCTGTGTCCGACTGATCTTTCCGTTTTCTGGGATCAGGTAGTCGGAGTTGGTAGAGCTGGTAAAGGTTGACACGACACAAAGCATATGGAATTATAGGGTAGTGTTGAGAGTTTTCAACTCGTTTAATTCAACATGTCAACACGATTAACGAGATGGTTGGATTAGTGTTGAAAATATTGTAATAAACACGACTTTTCCTATTTATTTATAAGTACTAGTCGTAGGAGCGCGCGATCGCGCGCGCTCCCCCAACATTATTCACGTTAGTAATTGACCGGTAATGATAGTGTAATGCATGCGTCGATTATAGTTCGATCATGTTTTGAACTTTGCTTCCCAAGTCATATATACGGAGTAAGTGGCTCTATTTCAGGAAGTCGTCATTAGAATACCTCACATATAAATATTACTATCAATGTACAACAATTTTGCACAATATCAATGGCTCTTTCATGGAGTATGGGATTGGATTTGCACAATATCAATGTGTTATCGGATTGTCAGCTTGCGGTGAAAGGCATCACTAATCTTTCTCAACCAAAGGACAAATTAACCAATGTTTATGCTCTTTGTAGGGATATGTTGGCCACTCGTACCGATATTACCATTGATTACATCTCTCGTGATTGGAATCACTTGGCAGATTCTCTTGCAAAGAGAGCAAGATGTATGTTGTCCCTTAATCAAAGCCATTTTCAATCGGCTCCGGATGAAGACCTTCGGCATTTCTTTGATGAAAATTTTATTTTCATGCCCTATAAGTAGGGAGTGCATTTGATACAATGTATTTTCTTTGAACTTTGTTTGTGTCTGTGTAAACGTTACTTCTTATTAATACTACCATCGAAATTACCAAAAAAATGTACAACAATTTTTGGTTTTTTGCAACTCTAAGCTCACAAGCTTCTCCTTTGCAGCAACCAGCTTCTCAATCTCTTTCAAAACAATGAAACATACGCTAAACACTTGTAACTTTTGAAAATGATGTAAAGATCACACCACACAAGCACATCTCAAGACCTTGCGAAAACATCTGCTCAAGTATGAAATGTATGCTAAGAAATTATAGCACATAAACCTTATGTGCACACTATAGAGAAGGATCACATTTGTATCATTTTGCGGCTGATGATCTCATAGCATACATAAATGCAGGGCCGGCTATTTGGGTGTGCAGCCCGTGCGCCCGCACAGGGCCCCCTAAATATTGGGGCCCCCAACACCCAAGTCCAAGCCCAAGTTTTTTTATTTTAGAGAAAAAAAAATAATAAAGCTTGAGGAAGTGAAAGTAATTAACAGGGAAAGGATCAAAGGAAATAATGAGACATCCGTTTAATTACTTCCTTCCTTAATTACTTACTCATTTGATCTTTTTCACATAATTAGCTCACTCCTTATTTATTTCCCCCCAAAATATTAGACTCATTTCTCAAAAAAATAGTTTTAAGATGTCAAGAATTGTTCTAGTTTGGGAATTGACAAAGCAAATTTTTCTATTCATGCATTTGTCTTCATATATATCGAATGCCTTATACTTATTAATAGTCTGATCACTGAAGACAAGAAGGATCTTGTTAATCAACAACACAATATTCAAGTCGGTTTTAGTTCGTAAATCTCTTATAGCATAAAGAGTTGTATGAATATAAGGGAAAAAAACAATGTTTTTAATCTAATGTCGAGGGGCCTCGTATTAAGATTTCGCACAGGGCCCCTAAAATCTCCAAGACGGCCCTGCATAAATGTAGAGATTATATAAAAATTTACACCCTCGATTGTAGTACAAAAACTACTAATTGCGTCAAAGCACCATGAAGGGGGTGCTCCATTGCAGGATACGGATCTTCGAACCTTTCATCTGACACAGAAGTCTCAGCCAGAGGTAGCCATATAGTCCTCTCTTATACCTTTGCAAAAGTCCTCTTGAGTGTGTGCATTGATTTCCCAGGATGCTAAGTTTATCACCTCATGATTTACTTGCCTAAGCTCTCTCAGCGAAGCACTGCAATTCTGGTGAGATAACATAAGCCAATTCCTTACACGGGTAATGTAATAAAGCACTCTTAGCGAAGCATAACTTAACGGTTGGTAATCCTAGCTATGCTATGTTGAATTTCTGGAAATTGATTTTCCTTGTTGATTTCCGATTTTATGCCGATTTGATTTTGGTTTTCCATTTTGACTTATTTTGTAGCTAGGGTTTCTTATATCTAGGAATCTAGAATCTGATGCCATTTTTGTTTTCCATTGTATGGCAGGTCCATGAGGTATAGAACTTGCCTTAAATTCTGATTTTAATTCTTCTTCGTCTCTCTTCCTTTACCCTTTTCCTGACTTTCTCCCCTGATTATTATGATTGCTATCTCAGCCAAGAATTACACAACTTTTTAAAAGAGTTTTGGTGGAGATGGTACCTGAGAAGAATCAGCAATGGATGGTAATGCAGTCAAGGCGTCCTCTTGAACCTATTGTTCCCATTCTGAATTCATATGCAAATGAATATGAATCAAAATTGGAGCATAAGAACAAAGAAATTTAATGAAATGTACAACATGATTCACATCATTCCACATAACCAAGAAAGGGATGCAGACACTTGATTTTACCTTGTAGTTGGCCAGGACAAGCAATATTCACTATTCCATCCATGTAAAGGGTTAAAATATCCGTAATGCAGTTCTGGAATGGATGGATTTTGTCTCAGAATTGTTGGTTTTTGTACTAGATGATTAGTTTTTGTTCTGGAATGGTTAGTTTTTGTTTTGAAATAGATTTTTGTCTCAAAAAGGCTTGTTTTTGTCCTAGGATGATTACCTTTTGTCCTGGAATGGTTAGTTTTTGTCGTAGAATGGTTACTTTGTGTTCTAGAATGGTTAGTTTTTGTCGTAGAATGGTTACTTTTGTTCTAGAATAAATGGTTTTGTCTTCGAAATGGTTACTTTTTCTTCTGAAATAGATGCTTTCCGTCCGAGGATGGTTAGTTTTTGTTTCAATATGATTGATTTTTGTCGAAGGATGATTAGCTTTTGTTCTAAAATGATTAGTTTTTGTCTTAGAATGATTAGCTTTTATTCATGGGTGATTATTTTTTGTTCTGTAATGGATGGATTTTGTCCTAGGATGGTTATTCTTTGTTCCGGAATGGTTAGTTTTTGTTTTAGAATGGTTGACTTTTGTTCTGTAATATATGGTTTTTGTCTTTGGATGAATGGTTTTTGTTCTCAAATGGTTAGTTTTTGTTGTATAATGGTTTGTTTTTGTCCTAGGATTATTAGTTTATGTTCAAGGATGGTTAGTTTTTGTCCTAAAATGGTTGTCTTTTGTTTTGGAATGAACAGTTTTTGATGTGAAATTGTTAGTTTTTGTTTTGGGATAGATGATTTTTGTTTATGAATGGTTGGTATTTTATAACAAAGACATTCATTATAGAACAAAAGTCAGTTATTTTAGGACAAAAAACATTCATTCCCAAACAAAAACCATTCATTTTAGAACAAAAAACATTCATTTCAGAACAAAACGCATTCATCACAAAACAAAAACCATTCATATTTCTATTCTTATATTTTATACAATAATAATGATTGTTCAAATATATTTTTTTGTTGTGGACTGCATAGTTTTTGTTATATAATTGATCCATGTTTATTCTAAAATGATTTATTTTCATATTTTTCTTTTCTTTCTTTTTATTTCCTCACCACCTTAATTCTCTTTCTCTCTCCTCCTTCTTTACCCACTTCCCGACTATCTCATCCCAGATCACCGTACCCCTCCCCCGACAACCGCGCGCCACCTTCAATCGGCACACACGGCTAGCATCGTCGTCGCCTCGCCTCACCCGCCGCCCTCTTTACATCGCCGTCAGAGGTCGTGTTAGTTATGAACGAATGTGAGGAGAGAGAAAAGAGGGAGAAAGAGAAACAGAGTCGCGTGGGTCGAGGGTTGGCGTCGCCGGACGACTTAGGTGTTTCCGGCGACTTTAACGGCGTGTATTCCTCGCCAGAGCAGCAGTTGTTGCGGTGGCGCCGGGGACCGAGCTGGGTTGTGGGTGGGGGAGAGGAGAGGAGAGAGAAAGTGAGAGCTGGGCGTTGCGTGGGTATCTTTTTCTTTTTTTTTTTTTTTTTGATTGGGCTGGTTGGATTGGACTGGCCCACCTGTGAGAGTAATCTGCTCTTTGGATTGGGCCGGGGGGTACAGATAGATAGGTACCCCCGGGGGACCATAGACAGATTGAACAAATGATTAGGAACCACTAAATACTGTTGACTAATTAATTAGAGTTACAATTATAACACTTCCACCACCACGGCAACTGAGTTTTTTGATACTTTTATTAACAAAATTATATATAAATGATTTGAGATTTTAGGAGATAATTTCGAAAACAACTTTTGACGAGATAATCTGAATCATATCAAATCATTTTATTTTTGGAGATAATTTAGAAAATAATATATATAGGCGCAATATATTAGGAAACAACACATCTTGTGTTTGTTTCAATTTAACTCAAAATACGGGTCAACGGGTGGGGTCAGAGTTTAAAAAAAAATGTGTTAAAAAGTAGTCGGGGTTAATATGAATTACAATTCACAAAAACGGGACCTAAAAATAGCGGGTCGCGGGTAATAAATTGTAATTCGTACAAAAACGTAAGTACTGAAATAAATTCGGCTATACTTATTAAATTGTTTTCATTGAATCAAACATAATTTCTCTAAGATGATACCAATTAAACACGTTTCTTTTCGTCTTAATTATAGAAAAACTGGGACAACGGGCCATCTCAAGTTTAACCCAAAAGAATACTGGTCAGAACGGAGTCGAGTTATCCATGGCCAGAACTTGATCAGATTAAAAAATGGGCTATTAACCTTGAACAACGGGTCACATCTGATCGGTTAACTTTTTTTTACAGTCCTTAACTCCTAATTTTGCGTTAATGATGTGTAATAAAATAGAGTTATAACCAAATCCTTCTATACTATTAAAGGAGACTTTTTTGCAGCTCTCACATTAACCGCAGATTTTTAGTGAGTTTTGAGAATTTTATAATATTAAAAGTATTTGATGTTCATATAAACACAAAAACTCACATACTAAATTTAATAATAGTATTAAAATATTTGGTATCCTTCTAAACACATATGCTGACATAAAGACACGATTCATTGCTTCCGAACTATATTAACTACTCCGTATTTTTCAAGTTGTATCATAAGTGACCTAATTCTCATATCCTATTTGATTGGACATTCCGTGATTATATATATAACATATATTATTTTTTTGGATGTTTAAGTGTTTAGTCGTATATTATCTCCCCCGTTGAAAATTATAGTTTTCATTTTATATATCATTTTTAATAGAAAACATTATCATGTGACCTGTGCAATGCACGGGCCTATATATATATAAAAGCTTACAATTTGAAGCGCATTTAGGGTATCCAGAGGCCAAGAAATGCAGGGAGAGAGTCCAATAAATGTTAAACTCTAACTTAGAGTATAAAATATAATCCACATAAAACATTAAAAAATGCACACACAGACTCCAATATTTGTGAAACTCTTATGTAGTAAAGTTATCAAGATAAAATATGATATAAACTGTTATAACTCCGGCTACGTATATAAGAATACTAGGATGAAGGCCCGTGCATTGCACGGGTCACATGATAATTTTTTATATTAAAAATGATATATAAAATGAAAACTATAATTTTTACCGGGGCAGATAATGTACGGCTAAACACTTATTAAACATCCAAAAATATTATATACTCCCTCCGTCCCAATTTAAACACCTCATATGTTTTTTCACTTGGATTAAGGTAGTTTTTGTTTGTTTATAATTGTTGGAGATAATGGTTGGTTTGTTTATAATTGTTGGAGATAATGGTTGATTGTTTATTATTGTTGGAGATAATGAGTTGTTTGTTTATTATTGTTGGAGATAATGAGTGGGTTGTTTATTATTTTTTGAGATAATGGATGGTTTGTTTATTATTTTTTGAGATAATGGAGTATAGATGTGTGGTGAAAACTTACCCCATTTAGTAAGTTTTGAAATGGGGTGTTTAAATAGGGACACCCCTAAAAGGAAAGTGGGGTGTTTAAATTGGAACGGAGGGAGTATGTTTTATATATAATCAGGGATCAGAGTCCAATCAGATAGGATATGAGAATTAGGCCATTTATGATACAACCTGAAAAATACGGAGTAGTTAATTTTAGTTCGGAAAAAATGAATCGTGTCGTTAAGTCAGCATATATATACAACTCCAATTCAGATCAATTTGGATGTTGTTAGATGGATCATGGGGACCTTAGTATGTATGTACGTATGGTTAGAAATAGAGTTTGTTATTGTGTTTAGATGGATACCAAATACTTTAATAATATTATTAAATTTAGCATGTGAGTTTTTGTGTTTATATGGACATCAAATACTTTTAATATTATAAAATTCCCAAAACTCTCTAAACATCTCTGGTTAATGTGAGAGCTACAAAAAAGCCTCCTTTAATAGTATAGAAGGATTACGATACATGTATCACTAAGTTCGTGTCGAAACGTACTTCAATATAAGATCCATTTACACATACGTTTGAAAAGTTAAGTATGATTTTGGTTAAGATATTCCGACAAGTTTAAGACATTAAAAAATGCACAGTCAGTCCAATATTTGTAAAACTCTTTTGTAAAACAATTATCAACATTAAACATAATATAAACTGTTATTATAACATGAGCTACGTATATCTGAATATTACGATACATGTATCATTAAGTTCGTGTCGAAATGTAATTCAAAATAAGATGCACTTACACATACTTTTGATTTGGTTGTGATATAGTGTAACAACCCTAAATTTTGACCAACTATAAATAGAAATAATTTAGAATTGTCACGCCACAATTGACTATCGAGTCAACTGGTAGGCTAGAAATTCGATTACAACAAACCAATAGAAGTAATACAGCGGAAGTCTTAAAATGTCGAACCTACAGTTCTCAAACAAACTCTCAAATTACAACCAAAATAAAATAAAGTCTAGATTGAAATGTGTCTTTTGAAATAATCCCCAATCATGAATCAGCTCCACAAGCACGCAGCCACACATCAAGACCTGTCAACTATGCCATCGAAGATTGACATAGGCCCCAGAAAATGGTAGGGACGAACCAGAAACAGAACGTCAGCACAGGTTGAGTAAGAAATAACAAGCATATATAAAAGATAAGATACGCGCCTTGAGGCGCGTAGCTAACAAGAACGAATTGAAGTTATATCATGAGAATATCAATGAGAATATCATTATTAAAGGAGCATCGCCGCTCATACAATAGAGTTATACGTTTTATATTGGCCAGGGTCCTACCCCATAGCCCCACTTATCGAACTACGTTCGAGCTAGAGTCGTAGTAAAAGCCCCTACTAATCCCTAGTGTGCACACCCCTCGCTAGACGGGCCGGTAGGACGAGCTCCCATCTAGAAGGAAGACTAATAGGAAGTCGGTAGCTAATCCGACCCACAGTAGCTAATCAGAGGTATATAACAGCGGCCGGCCGAGCCGAACATGCGCTGAGACTCTAGGTGGATTAATATATTATCTTTCATCCATTTTATATATATTATTTGCGGATGTATTATTTGATGATACAAATTATAACGATCTTAAACAAATCACGCTAGCATACAAAGCATCATGAGAACCAACAACTAACCACTCGGCCGAGAGACCGAGTTGCTCGAAGCCTTCGGCCGAGAGGCCGAAGGGGCAGCAAGGCCGAGAGGCCGAGAGAAGTAGAACGGCCGAGAGGCCGTTCGCATGCAGGGAATTTGTGAAACAATTGAGCAAAGCAAACAACGATAGTATGATTTCGATGATGAGATTTGAAACAAGTATCATATGGTACGAACGATTGAGTGAGATAAGGCAATAGATGATTATACAAAACTTAACAATGATTCAATAGCAAGCGAGGGAGTTTGTGATCAACGTTCTTACCTTACTTGCTCAATCACAAATCCGTTCAATCACTAAAACGGTACTTCCTCGAACACACAACCTAAAACCAACAATAACAATACACCAATCACTAACTAAACTTCACTAATTAACCCAATATGACTAATAACTCAAACCACACCATCAACATCCATCACCAAAACATGATCATCATACCAATCACATACTAACAAGGTGCAACCTAGATTTACATGCTCAAACGATCTCCAAACATCACCAAACTCGCACAACAACTTCACAATTATACCAATGATATGCTAACACCATTAAATCATCATAATAACTTCTTAAACATAATAATTAGACAAAAATCAGATATGGGCAGAATACTAAATCATCATTAAAACATCATAAAACATCCCCAAATTGAAACCATGATTAACACGAATCATTATAAGTATTCCCTCCAAATACTACTCAAATCCCTTCATAAAATCATCATCAAACCATCATCATATCAATCATATAAACCCTAACTCTAAATCCATTAATTCATGCATCAAAATCATCATAAAGCTTGTTCACAATCTAAACACACAACACCCAACAATACAATCATGTTTAATCTTCAAATAACATGATGAACTAACACTACTACATTAATGACATATTGTAACACCTCAAAATCGTTACATTAGACCCAAAAAAGTGTTACAATAGACCTAAGGTAACGCGGAGGGGCGCTGCAAATACCCGCGCTGCCTTAGGTCTAAGGTAACGCTTTTTTGGGTCTAAGGTAACGCCTATGCATTTGAGTGGTGTAGCGTTACCTTAGCTCATAGCAGTGTTGCAATACGTACCCCCTAATGTAACGAAACAAAGGCAACGCTTTTGCTTTCAAATGTAATGAATTGCAAGCTAATGCAACGCCATGAGTGGTGATGCTATATCGGGAAATTGGCCGGAATCGCAATAATAATAACAATAATAACAAGGCTATGTAGGATTCGAACCCACACATTTTGTGCAAAATTGCACATAGCTCTACCGTTAAGCTAATAGCCTCCATATAATATAAATATTATTAGAGTCACTACAATCAATTAATAAGTAGTAATAATAATATCGGCAAAAACTAAAGTGTGGTAGTGCGAAATTATGCGATACAGGAATTGAGAACGATACGAGTATATGGCGGTTAAACATGTAATAGTAATAAAGTTAAATGATATAAGTGTTTCACAGTGAACCTGATTAATGACCTGATCAGGGACTTCAAATTCACACTCCAAAAATTTCACTTCAGCTTAAAATGATCTCCCCATCAGCTGCAAATTTCATGAGGAACCTACCACTGAAATTGAAACTATTTTTTAGGGGCTGTCAAATGTTTGGCATTTCTGGCATAAAGTCTGCCACAAGATACATAGGTAGAGATAATTAACAATGAAACATACAAACAAAGTATTATGTCAAACTCTGCCATAAGTTACTCGTGAATGTAGAGTAGGAATGAAAACGATATTTTCTGGATCAGTAGAAAGAAACATGAATCTGATGCCAGTAGAGATTGAACCCTCCTTAAGTTTATTGGAGTACACATTCATGAAAGAAGAAGAACAACCCATAGAGATAAAAACAACTCTGGATAAGTGATCAATATAGCTAGTTAGAAGCAATTACAGTTTAAGCTACTACACATTAGAAGTGGATTTTATAAAAACAATACTTCATTCTTATGATCTAATTATAATAACATGGCTCTATTACTAATTTACTATGAGCAAGTTATGTCGGAAGAACCTGAATCTACTTGCTTTTGAGCCTTGAAATGCATTCAATCTATAACATAATGTGAGATAGACGTGTTGACAAACATAAAAAGGTTGAGCCAGATGCACAAATAGATTTCAAAAACACTTCAAACATTGATGTTTCTCAAGTGCCTCTCAGGCCTCAAAATAACAATTATTTCAAGTATTCAACACACACAACTCGGTGTTCCGGTTCACATAATAAAGGCCTACCGCTAGGTAAGATTGCAGTAAACATTGGATCGCTAGATAAAATAATTCTGACATAGTAATTAACTAAAACTAAACAAATAAAAACTGAAGACTTTATGAACCTACCTCGACTCGTACGCAGATTCCACATTCATAAGATGTCTGAAAGTTTTCAGTTTCTTCCAACAAGCCAAGTAGAACCTTAGCATAACCATAAATCTTTACACAAAGACTAAGGATTGATACAAAAATCAAACCTGAAAAGCATAAAAGCATACCATACCTTAGCTTGTAATAATAGAAGCATATATGGGCATCTAAACTTGAACCTATACAGATTGGTTAAATGAAGCATTGAAGTACATGTATAGCAACTTAATTAAGGTTGATCGACTAGAATTGCATAGACGCAACTTCTTGTAGTATCAAACCTCATCAAAATCACAAACGGCCTAGTCTTTTGTGCAAAATGGAACTAAAATCTTCGACTAACTCCATTGTGTAGTATCTACTAAAGAGTACTAAAATAGACCTAAACTTCAACACTCAATCTAAGGTAGTCAGCCACAATTTGGATTAGTCTCATTAATAAGGCAAAAATCTGTAAGTCGTAACAATGAACAATCACCCCGTCAAAGGTCAAAGCAGCACATATATGAAAAGTGACTTAGCCAAACCAATCAGCAAACAAGACAATTAACTAATACAACCACAACCTCAATGGCCTAAACAATAAGATGACAACAGCAATTAGCGATTATTTGACAGTACAAAAATCTATCAAATTTTTGCTAATCAAGTAGACCTAACTAGCGACTTAACTAGGTTGTATTATTTATCGCTCCACTACGACACTATAACATGCCCACACCCCTTTATGGAGCATCAAGATCTATCTTAGTATGTTCTTTTTTATTATTAGTGTTTGTTTTAAATTACTCTTATATATATTCAATTAGGCAAAAGAATAAAGGCACAAAGCAACTTAAGCAATTGATGCCTAACCATGAATCTAAAGCAAAGTAACATGATCCCTTAAGAAAGAGCAGGGCACGCATTGCATATAATACAGAGAAAGATGGCCATGGTTCCATATATCCTGATCTAAGTACAACATATCCAAAAAATGAAATTAACGAATTCTATTACTGAATTATTTTTGAAAAACATCAACCTGCTTTGTTCTCCAATCAATCAGAAATTGGCTAAGTGTTGCGCTATCAAACAGATTTCGACATTCCACGCCCCCTTCCCCCCACCCACTACTCCAACCATCCTCGCTCCCCTGCCAATTTACCTATTCAAGCCCTCTTCCCATCAAAAACCCTCATTTGAAAATTTGAAAGATAATTTTTGCAATAAAACCCTAATTTCTGATTTTTCCCCAAATTATAAAACCTAATTATTTCAATTGAACCATCAAACCACAAACAATCTTTCATTTAATTCAATCAATAAAAAGAAATCTTTACAAAAAGGGAGAAACAACACCAACCTTCATGTAAAAGGGTAAGACGCTCATGACAACGTTCGTGGTATAGATGAAGATGATCGAGTTCGAATAAGTTAAGATCGACCATGAATGTCCGCAAATGAAAAGAACGTGGCGGTAGTGGATCGGAGGCGGCGGGTGGTGATGGCAGGGAGGTTGGGCTAAGAGACGATTGATGAAAGGAGAAGGTATGAAAGAGAGATGAGAGAGAGAGAGAGAGAGAGTGAGAGAGAGTGAAAATGGCCGGCCAAACTGAAATGCGCGAGGAATTTCCTTTTCCTCTAATTTCTTTTTTTTCCGTTTTTTCGGTGGGGCGTTGCAATAGGTATAGCAAACGTAACGTTTGCGGTCTAAGGTAACACTTATCGTTTGTAGCGTTGCATTCGACACTCATTAAAGATACATGTTTGAAAATCATTACAATAGGTAGGCAAAGGCAACGGTTCAACATGAACCGTTACATTTGATGTGTTGCAATAGGTCATTTTTGTGGTAGTGTAAAAGCCCTAATTCTGAAAATTACTAAAGAAAGGATTCAAGACTTACTACTCTTGATTATAAAATCAAGAGGGGAAGGAAAAAGGGGCGGTGGTGGCGACCGGCGGCGGTCGGACGGCGGCGGGCGGCTTCTCTCTCTCTCCTTCTCTTCTTCGCGCGGCTTTTCTTCTCTCTTTCTTCTCTCTTTTTTTTTTTCTTCTTCTTCCTCTGCGACTAACGTGTGATGGGGGTTTTGGGAAGGGTTTTGTTTTCTCTTTTTTTTTTTTATTTAATAGATAGAATAAATATAGTAAGGGTATTTTGGTAATTTTGCCAAGCAGCTGCTAAAACGGGAAAGTGTCTCCAAATGTTAAGGTATGCACTAAATTCCCAAAATGAGGCTTTATAGACTTAAAATAGACTCTCCCAAAACTTAATACTATTTAAAGTAACCCAAAAATGTGGGGTGTTACATATAGTAACAGGTTTAAAACTTTTGTGAAAAATACTTAAAAAATTAGTATTATCTAAAGATAGAGTATATGGAGTAATACTTCGTACGATGACATAAGTGATTTAATGAGATTAAAAGATATTTTCATTAACAAATATTTAAATATTTGTCATGTTTATTTATTTATTTTAATTAATAAATAAGAATAGGAGATTATGATAAAGTGACCCGTGCAACGCACGGGCTTTTCACCTAGTTTATATAACAACCCGTGCAATTTTGCACGGGCCAATAAACTAGTTTAACCCTATAATTCGTGATTAAACTACAACAACAAAACAACGAGAAAAACCCTAGAGTCATCTCATAGTTCAAAAATCAACCAAAAAATTAATTGAAGTTGTGGAATAACAATGATTTCTGGAGATGAGACAGTGAATAAAAGCATTGATCATCTATGTAACGAATTGATGGAGGAAATCCTATGCCGAGTTCGAGTAAAACATTTGTTGCGATTTCGATCGGTTTGCAAGTATTGGAAAACCCTCATCGACAGCGAACTGTTTAAACAGAAGCATTTCCATGAATCGAAACGCTTGTTTCCCACCATATTAATTCGACGCAGAAATTCGACTTCTCGTATCACCACTATCAATTTCGAGGTTCTTAACGTTTCCCATAGCATGTATAATCTTGGTACTTGCAACGATTTGTTTTTGTCTTGGCAATTCGGAAGTGTTAATGGTATTTTGTGGTTAGTTTGTGATTCGACTCGATGTATAGTCGTTACGAACCCAAGCCTTAATCAGCAAAGGGAAATCGACCCTCCACCTAAGCATTGGGTTTCCGACCTGCGCTTAGAGTGTGGATTCGACCCAAGTGTCGGCCTCATTCATCGACGACATCGTGTCTCAGCCTTTGGGTTCGACCCACACTCTGATGCGTACAAGTTTACGTTGGCTACTTTTACGACCCGTAATAAGGTGTTCGTTCTCGTCTATTCATTGCGAAACCAATCTTGGAACATTTTTGCCCTTGATTTTTCATTTTCGTCTAAAACCCGTTTAGTCACTGGTGACGGTTACATGGATGGGAAATTTTATTGGTTCGCTAAGGAGTGTCGTCAAAAAGAAGGTGACTCCTTTGGCCCAGCCATTGTGGCTTTTGATTTTGGTACCGAGACTTTTGAACTGATGCCTTTGTACGGAGACTTGGCTACCTCAAAAGACTCGGTTGTTGTCACAAGTCGCGGATGTTTGGAGCTAATCACCACCTCCGGTGAGGCTGAGTTCCGGTGTTGCGAAATTTGGGCCATGGACAAAAACTTGGAGTGGAGCAGGAAATCGAGTTTTAGTTTGATAAAGTTTCCTGAGGTTATAGTTCCTCGAGGACTAACAATCGACGGTCGAATTGTATTCGAATCGAGAGCAGTTGACAAAAAAGATAAGCAGATCATGTTGATCGATCCTAATACTGGTTCACGCTACAATCTCGGGCCTCGTTGGAGGGACTTCTCAGTGTTCACGTTTGTTACAGTACCAAGAACTGTACTGTAATCTAGCATCAAATCCGTGGGTTAGGAGCTGTGCTCAACTAACACGGAAGAAGATACAGGAGAAGAAAAGATAGTTAGGGGAGCAAGCTCAACCCAGAAACTTCAAGAGGAAGATTTAGAGAAGAGGGGAATTTTCATTCAATTTTGCATAAACTCAGAAATGAATCTTACAACCATATTTATACAACTATGAGTTTGTTAGCTGTCATTGTCATAGCCTAACAACCTACAACAAACTCTCAATTTGCTAATTAATCCCTATAACATTCCACCCTCCTTAGAACAAGACTTGCCCTCAAGTCTTCTAATGATAGAAACCTTGCTGCCAAACCATGGAATATCTCATAACTCTTCACCATTCTGCACACTTCAAGATGACTTTGCTCTCAAGTCCCTGTCACTGACTTTACTATCAAGTCCCTGCCCAACTTCAGTTTGCATTCCAGGTCCCTGCAACCTCAGTTTTGCCTCCAGGATCGAAAATCCATCTTGTTTCTACAGAACGCAGCATTCTTGAGCAAAAATCAACATCAAAGGATGATTTTATGTGTAGATATTCAGCAATCCTGATTTGCAGGCTTCTTGGTACAACCTCATGAATAGAGTTAGGACGTCCTGTTGAATCTTCACCAATTGGAATTTCTTGAGAACATTCAGAAGAAACAGGTGGTATTTCCTGTGAAAATGCCACACTATTTTGATTTCCCACCATTGCAATCTTGAGAACCTTCTCATCAAGACTGATTCTCCCTGACTTTCCGAGGTCAAACATTGGGTTTGATAGAGCTTCAACTGCAAGTTTCAGCCTGCTTTCACCAATTTCTTCTGCAATTTCAGCAATTTCATCCCCTAGATTTCCTTGCAAACCATCAGCCATGTTTGCTGTGATTTCTTGCGAAATTTCCGAAAGTGGAGGTGAAATTCCTGGTGAAATTTTATCATCAAAACTTTCTTGCTGCAGCATTCCACCAATTTCAGAAGTCTCTGAAACTCCAAAAAGGCCTTGATGCTCCATTGTTGACGGATTTCGATCAAATCCGTCAATTTCAGAGAATTGATTTCCTTGTGAAGCCTCAAGAAAATATTCTTTCGAAATTTCCGACACCGCACCAAGAAATTCACCACTGTCACAACTTTCTTGCAGCATCATTCCACCAATTTCAGTTGCAACATTTCCTACATTGATGCTATCAACCCTGAATCTTGATGGTAAAGCCATTACAAAATCAATCCAAGAAGCATTTTTATTCACAGCAAGATAATGGATTGCCCAAACGCCAGCCTCTCCAATCATGTTCAAACAAGCCATATTCACCCTCTGATTGTCATCTACCTTGCACAAAGTGAAGTATTGCTCACATTTACGCAACCATGAAGTTACCTCTGAGCCGTCAAATTGAGGAAATTGGACTTTTGGAGCAATTCCGAAGCTTCGCGAGGAAGTTTCCTGATTGTTTGCTTCATTGGTGCTGCCGTTGTGCCTATTTCCGCCATTTCCGGTTTCTGATTGGCGTAGCATCGCCATGATTTGGTTCAACTGAGCCTGCATCGTCTCCATTTGGTTCAGTTGAGTTTGCATCGCCGCCATACCTTGCTCCACCATTGTTGCTGAAGTTTGAGGTCGATTAAGTTGTGTTTGCGTCTGGTACAATTGGCGATGAATTCGCGCCAGTTTAATTGCAGTAGCGTGTTGCGGAAGCTCGCCGAGGAGGCGAGGATCAGATCGCTCTGATACCAGTGTTACAGTACCAAGAACTGTACTGTAATCTAGCATCAAATCCGTGGGTTAGGAGCTGTGCTCAACTAACACGGAAGAAGATACAGGAGAAGAAAAGATAGTTAGGGGAGCAAGCTCAACCCAGAAACTTCAAGAGGAAGATTTAGAGAAGAGGGGAATTTTCATTCAATTTTGCATAAACTCAGAAATGAATCTTACAACCATATTTATACCACTATGAGTTTGTTAGCTGTCATTGTCATAGCCTAACAACCTACAACAAACTCTCAATTTGCTAATTAATCCCTATAACAACGTTTGGGGAGAGCTTGTTCTCAATTAACCCGATCGACTTATCGTCATGTTACCAATGCAGGCTGAATTGCCCCCTTTTATACCCTTCCCCCTGAATGATGTTAAGGTATAAACCATCCTGCTTAATTTTTCTGTTGAGTCGATTTTAGGCTTAAGCTGATGGTTGAGACTCCGACAATGGTATGTATACCTTAACAAATGTGTCTTATCTCTAATTATTATGTCTATGAGTTTATTGGTATTATGACATCAATTTCGAATGCGTATGTGATTGATCATGTCAATGCAGCTTTCTGCACGTCCATTGACATCGATTTTAAGAATTCGAACCGATAATTTAAAATGTTAGTGGGAGTAATCTAATTACCAAATGGGGTTATGTGAACGATTCTTCATCAATTTAATTGTTTGTTTAGAATAATTCATTCTTAATTAAAGAACAATAATGTCAACATCATTGACAAGCTCAAATTCGTGACTAGATCAATTTTGACTGGATTTCATCTCAATCTTGCGTGCACAAACATGTCAGAAAGTATGAATCAATAACAATCTGCACATTCCCAAATTTAACAAGTCATACTTTCTGGCTCAATTCTTCCAATTTCCTAATGAACGCTGATGTTCAGACCGCAGCTGAAAGCCAAGATGTCGAAATCGAACGTCTGCCACAGGACTTAACTGAAGACATCCTCTGTCTATTACCTGTGAAAGACCTGCTTCGATTTCGATCAGTTTGCAAGGCATGGAAAGCTCTTGTCGATAGCTATCGCTTCAAAATGAAGCAATTTCAAGTTGCTAGACGATCACCTCCAACCTTTTTGCTCTTGCGTTACATGTACGATAATATGGAGAATTCTTACGCCCTCCATTTCGTTTCTCCGAATGATCCATGTAAACTATCTGTTACCATCCCACTTCATCTCGGCCAATTTCTTGTTTCGACGAGTACACCCTCAAAGGATCACAATGCTTATCCGTATGATTTCAAATTCGGCGTCATGAACGGCCTAGTATGCTTGGTTTATGAGCCATGTCTCGTCATTTGGAACCCATCGACTACGGAATTCAGGAGAATCGACCTTCCCCCTTTTGGTGGGCTTCGAGAGCACCTAAAGACACGACGACATGATCTATTAGGAAGCATTCTCAATGTCATTTCGGCCTTTGGGTTCGACCCTAAATCCGAAGATTACAAGTTTGTAACGATTGAGTTCACAAAGTCGCGTAAGGCCAATCTCGAGATTTACTCTGTTCGTTGCAACTCTTGGAAACGATTTACAATCGATTTCCCATACGTACTTCCTGGGGTTCGTACCAGTGACGCTTATTTAGATGGGAAATTCTATTGGTCCGTCAAGAGTTTATACAAAGCTCACAATGCTTCAGGCTATGCAATTATTCGATTCGATTTTAGCAACGAGAAGCTGGAGCTAATCCCTTTGCCAAGCGAGGATTTCTTCGGTTTAAGGTACTCTGTTGTCGTCACAACTCGTGGACGATTGGAGCTGTTTGCAACATTCGAAACGAGCAATAGTCCTCGGCATTGCGAGGTGTGGGTGATGGAAGAAGATGGAACTTGGAGTGGAACGTTGAGTTTTGGTTTGCCTCAAGAAGCTCTTATTCCAAGAGGAATTTGGAAGGATGATCATATAGTATTTCAATCTAAAATCAATGATTTAGGTTGCAGTCGAACCAATTCGTTAGTCGATCCCTCGACTGGTGTTTGTAAGAATCTTGATCATGACTCAACAGCAATTTGGGTGTTTTCGTATGTGGAAAGTTTGATATCAGTTTATCATCCAGGATCATGAGATCAACAATAACGGGTATTTGAGCCTCAATCGATTAACCAAGTGTTATCGATTAATTATTTTCAAAAAATGATTATTCTTTCCGTTATTTGTTGAGAAAGGCTATACATGCATTTGATATGTGATTTTTTTGTTACGTGACAACTTGCTTTTGTTTGTTAAGAGAAGCCACAGATGCGTGTGATATGTGAGTTTTTGTTACGAATGAGTAACTGACAACATGCTATTGATGGTTCTCGCAAGAGTTCATTATTTTTGACATTATTCTGATTGTTTAATCAAAATTCGATTCCGGATATAATTTATAGTTATATCGATCACGAGAGTTCAATTCCTAGATTAACAACGATAGTTTTTTTTTTTAGTTCATGCTCGACGACTAATGTACCAATTGCTCCTCAGAAACAAAAATGATGAACCAATAATTTTGGTGATAAATATTGAGCTTTGAATTGGTTTTTCATTATTTTTCCTTGATCATTATAATAAGATGTGTATGACAAAGTAGTATTCACTTGCAAGAACAAATACATACGTTAGATTTACAATCAGGGGTACATGCAAATTTACATGGACCCTGACATCTATTTGTCGAACCGCAAGGCCAATAATCACAATCACGACGTTTTACGCATGTTTTGATAGTAATCACTTGGTCTTCAACTCCCACATTATTTTCCAACGACTTGGTTGCTGTGACAAATAATAAGCCTGAAAAGTCAAAAATACTCATTACTGTATTAGAAATACATTTTTAGTCATTACATACGCATTAATGCAATATTGAATCATGCATGATCTTGCATTCCTACTTCAATTCAATTCAAATCATTATTATCGCCTAGGATCCTATAATATAACACTACCGTACTGTCCGTATATCAGAGTTAACATTCAAAATAACGAAATGGAACAAGAGAGAGAGAGCGCGCGCTAACTTGTTAGAAAAAGAGCTATGATAAATACAGACTTGGACATGATTCTACCCTCCATAGCTTTCAAAATTTAATTTCTTTGGCGAGTCAAGTTAAGAAATGGAGAAGGTTTGGGGGGTTATTGTTGTGCCTTTCATTAATATGTGACAACCTGCTTTATATACAAATACAATGCCCTTGTTTAGGGGAAACTGCCTAGAAAAACTCGACGTGTAGAAAAAGTATATCTCTACTAAAAAAAATCTCTTTGCTAAGTATGTGAACGACCGTGCTACGCCTACCATGTTCAAAAACGGATCTCATAATTATTGGCAGGGGCTTGGTTTAGGTTGGGATCTTTTTATTGACGATTGTACTTGGAGTTTGGGAGAGGGGGATAGTATGAGATTTGGGATGACAAGTTGACACTAGTGTAGCTTTGGTATATATCCTTCTTTTTATAACACGGCGCTCTAGGTAAATCTCGCAGTCGCAGGGTATACGCAACACCCTACAAACCACACAACCAGATAAAACATATTTGCATGTGGTAAGAGAAGCTCAGAGAGGCATAATCTCTAGCGGCATGTCGGCATGTCCGAATAGGCCTGAGAATGCTTTTTTTTTTTTTTTTTTTTAAATACAACAGAAATTAAAGAAAGTACAAGGAGGTATTGTAAGGAAATAATATATTTCCTAGTCTTATATATTTATAAACGAAGCTTTTTTCGTGGGCATTGAAGAGGTCTAGAGCCTTTCGAATTTTCTTAGAGCTTCTGGTGAATAAAGAATTAATTTATGCTATGGAATTATTGTTATACCATATCTGAGTTTATGGTAATCATGCAAATAATTTATTTATTACTTATAGAAATGTAGTTTACCATATGCATGTTTATGGTAAATTTGAAAAGATGAATCAATCTAATACTTTTTTCTATAAGTTATGGTAAGATAATATTCCATATGTCAAATCTACATTTTAATACATGAGAAAAACATATGACATTTTCTACATTTTGGTAAATTTCGGAACCAAATGTAATTTAGGCGAAATGTTTTGTATTTATACCTTTAATGGAATAATTTAATCTATATGTATAGCAGTGTAGATCTCTTTGATCTAGAACTATTACTATGAACCAAAATTTTTGGTTAACCGCCTTTATGAAATCTTCTAAAAAAGACCATTTTTTGAAATTATATTGAATGCATCTTGATATGGATAAAAATCCCATGACGCAAATGAACTTATTCTAGAGTTTTGAAAATTTTAGTGTACAGTCCTGTAGAATATAATATTTGATTTAAAAATATAAACTATACATTGAATATAATTTCTTTTTTATGGAGGTCTAGACAGGTGCTCGATCGAGCTTAATATTGAAAATAAGAATATAAGATCTTTATTATCAAACATTTGCAAGGTGCAATATAAATATTCCAGCAGTCATGAAGATATTTATCACAAACATAGAACTACGTTTTAATGCAAAGTAAGTATAGTTTGAAAGATGGCCCTATATGCAAAGTTATTGAACAAAACACAATTTTCCGTCTAAAGAATTTATAATGTATAATGTGCAAGAATTATTGCAATTGCAAGTTTTAAAATAACTAATGTATAATATTTTTATTCTGAGTCATTGATTTAACAAAACAAAATAATAAGAGACCTAAGAAAAAACCATACAAATTAAGATAAATATTTTTTTTTGCATTTACGACTAATCATATTTTTCAGGAATTGATAGGTTTCATTATTCACCTTCATTTGGAAAAGTGGTAAAATCAAGCTGAACATTAACACAACTTAGCTTGATGGTCTGAGGATAATTTAATTATATAATTATTCATGATAATTAAATAATATGTCTTGGTTGCTTAGGTTACGTAAGTTATGATATAAAGTTATTTGATTTCATTTAAAATTTTTAAACTTGGACTGAATTTATTAGTTGTAAACAGATATAATTAATTTGGATTCATGAAATTTTACAAGAATCATTGTAGCTACAACATCTTACTCACCTAATATGAATATGTTAGAAAGAAGAAGCTGAATCATACAAAATCTTACTAACATCAGGTGTAATGTGCTTAGACATCGGTATACAATAAAGAGAACGAATTCAAACCTGAAACCTATTGTATTCGGTACTTCTATCCTAATCACTATGCTACAACATCTGTCAATTTTTTATTTAGGTTTGATAATGTGAAATAATTAAGTGTATATATCTCGCATAATTTGTGTTCGATTTTGTATAGTTTTTACATCTTTATACTTTCGTCATGTGATATTGAGTAGCTAATGAAAGTAAAAAAAAAAATTATGAATAAAGTTGATTAATAAGTTAGATAGTTAATCTCATGTAAGACCATGTATGATAGGACTTAATAAACGGAATATTCAGATCAGATCATATTTATTAAATTCAGATCAGAAGTATTCAAATTTGGTCAGATCAGAATCTTTCAAATGAGATCATAGACATTCAAATCAGATCAGATTTAAGAAATTTGATCATATCATAATTAACACTAATGTCGAATTTTATTCAGATCAGATCAGAGCAATTCAAATCAGATCAGAATCATTCAAATAAAATTTCATCAGATAAGAGCCAATAAAATCAGATCAGATTCATTAAAATCAAATCAAATCAAATCAGAAGAATGCAGTCCTATCATACAGGGCCTTAAATTCATTAATAAATTGAATATTCAGATCAGATAATTTTGATTAAATTCAGATGAGAATTATTCAAATCAAATTTGGTCAGATTAGAGTCTTTCAAATCAGATCAGAGGCATTCAAATCAGATCAGATTTAAGTAATCTGATCATAACATAATTAACACTAATCCCGAATTTTATTCAGATCAGATCAGAGTCATTCAAATCAGATCAGAGTCTTTCAAGTTAGATTTCATCAGATCAGAGTCAATAAAATCAGATCAAATTCATTCAAATCAAATCAAATCAAATCAGAAAGATACAGTCCTATCATACAATGTGGGAACTTTGAAAAATGAAATAATTACTCGGTAGTTCTAGAAAAATGGTAATTCTGTTTGTTTAAGGTATTTCCTTTTAGAAAAAACTTTGTTTAGTTAGGCCATGTGCGATTCGACTGCATTTTTCTGATCTGATTTGATTTGATTTGAACTGATCTGATTTGATTTGATTTGAATAAATTTGATTTGATTTGATCTGAATAAAGCCGATCTGATTTGATTTGATTTGATTTGAATAAATCTGATCTGATTTGAAAACACTATTGAATAAGTTGAAGCGCACATGGCCTTATAATCATAATGATTTTGGTAATGGAAGGTGAGTATATAACATACAATAATGTTTATGTGACCGTGCAACGCACGGGTTTCAAACTAGTAAATAATATATCGTGAATATTGTATTCTCTATATTTTAGTTTAGTTAATATCTTGTATTCCTCTATCTTAGGTAAATGTATATCTCGTAATCTTTGTATTGTCGGCTACCCTATGATTAACCCTAATTGTACTCTTGTATAAATACTCTCATTTGTAATAATACAATTCAAGCTTTTCAAACCATTCTCATACTCTCCTCTCCAACATGGTATTAGAGCATAGATCCTATGCTCGACCTAACCCTCCATAAACCCGGCCTAAACTTCGAAAAGCTTCAACTCCAATAAAACCCCGGCCACCCTCCAAAAACTCTCGGCCACCCTCTAATCTGGCCACCCTCGGAAAACCTTCGGCCGCCCTCAGACACTCTCGGCCACCCACCACAATCGTGGCCATACTCTATACCGGCCAATCCTCTCATGGCCAAACTCCAATCCGGCCTGTCCTCGAACAACTCCAAAGTTAAAATCATGGCCCTCGGCCAAACCTAAAAATCCCCTAATGTCAACCTTTTAATCACCCCCACCTTCTGATCATCTTGATTCAGGGGTGATCCAAAATCTAAAACTAATTATTTCCTTACAGGTATTACACACAAGCAGGCCTCTCCTGGCCCCTATTAAACGAGCCTGGAATGAAACCCGAACCTCTACTTGTGCTTAAGAACTGTGTTAGAGATTTGAAAGTTTGGTCGGATAATCGTCTCTCTGGGAATGTTTTTCCGAGATCAACAATGTTCAGGAATGGATATTTAGCAATCTTTCCACGAAAATTGACCAGAACTAGCCTACTCTTTTTGCTTACCTTTGTTGGAATCACTTGAAGAGGCATAACTCATGGATTTTTGAGCTAGTTGATATCCCCACTACAGTGACTATTGACACATCCCTTAAACAACAATAGACCTCTCCACATCTATTTTTCAACAGTAACCAATTCCCAAAGTGGAATTGATCAAGTTCATGTGCTAACAATAAACGCGATATCAACAAACTAGCTAGGAAATTCGCAATTCAGATTTAGTTTAAGGGCCTTCAGGAAGAAAAAAAAAAAATCGAGGCTAATGCTGATACGGTGATACCCAAGGACATAACTAAACAATGACTTGAGCTTCCTATCCTCTGATACTCGCACTAACCAGTATTCCTCATCCCAGCAGCAATGCCATTGATGGTAATAAGCAATGCATCCCTAAGCTTGTGATTATCATCGTCACGTCTCAACCTCTTTAAAATTTCCACTTGCAGCATATTGATTGGATTTAAATATGGAAGTCTGGTTTCGATCAATTTGCGCAAGGTCCGATTACCCTCCAATGGCTTCTCATGCCCACTGACAACCAGCACGTACATTTCGGTTGCCAATAGCTCCTTTCTTAAGTTAGCACCAAGTTCTCTCCTGTTTTCAGATACAAGAGCGTCATCATAAAGCTTCACTATATGAATATCAGCCTTCCCAAGAACCATTTCTATTAGGTCTATGGTACTTTGAAAGAATGGCCATTCCTGGTACATTGCCCGTAAGTCATCAGCGTGTCCCTTCTCACAAGCATCTTTTAGGCCCGCTCCTACACCAAGCCAAGAGGGAAGGACGAATCTGGTTTGTGTCCAAGCGAAAACCCATGGAATGGCCCGAAGATGCCCGATACCTGTCGAGCTCTTTCTTCTTGCTGGGCGGCTTCCAATGTTAAGGTGGCCTAACTCTGCCTGGGGAGTAGCTTCATGAAAGTAAGTTAAGAATTCTGGATTTTCATACACCGTGCCACGATAATTTTGGCAACTAACTTTTGAAATCTCGTCCATGAGAGTGCGCCATTTTTCTTCTCTTGGCGGAAGAGGAGGGCGCATAGTTGCAAGCAATACAGCCGTTGTATAAATTTCCAGTTGACGAACGGCAATCTGTGGGCGTCCAAATTTCGCTTGAACCATTTCCCCTTGCTCAGTTGACCTAAGAGTACCCTGTATTTTCAAACGCTGAGTGTTAGACATGCATATTACTTCCTTCAAGGTGAAAACTTGAGACTATCTTCTACATACCAAAATTCTTAAACATGTAAAAAGAAAAAAAGGAAGAAAAAAAAAACATGCAAGAATGGACTCAATACCATGACAGAACCAGGAGGTTGTGATTGGATGGCGAGATATGTAGGGCCACCACCTCTCCCAATACTCCCTCCACGGCCATGGAAGAGAGTGACTTTAATACCAAACTCATTGCATGCAGCCACAACATCCTCTTGTGCTTTGTAAAGCTCCCACGCAGCAGTAAAGCGCCCGGCATCCTTACCAGAGTCAGAGTATCCGACCATGACCTGTTCAGAAGTTGCATCAAGCT
Source organism: Spergularia bocconei (assembly GCA_963457585.1). Taxonomy (NCBI): domain Eukaryota; kingdom Viridiplantae; phylum Streptophyta; class Magnoliopsida; order Caryophyllales; family Caryophyllaceae; genus Spergularia; species Spergularia bocconei. The sequence goes on along the minus strand of OY734943.1, from coordinate 21,867,372 downwards.
CCACTACTTCCATTGTACTTTTACAGAGAACTAACATGTTATGACAATAAGTTTACCTCCTGATGGCCATTGTGGTTTTTTATAATGTGCTCCCTGTACCAATCGATAGACAACAACTTCCGAATGACTGATCCAGCTCCCCTCAGATCCTTCACTGTTTCAAATAGTGGAACAACCCGCAACCTACCTCAAAACGAAAAGGCATGTAATTACTTTATGTTATTTATATCAAACATAGGAGGTCGTGATCAGGGAACATAAAGAGCCAACTCAACCAAAAGTCTAGAGTAATGGTTGAGGTCCAATAATTGGTTATATCTTAACAAAATTTTCACAATGTCAAGCACTGTCATCCCCATCTACAGTTACCCTAGAAGAGTAGCAAGTAAGATATCACCATTCCACAGGAGTAACTGAATAGGAAAATTTGTAAAGACACTCTATTACAAAGCGACTACTCTTCTCTTTTGGGGACAACCTAAATGTATTGCTGGTCGCCTTTTTGTGAACTGATGGAATAATATCAATTTACAACATCACTAGATTGAAAACTGCTGGACTCCCTCTACTTTCCAGTAAAGAAAATCATTAACAAGAAACTAGTGTTGTCAGATAACTAACTTCTCCATTATATCAAACTGAACACCTTATGTTCTGAAATCAACTTCTATTTGAAGTAGAGACGGTCAGTAAAAAGTTATGTGTGTAACAGAATGAACAGATAGTCTAACATTACAATTCAGCAATAAGCTCCACTTAAACAAATGGAACATAAGGTGAAGATACAATATCACTCCTAGAGCCCTGGTAAAGGCTTACACCTAATAGACCCCTTATTTTTGCGAATTTGGAAGTGAAGTTTAACATTCACTTAACTAATCAATGGAAAGAAGTTATCACAACTTCAGTTAACTAGTCACAGAGCATTTGATGAGATTGGCAAGTTTCTCAACACGACCAGATAGAAACTAAAAAAAGCCAGCCATCCAGCCCATTGTTAGTTCCTTTCTCTGCGTGCATACGAGTGACTTGATGCCAATAAAAAATAAATTCAGTGCGCAACTCTGTTATACGAAAGTTAAATCTAAGTGCAGTGATAATTACTTACGTTCCACCAAGGCATGGTCTACCCAACTCTCCACTGTGAGAAAGTCGGGCATCTTTCTGTAGAAGCTCCACAGCAAGAACATCACTTGCCTAAAAACAGAACGACGTCTTTAATACCTATTCAAACAGTCACAAGCAAGTATCTTATCTACTGTCAATGGAAACATACATTGGATGCCATTGAAATCACATATGCTCCGAGCGAATCACTCCCTAGCTCAGCAGCAACACGAAATGTGTCTAAAACCTCTTTCACATCAGGAGAAACCTGCAAATACCCGATTAATAAGATGGTACTAACTTTCGTGATGATATAGGCAAACAAGCACAAGTTAAGACCAACAAGTATGCATGCATCATACATTTATGAATGAGAAATAAACACATAGCACTTGACTCCTGCTGATAAGGAAACGATATTCGCCCTCCCAGTAACTTCATTACTTCATTAGATGGACTGAGTTAGACTACATTGTTTAGGTTCACACTCTTATGCATAGCCCATACGTCAAAAGACATACAGAGTTATCATCGACACATATACACAATGATAACATAATCCTTGAGTGAAAGAGAGATAAGATACTGTAGTACCTCTATACTTGCTGGAACAAGAGGCCTCTTTCCTTTCAGCTCTTTGGTAAGAAATTCAAGTTTTCTATTTTCATCCCACTCAGTGTATGTACCCATATCCAAGAACTTTGTAATTGCATCCATTGCATCAGAATGTCGTCCAGATTCCTAGAAATTGTACAAGGTAAAATCAGAAGCTGAAAATTCATTCAAGTAAGCTGAGGTTGAAGCTGCTCCAAATTACCTGGCGCAAGTCTAGCTTCATTAATACCATCCCAAAGGTGCTCACTCTTCGTATCAGGTCAGCTAGCCGGCCATCAGCTAGCACTCCAGATCCAGATGATTGCTGCTGAAGTAAAAGTTCTTAAATCCGAATCCATAAAACTTTAGATACAATAAAGATACAAAAGTATTCACCAGGTAATTACCAGAGAATCATAGCATAAAAGTAGTGGCTCCAAAAGCTGACTTGACGTTTCATAATACTCTGAAGGATCAGCATCACAAGGAAGCTCTTCCAGAAGAAGCTCCAAGCGCCTCTGTGTCTTCATAAGCTGCACGGCATAATTACAACACAGCAAGTTAATCAAGCCCCAGTACATACAACGAGGACAAGAAAATTCAAAACCCGAATAGGAAACAAAGGACATCGTCCCAACGTGGTACGTTTCCTAGTTCCTTTCCTGAAGTGAAGTTACACATATCATTCTATTATTTACATTTAGAGTTCCACTTTAATACTTATCGAGCGAACAAAGTTAAATTCCAAAAAGTCGAGGATAAAATCATAGACCTCTTCCCATTTTCAACTCGTAAAGTCTGAATAACACAGTGATAATAGACTGTTGATGATGGTAAGCCCAAATCTAAACTAGACAAGGATAGGCTAAAATGTGACTTAAAGGGATTAAGAAAAGTGAGCAAGTGAAAGATAAGGAAGCATGACATCTTATTTGCTACAACAGTTGGATGCAATGCATGGATCAAACTTTCAGACAACTTGTCCAAATAGCATTAGATATCAAAAAGACCCAGCATATGCCATATCGGCTAAAACACCAGATAAAAACTAGATTGACATTCTCCTCAAAAAGTTTGAATCGTTCACTGTTTGCACAGTTTAGGAGTACCTTGTCCTTGACATTTCCAAGAACGATCCTGTAGGGAGCAATTCCGGGTCGCTGTGGCTGACTTGGCTCAAGAAGCTTCTGGAAGCTTGTTCTTCCGAGATTAGACTCAGCGAAAAGCTTCCTCTGAGCCAGTAACTGACTGGATGGGCTACGTGGACCTACTGATGAAGGGCTTAGTTGCCCATCTGTAGAAGGCCTTCTATGTTCTTTTGGACTTTCCTGAAAAGAAAACAAAACAAAAAACAATAGTTTTTACATTGGTGCTCCTCTGGGAAAAAACTCGATGAATTCGAAACCATCACCTTAAGAAGGGAATCATGAACAAATATGCTTTGAAAACACATATTGGAACAGTAATAATTTTGTTTAGAGTATCCACAATACCTGTCGATTCAATGGCATGTAATCAGTGCCTGGAAGTTCCAGCTTGGGATGCTGAGAATCCCTGTCAGTGCACTCTTATTGACAATAACAGATAGATAATTAGTTATTCTCGTGTTGGTCTTTGCTGGATACAAGAAATGCAGAAGAAGAAATACGTTTTACAATTCATGAGAACAGAGTCATTTTATACGCAGAAACGAGTAATAGGCATGGAGTGTCCCTCATGCATTGGTATTGCTATCCCTCAATGCAAAGCTAACATTGATAGGTTTTAGGTCATTTAGCTTGCCCTTCATAAAACACGAAGCAAAGGTAGCTGACAACTTGTAATAAATAAATCAAAAACGACCACTAGGAACTAAAATGACTTCGGCATCTCCAGATCCTTGGCTAATGTTAACTAAATCAAAGCTAACCCAGTTTTAAAGACCCTTGATCAAGTGGTCAACCAGAATGTAGGAGTAGTAAGAGTGTAAGATAGTATTGCATCTGTTTCCATGTGTTTTTCTCACGGGTCATTCCTAACAGCCCTAACCTTCTATTTTTTCTTCTAACCATTGAGCAACTTTTGCCATATTTCAAAGGCACAAGTTATATTTCTCTAAATGCTGAAATTCCATGCCTATTCAGAAAGAAAAAAAAAAAAAACGAGCTGGTTACATTACATGCAAAAATATGTTTCATAGACCTCAGGGTCACTGAGGCTCTAATACCATCTTAAAGAGCCAACTGAACCAAAAGTCTAGACTGATGGTTGAGGCCCAATAATTGGTTATATCTTAACAGTCTCTATTAGCTTTTTTTAGAGGAAAAAATGGAAGAAAGAAACATTTAAAATGCTCTTGAATAAACACAAACTCAGGTATGAACAAGCAAAGGACTCATCAGACGCTCGGCAATTGTTCAAGTACATAAAAGTTTAAATTTTGTACCTGTACAAGAAGGAATATCAGGTCTAGTAGGAAGCTTCGACTGAAACCTTGGACTCTTCTGCAGTTGTTGATTCCAGTTTTCATACTTATCCTTTGTTGAATTTTCTGTCAAGAAGCCATTTAATCAATAGTGGCACTCGCACATGATTTCTACTTCATAAGTTGACAAAAGTCTTGCAAGAGGGCCGAAATCCTACGTGTTTCTAGAATTTCATGTGCCATTTGTAGCAATATATCACTGCAACGATTCATGGAAAGCTCAAATCTGAGGCTGTCAACTTCACGAATATAAAGGTCTATAGCCATCCACCTGGACAATAAAGATACATCTCTTGTGACCTGTACAAATGAAAGTTGGTCAATGGTATATTTTTCCAGAAATGTGTAGATAATTGTCAGATAAAAGCTAAATTTTAGTGTGCATAATGACTGCAAGTCTGTAGCTTTACCTTGGAGGTCACGTTAGGATTTCCATCACGATCACCTCCCATCCACGATCCAAACTTTATAGGCGTGCATGTCAGGGGGAGTGCTCTACCAGTGTGCTACAATGCCATCATTTATAAGCCTTACTTATATCATAAATCTGTAAGACAATAACTACTTTCAGATAAACAAATAAATAAATAAACCAACCTTTTTAAGAGCATTACTAACACGGCGTAGATAGTGAGGAATAGCTCTCCAAAGTGATTGCTCAACAATATTTAGACCTGTAAGCAATTGTACCAGCTTAATGATATCGGCATATAATGTTGAGATTTTTCTAAAGGGAGCAAAATTACCTGCCCTTGCTTCATCCACCGGAGTAGGCTTCTGCCTTCTAAGTTCATCAGTTTGCCAAACCGAAGTCATCTCTCTTACCTGACAGATAAAGTTTTCTATAGTTACTGAAGATGGAGTTGAAAAAATAAAAACACTGAGAAAAAATGAATTACCAGATCTTCAATCAGCATCTCTCTATCCTCGTGACCAAGATCAGGTCTATCATTATACTCTAGAAGATGCTGCAAATAGCATATTAGAGTCACAAACCCAACACCTACTCACATAAGAGAACATCAAATTTGTGGTTAAGGTAACCGCTTACAGCAATCCTGATGTGCTTGTACTGCAGAGTACGCCGATTAATTTGAGTGGGGTGTGCTGTTAAAACAATTTCTACCTCCTACAATAACAGAATCGTATCTGTTAATGTTTCTGCAACAGACTGTCAAGGAAGAGGCTACTTATCTCAAAGTAATGAGAGTTTAGATACTAATATATTACCTGCTCACAAACAGCATTGAAAAGGTCGTCTGGAGGTACTCCTCCCTGTATCAGCTGACTAAAGGTATCATCACATGATTTCGATAATTGTGGGGAATTTTGCTGTTTACGCAACCTGAATTCCATTGCATAATTAGAGTATTAGACAAACTGATTTAAAATCATTTCAGACATCCCCAATAAATAAAATACTCAGAAATTAAAACAAGTCGGAAAACTAGTGGCCTGTCATCCTACAGTAAGAAAATTTTCTTCATTAAACAGCCAACTCTCAAACTTAGTTTGAAGTAATTTTTAGATCGGTTATTTTGTTAAACATGTCAAGGAAACATATCCACAAACACTGCCATGAATGAAGAATAATACCTTACTACCAAGTGAAAGTTGATGTCACAAGAAGCTAACAGAATCTACATATCCTCTCAGTGAATGCAAAATTTTGCAGGTGGAGGCCAAAGCATAACATACCTGTGATGAGCTTCAGCAATTCCCAATAAGTTAAGATAATGACTCAATGCACGACCCAGTGTCAAAGCTTCCTCTAACTCCATTTTTGAAAGCTCTGACATAAGCTGCTTCTCAAGCAAGTCAGCTGTGTCCTCTATGCCGGCACTTCTCATATTGCATGCACTCTACAAAAGTACACGACAGTCAATATTGGTCATCAACCTATCAAAATATGGCTCAGGTCAAAGACGAAAATCAACTTCATAAACGGCCGCTCAAGGCCCTCATTTATCATAAAAAATTAAAATGGAAACCAAATCTCCAAACAATCAATCTCCGTTGTCATAGATTGAAGCCTAAAACATATGCCCTGTTCTTAAAAGCCTTTGCCTAGCTAGTAAGAGAAGACGCTCTACTTCCTTGAACTATACCTACAGTCTTACTAACTTAAAAGGTACAGAGGAGCAGCTAATGCTTCGAGAGTGGGGATATGAAGATTCGAACTGGGGACAAACCCCACGCAGGTTGATTACCTAGCCACTAGGCCAACCTCGATCCACACACTCTTACTAACTTTAATAAGATAGTATGGTACATTCATGCCTTACTATAAGGCTTTTCAAATTGAAAACCTTCAACGCCTCCCCGCCGTCGTTCGGTATCACTGTAGTTTTTGGTTTTTTTCGTAAAAAATTTAGTTGAATAAGTTGTTAAATTAACTTTAAATTGTTTGGTTCTATAATAGTCATATAGAAAATGAAAACTGACAACTGAAAGCTCAAAACCACTTTTTCTGATTTTGGAAAACGGGACTATGGTTTTCAAAAAAACTGAAAACAGAAAACGATACCAAACAGGCCCCATATTAGGCCATTTGTGATTACCTAGTGTATCCAATGAATGACATTCTCATGCTAACCTCGACAATAAACTTGTTAAGGCAATCAATTGCTATTTGAAAAACGAACATCATCAAAAAAATTGGTTAGGTTACAAAAGCACCATCCACTAGCATTGTTAGAGGTTCGTAGCTCAATAACATGTCTAACCATTTCCAAGACATGACACAAATTACAAGGTCAAACTCGTCTAACAAATCACAAGTATAAACACTAACATCATCCTCAACACCTCAAAATAGCTGTGAAATTACGCGGGCCTGGGCCACACCCGTAAGGAGAAGAGAGACCACATTATAAGTCCAAGAAGGTTCCATCCTAAAACCAATCGGCTTACCATAAAGTCCAGCTGCATTTTTTGCACCGATTTATCGGTGGTCGAATTATCGGCAATTTTGGCCCAGATTAATTCATTGAGACCCAGGACTTTAACCATGGGCTCTGATACCATGTGAAATTACGCGGGCCTGGGCCACACCCGTAAAGAGAAGAGAGTCCACATTATAAGTCCAAGGAGGTTCCATCCTAAAACCAATTGGCAATAGGAGGAGTAACTCCTTGGTTTATAAGGTAGACAAATCTCTTCTCATTTTCCAATGTGGGACACTCATATGTGGAGTATTTTGGGTGTCACTTCAACAATAGCCTCTCGTCCACACAGACGGGACGATAGCTATTTCCATTAATCCCTTGACGACAAAAATGCGAAAGAACCATCTCAACCAAAAGTCCAAGTTTACAACTTTAACATGCCCCTCAAGCAACTTAAACATGCTCGGGTACCACGTGAAAGAACCACGTCAACTAAAAGTCTATTATCGTCACAAACAATGGTTTTATACCTTTAACATATCAAAAATTTCCTCTAAACCTATTGCCCTTCCTAAACCCTGAAATCTAAGGTCATTCATGAATATTATCAAACTAATCCAACAAATCCACATTACAAATTCGCAATCAAAGTCCGAAACTGGGGAACAAATCAAAGCCCTAATTCACAATGCACTACATACCATACCCTACCAAAATCATTCATTCAAACAGCATGATCAAACAAATAATAATCAACCAATTAAAAAAAAAAATCAGAAACAAAATTAAAAACAAAAACACAAAAAAATGAGTGTGTTATCGAAATCGAGAAAACCTCGGAGAGAATTCGGATGCGCTCGAGTTTCTCCATGAAAGAAGACCCGACTTCTCTCTGAAGAACATCATTAAAGAGGCTACGGAGAAGCCTACAGTCATCTTCAAAGCTCTGAAACGATATTTCCTCTGCTATGTCGTCTGTCGTATCCATGGCGGAATAAACTACTATTAAAAATATATGAAAAATATCAGAGGAAGAAGAAAGGGGAGAAGGTGAAGAAGAAGAGAGTTGTGGGAGTAACAGGAGAAGAGTGAGTGAGAAGAGTCAGAGTGAAAGAGTCAGAAATATTATAGACATATTAAAAAGTGGAGAAATTTGTGGGCTCATACTAACGGATTACACGTGTTGCTCATTATTGGCGCGCAATAATCGGTTAGTTTATGCACACTAGTCATGACTTAGTAGAACTCCATTTGCAATCGGAAATGGTATTAAGGACCTAATTGGCTATTAGTTATTACTTTTTAGTTATTACTGTGCGCTAACATTTCAATCGGCGAAAATGGTTTATCAGCCTCATACGATACGCCTACAGTCTACTATTTGATATTGATTTTGTAAATTGTTTAGAAGGGGGAGAAATTTGTGAGGTCAGGTTTCCTTAATTTTCCATACACTAGTCATGACTTAGCACTCCAATTGTAATAGAAAACTGTATCAAGAATCTATTGGCTATTACTATGCGCTAGCATTTCGATGGGCAGAAGCGGTTTATTAGCGTCATGTGTTTGCCTCTAATACTAATTTTTTACATGGTTTGAAAGGTGGAGAAATTTGTGAGTAAGTAATCTTCCATACAAACGATTCTACACGCGTTGCTCATTATTTGTGTTCATCAATAAACGATTGTTATGAAGATTGAGAGTCTGAGAGCCATTGGTTTGTACTCATTTTAGTGATGGTGGTTTGACTAGTGAGGGTGGTGAACTGGTGACTAACCAGATTAGGATGCAAAACTGGAGTATTAATTGTGTAGATATTCTAAAGGACAAAAGAGAATCTCAATGCCTTGTCTTATGTTGGGTACAAGAGTATGTACTTCATTGGTGACGAAGTTTTCATCAAGTTACAAGAAAGAATATGCTGTTGGGGTCCGTTTTACTCATTTTCATATAGGTTGTGCCATTATTGGTCGCTAAACTACAAGTACGGAGTATATGTTGATGCCTCATACGGAGGCCTTACTTCAAAGAATGGATTTTATGGACACCGAGTCGATTTGGCGGGTTCAATCATGGTTCGCCTCATCCTAACTTTTATAAGAAAAACATAGATAAAAAAAATAGCTTCTCGAAATGTGCGAGTCATTTAGATAAGAATGGAGGAAATATATCGAAGGTTGATATGAAATATGTGAGTTAGGCTCTAGTGGATAAGACTGCACTTTTCTGATCTAATCTGATCTGTTTGATTATTCCTGATTTGAATGAATGTGAACTGATTTGATCTGATCTGAATTTCTTGAAATTTTCATTGAATTTCAAGGAATTGGTGTCAATAATGGACCATATACACTAATCGTTATTGGAGCAATTTTGATTTGATCGAATCTGATCTGGTCTCAGTTAAAACTACCGTATGTCAAGGTATGAATCTCTCATCTAATCTATTTGCTTCAATTAAAAAAGGTGCCATTAAACAGGATGTCAAACGAAATGGCTTGAAGTTTCGATCTGGACTCATGATTCACAACATCAACCTTAAGGCAAAATGGATTTCCCATGAATGGATGACACCAAAACCAAAGATGGGTGAACTTAAAGTCAGCCGCACATACACAGGGACACACCAGCAAGGTAGCAACATCCTTGACAAACTTGTAGTGTATACACACTGACACACACACAATACATCCTTGACAACTTGTTGTTCGCGTGTTTACTCGTGTTTATTTTTGTTAAAATCACAATTGCCAAAAGAATCGGTTTGTTACCTAATCTTTTAACACATTTATCACGTTGCACAAACGATACCAACTAAGCCAATCTAATCTAGTTCAATAAACATAGGGTTTTTAATTTTGTTTTCATCATCTGGAAGTACTTTACTCTTTGGGATCGTTTGGATTGAGCGATGGGAATTGGGATATTAGAGGGTGGGATAAGAGGTGGGAATTGAAGGTAGGGAATTGGGTGAGATGATAAACGCAAATTCTATTGTACCCCCGGGGTACCTTCCTTTGCGTACCCCCAGTCTCCAAGTATAATAGTTAATTGCTATCCATCTTTAACATTGATAAACTGTGTAGCCTAGTGGTCACTAATTCAATATTCCATGCTAAGGTCTTGGGTTCGACTTGCTTCCACGACAATTGTTGGTTTTTTTTTTTCAACCCAATCACATTTCTCTCTCCTCCCATACCCACCCACCACCACCACGAACCACCTAACCACCGCCGGCCACCTTCACCGACCACCACCCCAGGCGACGCCACCACCACCAATCGGTGGGCGCCGCTCTGGCGACCCCACGGCGGCACCTCCGACCTCGCGCCACCACCTCCATCCTCCTCCAAGACCCTTTTTTTCTCATTTTCTCTCTCCTCTCTTACTCCCTTTCCAGCCCATGTCCTCAACAACCACCGCCCAAAAAACGTCCCCCACCCCTCGCCCTACACTGCCGACCACACGTACCACCACTATCCCGGCAAATAAGTAATGTCAAGTGAGAACGAAAATAAGGGAGGGGATAATAGGGGAGAAGGAAGGGGCGACGGTGTCGTGGAGTGGCGGGGAGAGGGTCGCGTGGGAGAGGCGGTGAAGATGGCTGGGTCGAGGCCGCTGTTGGTGGCGGTCGGCGACGGCTCGCGGCGGGGATGGGGTGGTCGGGTGGGGTAAGGGGGGTTGAGGGAGGAGAGAGAAAAAGGAAAAAGAAGGGGAAGGGGAAGGGGTATTTTTTTTATTTTTTTTTATTTGATTTAATCTTAACTATTTATCTAAAATATTAAAACAAAAATCGTTCTTTTTAACACAAATACCGTTCATTTTAGAACAAAAACTACCTATTTCAGATTAAATAAAACAAGACAAAAATAATTCATTCTAAAACAAATAGAATTCATTTTAGAACAATAATCATTCATTTTATAACAAAAAAACATTCATTACATAACCATTCTTTTTAAAACAAATATCATTCATTGTAGAACAAAAATCATTCATTCTATAACAAAACTCATCCATTCCAGAACAAAACTACCCATCCTAGAACAAAAACCATTCATCCTAAAACAAAAACTAATCATTGTAAGACAAAACTAACCATTCATAAACAAAAATCATTCATCCCAAAACAAAAACTAACCATTTTAGAACGATATCAAATCATCCTAGTACAAAAACATTATATTATTTTTATAAAACAAAATTAAACAAAAACAGATTATTATCATAAAACAAAATTAGATCATTATAAAACAAAAATATATTATTATTGAACAAATATAAATCATTACTAAATAAACAAAGAATAGTTATTGTTTTTGTCCTAGAATGGGTAATTTTTGTTCTTGGATGATTGGTTTTTGTCCTAGGATGATTAGTTTTGTTATAGAATGGTAGTTTTTGTTTTGGGATGAATGGTTTTTGTCTAGAAATGATTAGTTTTTGTTATGAGATGATTGTTTTATGTCCTAGGATGGTTAGTTTTTGTTCTGGGATAAATGGTTTTTGTTCTAGGATGGTTAGTTTTTGTTTTGGGATGAATGGTTTTTGTCCTACGATGGTTGGTTTTTGTCTTAGGATTGTTAGTTTTTGTTCTGCAATTGTTAGTTTTTGTTCAAGAATAGATGGTTTTTGTCCTAGAATGATTGACTTTTGTTCTGAAATGGTTAGTTTTTGTTTTGAAATGATTAATTTTTGTCCTAGGATGATTAATTTTTGTTCTAGAATTGTTAGTTTTTGTTTTGGGATGAATGGTTTTTATCTAGGAATTATTAGTTTTTGTTATGAGATCGTTGTTTTTTGTCCTAAGATGGTTAGTTTTTGTTCTGGGATGAATGGTTTTTGTCCTAGGATGGTTAGTTTTTGTTAAGAAATGAATGTTTTTTGTCCTAGAATGGTTACTTTTTGTTCTAGAATGGTCAGTTTTTGTCATAGGATGATTACTTTATGTTCTGTAATGGATGGTTTTTGTCTTAGGATGATTACTTTTTGTCCTACGATGATTAGTTTTTGTTTTAGTATGATTAGTTTTTGTTCTAAAATAGATGATTAGTTTTTGTATAAAATGAATGATTTTTGTCCTAGGATGATTACTTTTTGTCCTAGGATGAATAGTTTTTGTCCTAGGATGATTAGTTTTTGTTTTAGGATGATTAATTTTTGTTCTAGGACGATTAGTTTTTATTCTGAACTGGGTGATTAGTTTTTGTATAGAATAAATGATTTTTGTCCTATGATGGTTGCTTTTTGTTATGTAATGGTTAGTTTTTGTCCTAGGATGGTTAGTTTTTGCCTAAAAAATGAATGTTTTTTGTTCTAAAATGGTTACTTTTTGTTCTGAAATGGTCAGTTTTTGTCATATGATGAGTACTTTATGTTCTGGAATGGATGGTTTTTGTTTGAGGATGATTACTTTTTGTCCTACGATGATTAGTTTTTGTTTTATGATGATTAGTTTTTGTTCTGAAATGGATGATTAGTTTTTGTATAGAATGAATAATTTTTGTCCTAGGATGGTTACCTTTTGTTATATAATGGTTAGTTTATGTCCTAGGATGATTTAAAAAAAAAAAAACATTTTCACTCCTCGTCCCCTCCCCAATCTCTGACAACAACCTACAACTTGCTCATACCACAAAACGACGGCGGCTGCACAACGAGCACACCAGGCCTATCACCACCCATCGCCCACGAAAGTCGCCTGAGAAGGATGAAAATGATGAGAGAGAAGGAAAAGAAAAGAGAGAAAATGGGGATCATTCGGAGGGGCGGAGCGAGGGTGGCGTCTCGGTGGTGGGATCGCTGGGGTGGGGTTGTCCCGGCCGACTGGTGGTCGGGTAGGGTCTGCCGGAGGCGAGAGTGGAGCGGGAATGCCGATGGGTTGGGTGGTCGTGGTTTGGAGAGAGAGGAGGAGAGAGAGTGTTGTGATTTATTATTGTTTTATTTATTGGGCTTGCAGTCTTACACTAGTAGATTAAATATTGGGCTTTTTAATCAAATCACTGGGCTTCCATTGACAGAAAGTGGGGAAACAGTTTTTTTCTTTTCTTTTTAGGCTCCGTTTGTATTTGGGTCGCGCTTCATTTTAGACCCAGTGTTTCATTTTAGGCCGGGGGGTACGAAATGAATGGTACCCCCGGTGTACCATAGACGGGTTGATATAATTCCCTTGTTTGGATTAATATGGGAATAGAGATGTGATATGAAGGATATATATGAAATTTACGAATATACCCCTACTTAATATTAAAATTTCCTTATATAATTTTTTTAAGGGGAGCAATTAAGTTTTTTTCTTTATTAAATGAATTCCCAACTCTAATACCTGCCCCCCCTAGGTATTAGATTGGAGGGATAACAAATTCCTATCACCCAATTCCCATCTCCTTATCCATCAATCCAAACAAGAGAATATGGCTAATAGGGAATAATAATCTCATCCCCCTTCTATTCCCTCAATCCAAACGACCCCTTTAGTCTTTACTAAACAAAAGGAATCCCTTGTCAACCAAGCACACGACACACCCAAACATTCAAACATTCAAAAAGTTAATAACGCAACAAAAAACAAAGGCCGAAAGCAGAGTTCTTGACTCCTTGACACCAGCAATCGCATACAAGTTACTCCGTATAAATAAAAGTATCCTAGCAAATGGACCAAGACATCAAACCAACAGCCCAAATGGAGAGTGCCAGTACAAATACAACGCAACTTCCGGCAACCGATGCGCCTGCCCCGGCGCCAAAAGTGGCGGTGGTTGTGTTCCTTCTCAAAGGAAAGAAGGTGTTGCTGGGCCGCCGTCGTTCATCCGTCGGTAACTCCACCTTTGCTCTCGCCGGCGGCCACCTTGAGTTTGGTCAGTCTCTTTCTCTCTTCTTCCTCGATTTTAATATAGGCTCATTTATGTTATTTTTGACTTGTTTGGGAATGGTATTGGTCTATTGGTCCATTAATTTAGGAACCCCACAGCTTATTTGGGCATGCTATATTGGTCTTCATGACTTGACCCATGGTTTTGATTAAGATTCACATGTGATTTGGCATTAGGAAAATCGTGAATTCAAATAATGATATTGTGTCACCTGGTCAATTCCGACCCCGATTTGTTGATGAGATTATGTTAGGCATATACACGTTACTACCCCAGTGGAGTTGCGTTTTATCCTTAGGGAGGATGTCCTTGGAGTCTCGCAACCTAGATTATTAGTTTCTAATTAGTACGGAGTAGTTTCTTTCTCGGGGTCTCGACCCTCGCTGTAATAAAAAAAAAAAAAAAAAAAACAAAAAAAAACAAATGGCATTCTGAAAGTAATTATAAAAAGTGTTGCACCATACACCGTACGCCGTATTTTTCTTTTTCATGAAAAGAAAAGATTAGGCCAAACATCTCGTGTAAAACCAACTTAACTCATAATTACATATGAGATGACCTAAAAGATTGAGACGATTGTACCAAGCTGGCCATAATGTATTGCAAATCATAATCATAGTAATGAGTTAACCAGTTCAAATTTGGAATGTCAACTGTGAATTGAAGACAATTCATTTGACTACTTGAGTTTTGAATGAGCTTCTACTCTTTTAGTGCATGCTCAACAACAAAATGGAGGAGGCTATACTATTATAATAAATCATTAATCAAACATTGTATAACAAAAGTATTATATCCACATTTCAGGGGAAAGTTTTGAGGAATGTGCAGCAAGAGAAGTGAAGGAAGAAACAGGGCTTGATATTGTGGGCATAGAGCTACTGACTGTGACCAACAACATCTTCCTTGAAGCACCAAGGCCAAAGCCAGTGCACTATGTCACCGTCCTTATGCGCGCCGCCCCAGCAGACCCGGATCAAGTGCCAGAAAATGTAGAGCCTGAGAAGTGTGATGGTTGGGATTGGTACGCTTGGGACGATCTTCCTAAGCCACTCTTTTGGCCCCTTGAGAAAATGGTCAATAGTGGTTTCAATCCTTTTCCCAATTGAACTTGTCCTAACAATTTGCACTTAGCTTGTAAGTTGTATCGTAAGACTCAATTTTGTACTGGGGTGAAGAGTTTATTGACGGATTGTAAACTTATCTATTGTTCCCATCCCCATTGACCCCATACAAATGTGAGTTGTATAAGGTTTATGAATTATGATGACATGGGATGATATTTTAAGGTTTTTAACTTTTCGTGTAAGTTATCTACTTGAAACCTTGAAAGCTCGACGTGTCCACTATCCCTTACCATTAGGCGATATTAATATGTATCCAAACTACTCCCTCCTACCCAAAGTTATTTTCCTATTTGGTTTGGACACATGAACCAACATCAAGTAATAAAGAAATGGGTAGTGGAAATAATGGTGGGGTATTTGGGTTTAAAACCAAATTACAACCCACTAATCACCCACCAAAAAATGGGACGGAGGCTTAAGAGAGAAAAGGGAGGGAAATGTCATGGAAAAGCAAGTGGGGTTTTTGGAGGGAGTTTTTAACAATTTGAATCTCCCCCCAAAACACCCATCTGATAATGTGATGTGATTTAGACCTAAATTGTGGATCTCCATAAACATTTCTTGGATACATATCCTAATTTACAACCAATAATACACAATTCTCACAAAAATATCTGAGAGTTTAGAGGAAATGAGAGAACATTCACTCCATTTCCATTAACAAAAAATTTAAAATAAAACTAGGATAAGTTGTCGTACTCGTGGTCGGTGCTGCTGCTGCTCGGTTTCGGCTGCTGGTCCGCTGCTGGTGTGGTCTGATCAGTGGTCTGCTGGTGCTGGTTTTCTGCTGCTGCTGGTGGTCTGTTGGTGCAACTGGTGTACTGCTGCGGGTCTGCTGCTCTCCTGCTGCTGGTCTGCTGGTAATCTGCTGCTGCTGGTTTGCTGTCGTCTGCTGCTGCTACTGCTGGTTTGCTGTTCTCCGCTACTGCTACTGCTGGTTTGCTGTAGGCTGCTGCTGCTGGTTTGCTGCTCTCCGCTACTTCTGCTGATGGTTTGCTGCTCTCCTGCTGCTCTCCTGCCGCCACTGTAGGAGGTTTCCAACCTACCTTATTTACATTCAAGGTTAGTAGCACAAGTTAGTAGAACAAGGTTCGATAGGGAAATCACATTATGCCTGCGAAAAAGAATCTCACCGATGCTCAAAGACTTGAAATACATTGTTTTTTATTGGAGAACTCCAAAAATGGGAAACCCAATCATGGCAAAATCAAGGAGATTGCAGCAAAATATAATGTCACAACAAAGACAATCGGAAATCTCCAAAGGCGTAACAAGCAAAACAAAGCTTTGGGTCTTCCAATAAATGTGAATAGCTTAATGAAAGGTAAAAAAGGAAGGACAAAGCTGGTTATACCATTGCAACAAATCGAGTCACTTCCGGCTTTGAAAAGATGCACAATAAAGAGACTATCATTTGCAATTGATATAAGTTATTCAACATGTCAAAGATGGATTGCAAAGGGAGAATTGAGATGGCACACTAATGCTATTAAGCCGTCATTATCAAGTGACCACAAGTATATTCGTCTCAACTTTATCATGTCTAGATTGTTATTTGATCAACTTCTAAATGCAATCAAGTTTCGATCACAAGATAATGATCTCCATATTGATGAGAAATGGTTTTATATGACTAAGATCAAACAAAGGATGATACTCACACCGGGGGAAGAAGAACCAGTTAGAAGCACACAAAGCAAGAGGTATATCCCTAAGGTTATGTTTATGGCAGCAGTAGCAAGACCGAGGTACGCACCGGATGGTGAGTGCATTTTCGATGGTAAAATTGGCATTTGGCCCTTTGTTATTAAAGGACCAGCAATCAGAAACTCAATACATAGGCCAGCAGGCACTATAGTTTCAAAACCCATTGAGAATATCAACAAAATCGTGACAAAGACAATGCTCATCAACAAAGTTATTCCAGCTATCAAAGCCAAATGGCCATCATGGGCAACCAAAGACATTCACATTCAACAAGACAATGCACCTCCTCACATAAGAGGTGACGATCAAGATTTTGTGGCTCATGCAACATCAGATGGATTTAATATCACATTGAATCAACAACCAGCACAAAGCCCAGATTTAAACATATTGGACTTGGGTTTCTTTAACTCAATTCAATCACTTCAAGACAAAGAACCATCGAAGACAATACCCGAGTTGATCAAGAATGTCAAACAAGCTTTTAAAGATCTTGATCCGGCTACATTAGACAATGTGTGGATAAGTTTGCAAGGTGTCATGAATGAGGTCATGAAAAGAGGTGGCCACAATGACTACTCACTACCACATCTAAAGAAGGCCGTACTACAAAGCCAAGGATTACTCACTAGGAATTTGACCGTGAGTGAGGATGTTGTGAAAGAATGCATTCAAACTTTGATCAATGTCGGAAAAGCAAACAATTTGGGGGAAATCATGGGAGATCTTGGTATTGATTTTCCAAATGCAATGACGACTTAAATGTTCATGTAGTGTGTGATTGTGTTTCATTCATAAACTAAGTACTAAACCATTTTGAATGCCCATGTTTAGGTCGTAAACACTTAAATCACACATGTATTTTGTAAACATTTTGAATGTAATATAAACCCAAGTCCTTTATGTTTAATATCAAATGCAATGTGTTTATGTTTTTAGTACCATCATCCTCATTTGAAGCATTTAAATTAAGCCAAAAAATCAAACAACTCTCAGATGTAAATAACACTCCTCATAGAGTTGTTGCCACATTTACGAATTAAGAGCCTCATCAAACACAAGCCTCCATACCATGTGTCAGTTGGCATCTAAAGTGCCTCCATTGACACATGGTAGTGGCTAGTTTCAAAGAGGCTTCGATCAATTCGTAAGTGTAGCAAATAAGTTCAAATTAATGTAATAACTACAATGCAAGTCTCAAAAATCATCACAGACTTGCTAGTTACACTCAAGCAATTCATCTTAGGATCCTAACATAAACCCTCCATCTACAAATCAATATTTTAAAACATGAGGACAGATTTTACAGACAAAGAGAAGCAGAGAACCATAAAAAACAGAATGAAGCCACTGAACATAATTCGGGATCAGCAAAGAACACAGTCACACTTGTTTACGAGAAACATAAAAATGAGGACAGCCACTGAACATAATTCGGGATCAGCAAAGAATCCAACCCAGCACTATTAATCACGAATTTATAAAACATGAGGACAGATTTTACATCAAAGAGAAGTAGAGAAACATAAAAATGAGGACAGAATCCAACGGTCACAGTTCATAAATCTTTGGTACTACAATGCAGCTCAAACATTCAGCCAAACCCATTAAAGGAAATGTACTAGAGAATCACAAGCTCCATCAACAAAGCAATCCCAATCATTTGCACAAAATCCTAATTCTCTATCATCATCCAAATTATTCAAAAATATTATCACATCATCGTTATTTAGAAAACAAATAATGACAAGCTCATCTTAGCCACAAAATCATACTAAATCATCAATTATTCAAATGAACTCCAATTTCGCCAATTAATCACACCTTCTCATACCATATTGCCATATCAGAATCAATTCCAAAAATCATTTAAAGAACAATGAAGCAAACATGTACAATTTAAAAGATGTTTCAACCATTTTTTTGAGATTAGATGCTAGCCATTATAATAAACAACAATAGAAGATTTGTCTGCCCAATTCTTGTAGCAAGTTCAGTGACAACTTTTGAAAAATAAAAATTCATGTAATCGAAGCAGGAAGAAAGATCGACAAGTGAAATAAATTAATGAACCATCTAGCATATCAATAATCTTCGCCCACATACTTAACTTGACAAAACCAACACTTCCTCCCTAATACTATTAAACAGTTACAGCTGAAATAAAATGTTCTTTCTTAAACACATTTCGATAATTACCCCAATCACAGATTCAAGCAAAAATTAAGCCAAAAAAATCAAACAACTCTCAGATGTAAATAACACTCCTCATAGAGTTGTTGCCACATTTACGAATTAAGAGCCTTATCAAACACAAGCCTCCATACCATGTGTCAGTTGGCATCTAAAGTGCCTCCAATAAAACATGTAGGTGGCTAGTTTCAAAGAGGCTTCAATCAATTCGTAAATGTAGCAAATGTGGTCAAAAATTTTGTAACAACTACAATGCAAGTCTCAAAAATCATCACTGACTTGCTAGTTACACTCAAGAACTCAATCAACCCATACTCCCTCCATCTACAAATCAATAGTATAAAATGAATCAAGGTGAATTGCGCCCAAAAATCACAAAAAACAGATATTTACGCAACAGAAATTACCCCAAATGACACAGCAGTAGCAATAAAACAAAATGAATCAAGGCAAATTACACAAAAAACAGAGGTTTACACAAAAAAAAAAAAAAAACGAATCAAGGTTAATTACGCCCAAAAATCACAAAACAAAAAAAGCAGATCAAACCAAATTAAAGAACCGGCGTCCAGTAACAAACTAACATACTAGGTCACATAATTCACTTGTACTAGTCATAATTGACCGTATGACTAATAATATGCATAAGACAAAACAAAAAGACTTAGAAATGAGGAGTTTCTGTAAGAGTTCACGGGCATATAGTTTCTGTTTTTTACAGGCACTTCGAAACAAATAAGTGCAGCAGCAAAAGATTAAAGTCCATTACAGATAATGAGCCTACCACTGACTAACTTGTACCTCCACTCACGCACCACTCTTAAGTTTCAAGATACGCGTGTTTTCATATGAGACGATTTTACAGTACATACCCAAACTGATATGTCAATCTAACAATACCCAAACTGATTAGCCATTACGATAATTGAATAAATACTAAACTTTCACAATTCCTCAATTCCATCATCTCCGTCAACTTTACACAACCAATCACAGAGAACTCAACCAAGAACGCAACTTTCCGACCAAACCCAAATCCCCAAATCAATTCCAAAACCAAAAAATGGAAAAACTTTAACAATTCATCAATTTTTCTACGAATTACTGCAATTCAACTCTAAACCAATGCTACATACCAAAAAGATCACAACAAAATAAAGTAGATCAAACCACATGCAATTACCCCAATCACATATTCAAGCAAAAATAAAACGAATCAAGGTTAATTACGCCCAAAAATCACAAAAAAAATAGATCAAACCACATGCAATTACCCTAATCACAGATTCAAGCAAAAAAAATTAATTACACAAGAGTTTAGATTATACCACAACCCATATGACTCATGATCATTGCAATATGCTCTCGTTCCCACCGAGCTTTCTCTTCAATCAACTCACGATCAAATTTACATCGGGCTTTAGACATCTCAACCCTTAAATCCCATTTTGCATCGGATTCTCTACGCCTTTTCTTCGTATCAATAGACTCAGTATCATCCTCAGAGTCCGGGATGATCATCCCACCAACCCGATCGAAGTAATCGTCGTCTACAAGGGCACAAATGTCAGACGTACCGGCATGCAATCGACCGTCGCAGAACTCATCCTCTTCTTCTTCTAGTTGTGTCTCTGGAACGAATGACCAATCTTCATATGCCCATGACGAATCCCCCATTTTTTATGGTAAAAATAGGACGAATTGAAGAAAATCAAGTCGAAAATTATATCAAAAACAGATAAATAAGAGAAGAGGGGATGAGATCTAAAGGTCTAAAGGTCGAAATGAGATCAAATAGAGTCGACATATTGGTAGATGAAGGATTTGTGAGGAGAGAGAAAGAGAGAGAAAAAAAAATTGGGGCGACGGAGAAGATGAGGGAGACGAAGAAGAGAGAGAGAGAGAGTAGGGTTTTTGTATTTTTGTTCTTGAGTGAGGAATGGATGAGTGATTGGGTTTGGGAGTAATGATTTGGGTTTGAAATGGGTTGGGTTTAGATTTTGGGTTGGATTTGGGTGGGAGAGATTAAAATTTGGAGGGAGCTGTTAAGGAGAGGGAGGGAGTTGTTAGTGGGTTAAGTGAAAATTAGTGGGAAATCAGAATAATTAGTAAGGGTAAATGCGTCCACAAAATTTGCCATATCGGGTAAGTTTCGAAACAGGAAAATTATAGTGAATCGTACCAAAGAGGAATACAGGAAAATAACTTTGGGTAGGAGGGAGTATATACTAGCTAGATTCAAATTAAAACCGAGTATTTTGGAAATGAATGCATAATGACATAATGTAGTTCTAAAGTGCTAATAATACACGACGAAAGCTATAGGTTTAAAAACTTGTGTACATATACGCTTAGAGCAATAGCACTTGGGGATTCCCAAACTGAGCAAAATCCATCAACATTTATCCTTTAATTGATGATTTTTGAATTGAGAACGCAATAAATAGAGCAGATCTTCTGTCTCACTCCATGTCTCATTTTGTATCTGAATCACCATTTTGACAACTTAATAGTAACCTACAAGTATATAGACGTATACTATTTGCGAGTTTTTTTCCTACTACCAAAATACCATAAAACAGTCTCGCCAAAATAAGGAAAAAAAAAAAGGCACATCCGAATCACTTTGGTACTACTCCGTAGACCGTAGTATTAATACCCTTTTTATCGAGTTGTGTTGGGAATAATCACTTGTTGACGTCCTCACAAAAATCAGAATCTCTTCATCTCCCACATTAACACTCTTTATTATTACTCCTCGGGCGGGCGAATAAATTCAATCCCCTTCCTTCAAATATTTTTTTATTTTATTTATCTGCTCATCGACTCCCTCAGCTTCCCTCAACTTCCAGGTACTTCTTCTTCTTCTCCTCATTCTGCATATCTCAAACCCTAGTTTTTCTCTCTCTTTGCTCTGCATTGTTTTTGCTGTACTCTTTGCTTATCTCTAATTTGATTATTATCACTTAATTTGTGATTTAAATTCATCTTAATTCCTGCTCATGATGCTTGATTTCTTTCTACTGATTAAATTAGTTTGTGTTTTTATAGTTTGAATGTTGATTGAAATTAGCTCCAATTTACACAGCAATTCAGATTCTAGTGTTTTTAAGTTTTAAGGAAAATTGCATGTGATTAACGGAAGTAATTGTGATTTTTTAATTGGTAGACTGAATTTTGATTGATTTGTTCAATTAAGCGTTAATCGCGGATTAATCTGGGGTTGGTTCGGGTTTGTGGAATGGTTAGCTTGGCGAGTTCGAGTCTGATTGGTACTTGTTTACCTTATAATGGTGTTTTAAGGAATAGAATTACTGAAAAGGTTTGTTGGGTGAATGGAGGTGTACAATATGATAAGGGTTGTTGGATGCCGAATTATCGGTCTGAACATCGTTAACGGTAATTGTGAGTAGTGGAAGAGAAAGATAAAGTGCCATCCACATTTTTTAGAGAGCAAGGCCATGAAGGACTGCAAGACTTAGTTTAAGGAGGCGCGAGGCGCACCAAGGCGCTGGGGGGCCGTTGCAATGAGACGCGAGGCGAAGGCGCACACCTCATGCACACGAGGCGCACTCATTTAGCAAACAAAATTCTATTTTTCGAAACCATAATTTGCAAAAATTACCCCCTTTTTTTGGTATTTAAAGAGGGCCTATGAGTAAAGAAGTATAAACAAGAGATTAAGGGGCAAAGGGAAGGGTAGAAATAAGTTACAAGAGAAAGAAAATTGGAAATTGCACAATCATGTGCCTCACGTGCGCCTCATGCACACTTGCGCACCTCAGAGGCGATGGTCAGGCGCGCTTTTTTAAACTAAGCTACAAGATGAGTTTTTTAGCCAATTTGATTGGTGGAAGTGAGTTTGAGGGAGTTCAGGAATATTACGAGGGAGACAGGTTGGGGCTCTTTGAGGGAGATTTTACTCGATGGCCATGCCACAGAGGTTTTAGGTACATTTTACCGAAAAGATGAGAGAGAATTTATAGAAGGTTGGTTAGCTGTTCTGATACTTTACTATGTTTCTCGCCAATTTTCAAGAGTGGGGCTGCTGTTATAATACTTTACTATGTTTCTCGCCAATTTTCAAGAGTGTGGCTGCTGTTATGATACTTTACTATGTTCCGTTGATTGATTTGTTTATGCTTTTTTTGCTTCTATCTGCTTTTTCTTGTTGGCCACCGGGCTGTGCACATGTAGCTCATTCACTGAATTATGGTGTTGGCGTGTTGCAGATAGTTTTAGTTGGTTGGATGCTTTATTGAAGTTCTCTAACATAGCTACATATTGAGCCATAATATAATGGTTTCAGAGGACATAATCTGTCATCCCTCAAGCAACTCAAATGATATTGATAGTGTAGAGAACGGCATCTTCATCATGGAAGATTTGGGAGTAGAAAATCAGCCTGCTCACCTTGAGAAAGATCCAAGTGTGCAGCCATCAGTGTCGATTAGTCAGTTCTCAGAGGTTGATGCACAACATCTCAGCAATGGAAACGATAGATTGAATATTGAAGTGAGTGTTGACCAGATTAAAGAAGTTGGAATTGGCAAAAGGCAGGGTATGTTTCTCATTATGAACTTGCTTTAAACCAAATTCTTGTTAGAATTGATTAATAGGGTTTTGTCTTCCTGTTGTCAATGCAGCTCTAATTTTGTAGTTTATTCAGTAATAGCGTAATTAACTAGGTGTCAATAGAAATCTTCTGTAGCCTTTTTATTAGTTGATTATTGTAATTCTTTTGAGCTGCAGTTATCTATATTTTCTTACACTACAAATATTTGAGTTAATTTTTTTTTTTTTGGTTACAGAAAATATTTAAGTACTTAATTGCTTGTCTCTTGTAGGTGATATAGGACCTCAAGCAGAATGCAACAGCAAGGACTCCTCTGTCCGTGTAGTTTACAGTTCTCTACCAAGGTTGGTATGGACATTAATAGATGTCTCTGTGTTTGTTTACCATCACACCTGACCCACTTCAAAGCATGTATGTTACATTTAAATGTATTCTTATTGCAGCCGTAGCAAAAGAAAGCTTGAGGAAGTCTTACGTGATTGGTCCGATTGGCATGCCAAGGAATGTTCTAAGTCTGAAGTGAGTTGTGTTTGTCAATTTTGATATGCTAGAATTACTTACAATTACTATTAATCTAAGAAGACAATATGAGCAATAACCTCAGTCTCATTAGTGGTTCACATATTGTCAGGATCAAGCTGATTCGTTAGAGTCTGGTGAGGAAACTTACTTTCCTGCTTTACATGTTGGTTCAGACAAGCCTTCAACTGTGGTATGCTTTTCTCGTGCCGTCTCTCTACCCTCTGTCCCTCCCCTTCTTTCTTTAACAGTCAGTTTAATCCCATAGGAGGAGGGTGTCAAAAGTGGGATATATCTTCCTATGTATACTTCTTTTAAAGGATAGGCCAGTTCATCATTGAGTTTTACAAGATTAATACTTGAGGAAATCAGGGTTTTTACCCTTTTCAGACAAAGTTTTTTATATATGTTAAGTATATTACCAAGTGATGTATACTTACCAGGTCAGCTCATATATTTGGCCAATACCTAACCGTGATTTTCTTTTTGATGGCAGTCCTTTTCAATGGATGTCCGTGTTTCGAAAAGGCAGCGCAAGGAGTCAGTGTCACTGAACCAGGAATTGTCACCGTTGTATGATCGAGAATTTGCCCTTGGCTTAGATTCTGAAGCTGGGGGTAGTGAAGAGAGGTAAGCTGCTTATTGAGCACACATATATGTGGCAACCTGTTTTTTACATGCTAGTTCCCTTCCTTTTTTTTTTTTTTTTTTAACAAAGGCCTGTTCCTAATTTTGAGGAGCTTGCATTGATGGATGCCAAATTTTGTATATGCATCATAGAAATAGCAGAACTAGCCATCAATTTTTCTTGTGAGTTATGATGGATATACTGTGCTTGAGAGACAGTCGTAGTGTTGATCAATAATGGTGTTCGTACGAGTTGGATTTTGACATTTAGCTTTAAGGGGTGTTTTTGTTTGAGAAAGCTGATAGGGATGTCAGATTTACGCCATAAAGCTGGTGGTGGGATCCTGGTGGGAATGTGGTATATATGACACTAGGCTTCCGTGTTTACAACAGAGCGTAAGCAGTTGAAGTTACTGTTGTGTGTCAACTCAGCAGTGTCACTGTCGTGTTGGGTATTGATAACTGGTGTTTGCTTTTGTAAATGCTGGCGGTCTCACAGTATGTTTGGGAACTGGGTTTCCTGCTGGCTTCTTAAATACCTCATAGGACGTGTTCTAAATAAGTGACCTTTTGTGATAACCCTTCGCACTTAAGAGTCACAATGTCATGTGAGACTATAGCATCAGTTTGGTCCAATGTAAGTGTCTACTACGTAGAGAAGGTAGAAACTAGCATCATTATATGAACTTAAATTTTTTCTTTTTTAGATCAAAATTAGAACCTAGTTGCATGATGCGCTCGTATCTTTTTATGTATATTTTGAGAACTGAAATTTCGCTCCTTGGTTGTAGAGGCATCGATTTACGTGAAGCCCCCCGTTGTTTCAACTGTGGTTCTTATAACCATCCTCTCAGTGGATGTACGAAGCCTGTTAATAGGGCTGCTGTAAACAGTGCTCGTAAAGAATTTCAAAGCAAGAAGAACGTAAGTGGCGGTCCACGTGTCCCTACCCGCTACTACCAGGATTCTCCAGGTGGAAAGTTTGATGGGATCAAACCAGGTGCTCTTTCAGCCGAAACAAGGAAGCTGATGGGTCTAGGGGTAAGATACTGATTATAATTTCTAAAACATCATGATTTCTTCTAGAGCTGTCATTTTTCTCTAGTCCCCTCTACCCCTTCATTTTGTTTATTTGGTGGGGCTTTGAGGGGTTAAATACCGGCGTATTCTAGATTCTATGTTATCATCTTCCAAATATTATTGTGGCTTGTCATGAGTTTCTTGTTCCTATGTACCGCAGAGTGATTTATTTATCTAATTGTCAACTCTGGGTAGAGGTGTAAGAAGATATGAGTAAAAGTTAATGTAGTATCTCTTTTGACTGTAAGCTTATGCTTTTTGTAAAAGAAAAACAGAAGCTACTCACAATAGTTATTAGTGTATAGTTTAGCATTTCTTTCAAATGCATTACGAGATGCACCCCAATAATTTATCCTGTTGGTGTTTTTCATTATTTGTCAGAATGTGAATTTTCTGCTCAGGTGACATGCCTATGTTGCTGTTAATCTGCATGGCTCTTGTCAAAAGTACACTTGTTGTGCATTTGGTATTTTGTATGATCAGGAGTTTCTGTTTCTGTTTCTGTTTACTTTTCATGTTTTATCCATAGACATCAATGTTTATTGTCATCATAAGCGTTTGGAATTGTAGTATGATCGGGAGTTTCTGGCTATGTTAATATCACGTGTTTTATCCAAAGATAACAACGATGTTTCTTGTCATCATTGACCCATAGTTGCTACAATGGTGCTTTGTTTGTTAGTTTGAAATGCGAAGAGTGGAATAGGATGCTCTTGCTTGATAATGTTTTTGTTCTTTTCTTTTTATTCAAGTTTTATGCCCTTTAAGCTGATATATTAAATCTAATGTGTACCAGGAGCTTGATCCACCTCCATGGCTTAATAGGATGCGTGAACTCGGATACC
Source organism: Spergularia bocconei (assembly GCA_963457585.1). Classification (NCBI taxonomy): domain Eukaryota; kingdom Viridiplantae; phylum Streptophyta; class Magnoliopsida; order Caryophyllales; family Caryophyllaceae; genus Spergularia; species Spergularia bocconei. The sequence continues at coordinate 21,840,773 of OY734943.1, read as the reverse complement.
CACCAGGATATTTAGGTAAGTTGTTCTTCCACCGAGTAACCTGAGACACTTTTTTCAATACATTGCTTGCGCCTGGAGTTTATAATAGCAAATTACCAACTTGTTTTGATGATAGTTAAAGGGATTTTCTTGTTGTTTTTTTTTCTTTCTACAAAAAAATAAAATCAGATGCAGAAGAAGAGGACCAGCCTTCAGGAATTTCAATCTTTGGTGATGAAACTCAGAATGTGGATGTAAGAAATGATCCTCCCTTAGGTGTACAGAATTCAGAAAAGAAAAAGATGATAGATTTTCCTGGATTAAACGCCCCTATACCCGAAAATGCAAATATGAGCCTTTGGGCAACTCCCAGAGTTCCAGCTGTTCGTGATTACGTCCCAAACCGGCCCGATGGTAGATGGAATTTTGCCCAAGACTCTATGGCCATTAGGAATATGCATGGACCGTTTGGGTTGAGGAATCCCATAGAAGGCCCACCTCCTCCCTTCGGTTTAGGATCTCCCCCTACACCTCATCATCCATATAACTATCGGCCAAGTGAACCGTTCAGCCCAGTAGGTGTCCCAATCCCCGGAAGTCCTCATTATGGGAGGCCTTTTATGCATCATCACTATGGTAGTTTCTGATGTTCATCTATACCCTGCCCATGATTTCTCGTGGATGAGTTCCCGTGTAAGACACTCTGGCCATTGCTTATGGTCACGTCTGTTAGTTTTCTATGTAAATTCGTGAGTTTTAAGATAAATTGCGGATATTTTTTAAGATTAATATATTATTTCAAGTTCTAAAAGCTCGCATATTTATCTTTAAAACTTTCATACATATTTTAGGAATAAGAATCAACGAGTCTCACCATAACCTTATGATGAGACAGTCATGGGAGAGTTTCTGATCAATCTGACCCTTGGGTGAACTTATCGTACGATCGATGAGCACCCTGTATCAATATCTCGGGAATAAAGGCGAAGAAAATGGATTTTATATGATCAGGTAGTTTGTTATTTTCCTGTGTGATGGATACATCAGTTGGTTATGGAGTGATGTAGAGTCTACGAGAAGCTCAGCTGTTGGATTTATCTTCGGAAATGCTTTTATACCTGCTCTCTGCTTTCCTGTGTTTTCCCTTTCCTGATCCATCATATAAAGATTGTGGGTCCACACAAGTGAATCAGGGCTCACCCAGAACTGCCTAAATAACAACTTTCTGCTGGGTTGGTATTTGATCTACTGTTAGGTTACCTGTTAGCTTGCTTTAGGTCCATTGAAGCTTATTTTATGCTTCACATTTTGTGGCCGTTACACTAACTGAAATAAACAATAGAGGAAGCCTGACCTTTGTTACGAGCTTACTTACGTATAGGCTGATCAGTTACATTTACGCATTGTTTTGGATTCGATTGAACTTTGGCATTTTTTTTATTTTTTTGGTATGAGGTTTAAGGCTCAGTTTTCTTGATTTGGTATTAGTCTTATGTTATTTCAATTTGAATTACAGTATCATGTACACGTCGTCTTCAGTAATGTATAGAATCTAAACCTCGCAGTTGAGGAGTTCAATACTTCGATTCTTACCTCTCTCAAATTTTACTCTTAACCCTCTTGGGAGGTTGTTTCACTTCTAGGCTGAACTGGGTTTCTTTTAAACTGAATCCTTCTACTTAGAATCCCGAATGACACTCAGGACGAGCCCTTTGGATACAGCTTCTTAGCATATCAAATCCTAGGCATGTATTATGAGTTTATGACATCTTGGATACGATTTCTTAGTAACATATGTGTAAACTGTTAAAATCAGTCGCGAATTGGTGAAAGTCGCTATCCATGTTTGCAAAGTGTCTACTGTAAGTCCATCTGTAACTAATAAGACTGATCTGTGTGAACATTTCAGTTGAATTGGGAATGACATAGGTAGCTTGCGGCTGTATACAACTAGTAATCAGTTAATCATAGTGTAATGTTATATTCACTTGTATAAAGTCGGAATTTATGATAAAAGGAGCGGAGAAACATAAAAGGAGCATTCGGCGTCCTAAAAGGATCTTAACTCTTTGGTAAAAGTACCCATAAAACGCCGACCTAAACATAGAGATAGCTTCTGCATCTGAATCAAACGAGAGCTAATAAAAAATAAAAACAAGAGATGCAGCTGTATTTGGGCAAAGATTTGATCTGATTTGGGGAAAAAGATGAGGAAAACAAGGGGAGAAAAGTAAAAGAAGACATGAAATGTGCAATTTGCGAAACATGAGTGCTTGCTCATCATGGGTATACGTGCGTTTGTGCTTGGTGTTTGTGGGGCTTAATTTGGTACTAGAAATGGTGAATTATATTCACCTAGAAACATTGTAGAGTTATCGAAACGTTGTGTATTTTATTTGTTTAAGTCGTTGAACATATACGTGAAATTATTAAGCGTACATATTATATTTTAGAGTGAGTTAAGTTTTTAACGATTGAATGTGTTTTGTTGATAGTCAATCCGTATGCACGTTAAGCAGAGAATGAGACACAGAACTTGCTAAGTACTCCCTCAATTTCATTCATTTCTTTACGTTGGGCAAACCCAAACCCAACGTAAAGAAATGAATGAAATGGAGGGAGTAAGAGAAATGTTAAGAAGATCTCTTACATATCCAAAGGAGATGGGATGTCTAAATTGGGATGGACGAGTAGAAAACTCGTTACGAAATGGAGAAGAAACGTTAGCTTTGAGGTAAATGGAGAGATTATCATGTCGAATTATGAGTGTTTGCTCATCAATGGATATACGTGCGTTAGTGCTTGGTGTTTGTGGGGGCTTATTTTGGTGCCAGAATTTTCTTGGGTGCTCATTTTGGAAGCACAATGTTGGTAGGCTCGTGTGCTAAAGTCCTGGTGGGTACGATTTTGGTGTGTCTCTACCTGCTCTTGAAACTCTTTCGTCTTTACTAGGCCTATAGTCAAGCATCTTACTGTCAAATGTCTCCCCAATCTCAATCCCTTTTGGCAATCCGTAGTATTAACGAACACTGATTTTTACACTCTTAGATTGATTTTTACTCTTCATACTGATCATAGAGACATAGATTAGTAGTAATACTTACTATTCCCTATTCTCGTTGCGTCTGCTTTTCTTGTTACATGGTATTTTACAAGAGACTTGGGAGAAAGTGGAGAACTTATGTCTATATCCTCGTGTTAGTTGACTAGTCTCTAGTCTAATTAGGCGATTTTTTTGGAAGTGTCACAATTTTTGTATATGTTGCGCAAAATCAACAATCCTCACCAGAGTCACCACCTTGTGTTTGGCATGTTTGACACTCGCGCCAGACACAATGTGACGTGAAATGGTTGTTTCCGACCAAGTTGAGCAAGATTAGAGCTTTGCACAAAGCTATTGTAGTACTTTCTATGTAATTGTATGCCTAATCATGCTCACATTATGCAGCAGTAGTTAAGTATAAACTACTCAAAAGTATTAACAAGTGTAAATTTATCATGTTTTTGGGAAGGTAAGTAAAAAGTGAAAAAAAGACCCAAAGCCTGATTTCTTTGTTGGGGGCCCTGTCATTCCCAAGATACAAGCAAATTTGGCAGACCCTTTGTCTCCTCTCCATTTTCCACATCAAATCTCTCTTATTCCTCTTCACTCTGAGCCTACAACTTCACTGTTTGTCCATACTTTGTCTCCAACTCTCTCTCTCCAAAGTTAGGTGGGGGCTGCTCACCTTCCTATTTCCATTGTCAGCCTTCTTTTTCTCTCATCTTACTTCTTTAATAAGTCTTACACTTACCTGACACTTTTAGAAACTCTCTTATTATCTCCACAAGCTTAAATTTACCACTTCCTACTCCCACACAAGAAAATGTCAAGTATACTCTTCTAAGAAGTTGATTACCACTTCTTGAAATATTTGGTGTTGTCTTTAATTGAATTTGTTCGATCCTATATCGCTTTTCCGAACTTTTAAGCATTACCCAATAGAGAGGTATGAGGACTATAATGTCAAGAAGTGTTCATGACGCTTCCTTTTCTTTCTCTAAGAGATACTTCAACTGGAAGAAGAAGCCAGAGGATCTTCTTACAGAAGAAGACAATGATGAAGAGATTCTGACTTTTGATCAGGAATCTTCTTCTCATTCCTTCTCATCATCAAGTCTTCCTCCTGAAGATACTCAGAAGTTGGAGGAAGATACTCTTGAGCTGAAATCTTGTGTCACAGTTCCAAAGACAAAGAAGCTGTCAGTTTCTAAGTTCAGGTCACTTTTTACTAGGAGCAGATCAGGAAATGTCTCTTGTACCCTTGGTTCCAAGGTTGTGGGAACTCTGTTTGGGTACAGACGTGGGCATGTCCATATTGCTTTTCAAGATGATTCCAAGTCTACCCCTGCTTTTCTCATTGAGCTCTCAACTCCAACTAGTGTTCTTGTTAGGGAAATGGCTTCAGGGTTAGTGAGGGTAGCATTGGAATGTGACAAAAAATGGGATAAAAAAGGTGTCAAATTACTAGAGGAGCCTCTTTGGAGGGCATATTGTAATGGTAAAAAATGTGGGTATGCTATGAGAAGGGAGTGTGGACCCGATGAGTGGCGGGTTTTGCGGGCCGTCGGGCCCATCACAATGGGGGCAGGTGTACTGCCTGGTGAAAATAGAGACGGTGTCGGACACGAAGACGAGGATGATGACATGGGCGCCCCTCGGATAAAAGCCGAGGGGGAGCTCATGTACATGAGGGCTAAGTTTGAGAGGATTGTTGGGTCTAAGGATTCCGAAGCCTTCTATATGATGAACCCTGATGGAAATGGAGGTCCTGAGCTTAGTGTTTATTTGCTCCGGGTGTAAGGTCTAATTTTGTCATGGATTACATGGTGTAGTATCATCATGATGATTAATTAAGATTAGGAGAGCTTAAGTGTTGTAACTAATATCATTTCCTAAGTTAAGTTATGAAATATTAGCTTATCAAGGTTGGATCATCTTGTTTGATGTCATTTTTTTGTTGGGCAAATGTTTGTTTTCATTGCTCTCTTTGATCCATGATCAATGCTATACTATATAATGATGATGTCATGATGATAATATTAGTAGTGGATCATGCATGTAGATGTTTTGACTTCCCATTTTGGCAATGAAATTGATGGTTGATCCAATTTTTACATGTTTGTCTCAATTTCTTTGTTTATAGACGCAAAGACTCCCTATTTTTTCGACTTAGGATTACGATGTTGTAGAAATGAGCGTGTTTCCGATATTAGTACATTGTAGTAACTAGTAAATAGCAGTTGATCGACAATGCCATAATCGTTTTGCCTTGAGGTAGAGCCGTAGAGAAGCTTGAACGCACATGAATAATATTTTGGTCACTTGATTCAAAATATATTCATAAACTTTCCCGAGAGAAATAAAATGCAGCATCGAGATAGTGGCAGACCAAATTTCTGTGGGAAATTGACTAAAAATCTTTGACAAGGATTATCCGCGTGCACATTGTATTTATTAGTTTCAAAGTTAATGGCATTATCATCATCTATTCATGATCATTCTGTTGAGCCTCTGTTTGCTTATCATTTCTTCGTGCAACGAATCTCTTAGAGTCTTAGGGCGCATCTTTTATGTTGTGCCCGTGGTTAGAGCGAACGGGTATGTTAGTTCTTAGTCGAGGGTAGGTTTTTGTGGCTAAATCGCGGTCAACAAGGATGAGATCGATTGAGATTCGGAGATTTTTTACTAATGCTTAAAGAGAATGAAGTGAGTTGTCTCTTCTCGAAAGTTTGTATGCTAATGATTCTACTGGAAGGCATTACTGATGCTTGTTCAGAGTAGTTTTAGAATGAGAAATTCTAGGAGTGTTTCCTACAATCAAACAATCAACATACTCCATATGTAGTATGGGCTATGGCCGTGAAACCTCGAATACAAGATTATCGGGATTCCTTGTGATTTGTCATGCTCTTTTATATTCACACGGTTTTCGAAGATTCTTTGTACTCCGTAGAGTCCGTACTTAGTATGGGCCAAGTCTAGCATATCTGGGTTCTGAGCTGATCATCCAAACTGGCCCTTGTGAGGAGTTGGCCTGTGTTGCAATGGTGCCTATATTTAAGGCCTATTGGTTGGCCCAAACTGGATCCCTCGTTGTGGTTTTCTATCGAATTGGATAAGAAAGGGAAATGATAACGACACGCTAAAATCATTTGATCCATCCTCTTTTGCGCCTGCCAAGACATAAAAAGAATTGTATTCAACGGTGTTTGTATGTAAAACGGTTAGGCTGCTTGGTGATTATATTAATGAATATATGTATCCGTTTTATTTCAAAACAATAATCTATGAGCCGAAAGAGGGAGATGATGGACAATTTGAGTAGCATTCTTCAAAGAGAAAGACTAACATAATTCTCGTATCCTACGATCAGAAAACAACCCTCTATTTTTGGACGTAACGAACGGCAATTCGGCAGATGAAGACCTAATTTTAACTAGAGTTTCAGTATTTTGATCACCTGAGCCGAGTTCAAAGTTGACGTATGAATGACCCGACCTCTACTAAAATAGGCGGGATAAGCGGATCCCAGCGCACAATAGAACTCCGATCACGAATAATCTCAGCCCGCGATCGATCAATAATTCAATATGTAGGTTCCTTCCTCTTTGCATGCTTTGGAGCATCAATTGATCAATTAAGAAGCCATAACAAAAATGCGCTTTGGGCTTAAGTGTTGGGTGATGTGTTATGGCCCAATTGACTCAGCCCATATGGTGGTGGGATGTACGCCCCATTCTTTTTTAGCATATAGTTAATGTACTTATAATAAGACATCCCCAAAGGCGGAGTGTGTCACCTATAAATTTGAGTCGTTTTGTTGACACTTGAGGTTGAGTCTTGGATTGAAAACTCGAGTCATGAGTTATGACGTTAGATGACAGATTGTGAGAAGGAATTTGCTCGGGTTTCAACTCCATGATACGCTATCAGCCTATCACTAACTCAATGCCCATAAAATGACGAATGAAAATGGTCGGTAATTCGGTATATCACTATCAACCTTACCAATGTGACACTTTGACAAATGAAATTTCATTCATGCAAAACGATCGAATTTTATTCCCTGTAATTCCTGAAATTGATGTAACCTGCTTCCGGAATTGGTGTTCTTGAGATTTGGAAATCGAGAGAATGTTGAGAAAATTGCGCAGAACTCTAGGATTAGTGTCATTACTACACATGCATACAAAACCTTAGTCAAATATGTTTGGATTGCCCTTTCGCACGTGCTAGACCACGAACAAATGAACAATCAACAATTCAACAGAAACACATATACGACTCTAGGATACGCTCGCCATGTGAACCTTCGCTTATCTTGCTCTTATGTTAAATGCTTTTGCCCTATAAGTAGTATAGTTTAATTAAGGTGTTAAATAGGGACATTATATTAATCAAAAGTCTAAAAAGGTACAGTAACTGCAATTGTTCAATGATATGAGTGCTTAGTCAATTAGGCTTCTTATGATCGACACCGTAACTTTTGGGGTAAATTACGAAAATATACCCGGTACAATAATTAATTTAGGACTAGGCCCAAAATTGTCTTTAATTCATTTTTCATCAATTTTGATCACACACATGATCATAAATAAATTTATCTTATTAAGAGAAGGAGCTTTCTCATTCTATGGTCAGCTTATAGTTCTCACTTGTGAATTGAAGTAATTTTAAAATGTTTATGACAATCATATATTATACATCACCAAATGCTGTAAACATTAAATATGAGGGAGAATTTTGATGTGAACACAATATTCAGGAAAGAAGGCAACCTCAAAACGCAGCTGCATGTTGAATGACAATATTGACAAAATCTTGCTGTACATTTAGCTAAGAGTTGTTGAAGATCCTATGCTTTTGGCTTTTTTGAATGCTTCAAAATTTTACATATTCAAAGTCAAAGCTCAGGAAAACTAGTGATGAGTTTCCGATTATTATCGATGGATTGAAAAGTATGAAAAGTTTAATTAACTAATCACAAGTTCACAACATACACGCAATTTAAATATACATTGATCTCCTAATAATAATACTAATCATACGAATTACCAAAGTAGTACATTTTGACATCGATCTTTGTATCCTCAAACGTCGATTTTGAAACTTTTTATATTGATCTTTTAAGTGAAATACGTGAAATTAACTACGTTTATGTTAACATTAACCTAGGTGTACTGTGAAATAAAGTTATCCGCTGCTACCAATATCAATTCACGTATCATAACTTTAGCTAGCTTAAATCATCTTCTTTTGTTCTATGAGTCAAACTATTTGTGTAATCTGAACCATGCATACGTTTGAATGAGAACTCGAATAGAGTCGTAAGAGATTATTATATAAAATCCAAACCTATGACAAAAGCATATATAAATACATTAAACTAAAGTTAACCAGAAAAACAGTCTCTAATCACGTATGCCAAATTAATCAACAAATAACCATGTCATGACTCATGACCATATATACAAATTGTTGCATAAATAACTACAGTATAATATTCTTTTACCCAAAAGAAAACCTATACATTGAATTATGCAAATGTAGATTGCAGTGTATACGTAGCAATAAACATAAAAAATAAGTCAGCTCTACGTGATCTGAGCTTGTTATGTTTCTCCCCTTGTTTCATATATAAAGAGGAAGAACATAAAATCAAAAAAAGTATAGATCAATCAAGAAAATAATTAAAAAGAAGGTATAAAACTATAACCTACTTAGTAAGAAGCTAATGGACTTGATCGTGTCTTCTTTCCTTAGTTATGTGTAGAATCCACGTACGAATTATGCCTCTTAGACGGTCCAGAGGGGGGGTTACGTCGTCCTTTAGGCAAAGAATTGAACACGATACCGTGATCGCCCCTGAATCCGTGGTTCCTTCGTAGATGCTTCAGATCAATAGTATTGGTCGTCTCGTCCTCTGACATCAACATCATTCGACCTTGTCGTGTCGCGACACATACGTTTGCAATGAGGCTCAGCATCACTAAGATGAGAAGGAGACATTTTTTGTAAGATGGTTTTGGTGAAGAAGTAGCCATTGCAAAGAAAAGAGGGAGATGAGAATTATGGAGGGTTGAGTGTAAAAGAGAAGGTTGGCAAAATTATGACAAATAATAAGGGAGTATGTGTATATGTGTGTATGTAGGTGTGTTTTTATATGATTGAGAAATTATGATATGTCTAAAAAAAGGGAGAATTTGGACCAAGTTATAGTATTAATGAAGAGGAGGCATGAGAAAAGAAAGGCTTGAGCAACACGCTAAACTATTTCGAGGAATTATAATATGAAATGTCAACGAAAGAAGCAGGAAAATTGGTAGAGTTTCTTAAGGAAGTTGATAACTAAAAGTGGGTTGGTGTTCTTTTCGTAGGAAAATTTTTGTTTTAAGTGTGGTCAAATGTTAATGTTTTCTTATAATTAATTTGTCGTTGAATAATGTAGATTTTGTTTGCATTTAATTTTGGAATGTTTTCACTTCATTAATTAAGACCAAAAGCTTGATTAATGAAGTTCGATTGAAAGGGATTAGTAGTAAAGCAAACAATTTTAGCAGAAATAATTAGTTCATAAAGGCATGGAGCTTATTGATATTGACATAGGTAGTTACGTCTGTTAATTGGTCCATGCAAGCTAAGTTACTTTTGACATTTAATTAGACATAAATCATCTTGAGATGATCATGTGGCATTTTATAGCTTTATTATTGAAAGGTTGAATACAAATCATATACTAGTATGATGATGTAATGAAACTCGTTTTAATGAGGAAATATCGATGATGCGATTTGGTGTTTAAGAGTGGAGATTAGATCATGAAATCCTAGTTTCAACTATTTTTAACACGATATCACGATGTTAACCTGACATAATAATACTTAGGAAATCTATCCAGTCAGAAGTATGATTTCTGTCAGAAATCAGAAGAAATCTGGTTCATTCATCCAACTTGATCTAATGGCCTATATTAAATATGAAAAAAAAAAAAAAAAAACACCCCCAAACCCAAAATAACTCCCATTTTCTCTCTCCTCTCTTTCCCTCTTCACTCACCGACAACCCCAACTGCCGCCGCCGACAACCACCACCGCCGTCGCCGACAGAAGCGGCCGATTGCACCGACTCCGGCGAGTCTCTTTCCGGCACCACCGGTCTTCTGCGAGCCCTGTTCCGCCTCGAAAACCTCGTTCGTCTCCTCTATTTTCGCTTTCTCTCTCCTTTTCGCACGCATTTTCTTCGGATCTCGTCGCCGTGGTCGTTTTCAGCCGTCGTTCATCATCTCTTCCATGTCACAGCTCCTACTACAGCCGTCGCCTCCTCTCAATTTTGTGCGTAAACCTAGTGAGGAGAGGCGAGAGGGGGAAATAAGGGAGGAGAGGATGGTGGCGTCGCCGTAGGAGGTGGCCGGTATAATTCGCTCGTCTGAGGTGGTTTTGGAGGAGGTGATGGCGGTGGTAGGGCGACGGAAAAAGAGATATTCGAGGAGAGAGAAACGGAAGTGAGAGAGGGGAAATGGTGGACGAAGAGGTGGTGGAAAGGCCGCGTGGGAGGGGGCTTTTTTCTCGCCGGAGCGCGGAGTACGTGGTGGTGGAAGTGGAGCGGGATAATGTGGTGGAAGGTGCGGCTGTCGGTGGCTGCGTTGGTGGTCGGGGACTCGGGGTAGTGGCGGGGGAGTAGGCTGGGTGCGTGGGGTTTGGGGTGGTGTGGGAGAAGAGAGAAAATGGTGAATAATAGTGGTTAATTCTGTTTTTTTTTTTTTAATGTTTTTCGTTACGTGTTTTAGTGGGTGAAGTTACATGTTTTAGTTGGTGGAGTTACGTGTTTTGGTTAGTGGAGTTACGTTGGAGTTACGTGTTTTATGTGTTGGAGTTACGTGTATTGGTTAGTGGAGTTACGTTGGAGTTACGTGTTTTGGGTGGTGGAGTTACGTGTTTTGGTTAGTGGAGTTACGTTGGAGTTACGTGTTTTGGTTAGTGGAGTTACGTTGGAGTTATGTGTTTTGGGTGGTGGAGTTACGTGTTTTAGATAGTGGAGTTACGTTGGAGTTACGTGTTTTAAGTGTTGGAGTTACGTGTATTGGTTAGTGGAGTTATGGAGTTACGAGTTTTAGATATTGAAGTTATGTGTTTTAGTTGGTGGAGTTACGTTAGAGTTACGAGAGTTAAATTGAAGTTGGTGGTGTTTTGATATTAGTGGAGTTATATAATTTAATAAGTGGAGTTAGATGACTGGAGTTACGTATTTTAGTTGGTGGAGTTATGGGACTGGAGTTATGCAATTCATGTTATGGAGTTATCTGAAATCAATGGCTGAGATTGAATCTGATCTCAGAATCAGTGGCTGAGATTCCTTCTGATTTCTGACAGAAATTACACTTCTGACCGGATAGGCCCCCATAATACTTATATAGTTATAGCCGCATACAATATTATTAGCTTAGAACTTATATCGACATAATTTCACAAAGTTATGTCGTTTCACGTGTTATTCACTACGCTAATAACGTACATCCACATGTTCGTATATTATTATTGTGGAAATATATGTAAAACAGACATACTAGACTAGATAACCATAACTTCGAAGGGAGGAACCATTAGGTCATTAGTAACAAGACCAGCCTCCATATACAAGCCCAAAATAACAAAAGAATCTAACACGTACATGACTCCCTTAACTCAAATGGTCAACTCTGATGAAGATGTATTAGATTACAGCAGGTTTTTATCATGTCGTCACATTGACCATTGCATTGCGTGTTCATGGTTGTCAACGTTCTGCGAGAGGGCTCATATTATAAATAATTTTTTAATCAGATCCACCTGACCACCTGTATGTGTTGTGTGGTTATCACTATTAATTTATAACACTTCTCTTAATCTCGTTGATTATTTCAGGTACACTTGGCTTTGCTTGCTTAAGTTAAAGAGAGAAGCTTTTGAAGTCTCTATGCAATGGATCGGAAGATTTTGATGGAAATTATAGACATATAATGAATTTTGGATTCTCTTTACAGTAGTTCTTGCTAATGTCTAATGAAGGTATAGCCAAAAACATCATACCGTAAGATATACACTACCGCAACGTAGGAACTAGACACACTAGACCATTTAATGAATCCGAATTTAAGTCTGGGAGCGAGAATGGTCAAGTAATCATATAAGGGTCTAAATAAATCAAGACAATATAATATCGAAATCTCTGCAGATCGACATCAACATCGGATCAATCAAAAGATGCGGGAGTTAACTATAGGAGGTTTGACACAATTTCATCAGAGTGCGTAAGTAAAACCCTACCCCTCCATATCGGTTACCCTTAGACGTATATGGCTATATGCTAATCTACAGTATTGTGAGTGGCATATCTCGAACTTACATGTAGAAGATTTTTCCTTCTAATGCCCTCTCTTATCCTTAACTCAATCCTACAACTTACAAGCATCTGCTCAACCACCAATCGGAAATGTACGGAAAGAAATGATGACCAATTGACCATGGATCTTAACCGAAAGCAACAACACGAAATGTAACAATTAACCGAAAGGCCCAGTCCAACATATAAAAACAAGCCCAAAAGTATAAAGTTGTGAGTGGAAACTGTTGAACCAAATCACAATCTTCTCAGTCACATCTTCTTATCCATGATTATGACACTGTTTTCTCAGGCCCAACATACAATACCCTTGTATACGTTGGTTTTGTTCTTGTCCTCTCTTAAATAATCTTGGATTCCAGTAGTTTCTAATCATTGATCTTAGGTCTAATCACTTTCGCGTTTTTCTTCTTTCTATTATTAACGTTTATCGGGTTTTCCGATTGATACTGCACATTGCCATCCCGAAAACATCTGAAATGTCTAACACCGTTGTGGTTGAGGTTTTAGGAAGCGAGCGTAGAGGCGATAATCCGATAACGAGATGAGGTAGCTCACGAGTTGGTTAGTGCAATTTGACAAAAACAAATGATTTGAATGTTGGCAGTTTGGCACCCTAAATTCATGCACAGACTTGACAGTATGTAGTCTCTTTCACATATTGCAAATGGTCCAAAATGGTCCCATGACCCAATAACAGGGGTACTTTGGAGATTTTAATTAGCACCTAAAGACAGATAATTGATCAATAAAGTTACTGTTGTAATTAATAGAATTGGTACATTTGTACTGCTCATAGAAGAATATATACTGCCTAATCTGATTTGACCCGTACACTGTGTTTGAGTAGCTGGAGAATAAATGTTAGCCCCCATCATAAATAACACATGATAGTGAAATATAAACCATAATTCTACACTTCTTTTTAAACTTTTTTAGAATAAGCACTTAATTTCATGTTTCTACAAGTAAATTTACACTAAACTAATTGAAAAAAATTACATAAGAAAATTACCATGACAATTTCTACTAGGAAAACCAACCAAACCCCATCAGTCCCATGTCTTGACAGTCCAAAAGAAGACATGTGTTGTTGTAGTGGATCGGGTTCAATACGTAACACCAATTTTGAACCCGATATCATTTTCGAGGCACACGGGTCTACGCCATGAGGGGCATGATCACTTGAGATTAGGACACCAGTGTAACAAAGATTAGGGTTATTCCAAGCCTTAAACCTCCTCCCTAATTTCCCATAGAAACCCTCAGGAAAATTGAGCACACCTGTCAGATTATTCCCATTCACATAAATAGCACTAACACAAGGCATATTTGCTAGGTCAGTTGGCAGATTTCCTGTAAGATTATTATTGCCAAGACCCACATATCTGAGCTTCTTCAATTTTGCAATAGAATTGGGTATTTTACCTGACAAACCCACATTAGAAAGGTCCAAAATCATCAAATTTTGCATCTTTTCCCACTTCACATTTATAATTTCACCCCCAATTGGATTGCTAGCTAATACCAATTCTTGCAATGCTGACATATCTTCAATTGATCTTGCAAACCCACCTGATATATTGTTACTCCTCAGGTCCAGTAAAGTTAAGTTCTTCAAGTTGCCCAACTCATTTGGGATAGTACCCACCAAAAAATTGTTGCTCAAGTCAAGCTTTAGGAGTGACTTAAGGTACCCAACTGACTGAGGAATGGACCCTGATAAGGAATTTCTGCTTAAATCTAGGATCAGGAGCTCACTTAGATTGCCCAGGGTGTCGAAAATTCGACCTGTAAACTTATTCCCTGAAAGGACTAATCTTTTCAACTGTCTCAAATTGCCAATGTTTAAGGGCAAGTTGCCTGTAATGCCATTCTCAACAAACACCAAAGATTGAAGCATTTGGAGATCACCAAATGTAGATGGCATTGGTCCAATCAGGCTCGGATTCGACCGGAATTCTAATGATTCTAAACTTGCAGCCAGATTTCCCCATTTATCAGTAGGCAGGGTAACCAACTGATGTGAGGAGAAACAGTTGTAGAATGACAGAGATTTGAGATGTTTAAGCTCAAAGATTTGTGGCCTAAATTCCGGGTTTTCGGCACAACTGAGAGAATTATCATGTAGAGGTCCAATGTTTAAGTCAGTCACATACCAAAACCCATCCATAAGATCACAGGAAACACCCTGCACAACAGAATGTTACAGTACTTGTTATTATTATTATTATTATATATATACTCCTGAAAAATGCATGATTTCCAAAATTTCTATAATTGTATGACCAATATTTCAATCATGCAACATTCAGAATGACATGTTACATTAGAATGGAACAAATCAGAAATAACCATAACAGTAAAATGACCCAAACTTTGGAAATTTGCATGAAACTAGTAAATGGATAAACTTTCTTTTCATCATGACATGGTAAAATCAAAAGATTTGAAAATGTTCTTCAAAAATAGCCAAAAAACAATTCAATCATGGTGAATAAAAAGTTGCCAAGAGTGGAAAAGGAATAGATTGACAAAGAAGACATAGCAATGGAAATAGAAAGTAGGGACTCAAACATACATGGATCAAAATATGGAAATTGAAAGGGGCATAACCAAGGAAGATATGCATTTTGTACATTATTATGAACAGATGATAATTATTGGACCCAAATATTATTATTGCTTATTTGAGCATGTCATTGTCATGTGTTATTAATATGCAACCACTAAGTGTCACAGTGTTTGGTGTGGTGTTACTTGGAATTTACATTGTAGAAGTATATTTGTAATTGTATTAATGTTTGATTAGAAATGTTTTTTTTAGGTGAGAAATTATAAGATAACATGATGAGCAGGAAGAATTTATATGCAATTATAAATTTGGAATTCTAAAGAAATACATTGCAAATCTTATAGACATCGATTTTGATTAGTGTTTGCGAGTGTAACGTTGTATTATTGTAACTACCATAACGAGTTCTAATCGTAAATTGGATTATGTTAGCCGGCATTTTACTGATAATTTTGTACACCTCCCCTGCTTATAGAATTTTAAGCACCACATTTCGCGGATTATGATATACAAATACAAATAGGTTTCAAAACCAAAAAACAAAAGGTTTTGAGAAATTATGCTAAGATGTTGTCTCTCATTTTTGTGTACCCAAATTGTTATCCTATCAAACAAAGATTTACAACTATCACACACATAACTACTTGTGAAGTACTAACATCGTTATTATTGCAAATGTTGTTCTTCATGAAGCAATACTTAGCATGACCACAAACAACAACATGACTTAGAGAGACATCGACTCACGCACACACATTTTGTTTTTACACTTTTATCTACGATACTACGATTTTTACATCTTATCATACTACATGTAAAAATTATATCAAAACTTAAAAGTCTTATCTCTAAAACGGAGTAAAACAATCGCTCTTAAAAGTGTAAAAATCACATCCCGAATATAATACATTTCACACCCGAATACAAAGGATAAAGCATTCCAAGGACTAGGATAAACTGACTTGAAATGACAACAGATTGGAAGTACATTGAAGTATATACTCATCGACAGAATTAAAAACAAAAGTACACAAATATATGCAAAAAATATTACAGTCATAATAATAATTAATAAATCATACAGTAAAATTTTAATATACCTGAATTGGAGTCCAACCACAAGGGTCCGGATAAAGATCCGACCCATTCCACGAATTACCCACAAAACCTTGAATTGCACTGTACAGAGCATCCTGCTCTGTTTTCACCATTTCTGCACCAACTTCCATTGTATCTCCATTGCATTTTTGCAGCAAAACTATTAGAACAGTACAAATTATTGCATTTCTCAATGTCTTCATCATTTTTACTCGGTAGAAAAAAAGATTACAGCTTTATAAGTAGAGCTTGAAAATCAAGGAAAATCTTCTGATTTTTGTTTGAAACAAAGCATTTCCTTATTTTTTACCCAATAAACTGAAAAAACAGGGGAATATATGACTATATAAGAAAGAAATAAAGATGGGTTCTTTTGGTTTTTGAAGGAAGTGTAAAGGAGAAGATGGATTTAGAAGAATGAGGAGAAAAGGGGCAAAAAAGCAGAGAACACAGTTATCAAAGGCTCAAAGTAAATATAGAAATGATAATAATGATTCAGAAGAAATATTTAAGAGAAGGGAATTAAAGAGATAGTGAAAGGAAGAAAATTAAAGAATTTTATTTTTTTGGAGAACATTTTTATTTTTATTTTTTCTTGTTTATGAAAAAATGGTGTGTGCATAAAAAAGAGAAGTTGGGGTTTGTTTTGGACTTTGGTAGACTTGTGATCCTGTTATCAGAACTCTCATTTATTTCTTCATTTATGCTGCACGACGGATGAGGGGGACATTTTTTTTGCATTTTTACTTTAATGATCTTTGCTTAAAAAGGTAATCTTGGCAGTTGGGAAGTAAGGAGTGGTTGTTTTGCATTTTTTGGATTTTGTCAAACGGGTTATTTAGGTCGGGTTTGTGTAAGGTTGTTTTGGGTTAATTTAGGTCATTTGAATCGCTCAAAGAACGGATCATTTGAATCGGGTTGGTTCAGGCTGTTTTGCCTATACTTTGCATCAAAAACTATCATTCGAGTTTGAACTAAATTTGGATGCAAACTATTAGGGATCACACTTTTGAGTTTTGAAATGAGTCGTGGCAATTACAAATAATCTATGTAGATCTAGGTATGGTATGATCATACTGGGGTATGTCAATTACAACATGGTTTAAAATTCGGCAAGTTCGAACTGGGTCTAAAATTAGGTGTAGAAGAGTGGGATGTTAGGTTGATAACATTACAAATTACAATGAAGGTTGAAGGGTTGGAGGGAGTAGGAACTAGGAAGGGGACCATACGTATATATGCCATGCACAAGGACATGAGATAGATGTAATATGCAATGCAATGCATGCAGGACAAAGGAGTGTTTACTCTTTAACTTTAAAACTAAGAGGCCTTGTGTTTCTTTCTTTAAGGCCCTGTTTGGCTTCTTTTAGCTGTACTTCCCCTGATTTTTTCAAGGCAATTGGTAAGGCTCCTTATGAAAATCGGCAAGTCGGTAAAAACTGCTCTTTTTCTTCGAGTAATTAGTTTTTTCAGTTTGTGAGTAACAACTGATTTCTCCCTGGGAGTGTACCTCCAATGTTACATGTTTACGTTTCTGGCTCATTTATTGTATGTTAATTGGATCAGTGATTCCGTAGAGGTAGTTCTCTATAGATCGATATTCTCATGAGCCTTAGACTTTTTAGAGTAGAAGGGCCAAGTCGACCAAATTTGTAAAAAGTGACTTGATTAATATTGCCTTCCAGTATTCAGGAGCCGAGCCCGAACCTTAGTTCTTCCCTTTTATTCTTGAGTAAATTGTCGAGTTTTCGTGGTTCCATATGGTTAGTGATTTTCGAATTACTTTTTATTTGAATATGCCACATAAACTAAAAATCAACCTATAAAACACATATATCACCAGATAATAATTTTATTTAACGGTTATTGGTTTATGAATTACCCTTTATTCGACCATGAAAATTAAGAACTTATACAACATACTACTCTTATTCAAAGATATTTTCCTGTTTCTTTTTACAGTTTTGACTTGCCATGTTAGGGACTACTTGTAGACCAAATGAAAGCCCCGTTTGCCTTAAAATCAAGTAGAGTTGGTAGATTGCAATGCAGAATGAAATATGTACTAAATTTTGTAACAATTGAATGATTCATTTGGTATGAAAATAGCTCCCAACAAGGCATCTCAAAACTGCAAAAAGAAACAGGAAAATATTTTTGGGTAGGAGGGAGTATAAATAAAGTTACTTATAACAGATTTATAAGTGAAGTGTCATGTGACCATAATCAAAATTACTTGGGACTTGGGAGTGCATTCCTTCCTCCTACACATGCAAAAATCATCTCTCAAAATGACGTGCAAGTGTTCATATATTCACCCAAATAAATTTCTTTTTGCTTTTTTAAAATGTAAGGTCCCGTAATTCTTGAAGTTCTCTAAATCAAGATTTATACGATCTATAGTAAGAAAATGTGGTCCAATTTATGAGATCCACGAACTTTAAAGGAGTATAAAGAAACACATAACACTAACCTCATCCACCCTATATAAATTCCAAAGCAACTGTATATTGATTAAAATGTATCATAATCTTTAGACTCATATATATATGCTCTTTGTCGATCTTCCAACCAAAATCCTAGCCTTGGTCTCTTTCTTTCATGCTACATTGTATTATGTTCTTAAGGTTATTGACAAAAGAATGTGATAAAATCATCCATGTAATATAATGACATATGCTGGTCGTTCATATATACCATTTGATTTAGTCAGTATTTGAGTCGGATTCAAACCTTACAGTTATAGGAAGGCATATAACTCTCTATTGAGCTTAGATAGTTGTATTTGGTTGTTAATTAAGCTATTCGAATTCCCATCAATTGGATTTTCGGGTATTCAATTACTTTTCGAGCCCTTCTGTTATTTAAACCAAAGTTTCATCCATTAGTTCCACTTGCATTCTATAGAATTACCGATAGTCTATACCATATATTCTAGCGACATCTTCACATACACAATTTCATAATGTACCTTTTACTACGTAATCTAACCCCTCGTTATTGCATATTTGCATAACACTAACACACAATCTAGTTGGCAAAAGGGGAGCATTATCCTTCACGAAGAAGCATAATATGAACCAAACTTTTTGACACCTTTGCCAATGTAACGATTTTGGCAGTTCTAATGTCGGTAGTATTATCGATTTGAGTAGAAAAGAAATTACATTGAACATAGCCTCTGCGCCACCTTTGCTATAAATGGTTAAGGATTGTCTTAAATTGCACAACACTTTTTTCCTTTATATGGCAACTGAAATCCCAAATCTTTTTTCGAAAAAAAGAAGAAGCAGAGCAATTAAACATCAATAAATTGACCCCTATGTTCTGATGAACACAGACAACATTGATATATGAGTATGTATCTTCATGTTTACAGTATATAACTCTATTTACCCTTTCCTGTTTTATACCATTAGCCTATATAATCTATATTCTATATAGCCATGCTTTGGCACTTGAGCCTGTGCAAAAGAAGTATTACCTCTAACGATTGTCAATTTGTCACACAAGAAAACATAGAACATTTGGGAGTATAAAATGCAATGTTAAGTCGATGATGTACATGTGTGATTGACCATACAAAGCCAATCTTATTTATTACTTAGGGCTTGAGTTGGCGCAATATTAATGATTGTATTAAAATTCCTCGTACACTAAATGTATGTGTATCATCTATCGCCATGACCCTTCCCAAAAAACTTGCTTTTAGGGGTCCGGGACCTCATTTAGTTTACGACGCCATTCATATTGCCAAATCATATTTGAACGCCTCGCCCCTATGTCTAAGGCGTGTTTAGGCGTTAGGGCTGGTCTTAGTTTAAGGTGCATCCACAACTAATCTAAGTTGGGTCGAATTCCAAATTCCACAAACAAGAACAATAACACTATACACTACCATAAAGAAAGAATTACCGTACCTAGTTACTGCATGAACCAGTGAGATACATAAAAATAGGGGACCAAACCCAAGCTAAAGAGCCAAACATAATTAAATAAAAAGTAATATAAAGGGACAAAAAAATGAATGTGTAATTTGGAGGCTACAAAAAGAGGCGCAGAGGGGAGTGGACCACAGTGGCTAACCCAAAGGCGTAGGTTAAGGGCGGAGGATTAAGATGGCTTAACCCATAAAGCTCGTACGTACCAATGTCTGATAAGTGATGACTAGCTTGGGGTTTTCTGCAGGCCCTAATTAACAGTCTCAGAGTTGACATGTCTTTTTCTGTCTTTATTTTAGCCTTTGGAAAACGCAGCAATGAAAAAAAAAGTTCACTTTCAACTACTCGTTACGGACCTTTTCTTACTTTTACTTAACACTCTTGTAGCTATGATATGAGTATCTATTGCATAAGCGGGGATGAGTATAGTTTCGAAAGTAGAGTTGACCATTGTTGACACGATATAATATAAAAATAGAATATATGTGAACTATGATAAAATATACGAGGAGGAGAGAATACAACATGAAGAGGATTCTTATATTAATGATGTTGGGATGATCGACTTGGGGTTGAGTCCCCTATTTATACAAAAGATGACTTGGACGTTAAGACGTCGGACGACTAACCCTAGAATAATCTACAACTATAACACGATTATACTCCTACCATAACTAATATATTCCCAAACACGACATTCCAAATACAATATATTTTCCTAAACTTTGGTATATTCCAACACTCCCCCGCAATCGGAACGGCAGTAACACGGACGATTCGATTGGACTTGATAATGACAACGTCGGATCTTGAACAATTATGTCGTCGAAGGAAGAAACAACCGGGCAAAGCACGATGTCATCGAAGAAGAGACGCCTTAAACCGTAGCTAGGCTGAGAAACCGGGACTACCTACTGCAACTTTGCTTGTGAGGGGCCGGTGAACCGGGATAATCCGGTGACGGGATGATTGATTCGGCTTGAAGAAGAATGCCACACAGTTGATAACGACGAAAAAAGTGGAGGACTTGAACCACTGATGACGACTAACGACATGGACCGAAGAGTGGTTGATTTGAACAACAAATTGAACGATTCTGGCATAACATAGCCATGGCGATAATCCGGCGATGCACCACAAATCGAAGGACAACTTGTATATATACCACTGGAGGAAGACGACGAATTGGTCTGTGTTCCGGGAACGAACGAAAATAAGTTGCTCAAATTAGACGATACAGCTTTGGGAAGGAAGGACAAACCGACTTATGAGGAAAAAGGAAACGACAAAGACAAATAAGAGGACTTTTTCCTGTTCCTAACTCCTAAGACGAACAATTGACGAGGTGACGTGCAAGTGAAACAAGCAGGGTGTGACTAGGAGATTAAATCGGCTATTGGACAACTTTGCCGATGATAGACAAGGATGAAACTGACTTTAGATGATTATGTTGGTAATTAACGACATAATGATTAATGACATCAAGAAAGATAAAGACAATAATTTATTGAAGACACTTGTGTTTGGGGTTATGGTAGTGCAAGACCACGACAAAAGACAGACATGATTTTTTTTTTTTTTTTTTTTTTTACTCAAAAATTTGACGACAAAACGACAAAAGAGATATTTGATTATGATTGATGAAAAATCCCGCCGGTGGGCTAGATATGATCACCCACCGGCCGGAGCGGAAGCGAAATTTGAAGAGTCCTCAGGAAAGAGGCTCTGATGCCATGATAAAATATACGAGGAGGAGAGAATACGACATGAAGAGGATTCTTATATTAATGATGTTGGGATGATCGACTTGGGGTTGAGTCCCCTATTTATACAAAAAGATGACTTGGACGTTAAGACGTCGGACGACTAACCCTAGAATAATCTACAACTATAACACGATTATACTCCTACCATAACTAATATATTCCCAAACACGACATTCCAAATACAATATATTTTCCTAAACTTTGGTATATTCCAACAAACTAATAGTGGCAGTAGAGGTGTTTTTACCTCTTCTTAGCATAGTAAAATTTATGATATGATCGTCCTGATTTATCTTCATTATCTTCGAAGATTGTCGTCTCCAACTGGTTCTTCCTCCTCATCTTCCTCTGTAACACTACGGAATTTGAAAAGTGTTTATGGAGTTGGTTTGTCCCACATTGGAAAAATAATGCTCATATGATCAGTTTATAATAGATTCCTACCATCATACTACCAACAAAGCTTTCACCTTTTAGAGCCCACGAGAGGAATTAGGGCCTAAGAGGTGACTTCCCATCTTATTGGGTTGTGTTGCAACAGACGGTGGTTCGGGCTATTACAGATGGTATCAGAGCAACCCTGCGACCGCGTGCTGAGTGTTGGGGTTAGGCCCAGGTCAGCCGTCTAGCGGGGGAGATCTTGGACCTGTGTTGATGTTGGTATGGTTTGGTCGAGACGCGGAGCGTGCTTGACTGGAAGCAATTTCAGGATGGGTGACCTCCTGGGAAGTTCCCAGGGTGCGCATGAGTGAGGTCAAAATGCGCCGAAAGGACCCGTGTTGGTCTGTGAGGTCAGCCCACAGCCTGACGAGCTACCATAGGTGACTATTTTCGGCTCAAGCGATGAGCCGGGGTGTTACATCCTCATCCGTCATATTTTTTTTCTTTTAATTGTAATTTTCATCTTTCGTTCATATTTTTCTTTGTTATCAATTCATTTCTTTTCTTTTTTTTTAGGAGAGATTTATTTCATTTCTAGTTCATACTTTTGTTCATGTTTCCCTTGCCCATCTTATATTGAACATGTTTATTCTTGTTATTTCACTCACCTCCTTTATTTTTCTTGTTACCCATATGGCCATATCATGAGCGAATAGTTTCACACTAGGATTTTTTACACGAGTACTTAGTATATTAGTGTTTTTAATAATGCTTGCCTTTCACACGTTTGGAGTTTCTTAATTAAGTTCCCAACTTGATCAATTTGGCTGTTCATGTCTTGTAATCGGGCCGTCATGGAGAAGTTCAAGACTCGTTGCTTGAAAGACAATTAGAAAACTATTACTCCCTCCATTTCATTAGCTTCTTTGCATTGTGTTTGAATTTGTGAGAGAAATTCAAACACAATGCAAAGAACCTAATGAAATGGAGGGAGTATGACTTAGATTGATTGCTTAAAAAGAAAATTAATCATTATACGTGCCTCATTCTACCAACATTAGTGTTCTTCAGCATTGTTAGTGCAAGCTCCACCTATACTACTAGAACTACCTCTAGGCTTTATAAGGAAATGAAAACACACTCTCTCGGCCAAACTCTATACTGCGAGCACTCTGTATGATTTTTCTTTTCTTTCAATATTCTCTTCAACACTCACCGAGACATCATTCTCAACAAACTTTCCGCTGCAATAACCCTCACATGTTACACCTCTTTGATCGGCACATCACAGCTCTCGATCCTCCACACTCGAGTCAAGTACCACGCAAGTCATCAGATTGCTAAGGACCAGCTTCAGTCACTTTTCCTCCAAGATCGGACTTACTCTTCGACCGTTCATCTTGCGGGGGCGTATAAGGAAATGATATATTATGTTAATATTTGTATTTAATATTTAGTATATCTAGTCAATTATAATCTTATATTCTAGGCATAATTAACTCTTGCAATCTGTAATTTAGGATCTAGGATTATGTAGTTTAGCAAACCCTAACTCTAATCTTGTATAAATACTCATCATGTAACATCAATACAATTAAAGCTTTCCACCATCTCATACTCTCCTCCTCAACAGGTTTTACAATATATAACGCTAATTATACCTCGTCGACCTTAATCCTCGTTACATGCGTCTAAGCCATGGCATGACACATCCCTGATCCCTTATATGTCGAGGTCCACCTATACCACCATTGGGTCATCACCCGCCACCTAGTTAGACTGCATGGTGGTCTTAAAATCCTCAAGAAGAAGATAAGGCATGGATCGGAGGAACATAAATACGTAGGAGGGGGGGGGGGGTTTATATATCCTTAATAATAAAAACAAAATTAGATAGCGCGTTTGAAAACAAGACTTGGAAATTCGTAATCATCTGAATCCTATTATTTGAGAATGTGAAATTTAAATACAAATCTAATGTTTGGAAGAGGGTGGAATTTCAAAATGAGGGCTATTAGGGTGTCATTTGTTTTACGGCGAAAGTGCCAATTTGCCCCCTAGACTTATACCAATCGTGCAATTTAACCCCTTTAACTTTTTTATGAGGCAATTTAACCCCATAACTTTTACAAAATGTGCACTAGAAAAAATTCAATCAAATTTCAGGATTTTGATACAAATTCAATTCCTCAAATTATTAACTTCCCAAACATGGAATTTGTGAATGAAATCCTTGGGTCCAAACATTCTTGAGTAGCTATTTTTATTTTATTTTATTTTATTTAGGATGTTATTTGCTTTTGTTGCAATATCGTACAAATATCTTAATTATTTCAGCTCCCTAGCAACTTCTTGAAAATTTCTTATTTATAATATAACTAGCTTGTGTGCCCGTGAAATCACGGGTCCTATTTTTGTTTCATTTTAAACGAATAACCTATTTAAAAATGAAAAATTATTTCCTTGATAAAAATTTAGAAAATTTAGACTTTAAATCATTTTAAACTACATGATAAAGATTTTTGTTGGATGAATTTGTAAAAATTGAAATTAAACGTTTAGAGGTTCGTACAATATTGAAAACGTAATACCAAAAAAATTAAAAGTACAATATATTCATTAAACTCAAAATCCAAAATGTACATGATTAACCAAAAATTGTATAATTCGTTCATAACCACGACGATCATATTCCCCATGATACTAAATAAAATACAATATAGTTATATCAAACTACCATAACTAATTTAAAAACCCAATAGCCAAAAGACGCTATCTTAATAGTTAATATCATTGTTTAATAAAATGCTTTCCAAGTAACCACATATTTTAATGCTAATAACTTATATTAGAAGGAAGATTAAAGACCTAGCTATTGAAATTTTTATTGAAATCACGGGACAAATTTTGATTCATTTGGAGAATCGAGTTGAGTATATAAAATTTAAAATCGTTTTTTTTTTCTCGCATAGTATTATAAATCACAAACCAAATATTGTGATCTATATATATTTTTTAAAGAATGCCTTGAGCGAAAGTTTTATTGTTTGTCCTTGATATGTTGAATTTTACAGTGTTGAAAATTGAAAACCAAAGATAAACATCAAAATGAACTTGTGAATCACAAAATCGAAAATATACATTACGAAAACTATTGTATTTCATTATAACAGTTTAAATACAATAACTATTTGAAATAACAATAACAAATTGACATCGATCATAAATTGATAGTAAGACATACTTGTATACTTTAAAAGGTAACACTACGATAGATACATACAACTAATATAGGTACTAAGACATATGTAGACTACTGTGTTTGAATACAACGTAAACCAAAAAAGTGGAGGGAGTATATATTATTTCCCTTAGCTAAGTTTCTCTCTTTATATACTACTTCAAATTAAGACGTTACCGACGCAATTGGCAAACCAAGAGCCAAGAGACACAATGTTTAATATATTTATTAAATAAAAAAACCTTCCAATTGCCCAAACTTTAATACATCAATTAATATTTTCATTGAATACATGTCCATACAATTGCCCACAATTTAATACAAAAAAAAAAAAAAAAATTAAAAGAGCTAACCTAATGGCGACACATAAGCAATGACGTGGCTTTTTTTCCCTGAAAACACTCTCATCAAGTGCCACATAGGCGTTGAAGTTAGCCTATTAAAGTAGTAGTATAGATAGATTGATCATCATCATCATTATAAGAAGATTCCACAATACTTTGAACAATTTTACATTGTTAACCATGGTTAAGTTGTGGATAATTGTCAAAAAATTGACGGTCACCATAGACTCATTGTGATATGATGGCACATTTTTGGCGTTAAAACACGGTTAAAACAAGATTACCATGCATATATTCTTTCTTTTATGCTAATTGAATTTATTCCCATGTCACTCTTATGATCTTTCACTTTTTTCTTAGTGGAGACCTTTTTTTTTGGTACGATACCAGAAACTTGAGTATTAACCAATCAAAGAGATTCACATGATTTCTATATAACCACTGGGAATCCTCTGTCCCATTATTCATCTCACCATCTATATCAACTATCAAGTCATTTGGAGTTCAGGAATTTACCATATAAACAATCAAAGTTTATTATATTTTGGTAATTTTTACATTTTCTTGAACTCGAATTGGTCTGGCACATAATTAAAGTGGGATAAATAATAGGACAGAAGATCTATTATGCTAAAAACGGTTTTTCTAACGTGTGCCCACATGCACATGATAAAACTCCAATACCTTACTTAATTAAATGATATTTGATTCTCACTTGACAAAACAAATTATGAAATCTCATTGATTAATTCATGTAGGAAATGGAGTTTCATCATATGCCCTATGGACACACGTTAGAAATATCCTGCTAAAAAAATATCAAGTTATTCGGAGGAACTGTAGCAGCAAGAACAATAGGTACATATCAACATATCATCAAGGAACCTAGATAAACTTTCTTTTATATGAAATGCTTTAGTGCCTCTCTATATAAGGGCTCCTTAGCTATTTGCTTATTGAGAAGGAACTAAGAGCACCATAATTTTCCACAATTCTAAAGGTGACTTTTAATTATTTCTCCATGTTTTCTCACACCCATCATAGAATTATAGTGTGATGGTATGATTATGTAGCTTGTAGTCTGATTTTTTTTCTCTTTTTTTGTTGTGTTTTTTATTTTTATTTTGGAGGTCGAGTAATCTTGCATGGGGATGTTACTTATGGCCACTTTCCTTGGAAGAGTGATCACGGACACTCACAATTTCATTGGTTGTAACTTATGTAAGTTGCAATAACCAATGAAAGATTGAGTATCCATGATCACTCTCTCACAAAGAGAGTGACCATGGCATCTCCCGTCTTATATAGTTACAAGATCTCGAGTGATAAGCTTATGCTCGTCACATGTGATAGATGCATATATATTAAAACGTTAGTTTATAGCAACAAATGTATACAATTGACCATATTCGTTTTTGATATTATATTAAAGGATTGATAATATAACAAATCTTCCCACATCGATTATTCATTTACATTTCTTAGTAATTAGTATGAATAAGAGCCTTACAACTCTTATTTCCCACATGGCATAAGAGCCAAGCTAATTCAATATGCGTGGCTATACTGACACAAATAAAACAAGAATTAAACTCTTAACAAGGGCCATGCGAGCACATTTTAGAAAAACGTTATTATTATTACTCTAATTTGACCCGAAATTAATCTTGCATATAGTAAAAGCAAGGAAAGACCAATAGCATGAGTTCGGTTCAGCAGTCCAGTGCAAGAGATGGGAGCCAGGTTCAAGACCCAATGAATGCGACAATGACTAACAACACTCGAGTCCAAATGGATTTGCTAAAGTTTAAAAATTGGGCCGGGACTCCAGAAGGTGCGTTTCCAAGTGCCATACTACCAGGCGAATCAGCATCGTTCACCCATTTCAAAGCCGGTGCTATGGGCTCGGTGGCCGCGGTCGTCTACTCCGGATTCAACACCATAGGTAATCAATGTGCGTGGGTCTTAGCTTGGGATGCACCCACCTATCCCTCCAACGCGACTCCAAAAAGGGTACTAGCTAAACTAACTTCTCATTCTAATTAAATATACATAGCATTGTGCAATGCAAATGCATAGTTTTTTTTTTTTAATACTACTCGTATCAACTTACAAATCTAGTCATCATTTTTTTTTTTTGAAATAATAGTCATCATTGTTTTTTTTTTTTTGAAAGGAAGATATCGTTCATATATTGATAAAAGCCATACTGCATCTACACCGAGTGCTGAACATTTCAGCGTACAAATTTAACGGATACAAATAAAATTCAACCCCATAGAAACTAAGATCGTGATAAAGGTATCTCGACTGATGAAAACCCTCTATGATATCGCTGGTCGGAGCAGCCTTGAACGAGGGGGTCTTGAGAGCTTGAGTTGGTTGGGGATGGAGATTATCAGATCTGTCGATTTGAGAGCCAAAGAACAGCATTAGATTCACTACCGCACACTTACCCGTTGAAGACCATTTCTTCCATCTACAAAGCAAACCACATCTCCTGAAAGGAGAAGCAAAAGGTCCCTTTGAAGGGATAGCAAGACTCTCACAAGAAGGAGAGAGATTATTTATCATACACCAAAGCATAAAGTACCAACTAAAAAGCATAAAAACAATGAAAAGTAAACGAAATCAGGCTGGAAATGACCAAAAAATGGCCATTCCCAGCCTGAGAAGAACGAAAATGGTGCGGAGATGCTAAGGAGATGAAGAGCAAATAATGGTGGAGAGAGAAAGAAGGAGAGAGAGAAAAATTGAAAGTATGTTTTGTGTGTAGTAATAGTCATCATTGTTAGACACACAAGATTTCTTATATAACAGTTAATCGTGATAATTAAAAATGTTATATCGACAAAGAATTTACGATGGGAATGCATCTAAAGAAAGACTAAATTTCTAAATTAAAAGCCAACCCTTACACGATAAGGTCATGTTATTCTTTTTTTCTTTCTTCGGTCACATTTTCGCTCATCATCGTAATGTTACTACAGGTGTATGTAGACTGCGGGCAGCTAGGGCTCATTGATTCCATACCTTGGGATCAAATCAGAATGAATTTAGCGCTTGCTCCAGAATCGACTTACGACCGGGATGTTGCTTCACAAACTACGGTGAAAGCCGAATTCGATGAGAAAATCCCCGATCCTGCTACCATTGAGGCTTCGTTTGATCTCATGAACCCATGAATAATGAATGTGTCATATCCTACCTAATTATGTAATTTGAATAAGTCCGTACTTGGACACTAGCTAGTGGCTAAACATACTAAGCTACTAGCTCATTTTCATTCTTGTTCTAAACCAATATCTCTACTTCTAAAATGAATACGGAGTACTTAATTCGTATCTAATACTCCGTAATAACGATAAGCACCCTTTATTTAGTGCAGCTCTGGTGAATCTAATACAGAGTACGAGTCAAGTGCAAGCCATGTATTCTTCATAATTGATTTATGCACTTTACATCTCGTTTAGCTAAGCTCGTATAGTATCATATGATGATGCGGTCTCGCGCTATAATTACTCTATAAATCACCCAAAATCCATGTTTAGTGTAGTCTGTAGAATAGAGAACTGCGCGCTACTAAATATCAGCCAACGGAAAGTAAAATCGGCCACAATATGTCATAGTATTTTACCTTTCCCTTATAAGGGTTTCTCTTGGACATATGCGACGTTTCCTTTACTCGCATGAAGTATGTTGGCTTCTCAGATCAGACATCTTCACACCAGTAAGTTCGAATAACAGTTGCATTTTTCCTGATTCCTGGAGTGGAAACTCTATGAAATAAAGAGCCAAGTCGCATGGCTCGTTGCTCTTCCACACAAAAAATGGGTGTAATACAGCAAAAGCCGAAATGTCAGCTGTTTCTTCCACCAATTACTATTCTACAATCTAAGGTACATGTAATCTAGTAATTACATCAGATTGTGAGGAAGTGAATCATGTTGTGAAAAAGTTCCATAATTTCTTCCCCACGGACGCTTGACCTGGATGACCATCGCTGTCATCATCGTCTATGTCTTCGCCTTCTCCTTCATCAACACTACCAGGATCACTGCTGCTGCCATCATCATCTAGGTTGTCTTCGTTCTCATTGACCTCCTCGCTCATCAATGTATTCTCTCCTGACATTGCTTCACTTAATGAAGCATTTTCTAATGATTTGGCAGCATCAAGGGGTTTATCAGCCAGGTCGTCTGTTGCAGCCTGTACAGAGGTATACGTCATAATCTGTCACCAGCATAATCACCAGCAGTCGCCAACTAATACATAAACAGAAAAGGGAGAGATTGATCTCACCTTGACAATCCTATCGGAGGAGATCTTTATACTTCTAGTGGTTGAAACTCGAATTTTATTCAATCTCGTAACACTAACACCAGCATCATCCAACGATTGAGCAGGCATGTCATCGGCATTTTGTACAACCTGATCAGAACCCTTTGAGACAACCTCATCCTCATTATTGGGCTTGCCACCCGAGCCTTTTTCAGCAGCGGTGCTGTCAGTACTGCTCATAATAAAACAATGTCAGCATCAGAAATAGAACTCAAAACTCATAATAAATTCAAGAGCATTCACGACATGCCAAACTACCAGTCTTTCACAGTAGAGCATAAAGTACTAGACGTCTGAATTTCGATGTTCATGCAACCAGAACATGGCGACATTACAACATTGGGCAAAGAAGCATCCATAGACAAAAACATCACGATACTTATTCGGTCAACATCTCTACATTTTTAATTTAACCAATATCCTAGACTAAAATACATAACATGCTTTGGGAAAACTAGAGTCTAAAAAGACGGACTTGGGACTCCAATTTTTTAACACACCATATAATTTCCACTTTGACGGCTCGGGGTTAGAAATTCCTTCCATTATGACAAATTAACTCACTGGCTTATAACTAAATCTCCGATTTCCCTTTATAACAGTGTGTCTGCAGTTTGATTATAGAGCCACTATGCTCATAACTCAAGTTAATAAGTAATATAAGACTGATCCAAGTAAACAAAAAATAACTCAATCAATGAGCTAGAGAAGGCTGGTTTTAGAGAATGCTAATACCACACATCCTGAGTTTGACTAAGTAATTATACGCTGTGAAAAAGAATACCAAAGATATATAAGCTTACGTTGTATGACGCCTAAGGTTGTAGCGCCTTTGGCCTGGAGTTGGCATAGAAGGAGCAACTGTCTGCCGCCTTTTCCTCCGACCACCAGTTGTGGCACTGTCAGCAATGCCCTCGCTTTGGTCAAGATCCTGTTCACTTTCTGTAACCCTAGAAGCCTGGGAACGACTACGCTTCCGGGCACTAGCAGTAGGTTTGAGTTCAGTTTGCACACTTTCACCCTGCTTATTATTTTCACTTGAGAAATCATTCGATTTTGCCTCCATCTTTCTAACAGTATCCCCACCAAGGATAGTTTTTGCTTCTTCAACTACGGCTTTAACAGAGTGTGTCCTCCGAACACCAGACCCACGCTTCCTTCCAGGTTTCTGTTTACCAGTTTTTGAATCAGCATTTTGTGACTCCTCAAAACCTTGCTCAGCTATTCCATATGATAGCCCACACTCATTAGCAATATATTGTGTCCCCAAATTTTCAACTGGATTATATTGAATACCATTTGCTACAATTTCACTAGCAGACAATGGTGCAGCAGAACTTGGAGTTTCTTCTGCAATAAAATCATCAGTACGGTGACTCTTATCTTTAGGGGACTTGAAAATTAGAGAAGCACACTTCCGAATCATCATTTGTCCACCTGACTTCAAATTAATCCCATTCACTGGAGCAGGAGATACAGAAGCCTTTGCACTTAATTGTTTAGGAGCAGCTTCATCCTTAGTATTTCGGTCATCGTGATGAGAGGGCCCCTCTATATCAGGTAGTTGAACATTACGACTAAGATATGCTTGAGCAGAGTCCCCACAGTTCCCGCAGCCCTTGATTTTCTCAATGAAAGCACAAAAAAGATGCCTCTCACTGGCAAACTTCTCTCGCTGTTTCTTCATTGTCTTACTGAGATTATCAAGAGCTTCGACATCGGTAGACATTTCAACACGGGTTTCTTCAAGCTGCTTCTTCATCAATTCCATTTCTTCCCTTTCTTTCTCCAAGCGGTGTCTTTCCATTTCCATTTCTTTCTTCTCTCTCTCAGCCTCTTCTTTCAAATGGCTGAGAGATCCTGTCTCTCTCAGCTTCCTCTCTTCAAAGGTTCTCTCCTTCTTTTCCATCATCTCCTCCCATTCCTTCTCTCTCTTTTGCATATCGTTATAGTAATCCTGCCTCTCACGCTCAAAATCTCGAAGCATTATACTGTACTCAGTTTTAGCCTGTTCCTCACACATTTTCTTCTGATGATCCATGGTAGCTTCAAATGATTCCTTTTCCAGTCTAATTCTCTCAGATTCCAGCCGTAGATTCTCCTCTCTCTCCGCTGCTTCTCTTCTCAACCTATCCTCCTCTGAGTTCTGCAATTTCTCAAAGCTTGCTCTTTCTTCTGCAAGCATCTTAAGCTTGTTATCCACAGCTACTCTTTTCTCATCCAATGCCTCCCAGTCTTTCTCAAACCTTCCCCTTTCCAGCTTCAAATCTTCAGCTTCCTTTTCAAGTATCTCACTCTGACGCTTTGCATTCTCAATCTCCTGCTTTAGATTCATCTGGAAGCGGAGATAATTAGATTTCTCCTCTTCTAATACTTCAAGCTCTTTTCGTTCTTCTTCAATCCGAAGTTCCAGTTTCCTGAGATTAGTTCCCCATGTATCAAGTTCTTTTCTTAAATCCTCTATACTCTCTTTATCAGCATTGATCTCCTTTTTCTCCAACACGAGTCTTTTCTCATCTGCCTCAACAGACTTTTCACGCTCTTTCAATGCTTTAATCTTTCCTTCAACATCGCTTTCCTTCTCCTTCACCCTCTCTGACTTTTTTTCCAATGCTTGTGTTCTCTTACCCAGCATCTCCTCAAGATGATAGATTTCACTTTTCTTCTGATCTATCTCTTGCATTCTAGTGCTCAGCTCCTCCTCCATGGAAATTCGTTTTTGCTTCATCTCTAACTCAAATTCATGCTTTTTGGCATCCAACTCTGTCTTGTGCTTATTAAGCAGATTCTCCAACTCCTCCTGTAAACCAACAGAGCAACAAAATAATCACTCAAGAATCTGACGTATAAAACATAACTACCTATAATTACTTGCCCGGAACAGGTATTTTACACATACTGCCACTAACATGAAGCATATAAAAAAAGGTGGAGCCTTCAAAACAACACAATTCAGAACTTCCTAAAGTCATAGACAAACAATTTACAAAATTTGTGAATGGTTTGCATCATTAATCAGCCAGGTTACAATGTGAAAATTTCACAGCGGTAAGAAACAAATCTAATTAACAGTTACAAAAGATTTAGATTAGAGTGCAACATGCAGATGCTGCAAAGCAAGGACAACGAAAGAGAAGGTTTGTCTATGGACTCTTCTCTCTACAAAACCATAATACATATTAGGCTAGAGAGCTATACACGCAGACAGTGCTAGCACAAGTATCATGCGGACCTGTCTCACATTTTGTGTCATTACTAGAGTTAAGATATAGTTCACTGAAATAAGTCCCTCATACAAGACAGCAGATACAAGATAAGGAAAGACCACAACTTACACTTTCTCTTGCACTAAGCCTCTTTTCTTTTTCTAGCAGTTCTTTTTCTGTTATCTCCAGCTCAGACATCATGGCTTCGGCTTTCTGAAACAGTAGAAAATAAAAGCAATGACGCAAAGAATAGATATGTATATTATATGTATGAAGTACTTCTCAATGAACTAACCTTCTCCTTTGATTCCAAGTCTGCCAGTTTGATTTTTATATCATGTTCCATTTTCTTTAGAGTTGCATCAGCTGAATCAATCTTCTGTTGCAGCTCATCAAGGTAAGCCTCCTTTTCTTTGCTACTCATATCCGTTTCATGCAGCTTTTCCTCTCTCTCCTTAAGAATTCTTCTATTGTCACAAAGTCTTTGTTCCCCTTCTTGTAACTTTCTCTCCCATTCAATCAAATCCTTCTTATGTTTCTGAAAATATGTCTGGTGAGCTTCTTTCCTGGAAACCATTGGCATGGGCAGCAGGGCATTAAATCATTTAAGTAATGAAAACACGCAAATAGATACAGTTGCACAGAAATCAATTAGAAGAGCCACCATCACCACCAAAATTAATTTTTTGAGTAAAAATGCATACTCTTCGGCTAAAGATAGGCGCTCCCTTTGTAAAATGCTTTCACGAACGTCCAAATCTTGCAGTTTCATATCTACTTCTGAAATTTTTCTATCTGCAGCAGCAAGCTTGGAGTCCGCTAAATGAGATTTCGCTTCTAAGTCCAGACGTTTCTTCTCGAGAACTTCCATACGAGAGTTTACATCTGCCACAGTAGTCTCAGATGAAGCTTTCAACTTTGCATGTTCCTCGTGCATATCACATAAAGCTCTCTGAAGCTGAAATCAGACACCCACAAAAGTTAATGGTGCTAAAGAACCTGTGAAAGGCAGATTAAACAGCATGATGTGAAAGCCAGCAGCCTGGCATAAAAGGAATGTTCCACCAAGTGGACAGCCCAACTGCCCAACATAGGCAAACCTTAGCACATGCAAATTTTTCAACATCAACAATTCAAAGCAGTGACAGCTAAGGATCAGGCATTGAAGAAAGCTAGTATCAGACATATGCGCACCTAACATATCTACAAACAGAAAAACTAGCATTCTAGCTAAAAAAATGAAACTCCAGATGACGATTTCAGGAACATCCACTATAATGAGCTGAAGCATCAACTAATGTGCACAGAAAACAGCTCATTTAAGGCAGGGAGAAGCTAATCTCAGTTTGTGAACAATTTTTGGCAAAGGACAGATTATAGATTATAGAGTATGGTGTTGGATAGGGCAGTGTGGCGAGACTCTATTCATGTGGAGGACTTATTCTGACCCCTTTTGATTTGTTTGTTTGGTTTTTCCAACTATTTTTTCCAAAACTTTTTAACTTGTGTTCAAAATTCAGATGTTTTTTGCAATTTTTTTTTTTTTTTTTTTTTTTTTTTTTTTTTGCCGACTTTTCTAAATTTCCTTTGAAAGTGTTTAAATACTTCTAAAAGGTTTACAACGTTTTCGAAATTTTGTGGCGTTCACAAGACGGTTACTGGATGACGATTCATGTTAGCCGACCCCAAATCATTTTGGGAATAAGGCTTGGTTGTTGTTGTTGTTGTATTGAAGAAAATAAAGGCACTTGTCCAATTCAGCATAGGCTTTGGTTCTTTAATGAGAAAACTCTTCAAGAACAGTACGCTGCAAAGTTCAAATAAAAAAGGGAGCAGGATATAGATAAGCTAATAACAAAAAGAAAAGTAAAGCACCAAAAAAGTTGCAACTTCAGCAAAGAAAAGGAACGAAGAGAAGGAAAGACATACGTCAACTAAACACTTTTTTTCAATATCCAAAGCCTTCTTCAAATTTTCCTCACGTTGCTCAACTTCAGAAATGGCAATTAGATGTGCAGATTGCTCACGTTTTAGAATCTCTTGAGCTTCTGCAATCTCTCGCTCTAGTTCTCCATTTCTGGAAACGACATCCTTCTTCTCGATAAGCAGCAGCCCCATGTTGTATTGATAGTCAAAAAGCTGTCAAATGCAAAATGAGGGCAAAATGTTCTCAAATTAATGAAGGCAAAAGTTCCATCATCCATGTCTCGTACAGAAGGCATTTCCCAGAATTTAATTAAAACAGCAGATCAGCATACACAGCATAACCAAACAAAAGATCAAGCAGGCCATTTGGCAATAAGATTATCATACATATGACGCATGTCGTATAGAAACCGTAGATAATCCTTTCTAACTACGTAGTTAGAACCTTCATCTTCGTTGAGCTAAAACTATTTAGAATTCATTCCACAAACTGCAAACAGGGATTGCCAATATACAAACTTTGCTTTGCAAGCATATGCTGCTAAATGAGGTGATAGCATAGCCAGTACCCCCATAACAAGTCAACGAAGAATGAGAGTCCAATTGACATGTAGAAGCACCTCCTCACCAACACGACAAATTCTTTTAGATAAGAACTAAGAAGTTTCAGAATTTTCATGAATAGAAGTAAAGGAACAATTGAGGACAAGGTGTCCTCACTGCTCAACATTAGCCACAAAAAGGACCACATCCTTAGTAATGAACTAAAACAGTCTATTTAAAGACACCTGCTCCCTTAGTCCACAACGAAGCCAGAAATACCCCCCCCCCCAAAAAAAAAAAAAAAGCTAAAATAAAAAACAATTGCCTCAAAGGCTCTTGCCTACGTTGAGGCAAGGAGTCTCATTTCCCAATCACAATAACATTACCCCAGCGCCTCAGGCTCCCCCATAAGGCAGGGTAAGGGGGGTTGGATGCACGCAAGCCTTAGCCTTACCCCAATGTGGAAAACATACAAGCTGCGTATGGATGACCCGTAATGAGAATTAGTTTGAGAATCACAGCGACTTAGTGCTAATTCACAATACAAGAAGCACAGACAGTTTTGTGAGCCATTCTGCTTTATATTATTATATCCCAAAGCCAAAGAATCGTTAAGTCTTTGGCTCCATTGGAAATGGAAACAATATCAATACTCAAATATCACGCAGAATCTAACAAGCTCAACCCTTGATCGATTTGTAGATTCTGCACCACCAAAAGAACAATCGAAGACTATCTTTAACGATTCGCCTGAATATAATCATATTTAAAATATACAGACAATTGCAGCAAACATCCATACCCAAAAGAGACTAATATACCCAGCAAAATAACCAAATAGCCGCACAAAAACACTGCATCAAGTCAGAAAGCAACAGTTCTATGGAAATGGAACGACAGCCATACAAATTAAAGCAGAAATTCAAATTAATGTTTTACTCCATACTATACTATCCTCATATGAGCCTCTGCCAACCCATAAAGGCAACCTAAGCTCAAACCCTTGCCACAGAAATCAAGGAATCATCAACATTCTTCGACGCTATTCCACCAAAACACCTTACTTCTAATGTCCTCACCAACCGAGAACTCTTCTGCTCGAAACCTCATCACTTATCGGTCAGATACAGCGCCCCTCAATACAAATTAAATACGATTAGCAGCACCCTTCCTTCGTTGGTGGTTCCGGCCATGCTACTAAAACCACATTCAGCACCAACTCATCATATGATTAATCAACTCGCGATACGGGCAACCACTGGGCAACAACTATTCTTCCACCCCCCCCCCCCCCCCTCCCCAGCCGGACTGTATCGAACCTACACAACCACTACTTCGGAGACTACTTACACTAACTTTCCAATAACCCTATATAACCTAATCATACTACAATCAAACAAACAATAGCGTGATGCACAATCTTCCAAGAAAACCCAACAACAAACAATACCCAAATCAAATATTCATTAACATACCCATATAAAAATCAAATTAATTGCAAATACCCACATAATTAATTAACCAAGAACATATAAAAAAAATCAAGAAAACACCAAATTAAATTGAATTGAATTGAATTAATTAAATAAAAATAAAAAAGAGGAGCAAACCTCTTTTTCAAGCTTAGAAATCTTATCAAGCAAAGCCTGACGATCTTTCCTTTCCAAAGAAGATTCGTCCAACAACCCAGCCTCCTTAAACCGCTTCCAATCCTCTGCATTCTCCCCACGCCGAACAACCTGGCCGTCGAACGAACTCCGCGGCGGCGGAGGCGGTGGAGGGCCGTCGACGAACGCCACCGCTTTACCCTTATCAGCCGACGTGAACCTCGAGCCGCCGGTGATAGAAGACGGCGGCGACCATGGGGCTTTACGCTGCGGGGTGAACATTGGGGAAGAAATTGGGCGGAAACCCTAGAATTGGAAAGGGGGAAATTAATTGAGGGTGAGTTTACGGTGGAGTGGGGGGAGGGGGTGGAGTCGGCGGCGAGTAGAGTGACGGTTAAGTTTGAGAGGGAGTGGTGTAGAGTGGAGAGAGAAAGAGGGGCGTATGTGTAATGTGTGTCTGTGTGTGTCAAGTGAGATTCGAGTTGGCAATTTCTCGTGTTTTTCTTTCCAAAAAAATTTGAACTTTTTTTTAGTCTTTTTACGTATTTCTATCGGCAAGGCGTAATATAGGACGAGAATTTGAATTTGGGACACCGGTTATCAAATGGGAGTTGATTAGACGTGAATTCGTGATCGTGAGACGAACCAAACTTTGTTTTCTTTCTTTTATTTATTTTTCACTATGTCAGATGATTTATCGGCTCATTGGGTAGGTTAATTCAAATCTGTTTTGCATCATCTTATTATTTGTTTGACTTCTTGGAAATAGTTGAAAATGTTGGCATTGCCACATCGGGCATATGGGCACTGTAAAGAGTAAAACAAATTTGTTTATTACGGACTCCGGATTAGACCTGGCAAACGGGTCAATCGGGTCGGGTTCGGGTCGGGTCTATTCGGGTCGGGTCACTTTTCGGGTCATAAAATTCCGGGTCTATTTCGGTTCGGGTCGGGTTCGGTTTAGGTCGGGTCTAGTTCGGGTGTATCAACTACGGGTCAAATTCGGGTCGGGTTGTGTTTGGATCGGGTCGGATTCGGGTCATATCATTCTAAAATGTTCAATTTTAATCATATTAATATCAAATTTTGTCTTATATTATCTTAACTTGAAACTTTATTGCTAATTGGAGTGTTTGAATATATGATATAGCTATCCAAGTCCCTTTTGTTCAATCAATTCATTTAAATGTTTGATTTATTCGGGTCTGAGCCATTTCAGTTCGGGTCTGTTTCGGGTCGGGTCAATATCGGATCAAACAGTATTCGGGTCAATTTCGGGTTCGGGTCGGGTCATTTCGGGTTTCGGGTTGAATTCAAATTACAAATTCGGGTCAATTTCGGATGTTCGGGTCTGGGTCAGTTTTGCCAGGTCTACTCCGGATGATGTTTTAGCTTTTGAGATATTTGAAAGCACTGCTTTTTAGCTGACACATGTTTATATCATTTCGATACTACTCTCTTTTTATGGGTTTTACGTTTGATTTGAATATGCGAGATGAACTCAAACGAAGACAAACGATCAACATGTTTTTCAAGTAATTCTCGGGTGCTCCATGGAACATATAACATCTTTTAGGAGGGTAAGCTGCTTGGGGGGGAGGGAGTCCCCACTCTCCTGGGCTCTTGCTGTACACAGAAAGTGGCCAACAATTCCTTCAAACTTTTCCAAGTTCGACTGATGGCATTGATTGACCTCAAACGGAAACATTACTAGCTAAAGCAGAAGATTTAATTTAGTACAGTACAAACATTCAGCCTTTACCATCTTCGCGAAATTTGGTACAAAGTATCATAATATTGCCGAGCACATCTCCATGGAGGACCATGACCAATGTACAAAATAAAGGCATCTACAGGGAAAAGATGATTTCCTTCAGAGTTTACAGTGCTGTACAGACCATGACCAATGTGGTGCAACTCCCTCCGTTACTTTAGATTGTTTATATTTGGACTGAATTTCTCTCACATATATTCCTATTAAGCTTAAACAATTTCAAGAAACGAGGGGAGTATTACTTAACACCATTTCTGAGATCATCATTTCTTTGATGGTTTAATAAATATGTTCTCCCTGAAGTATTTCAATTCCATTATGCTCTCTCTAATATCATCCATAGCCCGGTGATTCTGAGCCTTCACTGGTGCCTTTTTGTGAGCTGGATACATGAAGGTCATAGAAGAGCATTAGTAAAACACACTAATAGGTATCACATAGTAAACGAGAATGCGATCATCTTAAGGCAAATAAAAGTATGACGATATCCTTGAATCCCTTATCTCGAGGCATCCCTTTCGAGCCCTTCCATTTTACCCTAACATATGATGAGATCATTTAGGTACAGAAACAATAAACATATGCACAGACTAGAGAACAACTAAGGCTGCTAACAATCAGCAGCCAACTAAAGCATGTTTCACCCCAAATTCACCATTCTAGGATAATTAGCTAAAGCATGACACAGCAGATCCTTGGACCATAAAATGTTAGTTCTCTCACAATACACTAAGCAGGATTTTACATCAACCAAGAATGAAAACCAACGCTGCCGACAGAACTTGCACTGATGGGTATACGTGGAAGACAGTTTTACCTCTAGGATACCACCGGATGCACAAGGCCCTTATGCTGCTGACGTCCACAAGCACATGGGAGAAAATTGTGGCCAAATCTGGCATATATTTCTGCATAAAGAACTAGATTAGCACGGGAAAACCAAGCAGCTTTTTTCAAAAGCCTGTGAGCAAGAGCAAACATCAAAACACCAAACATGCACTAACTTCTCCTCAAGACCCGGAGATAGGTTGGGCTATGAGTAGCCAATCTAATTTAAATTACGAATTTAAGAAAGAACATGAAAGAATAAGACATCAAAATACCTTAAGGAATAAAAAATCAACATAAATGGAGTTCCCGGCAAGAAGAGGTGTATGTTTACCCACGTATCTCTTCACAAATTCTATAACCTGCATAAAACGGGTAATAACAGATTATATGTGAAATTAGAAGAGAAAATACTTACAAGTAATTGCATCCACAAGACAAACAAGCTAGAGAAACAAAATTTTCCAGATTGTCATTCTATAGAAAAATTCAGAGCTTTTAATCTGAAAGACTAAATATGGAATATGTAGATTCTATAGGCCATCAGAGTAAGGTTATACAGTAAACGTGAATATCAGTGATTATACCAGTAGGTCTAACACATCAGTCACTTTCTAGTAAAAACGATGGCAAGGTTTAGATACATTGGATGGATGGAGAAAAAACAAGTTTGACAAGGATTGTTCTGTCTCATCAAGTAATTATGTACCACGCAAAAGCTATGTAAGGCAGCCCCACCCCCCCCTCCGACGTATGCGTACTATACTAGCTTCACCAGCTGGAGTGGTACCAGCCAGGGCTAAAGGAGCCAACATGCTACAGGTGACATTAAGGAATTAGTAATATGTGAAAGCACTCTGTTCCAGTTATACTTGCTACTCACACCCTCCGGATCAATATGTTCGTGTTTGACTTTCCTAAAAGGTGGATGGAGACGAAATTCAACATGATAAATTTTAGAAATCAGTGAACCCTAGATGGAGATTTCATGATGATCTTTTTCTCGTTAATTAAAAGAAAAGCAGGTTTGTCCATGCTAAGGTACTACATTTTTGTTATTCTATTGGCAAAACAAACAAAAAATCAGTATCACATTTAAATTACTAGAACAGATATCACTAGATTTGAACTCCAAGTACCAAAAAATAACAACACTTTCCCCCTTGACTCATTGACATGTACTTCCGTGCACTAAATTCACGACGAATATCAGGTTGTTACAAAACTGCTGGGTAAGAAGACAAAAGCCAAATAGACAATCTAATTCTTACGTACCTGCTTCTCAGCCTCTCGTTCACTAATTGTGCTTCGAAGAACCTTCTTTGTCAACCCTGAAGTAAACCTTGAGTCAGTCATTAGGCCCACCAAAATCATTAAACAAAACCGTTATGCAAAACCTCATTTAGTAATGGACAATGTGAATTTGAGAAACAGTACAAAAGGCAAACTTCACAAATTTGCAAACTTCAGAAACATTTCAAGCGCTAAAGCTTATATCATAATAAAAAAAAATGACGCATAAAGATGTATTTCTCACCACTAGCTCCATGATGTTCTTGACACCATTCCCCCATCTTGTCTAGACATTCTTGTGTTTGATGGATAACCAAATCTGGCCCCTAGATACAGAATGATAAAACAAACAAAAATCACTTCAATATTCAATGGAAAAAAAAGCCAGTCAAGAGCAATATACGAAATATCTTCTAAAGCTAGGACAAATTACATAATCTCAAACATTGTCAAAGGAATTAATGTTCCCCGGATAAATACAACTCCAAAACAGACCAAAAGAGAAGAGTAGAACACCTCAAACACAATGAGCCATGCAGAAAGCTTAATAAGGCTGAAAACTACAGACTTAATGTCATTGACTCTAGTTAACAGAAAGATACAAACCCCTCCTAACCAATCGCCATATAGCCCAACACTAAACCAATGACTTCATTCTCTCAATTAACAGTCATATGATGCATGTCAACGAATAAATAAACATAACTGAAGATCAAAATATAACACTGGATAAGTCACAATCAATTCCAAATCCTTATCAAACAACAAATAAGTCCAACAAAGCAAAAAGTATGGCAAGAGATAATTTGCCAGGGGCAGTTGTAAGTTTAAATTGATGGCAAGAAATGGAATTTATAAAGTATGGATTTTGCACAAGAACAACGATTGCAGAAAGCTGATAATAGTATACTTATCAAGGACTACGATCAGGGAATAAGACTTCCGAAAACATGGGCTCTCACCTCCACAGATTTAGACAAATTGCCGTCTGTTATAATACATGCTATTTCTATTATTCTATCAACTTCAATGTTTAAACCTGCATAGAAATGATAACAACAAAAAATCAGACCTGAATAGCGGTACACAAGCTCTTCATATTTAAATCATCGGTATTGACTGACATCAAAGACATGTAAAAGAGACGCATATCGACAATCCGTTTGGCAGTCAACTGTCAGCAATTTGCAAGTAGCTAACTGTACTTAATGGAAGGTAGTACTTGCTTTTCTGACCGGCTGTTACTTAGACCGTGTTCAATAATCTTGGGCAGTCAGTCACTCTCAAAGCACACAGATATTACAATGAAATATTGGGAAATGCGGGTACAATACAGATAGCCCAAATAAGTACTCATTTTTAAGACCTAATACCTATTCCATTTTGCAATAAAGCAGACTAGAGAAGCTTTGCATATAACCCTTTTAGTGGCAGAACACAATCGCGCTTCCAACCAGGTACCTTCAATCATTTTGGGACCACAACTTTATTGTTGTTGTTAGCTACAATGCTAGAATGAGCAGCTACTCAATCCTTCGTGTAGCGACCTCTTTGAAGATAGCAGGAATCATCCAGTTTCAAGACCATTGTGAGACCAGTCCTTTTCTTTTATCTAGTGGTGCTTTGGTTTGAATACAGAACGTATGCTTTTAGCTATACTAATGCTATGTCTAAAGGATTGCTCAAAAAGAATAATTAGGCTTGGGAAGTTCACGTAAGTCTTCATCAATACCACGCGAGACTGATGCTCATTCCTCAAACAAAGCTTCGAACACCAATTCTAAAAAATCAATGACTACAGAATGTCTACTATGTGCCTGGCAGTGCCAATTCACAAGGACTAGATTCTATATCCAAATATCACATGCCAGTCTAATATAAATTAGGAGAATAAAGTGGATAACGGAGCTCTAGCTCCACCCATACGTAGGACCAATGAGTTGATCTTCGACCTTCCATTTCACAAATACCACAAGTAGGCAAAATTGACATGCATTGTTACATTCTTTAATTTTAAGTATGACACTAGAGACGTACTTTCTCATGGTTTTAATTTATGAAAGTATTAATAAAGGCTCGTTCATCAAGTCAACAAAACTAGAGAAATTTAAACACGCAACACTCAAAACAATCGTCAAATTTGAAACATTAATCAGCATCTAGATGGGTAAAGCTTCATGCCCGAAAAAAAGACCTGAATTACACAATGTACTTCAACAAGAATTACATTGCATTGAGCTATAGCCTATTCTATCGTTTCCTTTTTTTCAAAATGAATTCAGAATCGCATTAAATGAATGGCACATTGGATGATGTATAAACTTGCATAGTGAAATATGATATCAGTGGAAGAAAAAAATAGTAGGATAGAGAAATGTATGAGTATCTATCATATATGAGAATCATAATAAGAGCTCACCGGTCATTTCTAGATCAATCCAAACAAGAGGTAATCTTAACTCCATTATTGGAGCACCCTTTTGATC
This sequence comes from Spergularia bocconei, assembly GCA_963457585.1. Lineage (NCBI taxonomy): Eukaryota > Viridiplantae > Streptophyta > Magnoliopsida > Caryophyllales > Caryophyllaceae > Spergularia > Spergularia bocconei. The sequence goes on along the minus strand of OY734943.1, from coordinate 21,797,020 downwards.
CTTGCTATTCCCACTTTCGACAACTAGCTCGTCGCTTGACCTTATACCATTATTATCGCTTGGCATTTTACCATTATTATTGCTTTTCCCTGTGAAAATAAAATAAATTAATAAATAAAATCAGAATAATTTCCACAAGTGACTCCATATGGTCTGAAAGCATGTTAAAGTCCTTCTCAAGCTAGATGTCTGCAACCTTTATAATAAAGGCAAATCATTTACTAGCATACATAATTTGATCATACGGAGAAGGACAGTAGTCATTGCCTCCACTAATAGAAAAGCGATCAATCAAAATCCAGAACTTCTACCAATTCAATTATGAATTATGATTGTGAGTGTGTATTACGTTACCAATCTTCCTTTAAGCTATAATTTAATTTATCTAATCAGTTTCATTTTCCTTCTAATCCCCTTCTCACGTCATATGGACGTTAGTTAAGGTTACTAAGATCACCTCATTCAGATATAGTAGTTACTTCGGTTCTGTTTGAAAGTTGGGCAAAATGACATTAAGCTAGCTCAAAACTCATTAAAATTCAGCCCTGGAAACCAGTCAGTCAAAACTAGTCATTGAATCAGCACAAAGTTAGCGACGTAATTGCGAAAGTTCAGGTGTTTGAAACACGATTTATCAGAAAGTTTATTTGAATAAGGTAACTCACACGACCTTTCATCAGCTTGCTTTGATTCGATCCTCGAAAACTAGTTTAAAAATCTTCATTAGACAAGCTAGCTTATGAGAAACCAAATTAAAGATTGTAAGCAAGACAATATTCAATACAACTAAACGATGGCCCAAGCTTCTAACAATGAATTGCAGACATGAATGATGTTTTAGATTTGTTCACAGCATATATATAGTGAACACTCGAAAATCGGCACAAATTCATTTCCATCAAATATAAATTTAAAAAATAGTGAAAGAAATATTTGGAGGGGAGAAAGAAGTTGGTATTAAATACAAGCACCAAAAACCAATATTTTTAAAAGCAAAAGAATCCCTCAGAAACGCCAAGATTCCACATAGTGACATGTAAACATTGCTCCTCAACCTTTGCATGGTGCAAAGGGAGCACCATGTTTAAATGTCGATGTGTAAACACATTTAGATTACTAAATGTCTCATCATAGGGACGTAAACACAGCATCAAAATATCAGCTTCCACATCAAAATTAAAAAAACGACAACCAGGAGCAAAAAGGGTAGCGTTCTATTAATTCTCAGAAGAAGAAAAGGACCGTGATGTACCAAACTATGACCAAGCAGACACATCACATACTAAATAACACAAAAGCAACGACAGTATTACAGAGGGATACTCCATTTACGGGGGCAAAATTTCAGCTACCATCCCAATCATAATCACTAGATGTAGCCTAAACAACAAACCCTAATTTGACAAAATTTCATCACACCGCATATCGTATTACCAAAACGAATACATTCAACGGCAATACATTACGCCGCAAAAGAAGCAACTTAAACTCCCTTTTCTTACTCCACTCTTATCAATCAGCTCACAACGAAAACGAAAACGAAAACTTTGAGCAAAAACTTCCAACATTAGAACTGAAGTAACCTCGAGTGCCAATTTGCAGAAACAACTAACAAAATACTTATAAAAACCAAAAATAAATAAATAAAAAATTACATTTTCGCTAATGTCTAAAACCCTAGCTAACAACGGTCAAATTGAAAAATAAAATGAAGGATAAAAATGAGAAGAGCAGAGTTGGAGAAGAGATATACCAGCGTCGGAAGTGGAAGGCGGCGTCGCGGTGGTCGGATCATCGCCGTCGTCAAACCCTAACGCGGAGAATGCATTGGAAAGAAACTCCATCTTTACGCTTCATAACAACGATAATTAGTTGATATTTGTCCAACATTTGCGCAATAAATAATAAATAATGCAAGATTAGAGAAGAAGGCTTACCAGTTTACGGTTTACCAGTAGTAGTACATAGAAGTGATAGAAGCCATGGGCGGCCGCAGCAAAGCTTTAGTTTAGGCGGAGACGAGAGAGAGAAAATGAGAGCATTATTTGGGCGGTGTTTTTTTAGCTGTTTGGCTACTTTGGTTTAGACTTTAGGTTAGCTTTTAGTAGGTGAGCTGGTTGGCTCTTGAGTTAAAACTCTAGGTCATTTGGTCACTTGTTCGTATTCAAGTCCGATATAATTCCCGTCAAAAAAAAAAAAAAAAAAAAAAAAAAAAAGAAGTCCGATATAATTGGATTGGACGGTGAACATATATCGAGAATTTTGAAATAATGAATTCGACTTGAACAAGAATTAAGTCGAAATGAAATTGAGATACTAGAGTTTTGTTGAACATGGTGATTCTAAATTAATGAGGAGAGTCTATATTGCAGAGCGAGAGTGATTTAAATGTAGTATTCTTTTGTGACGTCACTAGAAAATTAAGGGACCATCTAGAGTGAAGTCTTTCCTCTGGCATGGGTGCAAGGGAGAAAACTACAAGACGTCAAATTGACATAGAAAATGAAATTCACACTCTCGAGGTTGCACATGTGTGGGAAGAGCTCTGGGAATGGTTATCGATACGTAAAAGGGGTGTAGGACTGGCTGGATAGTGTGTTTGATTTTACTGGTGATGAGGAGAGACCACCAAGATTATTGATTGTGATATTGTGGAGTTTGTAGAATGAGAGGAAAAAAATATTCCATGGGGGAAGAACGTAAACCATGGAGAGTTGCTGAAGAAGCTTAGAGTTTGCAAAGGGTTTCATCAAAAGTCGTTCAATGAACTGTGGCCCGGGCTTATAAGGAGGAAAGGGGGTAGAGCGATGGAAACCCCCCGATGAGGTAAATGAAAATTTAATATTAACAGTGCTATATGTGGTGAAAAGGGAAGGGGAGTAGGCTATGTGTCAAGGTGTAACGAGGGTGAGGTGCAGAGGTGGTAGGTGGTTCTTACTACTTATCGGATTAACGGTGACCAGTAAAGGCAAGAGCAATGAGAGTTTGGTTTGAAAGATGGACTAGCTTTCCAACACGGTTACATCAGAGTTACAATGAAGTCATACAACCTTTGCATTATGTCTTTGCTTAATCACAACCCTCTATCGTTGTCATTTTAGAGAGGCAGGGGATCAAGCAAGCGCATTACATTGCACATCTAATGCTTGTTAATCATGTGTGCAGGAGGCCCAAGGGACTCCTAAACAGTAGGACTGTATGTCTGCTTTTGTTGAATTATAATACGGAGTAGTTGTTGGATCGATTTTATGAAAAAGAAAATGTTAATTCAATGTGGTCAATTATTTGTATGATAAGATTATCCTTTTGGATTACACTTTTCATCATACTTGCTTGTGTTGGAGACTTTCGAATGCTAATTATGTTGACAATTAGTGATGAGATTTTAAAAAGGCATCAAAGAACTTAAAGGGTAGTAGAGTCTACTTTCGGTACTTTGTCGAGTGCACTACCTTTTTACCACCTTTTTTTTTTGGCGTGAAAACTGATAAGTAAAAATGCAATACTTTACATTTTAAAACACGCTTGGTGATCAAATTATACCTTAAACGGCTTTCAGAATAGATGTCAACATTGTAGCGTTGATCGCCCTTTTAATTATTGTTTCTCTTAAAACCCCCATTTCAAGTCAATATCATTTTCAAAATACCCTAAACCTCACTGCGCCTCCATAATTGTTTTCCCCCAAAAAACTATAATTCTTTCATCTCTATCACCTCACAGATCATTTACCCCAGAATTGTTCTCCATTTATCTATTCTCTTTCAACAATTTTATTGTTTCAAAATGTCAGGTGTCAACTATCCTGATTCCAACATAGTCGAATTGAAATGCAACTATATAAGTATGCCTTTTGTTACATAGTAACAACGAAGATGTCATGGATTTTGAAAATCTCATGGAGGAGAAACCTTACGTAGAGGCAGACATGATATGATAGATAGACAATTGATTGCCATCGGGATATCACCAACCGGCAATCAATCGACAACATCTAATTGAACACCAAGACGAGGATGCTATTGAAATGAAAGGAAATGAGAACGCCGAAAGAAGGGAAGATAAGAAATTGAAGATTTGGGCTCGATTTGTTACTCAACCAGGTGAAAATCTCGATTATCAAACCTCTCAATTTCACGTAAGTTGCTTCCACGAATCATATCGTGTCAATTTTACCAAGCTCTATCCCGATCAAATCAACTCAGAACACAAGTCAGCTCCACGTCCTCAAAAAAACCCTAACAAAACAAAGGTTAAAAGCAAACGTTACATTCACAATTTTCCCCAAAAAAGAGTCAACAAATACCAACTTCACTAACACCAACACCACCACCATCGCCACCACCTCCACCCCAACCACCAACTTCTCTCTCAGTTCGTTGAACTGAGAAGAACCAATTCCATGGCGGCTGAGCCACCGAAAACGACGTCGTCGGCCGATTCATACATCGGGAGCTTGATTAGTTTGACCTCAAAGAGTGAGATCAGATACGAAGGAATTCTCTACAGTATCGACACCGACGAATCCAGTATCGGCCTCCGTAACGGTATAAATTTCACTCCATTTGATTGTTTTTATCCAATTTAACTTCTTCCTTACGCTTTATATGTTTTCATTTTTCCGTAATTCAATCTGTTTTTCATCGTTTGTGCTTAGTTTGAGATAGAGTTGGTGGTGGTTTTGCTAGAAAGTTATTGAATTGGTCGAATTTTCGGTGTAAATAGTTACGAATTGAAGCGTGATTTTGGGGTTTATGCTGAGTGTTTATCTGTTTGGTTTGAATTAGCCACGCCGTTGTTGGTCATTTGCGATTTTCGAAGTTTAGGTTTACATGGAATGTGGTTTTGATTGCAAAGACGAGTTCTTTTGTCGATTATTAAGGAGTTATTTGAAAGTTTTGATGTGGATTGGGTTTAATCGAGGTGGATTTTACATGAAATGTCATTTGGGTGCCGTAGTAGAAGCTGTTGTGCGATTGAATGAGGGGAATTAATCTGCAAGAGGGATCACAAGGTGTAGAATTCGCTAAATTTTAGACAACGAGATTAATTCCGCACCTTGAGCTCATACACCGTATATGTGGAAATGTGGAGGTTTAGTCTCTAATAGGGATCACAAAAGTATAAAGACGGGGCTCCTAGTTTGAGTTAGCAAGTTACACCTTTAATTGGTGAAATTACCTTGGCACGTGGTAATGGGGTAACGGGGTAACCCAGGTTTTGATGTACTGTAGAGGTGGCTGGAGGGGTGTTAGCTCTCAACCAGTAGCAGAGCGTTCTCAAGTGTTTTGCTATGTCATTGTCGCAGTTAAGGAGTTGTGAACCCAAGCTTGAAAATCGGTGACGCGATGTTTTCAAGCTTGATTAAACATTTAGTTCGTCTATACGTTGCACAACTAGCAAGGATTCTTTTCCTGGGTTGATATTGGCTTATGGGAAGAACTTAAAAGTTAGAATGCCTGATGGTCGTCACATCTCCCTTTACCAGTGTATTGCAGTGGTGTTATTACCTGTTCTTGTGCCATAGATGGTCAAGAAGAGATGATTTAAGTACATACCTGACAAACAGCTTTATGTCTGCTTCTTTTTTTGCAGTAAGATCGTTTGGCACTGAAGGAAGAAAAAAGGATGGCCCACTGGTTGCCCCAAGCGATAAAGTGTATGAGTATATACTTTTCCGTGGTAGTGACATTAAGGTATGCATATGCTAAATGCCAATGTATAACTGCTTTTGCCATTAAGGTACATTTCTGCTAAATGACAATGCTGCGCCGTTGAGACTAGAGAGGATAAAAAAAACCTTTGTTTCCTATACTTTGTGTACTGCTACCCTCCTCAAGTTCCCGATTGTCGTGACATGCTGCACCTGTAAAAAAAATGCCCCTTAAACATTGATATCGGATGTAGAGAAGCTATAAGCAGGAAACTTTTCCTTCTGAAGGGGGTCGTTTTTTCCTTTGTTTGCTCAGTTTGGTGCCTCAATGAGTATATTCCCTTGATCACCCGAAGAACGATCACCGCTTTTTATATTCATGAGTCATCCCATGCAAATCAGACCCCGACCTATCCACTTTAGAATTTCCATCCGAGACATCACTTCTCTTTTAAACCATACCCCTTTCAGGCTCTTTCTCTCCTTCTGGAGAAGTGTCTCTTACCAGGATAAATACTGTTTTGCGGACAGCTCTTGGATTATCAGGACTCAGGAGTATATATCTTGCTCCTTAAGTACCGGGATAGATGCATCAGTATATATTTTCACGTTGCTTTGCTTCGGGATTATACAAGAATTAAAGATATGTTAATGTCATTTAGGTTTATTCAGCTAATAATCTCTCATTGTTCAATAATAGACCCTCCATTAGACACAATGAGGCAAAGGTTGAGAACTACTCGCTTGTTTGGAGTTAGTGTTGTTAATTAATGGAGTTATAAAGCGAAATAGGTTGTCGAACATGGTTTACGTCTATACGTTATACCTTGCTTTGTCTTTGTGGATGCATTTTTCTTTTAATAGGCATGGTCGTGGGATACCGTACACGTTTTGTGCACCTGCTATTATAATACGGTGATTTCAATATACAATCTTCTCTTACTTTGCATTTGACACTTGGTTCTTTTTGTCAATGTCTTTATGCAGGATTTGCAGGTGAAATCATCTCCTCCTGTTGCAACGTCATCATCATCATCAATTGAAAATGATCCAGCTATCATTCAGGTTTGAGAATTCATATTTTTTCTGTATACTCTGTGAATCAAGATAGTGATCTAATTATGGCTTCATCCTGCAGTCACACTATCCTCGTCCAGCTGCCACATCAAATAATCTACCTCCTGCTGCTGTTCCATCAACTACAGATGCTAATTCTCATGTTCCTCAGCTCGGGCATCCTGGTTCGAATTTTCCAGGTCCTTTACCTTTATATCAACCTGGCGGGAATTTTGGTTCATGGGGTCCTTCACCTCCTCCAGGTGCAAATGGTAGTGGGCTTGCCATGCCTATGTATTGGCCTGGATATTATGGGCCTCCAGGTGGGCTTCCACAGATGCCCCAGCAAAACCTGTTTCGACCACCCCATGGACTCTCTGTGCCCCCATCCTTACAACAGCAGGTCCAATATTCTGGATTCAATCCTGCTTTGTCAACTAGTGCTGTAAATTTGACGGGTACAAAACTGCCAGAGCTTCCTCCTAGCCTGGTTACGTCAAGTAGCAGTTCCACCACTTTGCCTTCAATGCCCTTTCCGCACTTAAATTTACCTCCTGTGCCATCTACCAATCTGGCGCTTGCGTCCAACTCAGTTGCGCCGAAGGCTCAGAATACTGGTCTGCTCTCCACACCTATGTTTCCATCAATTTCTCCCTTGGGAATCTCTGCTCCAGACTCCAGTACCATTGTTTCAGCAGCTTCTAATAAGGTCAATGCAGTTTCTAGTTCAGGCGTCCCAGGCTTAACTACATCTCAAGCAAATGCATCTAGCATTAGCTCTTCTGCTCCAAGCCAGATAGAAACACAGACTCCTTCATTGGTCACCCCTGACCAACTCGTGCAGCCTGCTCAGCTACCATTTTCGTCCGCATCTTCAAAAGATGGTCACAAAGATGTGGAAGTTGTTCAAGTGTCATCACCAACAACGCCAGAGCCTAAAGTAGAAGTGGTGAAGGAAGCACAGCCACCAATTTTGCCGCTACCCCCAGCAGCAAGGGGTTTCAATAAGGTGCTACACCCGTCTATTATCTGTGTGCACCTCTCTTTTTTTTTTTTTTTTTTTTTTTTTTTTTTTTTTTACTTCTTCTAATGGGAGTCCTTTTCTGTTACCTGCAAGCTTGTTGATTTTATTTGTATGGTTTTTGCTTTATAACTTTAACCTGTTTTGAGTGGGATGTGTTTAACTAAGACCCCGTATTCTCCGGGTTGTCAAAAGTTAAAAACTGTATTATGGCTCCTGCACCAGTCCAGACTTTCTCTCATGGCTAGATCGCCAGTGACCAGTCCCCTAATGCCACTCTGACTTTCGAACAAGGCACTGATGAAGTGGTAGTAGCCTGAAGGCATAAGGTCCTGACTTCTGTTTTTCATTGCGAAACCTGTACACTTCTGTTGCAGTGAGGGGTGTACTTGGTTTCAATAGACCATCAACTTTTTGGCCCTATTTATTAGGATAGTGTATATATTCCCTAAGTTAAGAGAGTTTTATTGTTGATTTGTTCTTACATTCTTGAACAGCTTACATGTGTAGCAGCTATTATGTTATGATGCCTATTAGGGTGGCTGGGGGTGGGGATGGGGGATTCTAATGGTTTGATGTTTGATATAACCCGTCCGACATATCTTACCTTAGTTTCAAATGGATTTACTCTTGACACTATTTCATATTATGCAATTGCTTGTTCGTTTCTTACTCAAGAGAGACCTGTGGTAAGCATGCTAATATGATAGTGTGACATACATGTTAGATGGATTTGTCGATGTAGTCAGAAGTTTCTCTTTTACAGTCCTTTCTTTTTCAAGTTTTCTCAGTGTTCCTAGATTATTCCTACTGTTAATTTGTTTTGGGGCTGATTTGTCTGTTTAGTAATTTATTAAAAGAAAAGGTTCATTAGGATGCATTGATCACTTAATGTGTACTTCTAGTAGCTTGCAACATTCTTGTCCCTGACTATACATTTTCTTGTCTGCAGCCTAATGGAGCTACGTATCAGCCGCGTCACAATTACAACCACAGGGGAAGAGGAAGAGGAAGTGGAAGTGGGGTAAGTATCTCCCTCTGTTGATTTTCTAGCTTTAAGCCTGCATTATTTCTAATTATGTCCACTAAATTAGCATTTCATATGTATCTTCTGGGACTGAGGATCATAGAGATCTCTTCTATAGAAAAATAAGAAGATAATTAAGTTTTGGCCCCTTTATTTTCCCTGTTAATTATGCTTTTAATGATATATTGTGAATGGGAAAGTCATGTGGAGTCCTTGGAAAAGAACACCAAGGAGGATCATACCCCCGACCAGGAGTTCATCCGCACCAGAATTATGGTGCTGACTTCAGTATTTAGCCCACTCTAGTGCGCTGTGAGCTCAAGCCCAGGTCGAACTCATCTGATACCATTATGAACCTAGTGCATTGTACACAACTAATTCCTATATTTGTGCTGGACCATTCTGTCATCGTAGATGTTTTTGTCGACACCTTCACTCAGATAACAAGGGGTAGATTCTGTTCTCTTCTCTTAGCATTTAGGATTTAACAAATTCATATTGAGGCTACCACATTGATCCGCTCAAAGAGTTATAGTGAGCTCCTCGTGCAAGTTTTGCCATGGCGCTATGCTTACATCGTAATTACCTTGTACTCAAAAACTATTTTTTTTAATGGTTGAAATTAACAATTCTCTGACTGCATTTTGTATACATTGTTAACTTTTTTGTTCTTTTAAGTCTTGAAGCTTATCAATGGACCCCCCTTTATTTTTTGTCAGAGCTCACGAGGGGTTACAAAATTTACCGAGGAATTTGATTTCATGGCCATGAATGAAAAGTTTAACAAGGATGAAGTATGGGGCCACCTGGGGAAGAGTAACAAGTCACACTCCATTGAAGGAGATTCGGCTATTAATGGTGGCGAGAGTCTTGAAGAGGAAGGTGAAGAGGAGCTGCCACAAACTGAAGCTAAGGTAGACTACTTAGAACAGTGTTCACTATCATAGTTCTCTTTCCTCTTCTTGGATTTTAGTGGATCCTATTAGTTAGTTTAATTGGACTTTTTTTTTTCTTCCTGCAGCCTGTGTATAACAAAGACGACTTCTTCGATAGTCTCTCGTGCAACACACTTGATCGTGACTCACAAAATGGTAGAACAAGATTCTCTGAGCAGTTGAAGATAGACGCAGAGGTATGTTGCTTTCATTTTAGTCTGGTCAGTGATTTTATTAGCACCTTTTATCCACCTGTTTATGTCATTACTGCAGACTTTTGGTGAATTCGCGAGATATCGAGGTGGTCGTGGTGGCCGTGGACCAGGTCGTGGTTACCGTGGTCGTGGTGGTTATTATGGGAGAGGGTATGGTGGGCAGTATGGCTATAACGGGAGGGGACGAGGTCGTGGTATGTCTGCTCGGGGTTGATAAGCTGCTCAGGACAGTTCGTCTTTCAGCAGATATTATAGAAGCTGATGATGCCAGTCTCCTGATGACAGTAGTGGAACGTATCGATTCCATACTAACTTGGTGTCTGCTCAGATAAGTGTGCTCAGAGCATTCATTCATATGTCCAGCTTGTGTTTTGGGTTTCCTAATTTTCTTGGTTTATATTTTCTGATGGGGGCTTATAAGCAAGCAACATCGCTCCCGAAGAAATCAGAAGTTCAGGAAGCAATTGTAATTTTATTGGGTGGACTTGAATTTGTTCAAAGATGTAAATTATTTAGTTTTTGGTCTTGCTCTTACATTTTCTCAAGCTTACTGGTCTTAGTGCCATGTGTATTTATACATACCTGCTTGTAAGATCAAACTGTATGCAAGTATTTTGCTTTATTGAGAACTTCTTAACTTTATGAAACATATCTTCTGATTTCTAGTAGTGACAATAACATGATTAACATCCATCACGGCGCCCTTATGCGCACAGGCGCATAAGGGCACCGTCCAATCGTCCATGGTGTCTTGCTTCCTTTTGAAACAAGTTAGTATATTGTTCATGCTAAGGACATGATGGATTTGACGAGTATGTTTCTTGTGATCGTGATTTATTTAGCAGAAGTAACCTACCAGGCTACCACGACCGATAAGGTCACGAGAGCATGAGGCGAAAGGTGAGAGGAGGTACTCATTACTTGGTTTTGAAACCCGGCGGTCAACATGCTTGCTTTTTGCCATGTTAAGATATAAAACCGTAAAATTTTTGATTGAGATGGTTTTTCTCGCTGTAGGCTACAATAGTCTGCGCTCTCGGTGTAGTTATCTGAAACTGTCATTTCCCAGAATGAGTTAATATACAATCCCGTTGCAGAAACACTTGGTACATTACCAGATTTTTTTATTACCCCTGATAACGTGGGACAGTTACTTTTCCTAAAGTAAACTCTCCTAGAGCACCCAAAATTTGATTTCACTCTTTGCAGCTTACCAATTATAGTTGCAGATCTAGGTTCTGAAAGAAGCTGTCGGTGTCTATTTTTACCTGTTTTACAAACTGAAACTAACAGAATGTCACCTTTTACTTCGTTTGGGATACTGGTATCTGCCAGAGTATCAGCTGTTTTAGTAGCATTTCTTGCTCTTCTTTGGGCTCTTGCTTTCCAGAACAGTTTCACTCCTCGCTCTCCCTCTTCCCACCACAAGTTCATTTATGATGTAAGTTTACTCACTCTCCGCCCTTGTCGGTTTCAAATGAGGCGCAAATGTCAGTACAACAATGCATGCGCACATTGAGCTAGTTAACAATGTTGTTCTTTGTCTACAGGTGTTGCATCCTTTGCTAATGGTTATTGGGTTTATAATTATCAGCGGAGAAGGTAATGCAGATAATATTAGACCCTCATTTATTTTTTGGTTTTTATATTTGCATTCTTTTGAAAATAAATAATGGGTTTTTAGAGTGTTTAATTTTTATCTTATTTATTTATTTCATTTTTTTGTTTGAATATGTAGCAATATTGGTGGATAGAAGGTTGGCAGGGTCAAGAAAAGTGAAGAAAGTAGTGCATTTAGGTTTGCAAGGAGTGGCATTGGTTTGTGGAATATTTGGGATTTGGACAAAATTTCATTGGAATAATGGGATTGTTGCAAATTTCTACAGTCTCCACTCTTGGTTGGGTTTGATCTCTGTCTCTCTTTTTGGCTTTCAGGTTCATTTTCTATCCCAACTTTCCTTTCAGTTTTGTCTGATTTTATATTTCGGCAATGCAAGAAAAGGTCAGTCATCGGGAAATGATCAATCTAACTCATCCTTTACCGACTTAGGAGTACATAAGATAGAGGATATTGAAAGTCATTGACTTTCAAACTATGTCGAAAATGGGACATTCGTGTCTCAACCTGGTCATAAAGTCCACGACTTTAGCTCCAATTAGTCCATTTATTATCACTCTACTCCACTGTAGTAATCTTATCTTTTTAGGGTAGTGTACTAATAACTAGTTCATTTTACGCTATCTTATATAATTTGTGGATCAGGGATCCAATTGGTTGAGTTGCTACTTGCTAGACAGTGGTGTGTAGTGGTCCAGTGTCATGATTATGATTAACCAAAAAACATTGTTAGCCTCTAAGTTAAGGGGTACAACTGTACAAGAGTAACAAGTTAAGATTAAGGTTTTAAGTACAAATTTCGTTGTAGTGTATTGGCCTTTACGGTTCATTAAGCAAGTAGGAACGTGTGTAGTCCTCTCGTCCTAACATGCCATAGCTAATTAATTATGCAGTGGATAATGGGTTTCTTGAGCTTCTGGCATAGAGCAGAGGTGAGCAAAGCAAGGATGACGATTTTGCCATGGCATGTCTTCATTGGCCTCTACACGTACGGATTAGCTGTTGCGACTGCAGAAACCGGGCTGTTAGAGAAGCTAACGCACCTACAGGCTAAGCGGAACGTCCCAAAACATGGTTCGGAGTCCATGGTTGTCAATTGTCTTGGACTAGGAATGGTGCTACTTGGTGGTGTTGTAATACTAGCTGCTGTTTCACCTAGACAACAGCGTAACAGATGGAATTCGGCTAAACTCATGTACTACTGAAAGACAAACTCATGTACTTGGATGAAATGCATAGATGCATGAAATGCTTCCAATTGCTAGTTTTAGTTTATTAACGTCAATACGTGGTCTTGTACCCATAGGATCAATTGCAGGGCCTATTGCGCGATGTTTACTATCACACTTAGCTTGTATATAGTCATATAGATTTAATGACATATGACTATATGAGTCATTTAGAAGGAAGTATGTGGAAGGTTGCTCCATTCTCCAGTTGCAATACAAATTACGGCAAATGCACGTGGTGTCCCTGAGTTTTGACGTTTTGCACATGGTGTCCCTACTTTTGAAACTATTACCATTTGGCATTTGGTGTCCCTCAGTTTTACACAATGCGGCACGTGGTGTCCCTGAGTCTAATGGTGTTAACAAAGTTCCGTTAAGTGATGACGTGGACACCATTTGCATGGAAGTGTTTTCTACTAAGCTAATCGCCCATCTTTGTAGAAAACACTTCCATTTTGAGTCTTTTTGTTGCTCGCTCGGGCAATTCGCACCCCTCCGGGATGAGTTCTTGAATTGGGATGCACCGGCAACATCGAACAACGAGGAAACATGATGTGGTCTTTTTTTTTTTTTTTTTTTTGTTCTTCGTCTATTAACAACGACGTACGAAGGTCGATCACCTCACTTACCGAAGCTAATATCATATGAGAAATTGAATCCATATCTTTAGCTTCTTTTTGAATGCTCAATTCCGTTAGTAATTGGTTCAAGTGTAAGCTCTCATTTGGGAGGAAGGCAGACCCACTCCAGAGTATATCAGAGTGTTTTTTGATTTAGTGTTGAATCTATGGAGTTCAAGCTTGATGAACATATGGCATAAGTTAGAACTTGAAGCTTCTCTAATTTACAATACTTTATTTTATTAATAGTATAATTTTTATTATATAAATATATTTTATTCACTATATTTAGCCTAATTTTGCTACATTGAGTACTTTAATTACCAATTTCGTTATAATACGACATTATTTACACTAGTTTACATTACTAAGGGCCTGTTTGGTATCATTTTCTTTTTTCAGTCTTCTATTTTTTTGAAAACCAGAGTCCCGTTTTTGAAAACCAGAAAAAGTGGTTTTCAGTTTTCAGTTGTCATTTTTCATTTTCTATATGACTATTATAGAAACAAACAATTCAAAGTTAATTTTGTTATTCATTTAACTACATTTTTTACACTAAAAAATCAAAAACAGCTGTTGAAGAACAACTGGAAGATGAGAGTATTTTTGGCCAAAGGTTGTAGGTAGTGGAATAATCGTAGCTTCAGATATGTTTTTCCTTTCAAAGATCCAAAAGTTCCTAACCAGCAAGCAACACTAAAAGTAGCCGGCCAATTCTCAATCAAGTTCTAGCCTTGCCGGCCTCAAATTGCACGCAAGCCAATCACTTTCACAACTGAAACCACGCAAGTTTCAAATGCATAGGCTCCCAAACTTCTAATGCCCGAGGATAGTCTTTGAAGATATGCAAGATATTCTCACTAATTAAGTTGCGGACAATAGGGGCAAGAAGAGGAACTGTGAATATTTCTTTGAGCTAAAACCGCCCTCGTAGGTAGTTTACTCCACTTCACAAGCACCTGAAAAATTAACTCTAGGTGGACAATTGTTCACAAGCCACCTGAAAAAAAATAACTCTTGTGTGTTTCTTAAATGTTGCTTTTATTGTTCTTACAACTATTTTGCACAACATGAGCCATTGGTTTGGGAATCACAATAATATTAATTGGTAATATAACACTATAGGTTTTAACCTAACACCACAACATGCAAGTGGCCATGTAATACCGGGCCTAAATGCCAGTGCCAATAATATATTTTACACCGATCCCAAAACACTAGAGCAGCAGATCAAAGTTTTGTCCTATTTCGTGTCTCATTCCATGTACCATACCAGTCACAAGTTTGAAAATTCATATTCAAAACTTAAATTTTTTTATTTTACTTTATAAATTGGTAGATTACAAATTTCTGATTGGTGTGGTGCATGATATGGGACACGAAATGTAACATATGATCCACTCTGCCAAAACACCATGAATCACATCAATTTATTCTTTTCCCTTAATTTGACGAGTAGTCCACTTTTCATCCTTAACGTTAAAGACAATAAAAACTCAGGACGTTTATCTTTCCCACACACATCAACCTCAAATTGTTCCACAACACAAGCCACTATGGACTTCATTTGTATGTATGCCATTTCCTTGCCTAGACAAATCCTTGGACCAGCATGAAACACAGGGAATCGGAATGGATTATCGGGTTTGTACAACCCGTTTTCATTGAGCCAACGCTCGGGTCGAAATTCTAGACAATCATCTCCCCAAATGCTCTTCATCCTCCCCATTGCATATGTACTATAAATTGCTAACCAACCACTCTTAACCTTCGTCTTATCGGGCAAGACATCGTCTTCCATACATGTCCTAATGTCAATGGGTACTGGTGGGTATAACCGTAGAGTCTCGGATAAGGCTCCATGTAAGTAATTCATTTCGCGGAGCTCATCAAAGTCGAACGTATCCCCGACCTGTTTGCCCGCCCGAGTCCGGACCTCACCCACCTCCGCTCGGATCTTTTCTAATACACCCGGGTTAAGGGATATTAACCAAAAGAACCAACTTAACCCCGACGACGTCGTATCTCTACCGGCCAAGATAAAACTTATGACAACGTCCCTTAGAAAATCATTATCATGTGACAAACCATGATCACTTTCAATAAAACAGGTCAATAAATCATGAAAGTTATTTATTTGAACACTACCATCTTTCATATCTTTCAACCTTGAACGTATGATATTGTCAGCATACTTATGGACCGTCTGGATTGATTCTTTTAACCTCCTCTCGGACCCAATGTTAAGAAACCTTTTCAGTTTATGTAAAATCGGGATCACGTACATGAAACGACCCTGACTAAGCGTGGTAGCGTCGTCAAAAGCCCGCATAAAATCGGACCCGTCGTGACTCGACCCGGCTATTGACAAACAACCCGGGTCCACATTGAATGCCAACTTGCAAACATTATCAAAAGCAAATCTCTCTAACACATCTTGCATGTCTATTACTACTGCATGGCTACTAGACGATGACTCGGCGGAAGCCCGCTTTAGAAGCGGGATTAGCCGTGTCGAGATATCGGACCGTATGATGTCTAGCAAGAACGTCTTGAAAGATCTCTTGTTGAACTCGAAGCTGGCGATTTTGCGTTGGTGCTTCCAAAGTTCCCCGTCCGCATTGAAGATACCCGTACCTAGGAGATCGTACAAAAGGTAACTAAAGCGAGGGCCTTTGGGGTAATTTAGGAAGTTGGTCTTGAGGATGTGCTCCACCACAGTTGGGTTCGCGGTCATGACACTGTGAACTATCCCAGGGTGGATGAAGGCGGAGGTGTGGGTCGGGTGGCGAGAGAGGATGTCGGTGCTCCACTCGAGGAACCGGTGGCGGTTACGCACGAATTGTGGGAGAGTGCCTAAGAAAGGGTATGCTTTGAACCCATAGTGGTGGTTTTTATGGGTGGAGTAGTGGTGGTGGAGTGACAAGTATAGGAAAATAAGAAAGATAAATATCATAGTTGTGAGAAGTACTATATATAAATCCATTATGACTTTATTGTGGACGTTAGAATTGTCACTTTTGTTATTTGAGTTGAGATTTCTAATAAGTCGATGTATATAATCTCTTTATTAGGTTCGATGTACATATAACAACAACCAAGCCTTAGGTCTGATGTACATACCAGTGTATTACTCTCTGCCTTGTACGATTGTTTTGTCATTATTATTGCTAATATAAATTTTTAAAATTTGTAGTCGGGACAAATATACGTTATTTTATCTATCCAAGATAAGGCCCGGTAGCATTTTATGAAGCAGCTTTTCTCGCGTGGAGGGGGATATGACGAGTTAAACAATAAAAGTGCTGATCAACCCTTGAGTTTGTTGATATGCTAACCATTATGCCAATCTTAATACTTATTGCAATTTTTATTTTTGAAATGTTGCTATACTTGAGAAGTTGAGCTCCTTCATTACTTATGCCCTAAGAGCATCCATATATTATTACTTACTCCATCCGTCCATGTTTAAACACCCCATTTGCTTTTCTGTGGTATTCGAGACGCTATTTTCACCGTTACTTTTTATATGTATTTAGATGTTTTTTTAAGAAAAAAACTTACTTCTATGAAAGTTTTTTTTTATTAATAACAAATTTAATTATTTTGTACATATTATAATTCATTTTATGTTTCTTGATATTCATGTCAAATGGGGTGTTTTGTAACGTTGCTAGAGATGGTATTAATGACTTTGATCCGAAATAAATCTCTTAGAATTTTCTCACTGCCTCTTTACATAATGATACGTCTCTAAGTGAATTTTCTAAAATGGACTAATTTTGCCTAAATGAAAGTATTATATTTGAAATCTGATAAAAATATGTTCCAAGAAAAATAAATATAAAAGGAAGTTGAATTAGTTAGAAAGTAAGAGAACTTAAAAAATGTTTACATTACGTTTAATTTGTAACTACGTTTACTTAAGTATGAAAACTTGTCCAATTTCAAAAATTCTTTAATACACCAATAGACTCAAATTGTAAACAAAAGAGAGAAAGAAACAAACACTAATTTCTCTAGTAACAATTTTATAACCATTGAAAGGATTGGTACACCTACACGCATTATTTTACTTTTTTGGGTGATGATTTTGTCAAGCGAAAATTACTGATGTCATAGGAATTTGGTTATATATTTTCAATGGTAATACTTATACATGCGTTAGTAAAATTATCAGACTCAACAAATTTGTCACATTTTTCTTTTATTTTACCCTCATATGTATTTCTTTTCTTCTTCCCCATCTAATTTCCTTCCCTAGCTACCACATATATACCTTGTGCTTTCTATTTCTTCATCTTCTTTCTTTGGACAATTTTTTAAAGAGAGGTAGTTGAAACTTTTTTTCCACCACAATCCTAGTTCATTGGGAGAAGTTTTATTTTTAGAATGAACTTCATTTAGAGCTACACATCAGTGAGATACTACTCTAGATGATTTAGTTCATACATGTATCCTCACATTTCAGTCGAAGAATATCGAAGCTCACATTCTTGTAGGGTTGAACAAAAAATGTTATTAAATTTATAGCATGAAATTCTTACACCTTTGCCTGATGTTGGACTCATAATCTTGGGGCCGTTTGTTTCCAAGGTTTCAAGAAAGGGAAAGGGAATCCTGAACCCCATATTCCCTTTGTGGGTGTTTGGTTGGAAATTTTTACCATTTTCATTCCCTACTTTTCATGTTTCGTTTCCCCCAAATCCTCTAACTTGATTCCCTACACCCCCCCCCTCTTTGGGTTTCGAGGATTACCCAGTTTTGGGTTTCATCTCCCACCCACAAAACAACCCTCCACCACCATTACCCACATGTTCTTCGTTCCTTAACCACCATGTCCACCCACGGCAGTCCTCCGTCACCATTACCCACCACACCAACCACCCACAAGACACCCTCCACCGCCCATTAGAAATCCACCAACTCGTGGGACAGTGGGACCACCCTTTTAACCACCAACGCATCATACAACCCCCCTTTATTAGTTGCCTAACGCTCTCAAAACCACCGCACGAAATCTCATTGGATTAGAAGAGAGAGAAGACAAATGTAAACTAACCTAAATTCGTCTACAATTTTTATGCGTTTGCCCAGTATTGACGGTTTTGTAGTGGAATTTGGCCATCAAAGCTCCAGATCTGAGGCTTTGGTCAAGTTCAACCACAAAACGATCAAAACGAGGCACTTAGAGACGGCGACGATGTGCGGGTGCTTGACGGACGATGGCGTTGCTTTTGAGAGAGGAGGCGGCTGTGGAGGTGTGAGATTGATGATAGCCATGGATTAGAGATGGCAGATTTATTTAGGGAGTGGAGGAGAATGTGTGTATGTGTCGTGGTCTGAAAAGGGGAGGAGGGTTTGATTAATATTTTGACAACCAAACACATCAGGGAATTGGAATAAGGGTTTTGATTCCTTTCCCCCCTATTCCCTTTCTCATTCCCTTTCCCTTTCCCCTTCCCAAACCAAACGGCCCCTTACTTCTTGGTGAAGTAAAACGTAAGCATTGAACTATAATCTTCAATTATCTCAAAAGTCAAAACATATACCACTGGAGTATAAACTTACAACATCACAAGATAACTAATCATATATCTATGATTTCTCGTATCGTATGATTTACTTTCTCGTCGATTAATCAGTCTTTAGAGACCCGGCTACAATCAATTAAATCATTACATAAAAACTCAAAAACATACTTTTCAATGCACACATTAAACCTTGATGTGTGTATGTATTACTTGATGCGAGCCAAGGGGTTATTGGGCAATGTGGGTTATTGAGCGGCCGTGTTGCTTTACCAGGCTGTACTATCAGTGGATGCTAAAGTTGCAGCGCAAGCAGTTTTCAAGCGAGACTTCAAGGAAGGTCCATGATAGTGAAGTTTTGAGTTGCAAAGAAATAGATTTTTCTCTTCTCTTTTATAAGTTTTGAGTTGACATGCTAGGAGCTACGTTTAGTCTAAATGAATCGTTCACTTACTGTAAAGCTTGGTGCATATTTTGCTTTGCAATCTACCAACTCCACTTGAATTTAAGGCAACCAAATCATTAATTTGGTCACAAATATTTTCCAATAACATGACAATTCAAAACTGCCAAAAGAAAGACGAAATTTTTTTTTGGGTCAGAGGGAGTATAATTTTGAACTTTCAAACTATGTTGTTGTAATAAAATATGCGTGAAGCTTATAAATTAACAAGAACAGTAGCACATAATCGCACATCCAAAGAATAATGTACTTCATACTTTGTCACAAAAAAATTGACTTTGTTGTAACTTGTGAAGAACACAAGCTATGAGGATTAAGGTTACCTAATGGTTGTCCGCGGTTTGAATCCTCAAATCCCCACAAAAATTAGCTACTCTTTTGTGCCAAATAAAAATAAAAATGAACACAACTACCTAGCTTTCTCTCGTTGAGGAAATGACCGGCTTAATCTTATACAACACAATCTCATTTCATAGACTTTAGAACAACCCCAACGCATGGTGTTTAGACATGCTTGAACTTGGGCAAGCAAGATTAACAACCTACCTACACATTGCATTAGAATCTCAAAAAGTGTCTAACTTCACGCTTAATGAATCTGCCTACTTGAGCAGTTAGCTTGAGGTTGGAAAAGTAATTTATTGTGGTTGTCCACATATTACCCACTATAATTTGGGCAGCTTATTTCTTTTTTTTTTTTTTGCATTTGAATTGTTAAAATTGAGGCTCATGATTTGTTAGCCCTACACAAGCAAGTTAACAATTTGCTTGACATTGGATTGAATTTTAGGTCCAACATGCTTAAGTTATTTTACTTATGTGGCAATTTCAAGCAAGGTCAAACCGTCAAATCCCACCTACTGTTGAAATTGCTCTAATGTATTTCACCAAATTATTGATCCTTTTCACGACTCTACCTTAAACAAAATGCCTATAAAGTATGAGTAATTTGAAACTGAACGCATGGAGTAAAACGTCTATATTCCCATTATTTTTGATAGAAAACGTATCTGTAATCAACTCAACAATAATTTCCTTCCACTTCATTTCCATTGCTTCCACTTTTCATATCTGTACATTCCCTTCCAATTCGATATATCGATATACTACCCAAAATGCAAATGTCCAATTCGATTCGAGTTTTAGTAGTACTACACTTTACTAAATTGAGTCAACAACATTAGGTCGGAGTGTCGGACCATACCCATATTCTATCGAACACAAAGCCCCGGTGAGGTGAGGTGAGGTGAGGCTCCCGTCATTTCCCTTTTCAGAGATGTCAACATCACTGACTCCTCACCCCTCACTCTCTCTCCTCCTCACCACCCACCGCCGCCACCCGATCACCCGCTTCTCTCTCCGTAACCCCACCCTCCTCCGCCTCCCTTCCGCCGTCTCCACCACCTCCTCCGACACCTCCTGGCTTACTTCCGCCGACGACAATGATTTCCGCGGCTGGCATCTCCCCGCCCCCGCCGCCGCCGCTCCCATTCCCAACAAACCCTCAGGTTTCTCTCTCTGTATATTACATTTTAAAAATCTCCGCTCAATTTTTTTAGTTTGATTTTTTATTTATTTAATTAGTAGCTCCGTTTTATGATTATTGGGAGTAATTTTGTCACTGATATTCTAGTAGAATGATTTTCAATTAGTTAATTGTTTGCAAAGTAGTAGTTCGTCGGTGCGATTCTCGACACAATTTTCATTATGGATCATCCGTAAGCAGCCTCTCTATGTTTTCCTACTACATAGGAGCGGTTAATATTGCGGGGGGTGGGGATATGAGGATTTGAACCCGGGACAACCCATAGTTAGGTCGATATTATAACCACTAGGCCAATCTTAATCGTCAAACTCAGTTGTGGTTGTATTAGTAGTTTAAATGGTTTTTTTGGGTCTTTGGTATTAAAAACGATTAGGTTTAGGACAAGTTCATCTAAATGTACCTAAATTTTCGATTAAAATTGGTTGTAGACTCGAAAGGGTTGGGGTGGTAATTGTGATTGTTCAAGTTTGGAACTTTTCGTTTGTGGTAACGGTAGCGAATGGGATAAAGCAAAATGGCTCATAAAAATTGTGTGCGTATTTGGCACCATTCTCATCATGGATGATCCGTCAACAGGCTCTCTATGTTTTCAACAATGGGATTGGGGCTCCTTGGCAGGAACCTTTGAGGTACTAGGGTGATGTTGTTGTATTAGTAGTTAAAATGGGAAAGTTGAATCATACCGATATATTGGATAGATGTTTCTAGAAAAACTATGGTTTTAGGATAAGTTTCTAGCAAAATGTCCCAAATTTTTTGATTAGACTTAATTGTACAGTTGAAAGGGTTGGAGTGGTAATTGTGAATGTTAAAGTTGTAACTTTTCGTTTGTGTGTAGGTTTTCCGATATTTTTGGTTGCTGGTGTTGGAACTTCAGTTGCTCTTGTGCTCGCTGCAGTTGCTCACTTCTCTATGACGAAAAGGGGTAAGCTTTTTCATTGTTTTATCACTCTCCTGCATGATTGGACTTGTTGTCTTCGTCTTAGTTTGTTGTTTTAGCGCATTGCCTATATTTGGTTCAATTGTTCTTGTTGTGATGAGCTGGAGGTAATGTGGGCCAATGAGGTTAATGATGGGAAGTAATTTACTTATTTCCTGATATGATGTAAGGAAGTTTTTTCATGGTTTGTCCAAATTTATGTAATCTCTTTGTTTACAGGGTTCAGCTTGCCATTTAGGAGTTCGCCTTCTAGTTTATCGGTGCCAGTTGCTATTGAAGCTGAGGAGTTTACAACTGATGATTTTGATGCTGCCACTGGTGAGCAACAACACCAAGCTGCTACTGGTGAGCAACAACACCAAGAAATGGTAGTGGAGTCGAAGGAGGTTGAAGCTCCCATGTTGGCCACTGAGTTGGCTGCATCAGGTATTTTTAATTCTTGTACTACTATTTACTTTGCTGTACCAAATTGCTTGTGACAATTGTGTGTCTTGATAAGCTGAGTGATTGATGAAGCTTAAAACTTTGGGTCCTAATGCACCTGTTAAGAATGCTGAGAATTTATGGGAGGCATGTGCAGGGGCCTGAGAAATTAAGTGTTTTCCAGGGCATTTGAAAGCTAAAAACTCTTACATGGTTGGTTCTGTAATCTTCACAACAAAGTCACTTGTAGAGTTGTAGCCTTACAGCTATAACCAAGCCTTATAGCTACTGTACTGCTTTGGTTTATTTGTTTGGTTCTCTTTCTGTTTAATAAGTCAACTTGTTAAGGTGGGAGGATCATGGTAGGTGGCAAAATTTCACAAGCTTTGATTGAACGTCCTTGTAGAGTTTCGTAATGTGAACTCATTGACTTAGATTATATGTAACAGTGCTCCTTCTCTCTCTCAGTGTAGAGAATAACACAATCATTGAGCATTCTCGAAATAGAGTAGGAGGTGTGGCTGGGTTCAATGCGTTTTAGTTTGGCCGTCTGATCTTTGTGTCTGCTTATTTGTCATGAAGCCTATTCTAACTCTTTGAAGATGTCATGTGTTTGATACTTACATACTGATTTGCAGAAAAGCTCCAACCTCGTATTATCTCTGTCACTGTGGATTCCACTCAGCAAGAAGCTGTGAATGTCCTAAAGAAATTGAAGGTTTGTTACCAGAATTTTTTTGTCCCACATGCTTCTAGGTTTTTTTTTTTTTTTTTTTTTTTTTTTTTTTTTGGGTGTAGACTACTTTGTCTGGCACTTGCCCTTCTGGTTGGTATTTATAGTTTTATGTTCTAGTCTTATAGATTATTTTAGCTTTTGCTTCAATAGTTAATGTGGCAACATCTAGCTAGGTCTTCTTACAGCTGTTGGTAGTTTATCAAAAGCCTCTAGGTAACTCAGAGTCTCTCACCATGTATGATATCTAATATGATTTTGTGGAGTTCCCTGCTAATAAAAAATCCAGGACCGACACATGAGTGTCTTATTCTCTGCTGATAAATCTGTTTAGGTTTACCCAAGACGTCTACCATGACGATGTTTCATAAGTCATAACAAGATTGTGAGGATGGATTTAGTGTAATTGACATAAAGGCTTTAGGGTGAGTTCTACTCTAAAATTCCATGAATGATTAGTAGGGAATGTAAAATTTCAGTTCAAGTGCATCCTTCTCTTGACTCTTACATGGTACTCATATTTCTTATGACTTTTGTTCGCATTTCTACCAGTTGTCCCCTTGATGGATTATCATCCCCTCTGGATAGTGGATACTATAATCAACATATTGCAATCTTGCCTCTTCACCACCTCTTAAGTCCCTTGGATTATTGCCCTGCCTTCTTGAAGCATCACCATTGATGTTGGCACAATGATACTTGTAGACTCTGAGCTGCATGCTTAAAACTTGTAGTCGTTATGTAGACCCACTTTTTATACATTGATCGTCAGTCAGTATATTACTTTGCATGGTCTGAGATCCCCTGATCCTTCCATCCGTATGATACATCTACTTTTGAGCATAGGTATCTGAATTCTGAACTTGGTTAATGTATTCAGATTATGGATGAAGACGTCAGGTCTGATGAGCTCTGTACACGTAGAGATTATGCTAGATGGTTAATAAGAGCAAGCTCATTGCTGGAAAGGTATCAGGTTCTTTCCGTTAATCCTTGTAATTCTCCACAATTGCACATAGATTATATTAGGACCCTCTATATTGCATGTTCGCTTGGATTTTCTAAATTTCTCCTGTATTTTAGGAACCCAAAATACAAATTAACTTCTGCAGTTGCTCTTGCCGGGTCTCTCATCTCTGCATATGAGGATGTGACTACAAATGACCAAGATTTTGACTACATCCAAGGTAATGACCAATCTTAGATATCCAGAAACCTCGAGTATTTCAGCGAGAAACTAATTTCTGTGCCTTTACATTTCAGCCCTAGCTGAAGCTGGTGTTGTTTCAAGTAAACTATCGTCAAAGCGTACCTCAAATGGAGTTTTCGTTTTTTCTCCTGAAAGGTACTCCTGGGAACTAAGACCCTCTGAATGCTTACATTATAATTTTTATGAATTGTCAATAAGAAAGGAGGCTTCCCTAATGCATATCTTTGACAAGTTGAATTGTAACTTTTGTAGTTTCCTTTCACGAAGGGATCTAATAGATTGGAGAGCTCAGCTGGAATATGATTATTCTACCACAGGAAATCAGGAGGTAGAAATAATATTTTAGATGTTTGTTAGTGTTATTAGATTTTGGCTTAGATGGATCCTTTACAATGCACCAACTCTTCAGAGTGCTGACTTTTAAACAGTCCAGATACTGAGACAAAAATTGGACCTACTGGATGTTCGGGAGATAAGCTCAGATGAAGGGCCAGGACTTGTTATGGACATGCGCGCTGGGGACAAAAGTCTACTCAGAAGAGTTTTTGGTTGGTTTTAAGCTTTCCCTTCTCTCCTTTCCCAAAAGCTTTCTTATAGATACTATGCATGGTCTGGATCTCTACAGTGTCTGCATGGTCCCAAATATCATGCACACAAATGCTAATGGAGTGTAGAGACACCTAGAACTTTTGGATGCCTCATACTGTTTTGTTGGTTATTTTCTTGCCATCACCTCTGTATGGCAATCTACCCCATTTCGTATATATAATCTTCTTGTCCTGTTGCAGGACAAATTAGACGGCTTCAACCGAACAGACCTTCAACAGTTGCTCAAGCAGCTGTTGCACTTACAAGTGGTCGGATGGCTGAAGCAATTCGGAATGAACTGTTGAGATTAGAAGCCGAGGAATCTTCAAGGAGTGTCACAAAAGCTGAAATTAAGCAGGAGTTGCTAGATCGAGGGGACATAGTGAGATACTGGGCACTAAAAATGGAAGAGGAAAAAGCCCGTGGTCTAGAGTTACTGCAGTTTTACATGGATGCGCTTAATAACTTGGAGCAGGAGAAAATAGTTCAGGAGAGTGCATACAATGGGTTCTTAAAGGAGAAAGCAGCCTTGGAATGTCAAAAGCAACTGTTAAATGGTCTAAAGGAGGAAGTCAATGAGATGTCTGAGAGGCTTTTAGTAGAGAGGGCCCAACAGTTAGCGGAGGAGGAAACTGTGCAAACTCTGCACTGTGAGTTACAGATTAAGAGGGAAGGTGTAGTTGATGCCAAGTCTGTGCTTGAGGCCGAGATAGAAGCTCTTCGAATATTGAGGTATAGTTTAGCCACGATTGAACTTGCTTAATGTTTATCTTCACTTCTGCCACAGCTTGTCGAGAACATCAAATAGCCCTGGAATACGGATTAAGTTTCTAAATTGTAACATATTATGTGGTTGGGCTTGAAATTTTCAATCTGGTTACTGGTTTGGCCATCGAACTATCATAATTTTTCATATATATCCATATATGTCTTGATGCAGATCTTGGATTGAAGATGAAGCAAGGAAAAGCGAAGCCCGCGCAAAGGTCCTTGAGGAGGTGGGTCGGCGATGGAAATGTGATGGGCAATATTGAGGGTTTAGGACTCGGAATAATTGACTGGGAGTTACTTGAAGATTGCTTACTGTAGAGCCTCTTTTTTCTCCCCCTATTTGGATTGGTTACGTATTGTGTAATAACCTGTATCAGGGACCTTGTACATTTTGTAACTAGATTGCGAGGGCCGTTTGTAATCGTCTCCTCATAGGCTGTAGCAGGTCTTGTTGTCGGAGCAAGCTAACTTGATTGAGAGCTGTGTTGTATACTGTTGTATATATGTCTGGCAAAGCCAATGATGCATAATTTTGAAAGATTTGAAATACAAAGTTTACTAGCGTCCCTATTTCGTCAGAACACACTTCACAGTACGACGCCTGTTGTTTACGGCTCTTGCGAACGAGGAAAATACGACTGTGCTGCCTGACAACTCCAGGACGTCCGTCACAGATTAGCTTTCTCCTGTGCCTGAGCGCACCACTGCACAGCTCATCAATTTACGATCACTTGAGCTCTTACAGAGGAGGAGGAAGCACTGTTTGGGAGGCTTGCAGCGATGAGTACTTCATTTTCTTAGCAGGAAGTGCCAGGAACCATGAATTTACCCAACATTGCCTTTATGGTCTCAGAGCCCTTTTTGCTCGAGACTGATGTTTTCCTAGCAAGGATGGTTCGAAACCTTAGTCGAAATGTGATATGACATGGGTACGACACTTGTATAAATGACCTAAGTTCGGCACTTGGATACGTGTCCGTGTTGTACACTTGTAGCCGAGTCTGAGTAACATATATAATAAAATTACCCGACATGTGTGCGACACTTGGACATTTCAATTACGGCTAAATCTTAAAATTTTACCAAATGTATACCAGTCTGATATATCTGTGTCGTATACTTGTATCCGAGTCCGAGTAATGTAACATACTCGAAAACTTTAGTCCAACAAAGCAAACGGGCCTTCCCCAAGAGACAAAAAATGGTTCAAATTTTGAAGGTTGAGTGCCCGCCTACTGAACTCTCCCCCTTTCCGTTGGCGCTTCTCTCTCTCTTTCCCTTTCTCTCTCCTCTTCAAACTTGGCCTGCACTTCTCAGTAATCAGGGTTTTGGAGCATCAAACATATTGCGTATTATATAAGATTGCAGCTTGTGATTCACGTTTCTGAGACGAGTTCTCCAACTTCGGTATGTCATTCACTCACTTTTATTCGAACAAATTTTAATATTTTCTTTTGATTATATGTTTAATTTAATTGATTTACTGGGGTGTTTAAATGGGTTATAATCTTTGATGAAAAAGTTTAGATATTTTTTTATTCTGTCAATTTAATGCAAGTTTATATGATTGTGAATTTGCGGTGATGTGGCTATGTGATTCTGTTTGAGTTGGGATAATTGGGTTTCTCCAGTTGCTTCTTGTTTACACCTCAATCTAATTTAGTAAGAATGAGGGTTTAGACAAAAAAAGTTACATTTTCGTTTTGTGTCGTCCCCTAAGTAACGGCTTCTTGACTTTTTTGACATTACGGAAACATTGTGGAATTCGATTACATCGTATCTTGTCATAAGTAGGAGCCTTTGCGGTGAAACCGTCCTGTTGCATAGAGCAAAACTTAACTCAAGAGAGTACAACGTGAGTCTAGCCCTTTGAAATCACAATAGCCGTATCTAAAGCAAAAATATTTTCTCTAAGGGCTGCTATATATCATTACGTAACGTAATAGTGGTATGTATGAATTAACAAATCATACTCTATTTGCACTTGATTTCGTGTTGAATAGATAAATTGGACCAACATCGGGTATTTGGAATCAAGTTACAAACCGATACCAGTTGAACCCGATTCCTCGTCCCAAGCCCATACGAGTGTGTGAACCATACAAGGCCATAAATCAACCTAGGTTATCCACACGAGCATAGGACCAACCTAACTCATATTTGTAAATGTGGTTCAATAATTTAGCCTCATCTTTTTTTAGGGGGGGGGGGGGTGGTTTATCTATATATATGAAGATTTAGAAAGACTTGATTTACTAGATGATCTAATTAAGAAATGAACTAGACCAACTTTGACAACTTCCCAATAGTTGGGTGGAGAAGTTAATGAAAAGTCTTCTATTAGACATGATTGTCCTGGTCAAAGTAATCTACAAGTTATATAACATTCATCCAACAAAGTGCTCTTTAACATTAACACATAAACATGCACTTGTGGCCAATATATCTCTATAGTAATTATACTCAACGCATTGTAGTTGAAATGGACCCCTTGTTATTTTTTTTTAATTTTCTCATAAATTATTATCAATGTCTTGGCAACTCTAAACTGACAGTCTCATGGTAAAAATAGACAAATTTTCGTCATAAGTGATGAGAATTTAGTTCTGCTGGGTAAGATAGCATAAGATGATTCTAGCGTGAGCCCGTCGCACCAAAACTCGCTCGTACAGAAAACCGTAAAATATCATGTGAGAATTGAAAGACACATTTAAGTCCTTGCTAATGTTGTTGGATTTATCTGAAGCAAGTAATTAGACAGCAAGGCTAGGTCATGGATAATATTTTGGATGCATATATGGAATGTAAGGCCATGACAAGTGTGATACCAATCTTTCATTTGCTATCTACAGATTGCATACCCAAAAAGCAAGTATTAAATGAAGGAGTAATCTCTGCCATCCATTCTATACAAAACAGTAATGTGGCTTATTTCTGGCCATTGATTAGAAAATCCCATTTTCTGCTGGCACAGGTCCTCATCAAATATAATTTGCTTGGAGTTTGTTCATTTTACGCGACTTTATCGAGTTACCTAGAGACTTCATATTAGCTGGCTTTAAATTATTTCGTTACTAAGACTTTACGTCTTTACCATCGTCGTTTTTTCTGTACCGTAAATCAGCAATGTGCCGAGGTTGAAGAACCCAGAGAATCCCACAAGAGGAATTCTGTAGAAAAGCCAAAAAGGACACAAAGTGATTAGATGGGTTTGTGATAAATCGTTTAGAAAGTAAAATTTTACTCAGCTTTCTCTTGTCAGCATCCTATGGACCATTTGTATTAAGCCAACTTCTAAGCAGTTAAATGACAACCTCATATTTTGTCCGGCAAATCCTTCATCCACTTCCCTCTCTTTTCATGTCATTACGTCCATATATTCTCCACATTACCCACTTAATAAAAGTCTAACTGAATTTTCTTCCTTTGGGGTCCCTTGAGAGTAATACCATTATAACAAGTTTTGGCAACTTCCTATAAAGTTCGGCTTAAACAAGATTAACGTTTCATGTTGGTCGACCCCAAATCATTTCCCGACCAAATTTTTGTTGTGCTTGTATTGTGAGATTGAATTCTTACATCTTCATTTGCTTGTTTCTTGGAGTTAGAGCCTCACACTAATAGCTTATCTTATTTGGCTAAAGACAAAGAGTTGATTTTCTGAGCCCAAGTGTGTTACTGCTGGAAATGCTTTGATTGATTCAGAAGGAAACAAAAGAGCTGGAGGTCTGTCTATCTGTCCATTTTTCACTGTATATAAGTCCAAAAAGAGAACAATATATGTGAAACTTGCATCAATTTCAGAAAATTTCTGACCATTTCTTGAGAAAAGAAAAAGGCCACTTGTTATTGGTGGCTACAATATCCTGTATCTTAAAAGAGTTGAAGATTTAACTTATCTTAAGCTCTTGGATAACATGCAAGTATTTCCTTCTCTCAGGAGTCTATGAACACAAATATTTTGACAACTTTATCTTAGAAGCTTCTCATTGAATCTGCATTTTTGACAAGCTTAACAGATTGGAAGATTGTTTGGATTATCGTTTTGCAGATTGAGAGTTCTGAGCGCCATTTTTCGCGGCGCAAATGGGATGATGAGTTAGCTCTTGCCTTATGGTATTAAACAAAAATGGATGATGGGTTATGCTTATGCATTAGGAGGATTGCTTGCTATGTTAGTTGATTGGAAGCATGATAGCCAGGTTAGGCTTGTTGGTTGCCGCTTCTATCGCAGCCTATACTGTTAGGCAGATTAACGTTGGAGGTCCGAAGCCATCAGAGCCTGTAACCAGTCCAACAGGTATTTTTTAACAGAATTCCCCTTCAACAAACCTTGGTTAAAATGTCCATACTGTATAACCGGGTGAAAATTCAAGGTTTTGGAGCGAGTTTTTAGAGTTTTAAGTTGAAAACTCGTCTTCCCGTAGGATAATCTTACCTAAAACTTGTTTCGTCTGTCGTATTTTATTAATGTGAATTAACAGTCAGTTGGTCAGCCTATTGTGCTTTTTTTGGAATGATGATTCTATTAGTGAAAAGATTATGCTCTCCTTTACCTCATAATAACGTTGCACAGAATTTGCTTTCTGATGATTTTGTCTCGTCTGATCTGTGCTGTTGTACTTGTTAGAAAATGGAGAAGATAGCATTGAGCTTGAACAAAACCAAGCTGAGGAGTGGGAGACGGAGAAGCTCGAGGTCTCTACTGATGACGACAAAGAGGAGGTAATTGTCCGATAACCTTATATACTCTTTAGATCAGAGGTTTCGCGTTCTAGTGAGGTGTAAAGTTAAATAAAAGTTGTTCTAGTATTCTATTTAGAGACCAAAGGAGTACTGAACTGCTAGTTTATGTTGCAGGAACAGCAGGAAGAGAAAGAAGAGGTTAAACTAATAAGCGGTGAGATAAACGCTCCCAGTATAAATACATTTGACATTGGGGAGGATGAATTTGAAGAATTTCTATCAGGGCAGATTGAATTTCCGTTACCAGATGACATACTTGATGATGAGAAAAGTTCCAGGACTGATCGTCAGAGAGCTTATGATGAGGAGATGGCAAATAGTGCAATTGAAGTGGAAAGGTTGCGCAACTTAGTGAAGGAACTGGAAGAGAGAGAAGTGAGACTAGAAGGCGAGTTGCTGGAATATTATGGTCTGAAAGAACAAGAATCTGACTTGGTGGAGCTTCAAAAGCAGCTGAAGATCAAGACCGTCGAGATTGACATGCTGAAAGTTACCATTAATTCACTGCAGGCAGAAAGGAAAAAGCTGCAGGAAGAGCTTGATATTGGAGCTTCTTCTAGAAAGGAGCTTGAGGTTGCCAGGAAGAAAATTAAGGAGCTGCAGCGACAAATTCAGCTAGAAGCAAATCAGACAAAGGGCCAACTTTTGCTGCTTAAACAACAAGTTGGTACTTTGCAGGCTAAGGAGGAAGAAGCTTATAAGAAAGATTCTAATGTAGACAAGAAACTTAAAGCTGTTAAACAATTAGAGATGGAAATTGCGGAGCTTAAGAGGAAAAACATAGAGCTTCAGTATGAAAAG
The DNA here is from genome assembly GCA_963457585.1 of Spergularia bocconei. NCBI lineage: Eukaryota > Viridiplantae > Streptophyta > Magnoliopsida > Caryophyllales > Caryophyllaceae > Spergularia > Spergularia bocconei. Next base: position 21,765,894 of record OY734943.1, on the reverse strand, counting down.
AGGGAGTTGGCGGTTCAATTGGGCGCTGCTGAAGGCAAAGCTACTGCCCTTTCCGAAATGACAGAGGTTAGTATCACGTTGCTCATGGTCTTTATCATCCTTCTCCACATTGTTTTCAAATCATTTTTGCAATTAGATTTTGTTTTTCTTACTATTTGGCAAACTCCTGTTCTCGTGCAGACTGAAATGGTTGCAAAGGTGAGGGAGGAGGTGAACGAACTGAAGTATGCAAATGAGGACTTGCAAAAGCAAGTCGAAGGACTTCAGATGAACAGGTTTAGTGAAGTTGAAGAGTTGGTGTACCTACGATGGGTGAATGCCTGCTTAAGATTCGAACTTAGAAACTACGAGACACCTGCAGGGAAGATGTCAGCCCGTGAGCTAAACAAAAATTTGAGCCCTAAATCTCAAGAAAGGGCCAAACAGCTTTTGTTAGAATATGCAGGGTCAGAACGGGGGCAAGGGGACACTGATCTCGAAAGCAATTTCTCTCAGCCATCCTCCCCAGGAAGTGAAGATTTTGACAATGCTTCTATGGATAGCTCATTTAGTAAATACAGTAGCATTAGCAGGAAACCAAGCTTAATGCAAAAGCTAAAAAAATGGGGCAAAACCAAGGATGATTCAAGTGCCTTATCGTCACCTGCTAGATCTTTTGCAGGAGGCTCACCAGCAAGGAGTAGAAGTAGCTTGAGTCAGAGACAAAGGGGGCCGTTGGAATCCTTGATGATAAGAAATGCAAGTGACAGTGTCGCGATAACCTCATTTGGCAAGGCAGAACAGGATATGGATGGATACCCTGAATCTCCGAGTCTCCCAGGCATAAGAACAAGTGTTCCCTCCAGTGATTCACTAAATTCTGTTGCATCTTCATTCCAGTTGATGTCAAAATCAGTTGGAGGAACGCCAGATGAAAAGTATCCGGTGTATAAAGATAGGCATAAGATGGCATTAGAGAGAGAGAAACAGATTAAGGAAAAGGCAGAGCAGGCTAGAGTAGAAAAGTTTGGAGACAAGCCGAGTTTGAACCCCGAGTCTAAGGTAATGATGAAATCTATAGCTTTGCCCCCAAAGCTCTCTCAGATAAAGGAGAAGGTGAGTGTCCCTGTTGGTTCTAGTGATCAATCTCCTAGCGACAATAAGATGGCCGATCCCACAGCAGTGACCAAAATGAAACTTGCACAAATTGAGAAAAGACCTCCCAGAGTTCCACGTCCACCACCAAGATCTGCAGGAGGCAATGCCACTGGTGGAACTACAAACGTAACCAGTGGTGGAAAACCAGGAGGCCCACCACCACCACCTCCACCACCTCGTCCTCCTGGTGCACCCCCTCCACCTCCTCCACCTGGAGGCCTTACGAGAGGAGGACCAAATAATGACAAGGTTCACCGTGCTCCTGAAGTTGTTGAGTTTTATCAGAGTTTGATGAAACGTGAGGCAAAGAAAGATACTACCAACTTGATATCAGCAACTTCTACTACAGCTGACGCAAGGAACAATATGATTGGAGAGATCGAGAACAGATCAACCTTCCTCTTAGCCGTATGTTAAACACTTTAAGTACTACTGTTTTTATGTATGTCAAATTTATAAGGAGGTGGCTTAATCATACTCTTTTGACTGACGCCGCACTCTTGTTTTGGTGGAACCAGGTGAAAGCTGATGTGGAGACTCAAGGTGATTTTGTTCAGTCACTTGCTGCTGAAGTTCGTGGAGCTACTTTCATTGACATAGAAGACCTTGTTTCATTTGTAAACTGGCTAGATGAAGAGCTTTCCTTCTTGGTAAGAATCTCTGGTCTCATCCATCCTGCATAATAAGCATGGGACAGTATCAAAATCATAATGTTCTGAGTGTCTCAATCAACTGAAGTTTCACACTATGCGATTTCCTGAATTACTATTTCTGTATTAAGAAATAACTTGTGGCAGGCGAGAAACTGTTTCGTTAGACCTTTGATAGAAATGCAGAGACTTGTTCCTGATTGAATAAAAACTAAGTAGTACAGAACTCATAAAGTCATAAGTGGGTGATGAATTGCTTTGTATTTCACTTTTTCCTTGCATGAGCTTTTTTTATCCATCTGTTCTGTTAGACCTACTAATTTCAGGAATGTAACTGTGCCAATTATAATGATTGGTTCATGTGTTTGTTTCACAGTATTAACGTATTTCACTGTCTACCCTGGTTAGGTTGATGAGAGGGCGGTTCTGAAGCATTTTGACTGGCCTGAAGGAAAAGCAGATGCATTGAGAGAGGCTGCATTTGAATACCAAGATCTGATGAAATTAGAGAAGCGAGTTACAACATTTGAAGATGACCCCAGCATTCCGTGTGAAAAAGCTCTCAAGAAGATGTACTCGTTGCTTGAAAAGTAAGTGAAATATACATCATAGTCAATTAATAAGGAAGCCTCAAGTCAAATTGGAATTAAGGCAGAAAAACAGATCTGTTAGGCACTAATATGAATGACACCAATCGTCTTTGGTGAACATTATTCTTCGCCATGTTTCTAGGTCTGTTTCTAACTTGATTCTTGTTTATCAAATGTCGTTATCCAGGGTCGAACAAAGTGTTTATGCATTATTACGTACAAGAGACATGGCTATGTCTCGATACAAAGACTTCGGGATTCCTGTGAACTGGTTGATGGATGGAGGAGTGGTTGGCAAGGTATTCTTCACAGAACAAATTCTCTCTTCTTTAGGGATATGTAATATTAGCAGATTGTCTGGTTGGTTTTCCTCGGTAAACACAGTGCAGTAACTAAAACTTATCTTTTGGCTTCAGATCAAGCTTTCATCCGTCCAATTAGCAAAGAAATACATGATTCGGGTAGCAACAGAACTCGATACACTAACAGGACCGGAGAAAGAACCAAACAGAGAATTCTTACTCCTACAAGGCATTCGGTTTGCCTTCCGAGTACATCAGGTACTAACTTAACTTACTGCTGCAGATTCTATAAAATTCTGAATTCTTTTGTCAGTACATATGGACGTACTTCTGCCATATCGTCTTATATACTTAAAAGCGAGACCTATTTGCCTGACTATATTCCGTCTGTTGTAGTTTGCTGGAGGTTTTGATGCTGAAAGCATGAAAACATTTGAAGACCTGAGAAATCGTGTTCAAACGCAATCGAGTGAAGATAACAAGGCGGAACTTTGATAGCAGGGTTCTCTACTACCATACAACTCCCATCCAAACACTATATTTGTACACAATTCCCTTGTACATCTTTCATTATTTATAAACATCAGGCATATATGAGTCAATTTATACACAAGCTAAGTTCTTTGGAGGTGGAATAGTAATGAAACAAAAAAGGTATCAACACAAATATTTTCTCAAGAATGTAGTGCACAATCTTAAGATCTCAAAACTCGCATATTCTTGTTTCACCCAAGTGTATGAATTAGACTCAGTGACACTTGAAACTTCACGAACAAGGCTTCGCACAGCGTTGCAGTACTGTAGGTTGTTCTGCCGTGCTTGGAAAGAAGAGCACATATGGGCTCCAACAGTACATTTTGTGGTAGATGTCCACCTTTGTACCAAGATCAACGCTCCTGTAAGATATTTACTGCCCTCTAGTGCCGTGAGGCTATCGTGTTGCATTAAGCTCAATTCAAACATCAAGTTCTAAGGGCTCGTTATGTTTTAACCAGCTTAATATTGTGCAGAAGTTATATACCAATCTCACAATTTTAGGCCATCTATGAACTACCTTAACCTGAACCTTATAAAAAGTTACCTGTGTCATCCTATTTTTTTTTTTTTTTTTTTTTTTTTTTTTTTTTTTTTGGCGAAGACCTCTGTAATCGAAAATATGAAAAACTTGGGGAAAAAAACACTTGTTAGAGGTCAACAGACACATGACCGGAGAAAAAGCATGCTCATTGCATTAGAAACACTGTCATGTACTGAAGCGTACATCAAATTCCAACAATATGATACAACCTGTAGTCTCCCTGAGGATACACAGAAGATGGCCCTGTCTACATCGCTGGTTAATGTATACATTAAGGACGATGAAGCCCCCCAACATCCTCTTCTTCAAGGTTGGAGTTCAAACCTCATTACCTCGGATTTATGCAAGAACCTCATTGCTGGTTCGTTGTGGACTCAGTTCCTATGCTACCTACTAGTTTCACATAGGCTCCCCCTAGGGGGAAATTTCAAGTGAAAAAAAAATGTGAACAATGTAAACTTTTATCCAGAAAGGGATGAAAGATGCTCAACTTCATTATCCGCCAGACCGCCACTCTATGCTCTGATTCTATACCAATAAGGTTCAGAAACAATACCTTCCAAACATCTTTACTTCAATGTAATTACTAGACTCCTTTCGGTAAACTTGGCACCTGCTACCTTCCCCTGCATTTCACGGGGCAACATAATGACCCTTCTCTGGTCTCCTGCTTCCACCAGCAACTCGGATCCACCACGATACTACATTGTTTAAATGATGATTGGAAATGTTAGACAAACGACACCAAATGAAAATAGAACTTCCAGAGTCACGATTGTCCTGTCCTAATTTTATTTAGAAAGCAACCCGCCATTTAATGACAAATATGAATTTCAATGATGACACTATTATCTTTCCGAATTCTCACACAACAAATTTTTTTAAAAAGACAGTAGCAACTAAACTATAAAGGAAGAAAAAAAAAATAAAGGAAGAAAAAAAGAAAGAAAAGACAGTAGCTCATGTGAAGAGTAATTACCTGATAGAGCTTGATCTCTGACTTGTCAAAACCAGGCATGAAAAGGATGATGCATCTCTTTGTACGATCAAACTTGACTGATGACACAATGCTCTTACGATTTTCATTCGGCAGATGGAGGAGACTTCTCGCCTTCTCACTCTGAGCGTCTGAAGTAATCTTATCCCAATCCAAGTCAGAATGCCCAGAAAGATTGGGAAGCAAAGCAAAAGGCAGAGGCAAGAAACTTCTTTTGACATCCTCCACCAATTCCGAAGATTGTTGTTGAGAAGTTACACCGAACACACCCGATATATTTGCATTGGCTTGTATTGTACAGCCCCAATAGCGCATAGCAGTATTCACAGAAATAGGATTGTATGGATCGGCCACAATATAGCAGCTAAACTTTTGTGGATTTGCAAAGGCTGAAGCTCCTTTCTGAAGATAAATGACTAATACCTTTAATAAAGCTATCAGCAAAGCAAATCTGACAGTTTACTATTGAAATGTCACTTTAATTACCTCAAGAATTCTCTCAAGAGAATCCCATATTTCCGTACTCAATCGTCCATTTAAACTAGAGCTGCTGCTGCTCAAATTAACTGCCTCATCTACCAATCTCAACAGCGAGGGCCCAGCTAATCTTCCTATGTCAGTTTTTTCAGCTATGCTGCGTAGATCCTTGAGGTACTGCCTGCAATAAGAGAAGAAGATAGAGTAAAGATGATGTACAGATCAATACAAAATTTAACTTACACCTTTCTCTCAAGGTAGGGAAGGAGGGGCCAACAATCTCATCACCTCGCACTGTTTGCAGCACTCATCATTCGTAAAGTCTCCTCAGTGCTTATGCCGTCATATATGATTACATCATACTTCTCTTTAGTTTGATTCTCCCAAGCTTTGATTCCCGAAAACCCCACAAACTTTTCAAGGGAAAAAGCAGAAAATATTGAATCCATTCCGGGAAGCACCCCTAGCTCTTCTCCGACAATCTGCACATGCAACATTTGAGAAATTAGGAAATGTAAACCTGAATGTTCGAGTACTCAATTACCGATTAAGGACGAAAAAGCTAAATTCTTTACATACCTACCCCTTCAAGAGCCCCTTGGGTCATATTTACTCGTGCATCAGCTTTCTTTAGTCGCTGAAGAGGCTCAATGAGCATCTGTAATGATCACAAACAAAGCTTGAGCATGACATGATTGTAAGTCTCTCAGTCACCAGAAAACTAAATGAATGTGAGAAAAGAAACACACTTTAGTTGTTTCCAATCTAACAGCCGAAAGATTGTTGCCACACACAGCAGGATCTTTCCCGATTTTAAAATTTAGTAGGTATTCAGCAGCAAGATCCTGGGAATGGGTAACCAAGCAAGTGCTAAATCCTTCTTTTGCATAATGCTGGTTATAGATGAATAAAGGAGAACATAAGCATTAGATACAAGTCAAATACTTTGCTTGACAACTCTAATAAGAAAGAAGTGAAAGAAATCAGCAGGACTAACAAATTATGCATACTGCCACAAATGCATCACAAAGCCTTAACTCTTAGCAGGTAACTGAATTCATACTTGTGCCAATTTCACTAAGGCAGACATCACATATTCCTCGGAAACAAAATGGGTATGGAAAAGGGCATTTGACTATGGTGCAATGTTCACGAAAAGGGTGACCAAAATTTGTCCGATACAGAAAAGTCTGAGCTTGAGATATTCTTCAAGAGATATATGATTTTTCGTCTGGTCGTGAGCACTGAAGTACTAGATTATAACCCACTACTCCCACTGAAATAATACAGTTTTCAGGACTTTAATATTTTCCTCTCAAGTTGACGAACTAGAAGGAGACCTAAGCTAAGCACACAAATTCCAGATTCCTTCTGCTCAATTCTTCCAAAGTTGTACCACTCTGGTGACTTGTTTAACTGAATGTACAGCCTAAATACCTAATCTGAGCCTATACTTAATCACTATCGCAACCAAAAAAACCCCGTTCCATAAATATATACGGAAAATGAGAGGGAACGACATGAATGACATAATCGATTGATTGACCTGATGCAATGCCATTCAATCCAATTGCTCAAATTCAACCTTTTGCAAACACACCATTGCACAATGCGCATAATGCTAGTTTCGATTGTCATACTCGTACTGCGCAACTGTCAAATGATTGAACTTGAATCCAGACACAACCATGTGTCATTAGTTTTCAGTGCTCATCAAGTCATCAGTATCATCAGTATCACTAATTTGGCAACACCAAATTCTAATTGTGGGTTGTGAAAAAGACAGGCTCATCTACCAAAATCTTATCTACTACACTAATTTGGCAAAACCAAAATCAACATCTCATTTACTTCACTGGCAATTTTCCAACAATCACAATTACAAAAATCACAATATCATATAGTAAAATTCAATATCCCACCAAAAAAATTCTGGGTTATTCATGGGCAATGAGCTTTCTTGACATAAAATACAGTTGTTATACCACCATATTGAAAAATTAACATAAGAAAAAGGGTAATTACTGATAATCCACAAAAAGATTAACAAAGACCATAAATTTCTGAATAGAAAAAAAAAGGGAGGAATGTGGGCAAACCTGAGCAGCAAAGACAGCAGCAGTGGTCTTACCAGAGCCTCCTTTACCCAAAAAAGTAACCAATTTTGTGGAATTTTCAGAGGAAATTGCATTGCTTGATGAAGAAGCTGAAATTATCAAACCACGAGATTTCAGTCTTGGTCTTCTTATCCCTGTTGTGGATTTTTTATGGGTAAATGTGTAACCAGAAGTTGGTGATAATAAGGATGGGAGAAATGCTATGGAGTTTACAGGAGAGGTGATATAAGCAGCCATTTTTACAAGCTTACTGGGGTTTGCAAAGGTTCACAATTCTGGTGGTTTACATTTCTTGATTGTAGTAGGTGTTACTGTGTTAGGACAAGTGATACGCCCCGATAACGCGACACGAATGTTACATGATAGAGTTTCGAGTATATCAAATTTCGGTTAAGGACTTTAGATATGATAAGCGTTTTTCGTAAGATTGATGATGTGAACACCATATGAAGTTAGGTGTGTTGAATAGTCGGGTTATACACGTGTACAAAAATCGTCCCGTGATTCATTCGTGCCATAATTTACAATGTCACTCCTAGTTCCCAGAACTAAGGCGCTGTATGATAGGACTGTATCTTTCTAATTTGATTTGATTTGATTTGATCTGAATTTGTTGACTCTGATCTGATTAAATCCAATTTGAATGATTCTGATCTAATTTGGATGACTCTGATCTGATCTGAATAAAATTCGGGATTAGTGTTAATTATGTTATGATCAAATTACTTAAATCTGATATGATTTGAATGACTCTGATCTGATTTGAAAGACTCTGATCTGACCAAATTTGATTTGAATAATTCTGATCTGAATTTAATAAATCTGATCTGATCTCCAGTTTATTAAGTCCTATCACACAGCCACACAGGGCCTAAGGGCCAATGGTCTCGAGTAACTGGCGAGAGTCTAATTATAGTTACATTTTGACTTATTTGTTACACCAACAAAAATGGGTTAGAACTTAATTAGACGAGCCAAATTAAGGGACTCAATTCGTTAATGAGCTAGTTGGATTATTGTCACATTCATTTAGATAGATCAAGCAAGTTTGACGAAATGCAAAGAGAAGAGAGAGTAGACAATAAAATCGATAACATGTCAATATTCAAATATCACGAAGTTAGTCGAGTTGAAATTTTGGTTGAGGTTATGTACAAAAGTAATTTTTGAATTGGCCCTCTAGATTTGAATAATAACGGATTAATCCTTACAAAGTCACAATTCATCTGTTTATATATATGTTGTATTTGGTAAAACTAGATGAAATAGTAGGTGAACGATAAAGTAGTAGTTGAATGCTGAAATGAAAGCTGAAACAATAGCTACAATAGTTGCAATAGTAGCTGAAAGTTTTTATGATTGAAATAAGAGTGTTTTGCAAAATTACATAAAAATGCGTTATTTATTTTTAATTATATTTTATTTTATGCAATAAATGAGGGTATATTAGAAATAAAATTAAGTTATATGGGGTGACATATTTACTGAGTTAGCTTATTATTTAAGCTAAGCTAGTGGTATTAACAAACCAACTTATTTGCTCAAACAGCTCAAAACTAATCAAATAAGCTATTTTGGCCAAATAAGCTAGTTTATTATGCATACCAAACATAGACACATAGTAATAGATAAAGAGAGTTCTAAGAATAACATTTTGACTTATTTCTTACAATAATAAGACAATTCATTAATTAGTGAATTATAAGATCATTTGAAGGGTGTTGGCAGATTCACTGAAATAGATCAAGTTCGTCAAAATGCAAAGGGAAGAGATCGTAAACAAGAGAATCGATCGACCATAATGTCAATATTCAGATATTACACAAGAAAACTTGTACATAAAGTATCTAAATATCTAATATTCAGCAACTATTTGATTTGTCTACTAATTTAACATCTCAAGCAACTTGTCCAATTGCCTTACACATACAAATCCCAAATTTTGTGGTTATTCGCTCTCGCTGTTCTTGTGCTTGTTTTTCACCAATCGTGTATGCTTTGATAGTCCACTCTATTAGAAGATGGTGACAATTTTTTCCAACACTCAATGGTAAGGTTTTAATTTCCGGGCTCCAATCACATAATAATGGAATGCCTCATTACCGCAAATAGAGCTATATGCATTTAAGATTCTATTCTAGTCGTAATAAGGCTATACCCCATTACCGCAAATAAGGTTATATCTATATCACCTCACCTATAGTCGAAATGTTGGAATTCAGTATCCAATACACGGCCTCAGTAATGTACTTAAAGCAACGCCAATATACCTTCTAAGGTATGGAAGTAGCAAGATTGCCAAGACCATGCAAGTATCATGTTCGAACAAATCGTATGTAGTGTAGGGCCCCTGCGTATGCCGACCACCGGTGCAATTAGTATGATATTGTCCGCTTTGGGCCTAGCCCTCACGGATTTGTTTTTGGGCTCCTTCCCAAAAGGCCTCATGCTAATTAGTGTGATGATCACTTATAAACAAGACTTCCGCTCCTTTCTTTTTCGATGTGGGACTTGGGTTTGCACCCTAACAATCATCCCCTCCAACCAAGACCCATCTTTGAACTTGATTTTATGACCTCCCCTCAAGCGACAATATGTTGGCATCACACAGAATTCGCGAGGTTGGCCCCTGATAGAGGACACACCCACATTACACGCAGACCCTCCACATATGGGGATCACAACCCCGACAACCAGGCACCCCATCATTCGAGTCTTGATAACCTCCCGCATGGCCTGCCGGCTACAATGCACCTAAAGAGTATTCGTACCCGTCCCACGGGGCTAGCTCCGAGCTCACCACTCTTTCTTCAAGGTTTCGAATTTCCTAGTGCATGCATATGCATGTACGCCAACTTCAAGTCTCGACCAATGCTTCCAACGTGTCACAAGTGAACCGCAGCTCATCACACGCAGCGCTTGACCCAAGTCGAACTTTGGGCTCTGATACCACTTGTTGGGCCCCTGCGTCTACCGACCACCGGTGCAATTGGTATGATATTGTCCACTTTGGGACTAGCCCTCACGGATTTGTTTTTGGGCTCCTTCCCAAAAGACCTCATACTAGTTGGTGTGGTGATCACTTATAAACAAGACTTCCGCTTCTTGTTTTTCGATGTGGGACTTGGGTTTGCACCCTAACATGTAAATAGATCCACTCTTAATTAGATTGTCTCTATCATAAATCCCACACTGAATTTAGTCTCAAGATTAATAATTAAGGGGTAATGAATTTGGATCTTTGTAACCCATCAGTTGACTCAACATGTGACACTTGATGAACTTTTACGATAATTCACATGTGACAAGATGACAACCAATGCAAATGGCCCTGGGTTGAATCTTTTGAACGTTCATACCAATATATTCTACACCACTTTTCAATTTGAAGTTAGTGGTAAGACTGATAACATCACACAAATATCGTTAAGGAGATTATACTTATATTCATCGATCGATCAATAAGTCGTAAACATCTTGCAATTTTACTTATTGTTTCCGTTCTTTTGGATTGTTAACGTTTAATCTAACTATGAGAGATGATCATTAAATGTTAAGGGGTACTAACAAAATCATATTAGGAAGGCAAAAAAATAGCTAGCAAAACTTACTCACATACAATCACCTTTGAAGAAACATTAGTCTCTCCAACCTCAAAACTTAATTACTCATAAACATTTTTCAATAAATAATTAATTAAAGCTTCTGCAATTTCGTCTAACTTCTCCTTGATTACCAGTTAAAACTTGAAGTGCCTGTAATTTTAGCATGGCACTAGCAAATTTTGTTCCGAATGATCCAGGATTTTGAGCAAGTTGCGTAACAAACACAGAAGTTGATGAATCACGAGCTAAATCTTGATCAACCGGAAGAATTCCTCTTTGTAGAATAAGTTGATTGAAAAATGAGTTGTCAACCTGGTTTGACCTCGTAGTATTTTGGTCAAGGTTTGCAAAGTTGTTTGAAGATGTCCCTTTTGGGCATATTGGTATGAGTTTCGCCCTAAGGCTCGGGTCCATGTTCGCGTCGAATGCGCTATTACCTGCGTAAAGTCGATCTTGGAAGAACACACAATGTGCAATTCCGACAGCGTGAGCGCCTGTTTCATAAAATCGTACAAATTAGTTAGTAGGTTTTTATCACAATTTTGGCCCGGTTTTTCTAACGTGTGCTAATTGCTCGGGCACATGTTAAGACTCTATTCAATTTCTTAATTAAGTGAACACGTTAGAAAAAATCGATTTTGGCCTGGCCTGGCCTTTTGGGGAGCTGAGCTTATATTATCGATTTTGGACTGTACGTACCTAATAAAACAACCATTTCTTCAGCAGTGAAGCCTTTGGCAGCAAAGGCGGTAACGCTTTGTTTGGATGTTAAGGAAGGGCTTGGAAGATCCACATCATTGACATTCGATACAACCCCATCAGTTCTTCCTGTTTGTACAGCATAATCTGGTCCTCCCCCCTATTGATCGATAACACAAATTAAAGATTACATTTTTGATAAATTATTTGCGTAACGAATAAGTTGGATTTACGTAATAAAAGATGATCATGACGAGCATTGTGTTACCACTCTGGCACTCTTACCAGTCGAATAACTTCCTTAGTAACAATAGCAATGAGATCCGCACACGAGACGAATCCGGGACATAGTGATTCCGCAAGTGCTTTCAAAATGTCGATGAATTCAAATCCTCTTACAGTAAGGTTAGCGCCAGATTGTTTCTCACTTGACGTTCCATCTACTAAGATCGATGCATCACATCCCTAAAAAACGTAACACGATAGTAAATAATCGAAAATGACTTTAATTATGAATGAAGTTGTTGATGAACAGATATCAAGTAGCTTAACAGGTAATGCCTATATTTAATAGGATCGGAAATAGAAATGAAGGTCGTACATGTACAAAGCAGTCATGAAATTGCATTCGGAGAAAAGCAGGAAGAATAGTTGGATCGTTGCGAAACTCATCTTGCACTCTAGCTTTGATAGTTGCTTCAATATCAAGACTCTTATTAGGGCACAGCCCTAAGTAGAAGCCAGCCTTTAAGCCAGAGGGTCTAGGAGGAATGGAACTAGGGGGTGGGGAACTAGGAGGAGTACGACCAGGTGGGGTTTTTGGAGGGCACGTACCTAATAAACGACATAACAACCCACTTTCAGCTCCATTAACAATGCTCAAGAATAAAATGAGTTGAACTACCAAGATCATCCTCATTGTTACTCCGCTTATATATATGACTCTACTTAAGTCGAATCTGTGTAACGTGTTTCTGGTGTCGGAAACCGAGAAAATTAACCTTTAGTGGCTAGATATGGATAGTAGAGTGGCCAAACTAATTAAGTAGACTTGTTTGGTTTGTTTAATGTGATGTTTTTTCATTTGTCACTTAGGAATATGCATGCATATATATAAGCTTTCAAAAAATGGAATGCACCTAGCTAGCATTTAGAAGCGTAATTGAGCACGTCTTTGCAAGAATCTTTTACAGCAAATTTTGGAAATCTTTTTTTTTTTTTTTTTTCGGGCACCATGCAACGTAGTCTGTCAAGATCAGACAAAAGAGTTGCATATTGTGAATACAAATATAATCGTACTTTGACTTTAGGGAATGAATGTCCAATAAACGAACAATAATTATGTTTGTTGTGTCGCGGAAAATCTGGTTGCAGATTAGCAAGTGTTCATATTAAATTGGGGTACCACCCAATTTGTATATTTGCGTATTGATGAAGCCAAACATTTTATCCAAAAAAAATGTAGGCGGATCTATGAGCACTATGGTACCACATTGTAGTATGTCTTTGTAGTTTTGTTAATGTCGACTCGAATCCACCTTAGATTATTATCTAAAGAAGTACTTGAATATGAGATCTAGAACTATATAACAATGGAGTTAGCTAGATGATCGAGTATTATTATCGAATCGCAAATCAACGTCTTGAAGTTTATAGATTCAGTAAGTGGATTTATAAATGTACATAACACACTGTGTACGTATCACTAGAATTGTGAGATATTAACAGAAATTTTGTCTTGTGGCAAAATAAGTTAAGCTTCCGGTGACTAGCTGATGTATGTACACGCATGTGACACATGCATCCTACTTAACTTCAAATATGTTCTCTTATTAGCCTGTCTTTTTCTTTAAATTTCATTTCCAACCAAACCTTCCCCAATCAACTTCATTAAATAAACGATCTTTTTATTGTGTGTCCATATGTTATATGTAGGGCATATGTATGTACAGATGTACTTAAAGTTTATTTATTGTCTTATTTGTGAGAGGTATAGAAGACACAACCTTGTATTGAATATACTAGTATGCACTATTATTAATTAATTAATTAATTAGTTGATCCACTCTGTTAATAACTAACACAGTTCATCATATTAATCCACCAAGAGTTGAACTACTAAAAACTTAGCCGACCATATCTAATTATATATGAAGTTTGATCATTTTGAATCTAAATTATATAGCTTGAGGATCAGAGTCAATTAATCATCTTCCCATAGTTAAATTATGGCACCTAATGCATGGAGCTGAAAATGCTTGCCAAATCTCGTAAATTATAATATAAAAAATACTAAAGTCAAATCTCTATAAATTTGCTCGCTGTTACAAATACATATGATATATACTTCTTATGCTGTACAGAATCCCAAATATGATTTTTTTTTTCATAACATTTTCTTATAAGAAACTATGGCTTTGTAAATTAAGTACAATAGTTTTTTTTGGTACAAAGATTAAGTACAATAGTTGTATGGCTTCTTGATCATTTTGGGAATTTCCCTCGGCTCCAAAAAAAGAAGTTGAATTTTGCAATGCGGCTTGGTTGTCGTAGTTTGACTTCTTGAGGTAATTCCCGTCATCAAATATCTATCAATGATTCCAAATTATTCCAAATTTATATAGTAGTGGTTCTAAAGGATTTGCCACTTGTGCACCACAATAACCCATAGCAAGTAACTAATTAAGGAAATAATGCATGGTGACGAAATAGTAAATTTTGCGATTCAATTAGGTTATGCGCAAATTATGTCGTGCACCAAGGTGCACAATGAGTATGGTGCACCTTCTCACTACAGAGGAGTAGGGACCACACTTAAATAAATTTAAATTATTTATGGTGCACCTCGGTGCATGGTATAAGCATTCTAGGTTATGTGAACGATTTGAGCACTTATTTCAATTAAAAGTCTAAACAGTACAGATGATTGAAACGTGATTAATATTTCCATACCATACACGCCAGAGGGTCGAAACGAATTTGAGAATGCTAGGAGGCCAATTAGCAAGAGTTGGTTCAAGTGGAAATGAAGATGGCCTGGACTAGTACTCAGTGTTGGCTTGCTTAGCCAATTGGATTTAGATTTATTATCCATTTGGATTTAGATTTATGAAAGCTCATTATACTTTTAAGCTAATTGCCTTCTTTTCTACACTACAGACAGGCGGCCGCAAATAGGCTCATTGACGAATCTAACATATACATCTAACATATACAAAAATGATGTTGTCCAATGACATAAACTTGTGCTATAAGCTTTTGCGCCAAACTTTAAATTATTTTATGTTTTAAATCGGAACCATCTTGACTTTACATTTGATTTACATAATAATAAACTTATAGCTAGTATATATTGGAATGCTGAAGGCACCTCAATTAAATAAAACCTCGATCTCTCACATTTGAAAAAAATCATTAGTCTCTCAAATCTCAAATCAATCAACGTATGTATGTAATCCGTCAATAATTATTTAATTGAATTTCCTGCAATTTTTTCTAACTTCTCCTTGATTACCAGTTAAAACTTTGAATGCCTGTAACTTCACCATGACACTAGCCAATCTAGTTTCGAATAACCCGGGAGTTTGAGCAAATTGCTTAACAAACACAGAAGTTGTCGAATCGTTAGCTAAATCTTGATCAACCGGAAGAATTCCTTTTTTCAGAACGATTTGATTGAAAAAAGAGTTGTCAACCTTGTTCGAGCTCGTAGAATTTTGGTCAAGATCTACGAAGTTGTTTGAAGACGTCCCGTTTGGGCATGTTGTTATGAGTTGCTTCCTAAGGTCGGTGTCCATGTCCGGGTCAAATGCGTTATTCCCAGCGTAAAGTCGATCTTGGAAGAACACACAATGTGAAATTCCGACCGTGTGACACCCTGATTCATGAAATCAAGTAGATTAGCACGTTAATTATTGCAGTTTAGGGAGTAGAGTGCTCACCATTTACTTAATTATTACGTCAATGACTCCGTTGTAATATATAATGCTGGCAGCTGTAGCACATTACTCTTTTTGGCTAAAAAGTAGTCTCGCTACTCTTTACTCTTTAGTGCTGTTTATAATTAAGGTGCATGTAACAAAGTATTACACCAATCATTTCCTAGAGACTTAAGTGATGACGATGCGAGTCATGCGACATAAGAATATCTACGAAATAAAAAATGTCATAGATAGTTATGAGGCCATCGTTAATTGCAAATTTCATCACCGAAGTTTTAAACTAAAAGTTCCATGGCTCTATTACTTCACTATCTTGAAAAACGTAAAGAAATGAAAGGAAAAAAAAAAAGAGTACGTTCTAAACAAGTGGTAAAACCGTTAAACCGTACCTAATAGAACAACCATTTCTTCAGGAGTGAAGCCTTTGGCAGCAAAGGCAGTAACAGTTTGTCTGGCTGTTAAAGAAGGGCTTGGAAGATCTACATCTTTCACATCTGATCTGAGCCCGTCACATCTTCCTGTTTCTACAGCATAATCTGGCCCTCCTCCCTATATATTGATCAATTACCATTAATAACATATCAAAGATTACATTTTTGATAAATTTGCGTAATTAAAGATGATCATGTATGTTCGATGAGCATTGTATGTGTATGTGTTACCAGTCTGATAACTTCTTTAGTAACAATAGCAATGAGATCCGCACACGAGACCCATCCGGGGCATAGTGATTCCGCAAGTGCTTTCAAAATGTCGATGAATTCAAATCCTCTTACGGTAAGGTTAGCATCTGATTTTTTCTCACTTGACGGTCCATCTATTAATATCGATGCATCACATCCCTTTTGAAAGAACAAAACATAGAAAGTTATATAATTATTGAATGATGATATATTTATAATCGCGAATTCAAGTAGTGACATAATGACAATAATTACGAAGTTGTTGAACATATATTAGCTAGCTTAGCTATAGGATAATAGGATAGCTACTCTAATGCCGGTATGAACGATATGGATAATATATACGGAGTATATAGTATGGGAAAGAGAAGGTCTTACATTGACAAAGCAGTCGTGAAACTGGATTCGAAGAAAGGCAGGAAGAATAGTTGGATCTTTGCGAAACTCATCTTGCACTCTAGCTTTGATGGTTGCTTCAATATCAAGACTCTTATTAGGGCATAACCCTAAGTAGAAACCAGCCTTTAAGCCAAAGGGTCTAGGGGTCGAGGTACTAGGGGGTGGGGAACTAGGTGGCGTAGGACCAGGAGGTGGGGTTTTTGGAGGGCAGTTAATATGTAATAGACTACATAACAACCCACTTTGTGCTTCGTTAACATTGCTCAAGAATAAAATGAGTTGAACCGTAAGTGCCACATACACATTCCTAGGTACAACGAGCGTCCTCATTCTCTAGTAGTCGAGTATCAAACGAGACTTAAAAAGTTACGTGTTTATGGCTCTACTTGACTTGAAACTATATTCAACCAGAGTCAAGAACCAAAAATTTAACTTTTAGTTCCTAATAGGGATGGATAGCAGAGTAGCCAAACTAATTAAGGAGTGTTTGGAGTTTTCAAAGTTTAGTTTGTTTAATGTGATTGTTTCATGATTTGTCACTTAGCACTTATATAAGGTTTCGAAATGGATTGCACCTAGCTTTATTAGACGCGTATTTTCGCACGTCTTTGGAAGAATCTTACAGCACATCGTGGAGATCTTTTTTGACACCATGCAACGTAGGCTGTCAAGAACACAAAAGAATACTCCTCCATCTTTTTTCATATAAACCATCTTTACTTTTTGAGGTAGCGATTTAACTCATAATTTCTCTAAATAGTTTATGTTACGTGACAATCATAAAGTTTATATTGTTACGAAAGTATTTTTCACTGAAATGTGTCTCGTAATATTTTTTAAAACACTATTAACCCAAAATGTAAAGTAAATTAAATTAAAGTATCATAACAGAATGTGAGAACAACTTACAGAGAGGAGAAAGAAATTGTGAATGCAAATTGTACTTTGACTTTAAGAATGAATGTCCAATCAACGATTAAGATTATGTCGTGTCGCGGAAAATCTGGTTGCAGATGAACAACTGTTCATACAAAATCGAGGTACATGCGACCCAATTGATTTGATTACATTAATACAGCTAAACATACATTTTTATTTGAAAACAATGTAAGCGGATCCATTGCACTGTATAGCAGCACATAGTATGATATATACGGAGTAGTAGTGTTTTTTGTAGTTTTGTTAACGTCGGGTAATATTCACCTTAGATTATCTTACAAGATCAGTAATATGACACGATGAGATCTTGAAATATTCAAGTTAGCTACTATATGCCTATATATGGAGATGAGGTTTATTGCTTAAATAATTTTAAACTAGTTTTTGCACCCGTGAATTCACGGGACTGCTAAAAATTATGAGTGATTACCGTCTTAAGAGAAAAATAATACATACGTATCCCATGAATTACGATTTTTTGTTTACTTCAAAATCAAAGAAAAAATGAATGAGAATTTTCGAACATGGTGCTGAGAGTCACCGTTGATTATAATACAATTTCTGCGTAACTATCGTGTTCATTATCAATATCTTAGGGTGATTATACATGACAAACTTTCTTTAAAACAGTAGAAGAGTAACAACCATCTCTCTTCCTATATAAATGTTCTCAACCAATTTCCTATATATAAACAATCTAAAGGTCTAAATTGAAGAGTGAGTATCCTTTGTCCATTATTCTAGTAAGATTTCAAAAAAATATTATTTACCTTAAAAAAAATGAAAATAAGTGTTAATTAACTTAGTCGTATTAAGAATCAAAGAATAATATCACACAATGAACGACTCACCATATATAAAATCATTTTAGTTCAACTATCTCTATATTAGTTATGGAGGAATAATTATAACACTCCTGAACCAATCCCATGTCCTCTTAGTTTAAAGAAATCACATATATTCTCACTGCCTTTACTACCTTCCATGTCTCCCCATACCGCACAACCATCGAGATACTCTTGGCTACACGACGCGTCGGACAAAGGCACCAATTTATCTCTTTGAATTCAGTTTTATTTTTTCCCTCCATACCTATTTTTGTGTCTCCACTCAACTTTTTTTTCATAACAACCAATCTCTCACAAACCCCCACCAACACATGCATCCCCCACAACTCATCATCTTCCTCCAAAAACCGTCATCAGAGCATGTAATCCCATATAATTTTATTTTGTCTTAAATCTACACATTGTGTAAGATATTTGATAAAACCAACACAATAGAGGTCTTTTTTAGTTAGCTAATTAATCAAAGTGGTTATAAGGTCAAAATAGCATAGATGAGGGAATTGTAATTTTTTTTATTTAAGATATGTTAACTTACACATTTTTCGTTAGGCATTGAATGATTTGAAAAATCAAAGAATATTAAAAAAATTTACAACAACAAAAATAAAATTATAACGTATTTACATCCATCGAAGTTGTTGTATAAGGAAATCATTTTTAGATTTCCATATGACTTTGGCATGGTTCTTTATAATCAACTTTGAGTGATTGCATACGTGTAAATGGCAAACCAAAAATAATTAAAATCATACCTAGCTAATCAACTACAAACAAAATAAGAATCAAATTCCAATATAATAGCGTCTATAGAGTATAAACAATTGAAATTTACAATCTAAATAAGAACCAAAAAAAATACTTTGATAGTAGAACAAATACAAACTCTATAGGAACACTATCTATATAACTCTACAAATATGTTTCGCGCTCTCAAAAATGTATTACGCAATGCGTGTATTTGTCATCAAAATCAAGTAAATAACCAAGGTATATATAATAATCCGAATTAACATGTAACCGACAAATTTGGCAAACCAATAGCCAAGAGTCACCATGTTTAATTTGATATTAAATAAAAGACTTTCAATTTATCCATAATTTAAAGTAAACATAAATAAATAAAATTCATGTTATAAGTAAGATGAAAGGTGTTACAAGTTTATTTAACCGCAAGCGTACGGGTTATTGTAGCTAACGGGTCGATCTCAGGGAGGTATGAATAATGTCTAGGTCGTCTAATGGATTGTGGAGTCAGCTACGCAATGGTCGAAGTGATTTGGTTGTGTAACAACTAAGACTAACAAGAACGTGATTAAAATGGTTGTAATTCAATAAACTAAAGGCCTAGGGTGGAGATATCCCCACTAACATGCATCTACTACGATCATAAAACACATAGCAAGTCAATTTAACATAGATTAGGGGAGATTATGCAAAGAACTACTTATCCCGCCAAGGCTATCATAGTCTAATCCAATTACTATCCTAAATCCCACTCCCGTGGTGAAGTGATCAAGTAATAAGAAGCATTAAGAACGCATAATAATTCCCAATTAGTCCTAGCAACCCACTCCCGTGGTGAAACAGTCCTAATCAATATTAGAGGGCTAATTACTAAACAAGAATCGCAACTCCCGTGTATAAACTCCGTTTAGAGGTCAAGCAAGCATTAATAAATGTAAATCCTAATCGCAGCAACGCATATAGATTAGACAACATAAACCAAACTCATGCTTGAGAATTAAATCTAGCCATAATAAGCCCTAATCATATGAACAATATAACTTGCTAATTCATGAATCAAATCGTAGCATCAAACATGTTAGGGTTCAATCAAACCCTAGAATACGACTACTCACACATAGCTAAATCAAGAACAACGATAATTGAATTAAAACAAAACATAATTAAAAGTGTAAAGGAAGAAATAACAATACTCTCAATTGGGTCTGAATAATACGATGAAATATAAAGAGAATAAATCTTCGAATCTGGTACAAAAGTCTTGAATCTTGAAAATAAACTTGAAGTCTTGAAAATAACGGCGTGCGAAAAATAATAAAAAGCTTAGATGTCTAATACAAAGGCTCAACTAGGTATAAATACCTAGGAGGTTATTTTACAATTACCTATTTAAAAATAGGAAATAAACCCCCGAAAACAAATAAAGAAAATACGGAAAATCCATCCCCGTGTAGCTACACGAGTCGTGCACCATACTGCACGAGTCGTGCCCTTTCCAGTCACCAAAACGTGTATGTACACGAGTCGTGCAATTCTGGCGCGAGTCGTGTAAAACTGGTTCTGCAGTCCAACTTCAAACGCCTCTAATTTCTTCGTTACTTATCCGATTTGGGCGTGTGACCACTTCTTAGAAAGGTAAGATCATAATCTTTCACCTCCAATTGGTTTCACTACAAAATTCAAAGTGGTTTGGGAGATATTGAGCTCCAAAGTTGGCACTGCGCAAATGAACTTCAATCCTGCACTCTAACTTCTCCAAAATGTCCTCTTTATGCCTGAAAAGCTCAAAAACCAACAACTATACCAAGGACGTGAAATATTGCGGGAATGAATGAGATTCAAGTATTAATGGGGGCAAATCTTGCAATTATACTACCGTAAAGTCCTATATAACTATGCAAAATAAGGACTTATCAAACTCCCCCAAGCTAAACCTTTACTCGTCCTCGAGTAAACCCAAGAACATATGCATTCAAAACAAAGTCTAGCCAACATGTAACCACAAGCACTCAACCAAAACTCCGATCAAGGTTTTCGAAAAGATTTCAAAACTAGTTCAAAATCAATTTAATTTCGAAAATTTGAACTAAGGCATGTAGTAGCAATTAGCCTCAAGATATGAAAGTCATGTATGCAATTCAAAGAACTACAAGTGCTCCGAGGAGCCATTTCCTCCCAATACCGACTCAATGGAATATTATCTCACTTTAGCCCTGAAAATATTTAGATGAATGTGAAACCTGGCTTGCCTCTTAGCATAGAACAACTCAAGAATGGTTTTAACAAGGATCAAACATATCATAGTAACCGGCATGGGAAGGGGCTATGGCAAAGCAAAAAGGAAACGGATTAAGGGATAGAGCGGGAGCAACCCCCAAAGTAGATGAAATCCTAGAATCCACCTCTAATCTACGCCCTCAAAATGTATCTATCCTACCATCCTTACGCCATTGTAATGAACGAACTCTAGCACCCCTTATGTCTCCCACCTAGCACCACCAAGAAGATCCAACCAAATGTACACCAACGAACCAACTATATCAAATCGACAACACCGATGTTCCGCAACAAAAACCAATTACAAACAAATGAGAGAGAGTGGAAAGCTTATTGTAGTACTATATACATATCTTTCTTTTTTTTCTTTTTTTTTTTTGATTTTCTGTTTTTTTTTTTCTTTTTTTTTCTTTTCCTTTTCATTTTTCACTTTTTTTTTCCTTTTTTTTTCTTTTTGCAAATTGAAAACTAAGTAAATATTTTCTTTCCACACTCTCTATTACAAACAATAACAACGGAATCATCGGTGAGTCAAATCCACTCATAAGATACAAAATTAACTCAAGTAGACATATGTAGCCAGTTTCCAATATTTCCCCCAAGCTAGCCTCCAAACATCCCTCATCGTCACATCCCCCCACCTAATTCCTAATCCACCAACTAAACCCGAGCCTCCATTTGTTGCTCCTCTTGCTCGGTAAGGATAGGGTATAATGGGTTGTAATGAGGGTATAAACAAAGAAACACAAGGCTTAGGCACAGAGGGTATCAAAATGGTACTTTCAAAAACGGGATTTTGGCCTTTTGGTATTGTGGTGATAAAAGAAAAACTTGAAAAACATTTGAAAAACCACATTCCATCGTCATTGTTCTAATACCGTCTTCTCAGCATATAATGATAGGCAAGCAAATCTACTCTCGAGACTTGAGGTCTCATAAGGGCAACACTCATTCCAAAGAGTCGATAAAGAATTAAAAGCCATGCAAACAAACCGTCATAGGCGTCTAACACATGCACAAAGTCAAAACAAAACCATTTAGGAAACATGATTTCACAAAATAGAACCTCCTTGATCATCCTAATGGTAAGTACAAGTGATACATGCTAACGTATTTTTGGTCTTTTTGATTTTTTGATTTTTTTTGGATTTTTGAATAAAGCACACAAACAAGAAATAAACACACAAAAGCAAAAGCAAACATACAAACATATACAAGTGAGTCACATAAAACCCTCCCCCAAGCTTGAACAACACATTGTCCTCAATGTGCACAAAAGGCATGGCCACACAAAGAGAGACAACAAAATAAAGGAGGAGAGAAAGAAAACTCACAAACAACCGGATTGCCAATGGAGAAGAGTGAGAACTCTCTCAAAATTGCTTGTTTAAGGTCTAAGCTCGACCCCATAAATGCTTAAGAGCGGAAGCAGTCAAAGCTCGTAGCAACCTGTCAAATGAACTTGCACAGCTCTCATAAGACCAACAACAAAAGAAGTTAGTGATCACACAAGACAAAGCATAAACAATAGAGGGAAAAGCTTGTATGCAGGGTTTCCGTCGTCCTCTATGTTTCACAAAAGTAGCATCAATGTCTTCTTTGAACGGCCTAGCAGAATACTTAGGCAAGTTCATCACTTGAGATGTAAAGTGAATGAGAAGTGGCTTAGGGACAAGTTTAGGAACGGCCACAAGTGGCTCTTGTAAAGGAGGTATGAGGGTCTCATCTTTTGGAGGGCAAATCTCAATAGGCTCGAAATCTTTTTCTTGCACTCCAACCTCCTCTAGTAACGAAATTTCTTTCCCACTCTCATATGTCACATCCAAAGAACCTCCCAACGGTGAGCAATCATCACAATCCATTGAAAAACCATCTCCATCATGTAAAGGCGCCACATCAACAATAATAGTGGAAAGAATTGGAGTCAAAGTAGAATCTAACTCGCTATCATCCACGAAATCATCATCATCATCAAATAACGCATCACCTTTAACAATGGGAGCACAAAAATCACTCATATGATCCGTTTGGGGTGGAACAACTTCAAAATCCGATACTCGTGGAGATTCATCAAAACCAAACCCAACACTGTTATTTGCTTCAAAGTCAAGCTGGGACTCAGCACATTGAGCAAGAAACTTCTCTAGAGTAATCTCAAGATCAGATTTAGGAGGTGGGGTGGCTAACTCAACCTGCAGAGTGTATGAGGCCAAGTAATCAAGAAAATCCCAAGCCGCGTCATCTTTCAAGAATAAAAGATCCCCATTAGTCAAATTGTCCGCCAACAATATGGTTGCGGAGGTCATGCCATCAGTGATCACATCGTACAGTTCCCCCCAAGAATAATAATAACCAAGAGTATTGATATAGATCTCATACTCCTTAAATCGAGAATAATAATGGTGAAATGGTTCACCATCATATTGAGGAAAACTGAAAACAGTCATGGTCTCATGGAGAAGCACAAGTCAGTAACAAAAGGAAAACAGAAAAAAAAAAAAAAAAAAAAAAAAAATGCGTAGACAAACAAATCCTGAAGAAATCTAGAATTAGTAACCGTTACCTCCCCGGCAACGGCGCCAAAAACTTGTTACAAGTTTATTTAACCGCAAGCGTACGGGTTATTGTAGCTAACGGGTCGATCTCAGGGAGGTATGAATAATGTCTAGGTCGTCTAATGGATTGTGGAGTCAGCTACGCAATGGTCGAAGTGATTTGGTTGTGTAACAACTAAGACTAACAAGAACGTGATTAAAATGGTTGTAATTCAATAAACTAAAGGCCTAGGGTGGAGATATCCCCACTAACATGCATCTACTACGATCATAAAACACATAGCAAGTCAATTTAACATAGATTAGGGGAGATTATGCAAAGAACTACTTATCCCGCCAAGGCTATCATAGTCTAATCCAATTACTATCCTAAATCCCACTCCCGTGGTGAAGTGATCAAGTAATAAGAAGCATTAAGAACGCATAATAATTCCCAATTAGTCCTAGCAACCCACTCCCGTGGTGAAACAGTCCTAATCAATATTAGAGGGCTAATTACTAAACAAGAATCGCAACTCCCGTGTATAAACTCCGTTTAGAGGTCAAGCAAGCATTAATAAATGTAAATCCTAATCGCAGCAACGCATATAGATTAGACAACATAAACCAAACTCATGCTTGAGAATTAAATCTAGCCATAATAAGCCCTAATCATATGAACAATATAACTTGCTAATTCATGAATCAAATCGTAGCATCAAACATGTTAGGGTTCAATCAAACCCTAGAATACGACTACTCACACATAGCTAAATCAAGAACAACGATAATTGAATTAAAACAAAACATAATTAAAAGTGTAAAGGAAGAAATAACAATACTCTCAATTGGGTCTGAATAATACGATGAAATATAAAGAGAATAAATCTTCGAATCTGGTACAAAAGTCTTGAATCTTGAAAATAAACTTGAAGTCTTGAAAATAACGGCGTGCGAAAAATAATAAAAAGCTTAGATGTCTAATACAAAGGCTCAACTAGGTATAAATACCTAGGAGGTTATTTTACAATTACCTATTTAAAAATAGGAAATAAACCCCCGAAAACAAATAAAGAAAATACGGAAAATCCATCCCCATGTAGCTACACGAGTCGTGCACCATACTGCACGAGTCGTGCCCTTTCCAGTCACCAAAACGTGTATGTACACGAGTCGTGCAATTCTGGCGCGAGTCGTGTAAAACTGGTTCTGCAGTCTAACTTCAAACGCCTCTAATTTCTTCGTTACTTATCCGATTTGGGCGTGTGACCACTTCTTAGAAAGGTAAGATCATAATCTTTCACCTCCAATTGGTTTCACTACAAAATTCAAAGTGGTTTGGGAGATATTGAGCTCCAAAGTTGGCACTGCGCAAATGAACTTCAATCCTGCACTCTAACTTCTCCAAAATGTCCTCTTTATGCCTGAAAAGCTCAAAAACCAACAACTATACCAAGGACGTGAAATATTGCGGGAATGAATGAGATTCAAGTATTAATGGGGGCAAATCTTGCAATTATACTACCGTAAAGTCCTATATAACTATGCAAAATAAGGACTTATCAAAAGGTCACTTTGGAATTCAACCAGTCCTATAATTCAACGTCATATTAATGATGTATTTATTTCATATATCAATAATGGAGACATTTTTATATACGTAGGATGCTTACTGACTTTTGTAGAATTAAATATTGACCTAAATTTCTCCCACTGCGACACGTAGGATTAGCGAATTTCTTATGTTAGCCTATTAATATTATTATATAGATATAACGAGCCAAACGTTAGTATATATACTCCATTACTGCTTCTGCTTTTATCTTTTTAGCGTTTGTATTGAATATGAGCTAGAGAAGATTCAAATGAAATGTTATTGATTCACTTTTTTTTGTTTTTTTTTTAGAGTAAGTTATCGATTCAGTGAAACATACCGTATGAAGTTTATCTTCTTTTTTTTGTCCAATAATTTGCAACAATTTGAAATGGTATCGATCATCAGTTCATCACTATCATGTGTACTGTACCAAAATCGCAAGCCAGTTCATATATATATTGATCATATGTAATGACTTATACGGAGTAATTAATTTTTTGTCCAATAATTTGAAATGGTATCGATCATCACTAATCACTATCATGTGTACCGAAATCGCAAACCAGTTCATATATATATTGATCACATGTATTGACTTATAATTAATAATCCACCACCAAGAGTCGAATAAATCAATATCTTAGCTCATATATATCTCCACCATAATGGTTTAGTTTGAATGTAGGAGTATAAGATCTTGGTGAATGGTGATCATGCATAGTCAACTAATCACCCAAAATCATGGCATTGCACCTGATTTGTGCATGGAGCAGAAAATGATTTGTTATATACTCAAGTCAACTTGTGTATACCTCTATTAATTTGCTAGCTGAATCAAATGCATGATACTTGTTCGTTCTCGTTGACATTGTTGTAACCTGTACGTGTATTTTCTTATAAGAAACTATGGTTTTTTCAATTCCGAAATTTTATAGCCGTTCTAAAATATTTGTGTATCGCAACAACCCAACAAGTAAATATGGATAATTGGATATATATGATGCATGAAGAGTGGAGACAGTTGTTTTCCCTTTAGGTTCCAACAAATATATGGACAATTATGCTCTGTATGTACAATGAAAGAAGCTACGGAGTATTCCTTTAGTTCGATGCACTTCAATGTGAATTTTTAGAAATTGTGATGTTGAACAATTTAAAATTTTAATTGAACTATAGAGTACTTTTCTCGAATATGACTGGGTGTCTCATTTTGATGGAAAATGGGAGAGTAGGGAGATTGGCTAAAATCCATCTTTTTTAAAAATACTTTAGGCACACTTTCTACCGAAAGATCTAGAGTTTAAAATAAAATGTCTATTTCTAAGGACCGATATATTTTGCATTGTAAGTTCCTCTCAAAAGGTAGAATTATTATGTATTTATGTTTCAACGTCTAAATCATTTAAGAATTTAGCCGAACACACCCTTTTGATCTAGGCTTCGTTCCTATGAAAATTCAATCGGTTCATTGTCCTCCAGTTTGCATGGATCGGCTGACTAGCTCTTTCTCCTATATATTTGTTCGCTTCATGAAATTGAGCTTGCAAATTAAACTCTCCACCAATGTAATACGAGTGAGATCAGAAGACATTGAGACTTAGCTTGCGGATAATAGATACGGAGTAGATGATATAGAGAAAGTTTCCCAGTAAGAGTTGATGCATAATTATGCTCATAGACTCGCAATAAATTAACTATTTTATTCAAGTCGACTTGCTTGGAGTTTATTCCACATTCAAATCCTCATATTCTCACTCTACGTCATTAACATATATCCTTTAAAAAAATGCAACTGCACTTTCTTTTCTTGTAAATGGTTTGACACATGGCCTAATCTAGATGCCATTTTCATGCAACAATTTACATTATGGCCACGTCCGCTCAACTTTTGTATGTGCTAGGCTGCTAGCCTAAGCCTAATACGGAGTACACATTTATAGAGTACAAATTAAATTTACAAGTTCTCTGCACGAGCTCGTATTAGAAATGTGGATCTAACCATTGTGCACGACCCATATTGGTGGGCCTGTTGCCATCTGTGAGTTCGTAAGGCGCGAGTCAGGTTATGGACACTGGCCGGAAGACTCAGTTATGCCGTTTGTGAAACCTTCTCAATTACTCCTGATGCTCTCATGGATTGTTAACGACTTGTTGAAGTGGTCTTACATGTATATTTAAATACATATATATTTTTTTATTTTTTTTCATATATATTTAAATCGACTTTAAAAGCCAATTGTTGAAAACAAAATGAGAAAAGCACAAAGTATGCTAGGGTTTAATTTGGTAGCAAATAAATTTTATTGCTCATAGGTTTCCATTATTGATAAACAACATTACAAGCAAATATGTAGAGTATTGTAAGTTTGTACGGAGTACCTCTTTTGTTCCCCACCATAAATATAAAAGTCAGACAGAATAAAATGTACAATCGTAGTGCAATTAAGTAAAACAAAAAAAAAAAAAAAAAAAAAATCCCCGCGCTCCTCGATCCATAGATTATACTCCTTTCAAAATTCAATATTTGTCTCTCATAAAATTAAAGTAGCGGGTTCTTGAAGATTGGATTTGAATGAAGCGAATAATCTTGCAATTAAAAAATGTTGTGTCCCATTTCTGTCGTGATTTTAGTTAAATTTGCTGCAAGTTTTCCTAATTTGTCCATTATTCCCAAGGAGCACATCAAGTGCTTGTAGCTTTACCATAGCACTGGCTAATTTGGAGTTGAACAAGGAAGGACTTTGTGCTAGTTGTAAGACAAAATCTTTTGTTGCAGGATCACGTGCTAGTTCTTGGTCAATTGGAAGAATTCCTCTCTGCTTAAGGATTTGATCATAGAAAGAGTTGTCAAACTTGTTTGAGCTTTGTGAATTTTGATCTAAGAATGCGATGTTGTTTGAGTTTTGGCCTTGAGGGCATGTTGGTATCAGTTGTCTCCTAAGACTTGGGTCCATATTCGGGTCGAATTGGCTTGTTCCTTGGTAAAGACGATTTTCAAAGAAACCACAATGTGTAATTCCAACCGTGTGACATCCTGTATATAAGAGAATGGAATACATTATTACGGAGACTATCTTGGTGTAATATTAATGTTACATTGGAAATAGTCGAATCTGTGTAATAATGTGCGTGTTACATACCTAATAGAACAACCATTTCTTCAGGGGTGAAATTTTTGGCCTTAAAGACTGAAATGGTTTGGCTGACGGACAAGGATGGACTTGGAAGATTCACATCAGCGGCACTCGAAACAAGCCCATCGTTTCTCCCCGTTTGTACGGCATAGTCTGGACCTCCTCCCTAATCCAAACAAACATATACCATTTCTATAAGGATCAATAATGAGACATACATACGTAAAGTTAGCTATGAGGAAAATATACTTGTCGTAAAGCGATTTTCAAACTCTAATTATAGGTAACATCGCATGAGAATGCAATATTAATCTCAGATTAATCTGGTTTAATTTATAAAAAACATATAGTTGAAAGAATTTTATAAAAGAAAACTTACCAGCTTAATAAGTTCTTTTGTAGCGATAGCAATGATGTCCGCGCAAGAGACCGTGTTTGGACATTCAGCTTCAGCAGTACTTTTCAAAGTATCAATAAATTCATACCCTCTTACACTAAGATTAGGACCAGCAGTTTTCTCAGACGAAGGTCCATTGATCAAAATCGATGCATCACACCCCTTCAATAGAAAAATACTAATAAATAAGTTGTTTTGAATAAGCAAAATGCTACAAGTCTATACGTAGGCAATAAGACGAGCAATTACAAGTATATATATATGACTTACATGGACAAAACAATCATGGAATTGCATGCGTAGGAGAGCAGGAAGGATAGTTGAATCCTGTACAAAATGTTGTTGAACCATAGTTGTAATTTTTGCCTCAATGTCCACATTGTTAGGGCACAACCCTTTGTAGAACCCTACTTGTAAGCTAGAAGGTCTAGGGCTAGGAGGAGGGCTTGAAGGAGTAGTCGTGGGCGGGGTTGAAGGAGTCGTAGGTGGGGTTGAAGGAGTTGTAGGCGGGGTAGAAGGACTCGGAGGTTTTGAGGGTGGACTAGTACCATGGTTTTTGGGCGAACCATGGCCTTTGTGCGGGCCATGGGACTTTTTACCATGACCAAACTTGTGCCCCTTACCAGAATTTGAACTATGAGAGTCACTCACACAGCTAAGTACTAGCATAGCCCAAATAGTTAAAGCGATGACCGCATTACTTGAAATTTGAAGCGTCATTGTTAAATTAACAACTCTTTTAAACAAGAATGTTTTGTAATTAGTGAAATGTTTCTAACTTGAGAATGTATTTGTTGTATTCGCTATCCACAATTCCATCCTTTATATATACGTTTGAGTGCATGCACCCATGCATATTTCTAAACATCTTATGAGAATGTCAAATGAAATAAAGAATATCACTCCTAATGTAGGTTAGGAGTAGACTTTTTTTCATACCTAATCGTTGCTGCAAATTTTAAATATGATAATAGAATTATAGAATGTCAAAAGAATAATCAAATGAACAATCATTTG
Organism: Spergularia bocconei; assembly: GCA_963457585.1. Taxonomy (NCBI): domain Eukaryota; kingdom Viridiplantae; phylum Streptophyta; class Magnoliopsida; order Caryophyllales; family Caryophyllaceae; genus Spergularia; species Spergularia bocconei. The sequence goes on along the minus strand of OY734943.1, from coordinate 21,735,732 downwards.
CACTTCTTGTTGTTTGTCCGGAATAAAATCAGCACTTACATTTGATATCTTAATTAATTATGTTGACGTACATACATATATATCTGGTTTAGTTTTATTAATAGCATTTAGAATGTCTTATTTCTAGCTAACTTGCAAATTTCAATTACAACAACCATAACCATATCTTCTCATCTGATCTTTAAATAATGTCTTACATGCATGTCCATGCATGTACATGGAGTTAGGTAGGCCAAGAGCCCATATTCGAGTTGATCGGAAATTTGCTTGTCGTTTGTTAAGGGTGTGAAAATATATATTGCTGATTTTGTACAACTGATGATATGTACGTAGACGGTAGAGAAATGGCCCTTCATCTATTCCTCTTAATTTTGGTAACACTACTTTATTTCTTTCTATTTGGTATGTTAATAGACACATGTAAACCTGAACACGACAACGCACGTGATTGAATATGATTCGGAAATTTGGAGCGAACAGATCCAAGTTGACCCGAGGTTTGTGAAACTTGTAAATATTACCAGGTTCTTTAGTTTTACCAATAGATAATCGATCAGTTCGCATGTGTATATGACTTCAATTCGAACATTGCATTCTCTACTTCATACTCGCACTAAATAGTAAAGAGGTTCAAATCCAAATCACTATATATTGCAATAAATGCAAATTAGACCCGAAAAACTAGGATCCATCATTATTTAATTGGCCTCGACCCAAAGTGACTCACCCCGACCCGAACGCTATCTAAATGACCTGTTTTCGAGGTCTAGACATAGAGTACTAATAAAGCACTACAACAAATTTGAGATATTAGAGGCTCAGAGAAGGATTGTGCAATACGCCAATAACAAATAGTACGTTCCACATATATATGAGAATGTACATAGATGAACATGGCGTTTTCGGCCAAATAGGACTGTACAACTACCATTCAAGTCCTCCTAGATTACATGACTGCTGTGGCGAGCATCCTACACACTTAGCTGAGCCTGCGTGAATCGAAGCACTGCTATGTTCGAGAACAGAAATCGCTCCAGCAGGTTCTTACATAAGTACCCTTCACCGTATATATACAGGCAAGTTAATAGGCCATTAGGCCTGATGACTAACTCATTATTATTAATTAGCTTCAAGTATCCATTAACGTCGCTTGTAAGCAGCTTTATAGAACATAGCATGTTTGAATCGATACAGAAATTCGGGTACCGGGACATCGAGCACCATGTAGAGCAGAGCTGTTGCGGAATTCTACAGATCGAATCTCAGGGGCAGTACTACAGTACATCCTAATTTAAGATTCACTATCTCAATAGCGGCCACACAGTCAGTTATTAAGTTTCAAAAATTTTAAAGTTACGTACCAAAGCGATGACTATCTCATTTTAACATAAACTCCCTCCGTAACACCTTTCTCACTGCTGTTGAATTGAACGTACCACACTGATAAACTAGATATGATTGATCGATGATAGACGAAAGTAATTTTTTTTTTTTTTTTTTGGAATTTCGGCGCCAATAGATAGAAATAAAACAAAGTTTTAAAGTTAATACAAACCAACAAGAAATAAAACAAAGAGTTATAACAAAGAACTACAACAAAGCAAGGAAATAAAATGAGTTACTCCGAAGAGGAGCTCCGGGCACCCGCTCCTCTAAATGGCATGAAAATATAGTTTTCATCAAAAAATTCCTTGACTTCATCATCAGGGACGCACAATTGAACAACTTGCACTACTACAATTGATGTCTATACCAGCGGGTTTTTTTCAATTACACAACGGTTAAAAACCGCTGTCTAATGGGGGTGCTGTATAATGTACTATGCCATTAGACAGCGGTTATAAACCGCTGTAAAATGTATTAGACAGCGGTTTTAAACCGCTGTATAATGTGTACATTAGACAGCGGTTTTATAGCGGTTTTTAACCGCTGTGATAGACTCTTTCTTATTTAAAAAAAATGGTTTCTGCTGGTGACTTCCATCAACAAAGGCCTGTTTTAGTGATAGACTAATACTTGGGACAACCTATAACAATTAGTGAAAGTGCTTCCAAAAAAGTGATCCATATAGTAGAAAGGAGTTTGTTATTACAAAGAAAAAAAAAACAATGTAGAATAAAGATCTACATCCAATAATGCTTTCATATGTCTATATCTTCACCATATATAGTTGAGCTCTTGACCATCTTCTAGCAATGACGTGAGTTATGACATGCACCCTCAACAATTGTCAAAATGTCAAGTGCCAACACACTTGAGACACCATTAAGCAATGTCGTCGCCTGAGAAAATGTCACATAGATCTATTAGACCCCGACGTAATGATACAATTAGTAAAATAAGCTCAGAAGACGAAAGGGCATGGGGCGTATTTGATAAGCTTAGAAGGTGAAATTAAAGGTACAATCTAATTGATTTAGCACATTCGAGTAAAATAACCCATCTCAAAACTAAACAAGTGACCCTTAACTCTAGATAGTCCTTGAATTCTACATGCTTTATGCTGCCTTAAGTACGCAAGCCTCATGAAGCATCCTTCCAAGACCAAAATTCCAACCTCATTCACAATTTCATCAATGCATGATGCATCATAAATTTTTACACCTGAACTTTATTTACAAACCAAAATCTCAAGTGACATTTCATAGAACATGTGATGAGCAGTTCCAGATTAGCTTCTTTACGCATAAACACACACTGTAACAACCCTAAATTTTCACAATATATTTTAAGGAAAATATAAGGTCGTTATGCCACAATTGACTCATAAAGCCAATTGCAAGGCAATACAACACAATTAACAAAACAAAATACGAATTATCCAAATTATCCAAAACAACAAAAGTAGCGTAGCGGAAGACTTATGTCAAAGTTTACAAGTTCCAAAATACAAAACCAAAACCAAACTAAAAATTCAAACATCATAAAATGGTTATTTATTTATTTAATCCCCATATGCATGCAGCGAGTCCAAGGCACGCAATCCAAGACACGAACTCCTTAATCACACCTGTCAACTGTGCCGTCAAAGAACGACACAGGCCCCAGAATAGGGTAGGGAGCAAACCCAAACAAATAGAACGTCAGCAAAGGCTGAGTAGAACTCAATAAGCAAAAATAGGAAACGATAGAGTTCAACAATAAACCAAGAATCGAATAAACGAAATACTTTCCAAAACCGCACTAACATGTGCTAACTATCCTAATGGGTAGCCTACTACGGTCAACCCATAATTGGTAGGGTCCTACCCCATACCAAACCACTACTAGAGCCCAAGAAACCACCCTAAAGAACTCGAGTGTGCACACCCCTCACATGAGGGCCAGTAGGACTATCCGTTCATGGAGGAAGTTCTATTAGGTAACTGGTAGCTAATCCAGTTATAAAGTTACCTTGATCAGAGGTATACACATGACGAATTTCACTAAGGAAACCGTCGCTCTAGAGGGCACAACCAAAAGGTTTCAAACTCCAAATCCATTTACATATGAAATATACTTTCCATGAACATTCCAAAATTATAATTCCAAATCCATAAATATTGAACGATATATAAATACCATAAGGAAATAGACGTATGAAATATAAGAATTCTGAATATGATATATACATATATATGAATATATTTGAATATATATAGAATACGAAAATCATGCTCAAGCTCGTGAATAAGGACGTTGGCGTTCTTACCTTGAATTGCTAAAAAACTTTCTCTTAGTCTCAAAACTCTAAGAATTCAACCTCGTCGAACCCACAAGCTACAAGATGACAAACGTATACCAAATCATTTTACAGCTCAATTAAAAACCCACAATAAAGTCGACGACAATCCTTAAGCACATAACTCATTCGTTATGAATCCAATTAACCCAACCTTAACTCATTTCAAGACATATACTTTCAAACCAACCTCAAACCAAAACGTCAGATTTCCGAATTAATCCAAATTAAACTATACAAAATCAACCATACTTCCTTATAACATACGTATGCTTCACCAATCAAGAATTATGTAATCCTCACTGACATCATGAGCAACAATCAGCAAGCTAATTAACCTTCATTTCACATTTTTAAGCCCCACGTTTTTCACCTCTTAACCATTAATCAAATCAACACAAGTTTTACCAAATTATCGAATAGAAACACACCTAAAACCACCCTATACACCCAACAGCCCTAACTTCAATCAATCAACAGATTAACCACAACAAAACATCAATGAAAAATCCCATAAATCATCAACAATCCCATAATCGAAAACCCCAAAATCAAATATCATCACTTTTATACAAAATCATCAAAACAATTGATAGAAGTTTATAAACAATTACCCAACTCATATAAACCAAAAATCAAGAATTATAATCTCACATAAAAACATTTATAAAGCCACAAAATCGCAAACACAAAACCAATCTCATAAATTTGATAGAAAACGTGATTTCAATTGAAAATTAAAACTTAGAATTTAAGAGTAGAAATTATACCAAATTGGTGTCAAAACAAAGAGGAAGGAGGATGGAGAAGACGCCGGCGGAAAATGGACGGAAACCGTGGCCGGACGACGGCAAAACGCGGGTGGCCGACGATGTTTGCGCGCGGAAAAACAGAGGAGAACAGAGGACGCGCGGAATTGAGGCGACGGCGAAGACGACGATGCAGACTGGTTGCGCGGTGGCTAGAAAGGCCAGAGACGATGGCCGGGCGACGTGGGTCGTCGCCGGCGATCGGAAAATTGGACTGGAAGTCCGATGGTCGCGCGGAATTAGAAAGGGCTGATTCCTTTTCTTTTGTTTCTGTGTTTTACGTATAAAATGGATGGTAAGGACAATCTATTTGTCCCATTGTGTTATATATGGTAATAGAGTGAAGTAGAATATATTTGTAATTTACTTATTAAGTTTATTTTGAAAATAAAATGATTTAATTTATAAATCCAAAATCCAATAAGATTATTTGATAAATAGTTAAAATAAATATTTTAACAAATTAAAACCCTTTAAGTATCCCAAAAATAGTAACACCCAATTACTAAAAATCCCGAAAAATACGGGGTGTTACACACACGAAGTCATGATCACCGTGATTGCAAACTTAAATCAAGTAAGAAAGGAATTATCACCTCAAGAAATGACTCAATGACCAATCTAATCTTAAACCAAGCTCACAAAATGAATATAAGAAAACAAATTGAGCAGCAAGTTTTTTTATTAAAAGAAACATTCATACCCTACCTAATTCACAAGTCTATCAGTGCATAAGAATTGGCCAGAGGCACGAGATGGATTCACAAGCAATGATTAAGTAAAAGCCGTTTTAACTGAAAGCACATAGCATAGATTCATGACATTCACTCCAACACGGTCTGATGGACATTTATTAGTGTGAAGATTATTGGTCTAAAGGTAGAAGAGAGACCTACTAACCTCATATAAAAAGCACTAATAGTTCTGTCCAAAGATTGGAATATAAGTACAATATAGAGCTAGATAGCCGAAAAACCCAGGTCATACAAACAGTGCAATACTTAAATATATGCCATGCTCCTCATACTTCTAAAAGACAAGATTTTCAGATAGTACTAGCTAGTATACAAAAGCAAACACCATTTCTATAAGTCCGTTTCTAGGAAACCAAAATCATGCTATCACTTGCCAGTTGCCACAACCCAACTTTATCTCGTTACACTAGCAGCTTTTACATCATTTAAGAGGCAAAATTCCCCATCCTTGAAAGTACTTACAGAGACCTTGCTCAAAAAGAGAAGGAAAAAAAAGTCTTAATAGAAGAATTCTTAAGTATGGATCAACCGTAGGTATAAATCAGTTACTTCCTAGATAAACTTACACAAGACATTAATATCAGTGAGCAATGGGCATAAATAATAATTAAGGCAGAAAATAGAATGTCTTACAGCATTATGTTGTTTGATTAAACTAACGTGAACTCGTCAAGATATGAGCAAATTGTGAAATGTATATATGACTTTGCTAATGTATATCTACACATTAGCAAAGTCATATATACATTTCACAATTTGCTCATATCAAGTCATATATGAAAGAGTGTGATACACTCTCTACTTAATTGACAAAAAAAGGTTGAACACACTCTTTCATTTTATCACACCATTTAACACCATAAGGCATTTAGTACCAAATCATGAATTCACAAGTGATACTCTTAAGTCTTAAGAGATTAAAATCTTTCTTCAAACATTAATACAAAAGTGAGTCATAGTTCACCGTAAGGAATAAGACTCCCATATAACTAGCTCGCACCAAAAACTAGTGACCAACCCATACCTGTTTGGCTGTTCCTTGTTAGCTCTATCAAGTTCAGATATCAGAGTAGATTGGTGACAAACATAATGTCCAAATAGCAAAATGTCCTACCCAAACGAAACATCACCCAGCCACATATAGCAACAACGCTACTTTATAGCGTCCCCAAAGAAATAGACAATAACACCCAAAGCATTCATTTTTCAGGATATATTTCTACATCATTCTAGTTTTTTAAGAGCTAAAATTTCTTCAAATCAACAAAAAGCAAGAATATGTTAAGAAATGTTAACACTCCAAACCCTAATTACGGATAGATAAGCCAAAATCAAAATAAAACCCAAATTAGATAGCTTACTTTAGAGCTTCTTGTCCATATATCTGCAAATTTGGGGCAAACAAATGGCGAAATAGAAATACATCTGCAAAATTGGGGTAAGTAATTGCTTAATTTTTAAGTTTAAATGATTACCAATTAGATCTATTGAAACAAATTAAACAAGGGGGTCTACTAGAGAGAGAAGGGCACATGGAGATACCTGACCGGCATATGCTAGAAGAGGAAGACGATGGCGGTGTGGCTGCCGGAATCCGGAGAATAATGTGGAACCCAGAGAGGGGGAAGCAGAATTTGGAACCCAGAAGAAGAACCCTATTTTTTTTTTGGGTTGTAGTTAGCTTCGAAGAAATGAAGCTTCGAGTATGTGAAGGGCAATTTTTTTTTTTTTTTTTTTTTTTTTTTTAATGAAAACCGCTGTCTATTAGCCTTAAACCGCTGTCTAATGTCAAACATATCACTACGTTTTAAAACCGCTGTATAATCACAAAAAATCGCTGTCTAAAGTCTTACATACAACCGCGGTTCAAAACCGCTGTCTATTGAGTGCTGTATAAAGCACAAAATGGCGTAGTGTTGGTGAATGTCCAACGTCTTTCTCGCCTTTCTTGCCAAAATATTAGCCATACCATTATCTTTACGGCCGATGAAATCCAAGGTGATCCCATTTAGCCCAATCAGCAACTCCCTGCAAAGACTATAGAAGTTAGAGAGTTTATCTTTCGGCTCATTTTTGTCGTTCACGCCAAGAACCGCAAGCTGACAACCCGAGAGGATCGATAAGCTGCTAATATCCATTTCCTTGATCCAACTCAAAGCTAGGTGAATTCCCGTCACTTCAGCCGTAGTCGCATCCGGACAAGGTAAACAAGAGCATCTCCCAGCTAACCATTTGCCTTCCACATCTAACATACAACAAGCCAACCCAGCAATGGCATCAGTGTGATCAAATGAAGCATCAATAAACATGACATTGGTGGCAAAAGGTGGTCTGAGAGGGGTATATGGTGGCATGATGGTTAGGTGGGCGAGGTTTCGTTGAGAAACAGAGGTGGAAAATGCTGAAGTTTGTTTTTGGGAGATAGTAACAGTAGCATTAGTCGAAACATCAACTAATTCAAAGACCCAGGAGTTACGTCTTTTCCAGAGGTTCCAACAACGATAAGCAAAAAGAGTAGACCAATTTGGATCGTTTTTGGAAGAGAGATTGGTGAGAATCCAATCCTAAACATCATCGGTATTCAAAAAAATATTTTTCACAACACGGATATCCAACCAAATTTCAGCAGCTGTAACACAATCCTTAAGCACATGCATAGCATTCTCGGGATTACTCGGGCAAAAAGTGCAAAAGTCATTAGAACAAATGTGTCTTTGAGCCAAACCCGCTCTTGTGGGGAGCCTGTCCTACATAGCGAACCAAAGAAAATTTTTTATTTTTGGAGGGCAAAGAGTTTTCCAAATAATATTCTAATTAGAATCACAACCAGCAAAACCAAAAGACTTATTCCAGATTTTGTTATAAATGGTTTTTGTATCAAAAAAGTTTCCCAAAGTAACCCCACAACACAAAGTATCTTGACCAACAGAGGACAGAAGGGTCCCATAGATAACATTGACAGTCCTATTATAAAAAAACACAAAAAGATCCACATCTAAATCTGTCATGACATTCTTAACATACAAATCAATAGCATTTGAAGGGAGGGGGCCGGTGAACAAAGCACGAAGCGTACCAGCAGCACTCCGGTCATCATCCCAGAATCTTACACTATCCCCCGTACCCATACTCCAAGTAGTGTTCTCAATGAAAAGATCCCAGCCAAGACCAAGCCCCTGCCAAATGTGTGACCCATTTTTGAAGGCTGTGGGAGACGCACGATTATTCGATCACATACTTAGCAAAGAGAACGTCAGACGCTAAGTTAGTTTTGGAAAGGAAACTCCAGCACAATTTCATTTTCAGCACGATGTTCATGATTTTGCAAGATCTAATACCTAGCCCACCCGAGCTCATAGGACCACACAAGGCATCCCAAGACAACCAATGTAATTTGTTATGGTCACCATTTTTCCCCCAAAAGAAATTAGCACAAGTTTGGTCAAGTTTTGCTATAAGCCAAGAGGGAAATTTGATAACCTGCATGTTATACCAAGGGATAGAAGTGAGGGTGGATTTGATCAAACAGCCCGACCCGCCTTAGAAAGCAAGCTCGTTTTCCAATTAGCCAACTTGTGGTTCACTTTTTCAAGAATGGATATGAGCTTGTTCTTTGTTGGCCGATTACCACCAAGAGGAAAACCAAGGTACGAGCGAGCCTAGGTCTTTACTACTCTTCACATTAAGACAATCATTAATGTGAAGACGAAAGTAATTTAGACAATCGTTATTTACACTCCAATTTCGACTCAAATCAAAACACAATTAATCTTGCATAAACAATACCTATGAATCATGTCTGAGTCTACCACTTCAACACCTCCATCACATCACATTTGCATGACCAGTACACTCATCACTCAAAATTATCAGGATCAATTATCATGACCATTTTCTTATTTCGGAAAAAACATGAACATTTTTTATCACATTTAGAAAAGAAAAAAAAAACATTCACAGTGGATGGCACAACTGGCGAGCCTACTACATGCACGTTATATATCAAGAAATGATCAAGAATGTTGACGATTCATGGTACATTTACGTGCACCTGATCACAACATCATTCATATCATCCACATGATTTGATCATGTTATATCATATATTATAGAAGCACGATTGTATCGTTCTGAAAATTAAAAGAATTGACTCAAGTAATGTTGCTAATCAAGAATTAAATAATCTACTTAGAAAACAACCAGCAAAGCTCTAAATCCTGCCATTCTTCACGACCACAACCTTAGAAAATCATCAATGATAGATCCATCATTTTCCAAGCAAGTGGAATCATTCCTAAATTTACTACTGCTTACTAAAGCTACTTAATTACTGCATTCCTCTGCATATGATTCTACTTCCGAACCTCTACAATAACGTACCAATTCATCGTTAAACAATCACAGTCGATCATCAAGATTCAAGACACAACCACCAAAATTCGCAACATCAAAACTCACTCAAATTTCTAGCGCTCAAGCTAAGAACAATACATCCCTTTCAACCCTGCATGCTTCACAAAAATTCCAGTAGTGTATCGATCGAAATTATACGACAAGGTTAGCGCTCTCAAGAAACGCGAAATCATAACACCAATAAAAAAACCTAAGAACGTAACGAAGCAAATAATCAAGAAACGACCAAGATAATTGTACTGTCTAACGAAAATATCAGTACTCTGATCTAATGCTCATCAGTGATTTCGAACCGAATATTACATACACCTTATTATCCGCATAATACCACATGATCAGATCATACGTAGACGATCGTCATTCCATATACTACCCTTACACCTTATTATTCGCATTATCCTAATTAATATGAGTTCAACAAACGAATGCTAACTAAAACAAGAAACGTCACTAACAAGAATCATCAGTACAGTCCTTCTGCAAACCATACAAACAACCAGAAAACATCTGATAAATATCACCGTTGTCAGCAACACAATCTGCCCGAAGCCTGAAGAACAAGTGACACGTAAGCAGACTGTCGGACCCGGCCGTGTGAGAGGTACCGACGACTCGTGGGACATGGAGATCACTGGCCATTTTGTTCAGCCCGCCTTTCTGCCCACGTTTCTCCCCCATGTACTTGGTGTCGTACACATCGTAGCCGAAGTAAATCCGGACCAACTCGTGGAACTCAGCGAGTCGACTCGGCAACGGATCCTCATGAATCAGGATCTTCAGAATGTACCCGAAATCGTACTTGCAGTCATACGTCACCCAGGTGACGTTATCATTAAGCACCAACCTTGCTCTCAGCATCAAAACAGCCAAATCCGACAAGTCAACGCCTTCTTCAACGAACCTTGGGTAGTCAATGCCTTGACCTCGTAAAAAGTCAACGCTTCCCTGATTGCGTGGGGCGTCACTTGAAGGGTCAAAGTTCTTGAAGTTAAACTGCCAAATGTAAGAATTTACAGGAGAACCCAACGTTGGTAAATTCCCATCCACGTCGGAAAGAGTTAATCCTAGCTGGATCATGTTCTTCAACTCGTCAACGTTACGCTTCAGCTTACGGTAGGCTTCGTCCGGCTTGTCTTCGGGTTTTATCTGGTCAAGTGCGCCGGGAAATTCAGTATCCATGGAAATGAACGGAAAGTCGTCGATAATTTCGCGGATTGTTCCGAACTCTTCGTCCAAATTCCGAGCCCATACATCTCGAATGATAACCACCATTGTATCAAAATAATTCAACGAACTTCTTTCTTGATAATATTATTGTTATTTTTATTACTACTACTATCAATAATATTATTGTTGAATGTAATAAAGATTAGGGTATGAATGTATGATGATGATGAAGGTGATTATAAAGATAGTTAAAGATTGTTAGAAGATTAGGGGAAAAGTACGTAGGGTTTAAGGAGTTTGTATAAATTAAACAGAATAAATCGGGCTTATTATTATTACGTATGTATGATAAAGATTATAGTATGTATGTAATTATGTCTGAATATGGTTATGGTGATGATGAGTAATATATAAGATGGTTGAAGAAGAGAGGGTGAAAGAGGATGGGGATTTATATAATAAAGGAGATCGAAGCGGGAAAAAACTTGGTAAGGTTTAACCGTTTAAATGGGGTCGTTGGTAATCAGTTGCCAGTTACATTGGCGGTTACTTTATCTAGTTCAATTCGGAATTACTAGAAATAAAAAATAAGAATGAAAACAGAAACTTGGATATAACTAAATCTACTAGGTCGTTTATACTTTAATAGGTATATATTGCGTAGTATTAACTTGCTAATTGGTTGTTGACGAACTAGTAACTTAGTTAAGGTATTGCATGGATAAGTGTATTATTTTAAGGGTGTGGTCGCATGGATAAATGTCCACCGTTATATACAAGTACTACTAAGTGTATAAAAATTTAAAATCCAAACAGATCAATTTGACTGTACGTGTTGGTGTATAATTATGATTAGGTGACTCTTTCTTAAAATGGCAAGTTGTCCGCTACAGTTCCAAGATTTACGATTTTTACCTAGACGTTGTCATGAGAGAACAATATGATAGTTACAATAAGAACAGTAAAGATCCTGATCTAATTATAGTATGAAGTTGTCATAGACAGGCAAATGCAACGCCTTTTCATGAACCGTTGCATTAGACTAGTTGCATTAGTTAATTAATGTAGTAGTGTAATAATCTTAAGTAGTTGTGGAGCAAGATGTGTTAGTTGATGAAGTACGTCGTAACGGCTGTAATAAGGTTGATTAAACCTCCTAATTTGCGTCCAACACATGGTTTCTATATATTGCACTAGTTCATTGTGCGTATACATTATGTTCTCAAGATCATCATTCTTTGAAATTCCTCAGGACGTAATCATTTTTTAAGCAACTCATTTCAGCTCACGTTCTTGCTAGCGCCGAATTTCCAAAAACAAAAGAAAATTAAATAAAATTAAGAAACAATCGTACACCACTTTTTACTCACATTAGCACTCCAAAAAATGATCAATTTGGCTCAGATTCACTCACATACACATACAAACATCATTTATTTACACTCAAACTTCGCTCAAACTAATTAACTTTAATTTTATTTGATTCAACAATTACATTCTATCAAATTATTAGTACACCACCTAGACACTCAAGAACCACGCAAGAAATCAAAAACCGTATGCATGCAATAAAACCTTTAATCGCACAAAATAACACGCATAACCGCCAATAATCAACGTAACACCTAACCCGACTTTCTTAAGAAACGGACCAAGACATACATACGAGCATCGTCGTAGTAAATAATCAAGAACGAAACCAAGATCGATAATTGTATAAAGAAAAAATCAGTACTACTTCAATGCTTAGTATTAATATTGTATGTCGACAAGAATTACACCATATTATCCGCATAACACCACATGATCAAATCATACGTAGATGATCATCATCTCATGTATCACATTATCGTACCAATTAAACCTAATTAATATGAGTTCAACAAAACAAATGCAAACTAACTAACTACTAAAACAAGAAGTGTCACTAACAAGAATTATCAGTACGTAGTTATCCTGATAAAACATTCAAACAACCAGCATAAGCCTGCAAATCGTTGCGGTCATCAGCAAAAACCTCAGTACCCCAAATCCTCAAGAACAAGTGCCACGTTAGCAGACTATCCGACCCGGCTGTGTGGGAGGTACCGACGGCCCGCGGAACTCCGAGTAGGTCGGCCATACCCTCCAGCCCGCCGTGCAGCGGTGGATTGCGTTTAAGCGACATGTACTTGATATCGTAGACCTCAGTGCCAAAGTATAAATAGACGTCGTCGAGGAACGCGGCGAGTTGACTCGGCAGGTCCTTCTGAGTCAGGATCTTGAGCAGGTACCCGAAATCGGACTTGCTCTCAAAAGCAAACCACCTCATCGTGACGTCATGTGGAGCCCGAAGAATCAGACCTGATTGCATCATCAACTTAGCGAATTCTTTCGAGTCAATGCCACTTGTACGATGCTCCGGAAAGTCAATGCCCTGGGCAGCCAAGAAGTCAATGCTGTCCGGGTTGTTTCTGTCTTCGGCCGGGTCAAAGAGGAAGTTAAACTGCCAGATGTAAGAATGTTCCGTAGAATCCAACGTCGGTAAATTGCCATTACTGTCTGAAAGAGTTATTCCGAGCTGGATGATCTTCGTCTCGTCAACGTTACGCTTCAAGGCAGCGTAGACGCCGTCCGGGGTCGTTGATGCAGGATAGTAAATTGTTCCCGGGAATTCGGTGTCGAACGAGACGAAAGGGAAGTCGTCGACGATATCGCGGATACGGATGAATTCTTCGTCGAGATTGTCGGACCACACATCTCGAACTATGATTCCCATTGTACGTATTGCTCACTATAACTTCTTGATAATATTATTATTATTGTCGATAATATTATTATTGTTGAATGTAGTAACAAAGATTATTATTAGAGTATGATGATTATGTATGAAGATTATAATTAGAGGATGGAGAAATTAAAGAATACGTACGTGTAGTACAGTAGGGTTTAAGAAGTTGATATAAACAGAGGAAATGGGTATTAATATTATTAATAATATTATTATTTGTTATGATAAAGATTATAGTATGTATGTAATTATGTATGATGGTTATGGTGATGATGAGTAATATATAAGTTGGTTGAAGAAGAGATCAGAAATTAAAGAAGGAGAAGGGGTTTATATATATAAGGAAATGAAAGCGGGAAAATATTGGATGGGGTTTATTAACCGTTTAAGTGGCGTCGTTGATAATCAGTTGGACTAGCTTGGCGGTTAGTCTTTCTTGTTTATATAACAGAAAAAGTGTCGATCATGATTTCTTGAATTCGTTATTTCAGTTGAGATTAATTAACTAACTGTGTCATAAATCTACTGGGTAAATATATGTAGTAGGTGGTTTCGGTAGATGGTTTACGTTGAAGTATAAGACCATTGTGGGTGTCTTAACTATCAGTCTAGATTTTTTGCTCGGTTGGTTATCTAACAGTTTACGACTTGACGACGTATTGCGTGGATAAGTGTATTATGATTTACGAGAGGTTCAAATCCGCAATGAATTAATTTGTTTTATTGTCTAACCGTCTACATGAAATACAAAATGATAGTTATAATTGTAGGGGATATATAATACTACTCCGAACAGATCAGAGGAGCAGTTGGAGGTTGTTAGAGTCCAAGCACGTTACAAGGTGGTCAATACTAACTGGATGCAGACTCAAAACGGTTACAACTACCTAGAGAAATGAAGTTTGTCGTGTAACTAACTCTCGATGTAATACAGAGTAGTTTGTTACTTGGCTCATCTACAAGATGAAATGTAAGATGATTTTCATTATGATGAAATATATAACACAGATACATTGGAGATTCAATTGAATACTCTTGTACTAAATTCTCTCAAACTCATCATTTAATAACAATAATATAATATAATACCAAATTTGCGGGTTGGGTATCCGTTGCTGTTTTCTTTTCTTGAATTTGAGTTGGGCCGGATATACAAGCACATTCTGCCGCCGGCCCAAGCCCTCTAAAAAAAAAAAAACTCAAAATTGTTAAAAACTCGAAAGGGGAAATACAGACCTAGAACCACAACAAAATCGAGTTTCCTGAACCTTCCAGACAAGCAGTATGTCAATGTTGTGCCGCCGCGTGTTGATTCCCGGTGCAGCTAAGGGTGGATGGTGTCGAAGCTTGTGCTCTAAGATTCGACCTGGAAAGTCGATTGAAGAGTTAGCACCTGGATTAGACTGGAACCACTGGCTCATCGTCACTGAACCTCTCGATAAGGGCGCCACCCGCAATCAGATCATCGACAATTATGTCAAAACCCTTGCTACTGCTGTTGGCAGGTTTGCTTCTTTATTTAATTATCATTGATTTCTTTTTTTTTTGTTCATAATTGTGTTATTTACTACCTACTACCATGATGCTTTTGTATATTATTATTCAGCGAGGAGGAGGCAAGGAAGAGGATTTACTCGGTATGTACCCAACATTACTCACAATTCGGAGCAATTATAACCGAGGACCTCACTCCTAAACTTAAAGGTATTAAATTTCCCCTCTAATTAGATTAATACCACTCCGTCCCAAATTAAACTTCCCATGAAATAGTGTTATGTGAGAGGATTTCAAATTCCATGACAAGTTTAATTTGAGACGGCGTGGTACAATTTAACTTCGTTTTGCCTCTTGTAAATTTAACTCCCACAAGTATTGATTGAAGATAAATGATTAAAATCTGGGTTTACAATTATTTGGATTTTCAACTATGGCAGGAGGTGTTCAAGGTTTTTTTTTTTTTTTTTTTTTTTTTTTAATAGGGTTGCGTAGTTATCTGGTTGATCAATTGAAAAACCGATAAAGTTTATGCATTTGTTGGTGAAATATGAGGAGATATTGAATTTATTTTGTGAAATTATTCACAAAATAGGAAAGATGTGGGGGTCAATTACTCCAATCAATATTTATATAGCCCCAAACATATGGGGCTAGTATATCACTATCGCCTTTCACGGTAAATGGAAATATATTTAAAAACGTTAATTGTGAATCCTTCAAACCAAACAATGATAAAGCTACAAGCATCATGTACCAAAGTGGGTTGATTACGTGAGTTCCATATGGTGTGTGGTGACTGAAAAATGATAAGTAACTAGAGGAGTAACATTATGTATAATATTAGATTCTGGGGTACAAATGGGGGTGCAGCTGTGCGTGCCCCTATGCATTACCAGCTTTGCATCTTAGGCACTTCAGGCCGGGGCCTCCCCCCCCCTCCGGGTTTCGAAATATTACTGCCTTGTTGATCTTATATATCGCATAAACTGCTTTGGCTCAGTGGTTTCTCCCCCCCCCCCCCCCTGATTTTTATGATGTAATGGAAAGGTCTTGAGTGTTTCCATCTCCAATGGAGCCAAAGACTAATGATTCTTTGGCTTTGCGATATAATTGAATAAAAAAAAATGGCTCATGAAAATGGCTAGGCTTCTTACTTTGGTCTTGAGTTCGAATCTTGCCCCCCCCCCCCCCCTTTTCTCCACCCAAGCTTCGCCACTGTTAATTCGGGGTGTTCTTATGCACTGAGTTGGTTTTTTATTTCTTGGCCTGTTTGTAGCATTGCCGAATGTTCGTTTTGTCCTTCCTGATTCATATGAGAATCCCAAGACCAAGAGTTATGGAGGTAAAACCTGTGTCAGTTTTCTATTTTCATTGGTAAATTCATTCATTATTCGTTTTCACCTTAGGAAATTTGATTGTGTTGTCAACATTGCTTGTCATCTCTGATTAGGTGAACCTTTCATTAATGGTGAGGCTGCCCCCTACGATCCCAAGTACTACGAGTATTACCTTAAGCACCTCCAGAATATCCGACATAACCATGTGAGGCGGTACTATCCTGATCCTTCTACAAGCACCTCTTAAGTTGTGGAGCAAGATGCATCATGCTGTGTTTGATGGATGTAACGGCCTACCTAGTTATGTAATTGCAAAGCATCCTAGTAACACGTGTGATCACCTAGTTTTTTTTTTCTTTTTTTTTTCTTTTTTTTTTTTTTTGGTACAAAGGAGCAGCTAGTGCTGCGGGGGTGAGGGTATGTATGAGGATTTGAACGCGGGACAACCCCCAGGCAGGTTGAGTTCCTAACATAATCTTTCTAGTTATTGTAATAGTGTGCATTTGGCTTGTTGAACTTGAAGTCATTATCTTTCTAGTGTAGTTGTAATAAGGCCACTGATACATAATGGCGGTTTCCGCGTGTAGTGTATCAATGTTGTTCCAAGTACTAGATGTATGATATATGAATGAGCCGGACTGGCTAATGTTTGTTCTGGGGTTGTGCAAATAATTGTTCTAGTGGTGTACAAATATAGCCGAACCATTTGGTCAGTTAAAACTTAACCCAAAGGAGGTTGTTCCTTTCGTTTTAGTAGGAGGCAGCTTATAGTTGGATAAAGCTGTGTTGAGCTGCATAGTTTGCTTTTCGTGCAATGCCCTATTTGGTGCCTGTAGTAGGATAGTTTGTCCTGTAATATCAAGCTCTTCCCAACATTCTTACAGTTCACACTCTCACCAAAGATGGCAGTTGCAAAATAGATGTTTAGCCTCCTAAAATAAATCTGAATTGTACTCTAGGTAGAGAATTTGGTTCCCAGACATGCAGAAGCAGAAGTGTACATTTTTGCCGGGAATCATGACCTTGTCCATAACATGGGGAAACCTTTGTTAAAGCACATAGCTCGCTACATTGGAGATCAGCTAGCCTAAACTGCAAAACCCTACCGTATAAAGAGCAATTGTAACACAACTAATGCAACGGGTATGACTTGTATGGAGGATTATGGAGTATTCCGGATAATTTCGGGTTAAGGAATATTATGTGTTAGGAATATGTTATGTGATAGGTTTCGTAAGGGTTGAGTCATGTAATAGTATAAATAGGGTTTTACCCCAAGGTCATTGTAAGCAAGTTATTATTACGGAATTTTATTGAGTTTATGAGTTTCCCAAATTGCGTGTGTTACGATTCTATTATGGTATCAGAGCCTCTTTCCTAGAGGACTCTAAACGTGGCTTCCGGTGCCTGCCGGTGGGCATGGGATCCATAATGCCTGCCGGCGGAATTTCGTAGTTTGACGGAATTTCGTTGTTCGTCGGAGTTATGTTCGTGGTCTTGTGTTTTAGGGTTTTGTTATTCGATTTAGGAGTATTAATATTTGTTAATTTAAAAGTCTTATATCGTAATATTTGTGTTTGAATAAAGCCCCCTTCTTTTGTTGTTCGGGTTGTTATGAGGTCGAGATGGTGGTGATTGATCAAAAGTTTTGAAGTACGTTTTGAGCATGGATCGATTAGTTAAATTGTTCGCCGCTAATTTGTTGACTTATTGGTGCGTTTCCTTGGCTTTATTGGCCAAAGTGTTTGGTGTTGCTGCAGGGAGCTACACGTTTGCATGCTCAGGAATTTTTGGTGAGTATGATTAACTTGTTGGCAATTTATGGGGTTGTTTTTGGTGCGTTTTCATGGTTGAGTATTGGGTATTATGTACTGTTGTGGTCTTTGTGTTGTCGTTCGTTATTGGTTGATGTTTGTGAGAACACTCTTTTGAAATTTTGGTGGATTATGTGTGATGATTTTAGGCCGATCAAGAAATGGGGAGTGCCCCTACCAGTCATGTCTGCTATTTTCAGGTGGAGTGATATGACGACTTCACGTGTTGAGACCATGTTTATTCATGGTATTTATTTTCGGTTCTTTTTATATGGAGTTGATAATGGTCGCTTCATGATTTGTGAGACCATGGTGATATCATGGTTCCCTTGTATCTGGCGTTTAGTGGTGAAGTTGATTATTGGCGATTCGTGGTGATTTACGGGACTTTTTGAGTGTTCTTTGGATGACGTTCGAGTGGGTTCGAAAGAATGGCGTTTTGCGACGACGACGATCAACGTGCTGGATTTGAAGATTTGAATATCTCGACGGAGTTATTTTGTTTCCTTATCGTTTTGGCAAACTCATTGTAATTTTAGTCAAATTACCATGAGTTTGAGGGGGGGGGGGTAATGGAGGATTATGGAGTATTCCGGATAATTCCGGGTTAAGGAATATTATGTGTTAGGAATATGATATGTGATAGGTTTCGTAAGGGTTAAGTCATGTAATAGCATAAATAGGGTTTTACCCCAATGTCATTGTAAGCAAGTTATTATTACAGAATTATATTGAGTTTATGAGTTTCCCAAATTGTGTGTGTTACGATTCTATTAACTTGGATCGTTGCAATAGTCAACCTTTGTTACACTAGACTAAGTGGTCGTTTTGTTTCATACGGGAATTCGCAATGCCCATGAAGTTCCACTTCCTAGGTTGTAGAAATTCACATGAATTTTCTCAAAATTGTTTGGTTGCATGTAGGAATTGAATTCCCACATGAATTGTCAATTATCAAGGCGGGGCTAGGTAAACCAATTCCTCCATTTTGTAAGAATCGGAATTTCCCATGATTTCTCAATTCCCATAATTTTATGCAACCAAACAATTCTAAAGAATTCCCATGAATTTAAGTGGCAACCAAACGACCACTAAGCAAATGTAACGGGTTTTAAATTTAGACTTGAAATCACATCTAATGCAACACTACCGTTGCAATAGCCAATACACGTTGCAATATCTCTGAGCAAATGAAACGTCAGAAGGAAAAAAAATAAAAGAAAAAATATGAATCTTTAAAAAACTCAAGTGAAGAAAAATGTACCACTTCCCCTCTTTATCTTCTTCTATTCTTCTCTCTCCTCCCCCATCTCCTCCCAAAATACTCGCCAGACTTCAATCCGTTCTCCGTTCGTCGGATTAAACACTCAAAATCCCCAATTTACACCACTTTTACAATTTCCGCTCAATCAATATTGCTCAAAATCCCCAATTTGCTCTGATTAGGGTTTTGCGTGCGTCCTTAAAAATGGGATTGTTTCTGGATAATTCCCAATCCCATCTTGCTTCAGGTAAACTCAATTAAAATTTCTCTATCTTTAATTTGTGTTATATTTCGCGTTTTCACTTTTTGTAACACCCCGACTCATCGACTGAGTCGAAAGTAGTCACCTATGGCAGCTCGCCAGGCTGTGGGCTGACCTCACAGATAAACACGGGTCCTTTCGCCACATTTTAACCTTATTTGTGCGCACCCTGGGAACTTCCCAGGAGGTCACTCATCCTGAAATTGCTCTCAGTCAAGCACGCTTAACTGTGGAATTCTTATTAGATGGGGTTCTTAAAAGGAAAGTCGACTTTGTTGGTATGAGTAGCACTATCAATCCATTTAAGCACATCATATGAGCCGTTAATCTCCTAGGAAACTCCTCTGAAATCTAGGGTATTACACTTGTTGCATTACATTGAACTTGGGAATAAAGAGGGCCTGCTATAGTAGTTTACTTGTCGTTTCTGAACTGTAGTTAAGGATCGAAACTCCAGGGTGTTCATAGGAGTTTAATATTATTTCCATCGAAGATGTTATACGTTAGTGCTGCAATGTCACGAGATTGATTGATAGTTTTATGAGTGTATGTAGAGGAGGTTTCTCCATCATGGCTTTTAAGTAATGGCTTATCTTAAGAAATATCTCCAACAACTACAGATGTTGGTGGTAGGAAACTTGCTTATGACCTTGTCAGGTTTTCGACAACGTTATAAAGCCGCTATGGTTATCAGGGTTGGAATTATATCGTTTTAGCTGGAAATCATGACTAAACCAGCGAGCCTTTCATTGCCAAGTACCAAGCACGCGTGTCATTCGATTTTTGTTGTCATTGAAACTCATTATCCCATTTTCTCATATAACGCAGAAGATATGTTTACCATGACTGTCCAAAGTTAAGAGTCTTGTCAATTAGAACAAGGGGACATTTAGCTAAACAATACTTGTGAAACTAGTCTTCCACTACCATCTTTAGCAACTAATGTATTTAAGTCATACCAAAAGGAATTCCCAAGCGAAAGGTGAACTCATCCACAAGACCACATCAACAATCCCTCTAGTTTAGTTATTCATGTCTCCCAAAAGCCCTAATAATTTGCGCTAACAAAAACACACAAAAGCTGCACTTCAACATACATAGCCCCAATTTAGTGACAGCCTGTAACCTTCCCAATAGAGCCACGTGTAAAACTATTTGACAACCCGATCTCATGTTTAGGAGCGGGATTCCGCCAAGAACGACGTCAAAAATCAAATGACTACCGGGCCTGCAAACATATTCTTTTGGAGTTCGGAATGAAAGGGGGACAACTACAACAGTGAAACAAGGTATTTTTCAGGAGTATGATCAATGAACTTCTACTCAAAGTCGAGAGTACTTAGAGCTGTAAGCAAAAGAAGGCAGTTCAAAGTAGAGAGTGCGTAAGGGAGAAGAAGCACATGCTCGACTCCTGGAGAGTCAGAAAAGCTATTGGAAGTAAGTGGATATACAAGGTTAAATATCAACCAGATGGGTCTTTAGAAAGGTGTAAGGCTCGGCTAGTCATACAAGGATGTAGACAAAGGGAAGGGATTGACTACACTGAAACCTTTGCTCCGGTAGCTAAGATGACAATAGAACGCACTCTCCTAGCTGTCGCTTCTATGTATAACTGGACTACATACCAAAAGGATGTTTCAAATGCTTTTCTTCGTGGAACCTTGGAAGAAGAGGTGTTTATGACTCTCCCTCTGGGATACTTTAATCGTAGCAGCAAAATCACCAACACAAGCTTCCCGGTGAAGACTACTCAGGTGTGCAAACTGTTGGAAAAATATAGGTTGGTTATTGTAAGGGGCGGAAATGATAAGAGAATAGAATTTGTAATCGCTGTGTCATGATCGGTGATCATTGAATGAGAAATGAAATTCGCCTCGACCACGGCACAATCGCATGGACGTCGTTCTCAAGGCCACACAGCACTCCTCTAGGTTTGTGTGCTCAATCACGAGGAGTTGGAACTCTCAAGGGCATGCTCAGAATAAGGGAGAAACATTAAGGAGGGATATCAAGTATATCTAAAATATTTCTTCCACACCCATTTATATGGCCATAACAATTAGGGATTATAAGATAGAACCTCCCTCAGTAAAGGCTAAATAATGGTGTTAATGGGGTAAGATTATGGTATATTAATAGGATTAATGGGGGGGAATCCTAAGAGGAAATAAGTGACCTATTAATCACTCATAACCCCCCACTAACTTTTAACATACCCCACTAATCAATGACCCACTAAATAGCATTATTTCCAACACAAACTTTACAAATCCCTCTATGGGTTAAAACAGGCCCCTCGGCAATGGTTTGCAAAGTTGTCTACAACTTTGCTTCAACTAAGCTTCAGAAAATCAGCAGCTGATCACTTACTCTTCATTAAGAGTCATAACAAAGATATCATAATTATTGTGCTGGTCTATGTGAATGATATGATCATTACTGGCAGCAACACTCACGAAATTGACCAAGTAAAACATCTGTTGAAACAACAGTTGGCGATGAAAGATTTGGGGATCTTAATCATCTTATTTTCTAGCTAGGGATGGAGGTCGCTCACACAGGTCAAGGGATATTCATATCCCAACGAAAATACACAACTGATCTTGTTAAAGAATTTGGATGTGATAAACAGAGAACTCTCAAGCTTCCATTGGACACTCATGTCAAATTGGAGCCTCACAAAGGCACTCATCTCCAAGATCCAGAGACAAACAGAAAATTAGTCGGAAAGTTGATCTATCTCACTATCACAAGGCCCGATCTTGCTTTTTCCGTTCAACTTCTAAACCAGTTTTTCCAAAATCCTACATGCGATCATTTACAAGCAGGGAAAAGGGTGCTCGGGTATTTAAATTCCTCCCCAAGTCAAGGTGTGCTCTTGGCCAACTCCTCATCAGCAACCTTGACGGAATACTGTGAGAGTGATTGGGCATCGTGCCCATATACCAGGCGATCCACAACTGGGTTTTGCGTGTTACTAGGTCGATCTCCTGTAACACTACGGAATTTGGAAAGTGGTTTATGGAGTTGGTTTGTCCCACATTGTGAAATTAAGGCTCATATGATCAGTTTATAATAGATTCCTACCATAATACTAACAACAAGGCCTTCACCTTTTAGAGCCCACGAGAGGATTTACGGGCCTAAATGGTGACTTCTCATCTTATTGGGTTGTGTTACGACGGACGGTGGATTGGGCTGTTATAGATCTCCCATTTCCTGGAAAGCTAAAAAACAAACTATGGTAGCTAGATCTTCTGCGGAGGCAGATCTACATGTGAGGTCACGTGGTTAATTACTCACTCTACTCAATGATTTAGGGCTCAAAAATTAAACATGGCATCTGCAGCGCTCGTGTGACAATCAAGCTGCTATCTCCATAGCCGCCAATCCAGTCCATTATGCGAGAACAAAACACTTAGAGATTGTCTGTAACTTTGTCCGAGATAAAGTGGCATCAAGTGTCATACAACATCATATGTCTCTTCACAACAACAATTAGCTACCGTTTTGACAAAACTATTGACGACCAAACAACATAATATGCTTCTGAACAAGGCGGGAGTGAGAAACAAGCCTCCCTCTCATCTTGAGGGGGAGTGTAAAAGATGATACAAAGGCAATATTAATTACATGTCCCTGATTTGGCCACATAGTTGCTTTATTATCAGTAGGTAATTAAGCCACATAGTTGTTTTTTCTTTGATGGTAAAAGCTCCAACATGCATACCTTGGTTGTACAAATAGCTTTCCTGATTCATGGAAGCAAATTATCAGAAAGATAATATACACAAGTTTCTCAACTCAATTCATGACTCAAACACTTAAATTCAATAAAGTGTTGCTAATGAGAAAAATTATTGCATAGAGCAATAGCTACCACTTCATATTCAATCTATTGCTAAAACAATCATATCTTAGCTACAAGCAGCCCCAAAACACTTAAACATGCCGACAAAAATCAATAAACTCTTAACAAAAACTCTTGACTCCAAAAACATATAGATTTCCTGACACGAGCTACAGATGAGAGTCACGAGTGAGTACACGTTGAAAACTGAAAAGTTCGGACCCAAAAGTTAACAGTTCATTTGATCTTAATTCAGTAGAATATTATCCATAATAGAGTGCTTTAAAAATTTACATTTTTCAAAACATGGCTGCTGGATTGGAGTAGAATGAGAAAAAACTAGGTTGAGTAAATTTTGGGTTGATTTTTACACTCCTTGTAAGCCAAGCATTAGAATGTATAGGAACATACTAGAAGCATTTTGTCATAAATTGAAAAGCCCCACACGTGTATGTGGCAAAGTAGCTTTAACCGTGAGTCGTGGCAAAGTAGCTTTGGCCGTGAGTCGTGGCAAATGGACAAGTCAAAAAAATTCAACCCTCAACGATGCTTCAAATGGACAAGTTAAATGGACAAGTCAAAAAATCATATTCTAGTTGAGGTTTTTCTGGGACACGGTACATTTGATAAAATTATTAATTAGAACGATGCATATATGCATGTAATCTATTTCGTGTTGGTTGATTACTAGCTCTCTGCCCTCGGCGACCTTGAAATGGAAAATGGAAAAAATGGTGGTTATGGTGTTTATTATGGGTGTAATTGATGGTGGTGGAGTAAAAGGATGATGTTGATGACGGTGGTGGGGAATATTGAATATGGTGATGATGAAAGTGGTTGGGGGAAGATAGAGATGGTATTGAAGGAAAAAATTAAAGTTGTTTTATTTTTTCCAAATTAACGGTGTTTACGGAATTTTAAAAGTAATGTACCAAGTAAAAACAGTCAAATCTTGACAGTATTTGGAATAAATTTGCAAAACATTGGGTATCACATGCAAATGGGTAGAACACGAGGGTTCCACGTGATTATTAACCCTTTTTTAAAATAAAAAGTTGACGGTCTATATGTTGATGAGATGATTAAGTTTAGTGTATGTAGCATGTGCAAACAGTCAAATCTCGAGCATATATTGTACGAATTTGCAATACATTATTGGCAAGACACGAGGGTAACACGTGAATTAACCCAAGATTTTATCGTTGAAGGCCGAATGGCAAAAGAACTCACATTGCAGGCCCGATTCAATTTGAGCTGGGCCAAAACACAAATGATATAAGGCCCTATTATGTCGAACCTTCTAAATAGAACAGTACAATTCTCTGTCCTCTATCAATCAACTCACCACCATGGCAAGCACTAGCATGTCACTTTTGTGCCGCCGCGTCTTTATTCCCGCCGCCGCCAGTGCAAAAAGTGGAACCCTAACCGGCTGCAGTCAGGCATCTTATCAAAGAAGCTTCTCCTATAAGTCACAGACTCAACGTGGAAGGCAGGTTGTTGAAGTACCACCTGGGTTGGACTGGCAGCACTGGGTCATTGTCACTGACCCTCTCAAGGGCGCCACCCGCAATCAGATCATCGACAATTATGTCAAAACCCTTGCTAAAGCTGTTGGCAGGTTTGCTTAATCAATTCCCTTCTTCAATATTTGGTGCGATTTTCGAAACAATTTTCATTTTGGGTCAATAGGTGTAAGGTTTGCGTACATCCGATGTTGTCGTTGTTAGTAGATCATCCGATGTTGTCGTTGTTATTAGTAGTTATATATTGATAATAAATTAATAATTGATTGAATGATTGTTCAAGTGAGGAGGAGGCAAGGAAGAGAATTTACTCGGTGTGTACCCAATTCAAATTTTCACAATTTGGAGCAAATATACCCGAGGAGCTCACTCCTAAACTTCAAGGCAAGTAATTCGCCCTAATCAATCTTCAATATATAGATCCTGTTATCTGACACCACAACTCGAACCCAGTGGCGTAATCAGGAATCTAGATACCCAATTGAATGGACCCCATCTTTTACATATTCAAACAAAATGTAAAGAACCGAGTACTTAATTCAGGGTGTGTTGAGTTTCTTGTGCACTAAAATGTTGAGTTGGCCTGTTTGTAGCATTGCCGAACGTTCATTTTGTCCTCCCTGATTCATATGAGAATCCCGAGACCAAGGATTATGGGGGTAAGTCACACTCATGTGTCATCTTCATTTGATTCATTATTATTCGTTTTTCACCTTACTTGGTGGTGCAAGTGGGAAGAAATTTGACTGTGTATGTTTATGATTCATTAGGTGAACCTTTTGTTAATGGAGAGGCTGTCCCCTACGATCCCAAGTATTACGATTATTACCTAAACGTTTACATGAAAAAACGATATGAAATGTACAATAAGAACAGTGCGCGTCCTTCAAACAACTCTTAAGATGTGGAGCTAAGCTGCATTGTGGTGTGATTTTAGGGATGTAATTGCAACTGCACCGTAGTAACGCTTTCTATGTGATCAACTTAGTTATGGTATCTCCTCTCAAAAAAACTTAGTTATGGTATCAGTGTGGATTGAAGCCGGTATCTTTCTAATGTGGTTGATTAGTTGTAATAAGGCCACTGCGACGAGTTACACGCCATGGACAGCTAGACTGCTAGAGTACTAGGGCTATTTGTAATATAATTAATCGCTATAGGTTGTTATGTGTAATACTTGAATGTTGTTCCAAGGTTATTAATAAGTGTATGAAATATCAATGTGCCGAATTAGCGAATGTCTGTTCTATGCCGAGGGTGTGCAAATTTAACATATCAAGATCCTCTAGAGTCCCTATCCTAATGTACTCTAGAGAATTCAGTTTGCGGATGCAGGAGTCAAGGACTATTGGCACTCTGACGTAGTTTTCCTACACTCATACCGTCTCATTTTCATTAGAGGTAAAATATCGTGAGTGGAATGTGCGTGTCGAAAGTTTATAATAGAGGGTGATAATCCATTCATTTATTTATCCCTTACATACAGGCTACACCATCTCAAACATACTTGATCATAGCCGGACTCCGTCTAATAGAATTGTTTGCTCCATGCCCAACATCGAATAAGATCATATCAGGATTGAATTAACAAGCCCTGTGTTACAAAGTAAATTCGGGGCCGTGGCAATATGGCCAAGTCAAAAAAATTCAACCCCTTCAACGGAGAGATATCATAATCTAATATATGTATTTTCGAGACACGTCTGATAAAATTGGAACGATACATACAAGCATGTAATAATCTAGTTCGTGTCTGTACTAGACCGACTCGAAACAGGAAAAGAAAAGGTCCCTTGTTGGCTGACTACACTACTAGCCCTCGGCGACCTCGGAATCTCGGAAATGCGATGACCATTATGATCGTAATATATCACGCCGGAATGTTCGAGCGGTTGACATTTCTCGCCCATCAAAATGTTCTTCTGCCATAACCCGCCTTCGCCGAACGTGTCCTTAGCCTCATCAACCATAATATCCTCTTCCTTCTTATTATTAACATCGCTATTTCTCTTAGCCTTAAGATTACTTATATTTGATAAAAGTCTCTTAGGAGTGGACAAGGGTGATTTCGGTACCTTGTTAAAACTTGTTGGTGAACCATTTTCGCTACTCTTGACCACGTATAATTCGTTGTTGTCGTCGTCGTAGGTTGCCTTTGGAGAATTGGTTCTCGTGGAGCGTTTAGCGCAAAGAGCAACGAGGGCGAAAACTGAAACGAATAGGCCTATGGCTAAGGGTGTGGTTTGGACGTGGTCCGTGACATGGCTAGGAAACGATCGGACCATGATAATACGTCGTGTATATATGTATTACACGGAATTTTTTGTGTGTTGCTGATTGCTACCCGCCTGTAATAGATCAACTCTGTATATATATAGGAGCTTGTTGTGTCTAGGACGAATGTAGAGGACGAAATATATAAGAACCGAATGAAAAGATGGTATGATAATTTGTGCAATGTAGACGTAGTTTTTGTGATGTTGAATTGGAACCGTGTGGGATGTATGTAGATGTAATGATGATCGACTTTGATTGTTTCTTATATAGGGTATGCATATCACTAGGCCGGGTGCTTAGATGCCTATAAATAAAGTTTGGTAGGTATTAGTTAAAGAATAATGTTTAAGCATGCATGAAACTCGGTCAAAGAGACTGTTAAATTAATATTTGTACTATAGTATTTAATTTGGACGGTAGATGACATATTTGAAGTTTCTTTCAAGGGGTTCTGTCTCATATTTAGGCGTAAATCAACATGTAGGTTTGTTAGTGTTTTGGCCGGGTAGGGACTACGTGGTTGTTTTGGATTTCAGCCAGATGAACAATTTGGACGATCAAAATTAGTTTTTTCTTTAATGTTAATATAGTACTAGTATATCTTACGGTTTACATTTTTTCTTTTACAGTAGTAAGAACTAGTACGCGAGCGCAGAAATTAGGTTATTCGGCCTTTTAGTCAAATTTATCTGACGATAAAGTACATAAAAGGGGGGAAAGGGGTGCCGGAGTGGGATTTAATTTAATTTATAGTTTACACATATTGTGATGTCTCTCAAACTAAATAATCCTATCATTTTAAATATTTTTGTCCTGTATTTGTTAATTCAAATGTCGTCGTTTGTGGTCAAGTAAACTGTAAAAGGTTAATTCATAATTGTCCTATCAAGGGCCAAGTTGGATTTCAAATACTACAAATGGTATAGTGCTTCCAATTTTTCCAAACAGTTGTTGTAGACTTATATATTATGTATAGAGTTGAGGTCGAGACTTGTTAGCTAATCAATCAATATTTTGATTTAGTCTTTGGTTAAAATGCACGCATCGAACCTTGTATCATTCATAAGTTGTTAAGACATCTAAAATACCATAACCAAGGGGTTTAATAATTTTTGAGGTGATAAACGCTTAGCTAATGTTTATATATACTTCGAACTTTTTTGTTTCGTGCATGATTCCATCGGTTGTTTTCTTATATTTCGGCTAGATAGGATTATGTAAGACCACAAATAATAAGTCAAGCCTTACGCCCCTGCCCTTGACATTTTAACATTAATACATCCGATCCCAAGGTTCAAACTCATCATAACTTTATTTTAGTAGCTAAATTGGTGAGTTATTGGAGTAATTGTTTATGCAAATGCTCATACTAAAATCTAAAAGTAGTTTCAATTGCGCGCTTGTTCTTATCGTTAATCACTTTTCACACTAGATGCATTTCTTAGTTCATACACTCCACCACCAACAACAACAACAAGCCTTTCCTTTTTGATAAAGACTCGTAAAGTCTTGAATATATAAGACTTGCTGATTGCATGCACGACTTACATGTTCAGTCTTTCTAACAAATTAAAGGACAATATTAACTATTCATTATTAATCATAACCCCCATCTTAATTGTTTCCAGTGAATCATTGAGAATGATTGTATTTGGACTACGAAATTTCGTGTTCATGATGCTGGATCTTTGGACTGCATCAACCCACTAATTAATCATTCTTCAATTAAGTAATGCATGGTGGCTACTTGGGACAATGATAGAGGTTTACAGTATAGACACCCAAAAGTGTCTACAATCAGTAATAATTTTACTACACTATTAAAATTTTACTACTCTCACAATTAATTCTACTATCTGAAATTTTCGTTACAATTAATTTTACTACTCGAATCTCAATTTTACTACTATTAACTCAATTTTACATTGTAGACAAATTAATTATGTCCACACTGTAGACCTCTATCAATATGCCTTATTAATACATACAAAAGAAATACTACTATATATGTAAGAAGAGTTACAATTGTCTAATGTTAAGTAAGAATTTAGCACATCATAATTCTACTGCCATTGTTTCCATCTAATTTCACGCCAATGTTAGGCTAATTGTTTTTATCGAGGCCTCTAACTAACGCTCTTTATATGATGTCAAAAACTAACGTTTTTTCTATACGTACAAAAATAATATAGGAGTTGTTTATAAGTAGCTAGGTTGTTACAAAAAAGGTCGACGAATGAGCATAAGGAATTGTCAACACGTTCTTTTGTCTTTGCATTGGATACAAGAGACCACAGTTTAGTGTTGGTTGAGTCAACTCAATAGGTGTGACGACTTGTGAAGTATATGTATGAGTAGTAACCAGTAAGCTAGACTCGCAAGAAGATGCTCAAGATAGTGTCTTCTTGCATGAAAGTCGTATGTCAATGAGAAGTTAAATTGCTACTTATTAATCGTAGATGTATAATTCATTGTTTTAATTTATTGGTCGTATATGACTCATAAGTGCACATCAACCCGACAAATGAGATTTAGGCGAAAGTGGTTTATAAGCCCCATACGTTTGCCTCTACGTGAAATTAGCCCCCACAAGTTTGGATAGGAGCAATCAACCCCAACAACTTTCTAATTATGTGAAATCAAACCCTTGGTCAATTTCTCACATGAGAAATTCAATTTATATCTCAAATGTGATATTCAATATATAACAATAAGAATATAATTTACACAAAAATGGTTCCAAAATAATTAATACTCCATGTCAGTTGTATAATACGTTCTTTCTATGTGACTACATCGTCGAATGTTTTTTTTTTCTTGTTAATCAAGGGATAAATAAAGTTTTTAAAAAAAAAAAAACATTGGTTCTTTAGTACATACCCGGTGATTATTCTCGTGAACCAAAAAAAAAAAAATCTCGAATGTAAAAGTTCATGTTGAAGTCTATCATCTACCATATACTTCGTATATTTTAGCAATTATTCCAGATATTAGTATAATATATCTTAGATATATAAAAGTTTTTTTGATAATAGTTACTTAATTGGACTAAGAAAATAACATTTATGTAAAATATTAGTAGTTGTACGTGAGAAATTGATGAGATATTAGATTTTTATGTGAGAAATTGACCGAAGGTTTGATTTCACACAATGAGAAAGTTGTGGGGGTTGATTGCTCCAATCAAAACTTGTGGGGGTTGATTTCACGTAGAGGCAAACGTATGCGGCTTATAAACCACTTTCGCCGATCTATAAACCATATCATGTAATATGTCCACTTTTATAGTTTTATGTCCACATTGACCATCGATGTGATCTATCGTCACACACTCACACCATGTATCAGAATGATAGGATCCGGATTTTCTAGAGTTATTTTTTCTGGAGTTCCCTGGAGTTTACTTGAAATGGAAACATCACTCTACCGTGTAGTGTTTTTCCTTGTTTAAAAAATGGTATTCATAAATTTATTTTTCCATTTTAAGGAGAGTTTAGGGAACTCTAGGAAAAATAACTCCATAGGATTTTGATCCGAAATGATAATGATATATAATAATAAATTAATAATATATAAGTTCTTGCATGCATGCATGGAGTGATTTTGAATAGCATATTGATAAAGGTCTACATTGTAGACACAATCAATTTGTCTACAATGTAAAATTAAGTTAATAGTAGTAAAATTGAGATCGGAGTAGTAAAATTAATTGTAATGAAAATTTCAGGTAGTAAAATTAATTGTGTGAGTAGTAAAATTTTGCTAGTGTAGTAAAATTATTACTGATTGTAGACACTTTTGGGTGTCTACACCGTAGACCTCTAGCATTGTCGGTCCTTTTGAATATTAAGTTCGATCCAATTCCTAAGAGAATGAAGTTAT
Organism: Spergularia bocconei; assembly: GCA_963457585.1. Taxonomy (NCBI): domain Eukaryota; kingdom Viridiplantae; phylum Streptophyta; class Magnoliopsida; order Caryophyllales; family Caryophyllaceae; genus Spergularia; species Spergularia bocconei. The sequence goes on along the minus strand of OY734943.1, from coordinate 21,704,388 downwards.
TATGATCGATTAGAGAGGTCGTATATTAACAACCTATACAAATGACAAATAAAAACGTCAACCATCAAATATCTCTATTACGGAGTATTCCCTAGTAGTTACATCATTTTTGACATTTATTTTGGTCCATTTTTCTCGGTGACGCAAAAACAATTAATGATTATTAGATTTGGCATACGAGTTGGATCTTCTTCAAATGCTAGAGTGTTTGGCACAAATCCAGGTAAAATGAAGAAGAATTAAAAGTGGAGGTTAGACGTGAATCCCATGTCTTTGGCACAAAGCCACAAACCCAATTTGGGTAGAGCGCGTAAATTTCCAGCATTGTACAGTGCGAGCGAAAATGGCCTAACAGCGCGTATATATTGCCGCCATATATTGATTTATTTACGAGTAAACTAAAATACCGTACTAATAAGTAATAACAAACACAAATGAGTACATACACTACGTGGGAGCTACTTATATTATTGTCCATCAAACCAAAAAAAAAAAAAACAAACTTTTGTTCTCGATCAATGAACATATGTTGTACGGCGTTGCTGGTAATGTTTAATTTTCTGATCATTACTATTCATGTACATGACTTTTACTTGTGTGTTTCCCTTGGCCTCGGTCGACCACGAAGCGCTTTTATTCTAAAATTTCGATGTGTGACTGGTCTCAGATGAGTTTAGGTGCTTAGTCCGATCCCTAGAGATACAGGTTATTTAAGGATGTTAGTTCACAAGGAGACCCCAATTGAACAGGAGATAGCTTGCTTGACATTGGCCTAGCTACGTACATACCATGGACGTTGCCCATTAAGGATACAAATTACTAACCTTTATTTTTGTGTAGAATTAAAATCCACATAACATTGTCACAAAATAAAGTGGTTACTTAAATGCACAAATAAAATATTAAAATTTTAATTATTTCCTTAATTGGTAATTCTACCATGTAAAATTTTGTTTAAATCTTTAAAGGATCCACACCCGTAAAATTATATACTAGGAGATTCAATACAATTATAGTTACATACTTACATGCATACGGCCTCTGTGAATAACCTAAAACAACAGAGGAAGTACAAATGTAACCATTATAATTCTACACCTTTTAAATTTTATATCATGAGTTATAATGTTCCAATTCAAGTAGCATATTAACAAATAGAAAAATCAAATGGATTCAACTTATCCTTTGCCAAAATCATCGGTATAAAAACGGGTTCGGGCCGTATGGTGTCGGGCCTAACGTGAATTTAGTGTTCAAAAACTAACAAACAAAAGTAGGTAAGTGGGTCTGGGAAAGAAAACAATATGGACCTTTGTAGAGGCCCAGCTCGCGAACACTCAATGCCGGCAGTATCTGTCTGTTGGACCAAAATTTAAATCCAAAAACCACTTGAGCCCAAGTTGCTTTAGTTTATTTTTTCAGATTGTTTGCGTTTGATTAGAATTTTTTTCTCACGTATTTAAGCCGAGGTAACAAGATAAAAATTCGGAGGAAGTAGCTAACTTCATTAACGAACCATGCAACATCCTACTGGGCGAATAAAGGGGATAGACTACTGTGGCAATTTGAACACTTCACGGATTGGACTATGAACTCGTCTTTGTGAGGAGAGCATTGTTCCCACGGTAAGAAATGTAACTTAAATGATGAAGAGTAGATATGAATTTGGGGAGTAAGAATCGCTATCTAAGGGACTGATGAGGTGCACAAATAAACAAAGATCGTCAACAGTTCCAAAAAAAAAAAAAAAAAAAAAAAAAACCTAGTATGATACCCAACGCTATTGGTCTACAACTTGCATATACTCCCATATGACCATAGTGTCTATATACTAACTAAGGGGTTGGGTTCCGGTAGGAACCATAGTTATATAAGAACTCGTAGGAACCCACCCTAGAGGTCATTTTTTCCGAAATAAAATACACATGCACTCCTTGACACCTAATCTACCCAATCATGCCCCAAACTTTAAATGAAATACCCATTTGAGTGATTTTTAGGTACCCCAAAATTTTAACGCGCGTGGAACGCTAAAATTGGGGGTGTGAAAAAATATGACCAAATGAGTAAAACCGACCCATGTTAGGGTCTTATTATATAATTTCCATAATTTTAAGATGATTGGGACTTTGGGAGTGTTAGATTTGGTCAAAATGAACTCTAGGTAGGGTTCCTACGGGTTCATATATAACCATGGTTCCTACTAAAACTTAAACCTACTAAGAATAAACTTTCCTTAAAAGAATATAGCTAGTTTCTCAAAAAAAAAAACAAACAAAGAGAGAAAAAGAAAAAAAATATAAGAAAGAGTAAGCTTGAGTAAATTTTACGTTCTTTTGCATGAAAACCCAGGTAAAATAATATATATATTTGAATACAAGTCTAATAAGATTTGCCCCAAATCCATCGATTTGGCGTGCCGTGACCATTACTCTTGTCTCCTTGAATACGGAAGTATGTCAAACAAACGCCACTCAAAGTCATACATAGATGGTGAACAACGTACATCATTGTTAAACTCCCTCCATCAATTAACAATAAGAATTATCATCATAATTATTATCTTAACATCTATACTTGAAAAGTGATTTGATCATACAAGTGTTACTTTTGAAATGCTTAAATATTATTATTTGTGTTCATTAAACTTTTTACGTTTGGTTCGTTTACATGTACTCGTATAAGGAACTAGATAGTACCACTCGACTCGGTATAATAATTTCTGAACAATTATGATCTACATAGCTTACACTAGCCAAATTCGTTATCTTCAAAAAGTACGTAAAAAATGTTGTACAATTTCACCTCAAAACAAAAAAGAAAGCAGGATAAAGGAATGATCTCGTAATAATAACTACTTAACTAGTACTCCAATATTATGTAGCATAATAATTCATACATTATAGCACGAATAATCTTCAATGATGCAAAGGGTTTGGACCGCCAGGGACTAGCCTCTTTTCCACACCATACCGATGGTCGATCTCGTGTTGATTATCCGATGGTGGACGACCTTGTTGGCGGTGATTGTCACGACCACGTCCATGATATCGATTGTTCTTGTACTCTGTGTAAAACGGGGCGAAATCAAACAACTGCTTAGACGACCTCCTATTTACAACATGTAAATTTTGATCATAATGAGTACTACTTTTACTATAGAAATGATTATTATGAGATAATAATACGAAGATGATGGCAATTAAGCACCAAAGAGCGACCGCGAAAATGCAAGATGTCTTGGAGATCATAGTGTTTGAAGGGAATGAGGGTGAAGCTTTTGAGATGAGGCATGGGGGAGTAATATAGAAATGGTGTACGAACATGAGTCGACGACCGCGAAAATAATAATGTTTGATGGATTGAGAGAAGTTGAAGCTAGCTAGGAGGTACTTTGACAGCTTAAATCTATGAATTTGTGTAAATACAAGGAAAATGTATGAAGAGAACAATGTTGTTGTTGTTGTGAGAGAGAGTTGAAGTTTGTGTTGCTTCCATTTGAGGCTTACGCGTACGTGATTTGTGGGTGTTGGAAGAGGGGAAATAAGAAAAAAAAAAAAAAAGAGAGAAAGATGAGGAAGGACGGTGTGTAATTAAGGTCCTAACTCCAATAAATCTTACTTAGAATCTAAGCCACATGAAGAATACTTATGTGGATTGTCAAACCTTAGGGAATTAGTATATGAATGTGTAAGTAGTATATGAATTGAATGTGTATGTATATAATTATAGTATGTCTCAAATAAAAATAATCGAGGGATACAGTAGTGTTGAACCCCACATTTTTGTATTGGGGAGAGTTTACAAGTTTTATTACAGTATTACCTTCGTTCTCTTATTATTTAGATAGTTAATTGTAGTATACTTTTTGTGTGTTTTTCTAATTGTTGATTTGATTGTGATTATGAAAAGTTTGATTTGATAGTAATTATGAAAAGTTTGATTTGATTACGAAAATATTAAGGTACTTATTGTATGGTATGAGCTCATTGAATTGTTTCTGCCTTTTTGCAGATTGTGGTGTTACTGTGTAAGGGTGATTGGGTGTATTAGAAGACTTGTGGGAGACTACCTTTTGAGCAAAATGCAACATATTTGCAACTCTACTCATGGTGGAGAGCATACAACTCATACGCACGTCTACCATAGATAGTGGCTAACTATATTTAGATATTAGCTAATTCTGCAAAAGAAAAATCGTTTGTGACGGAATATATAGCTAGTGTTTGAAACAACGTGCCTATTTAACCCGCTTGTAAGATGTGACTCCCTTGAGTGACGAATTCATGATATACAGAGTCGTCCCAATTCAAAATCCCTCTATTGCGAAAGATAGTATTTTTAGATCTATCACTGTTTTCCATTAAACAAATGAAAAAACAAAAAAGACACTAGTAAAGTGCATATAGAATAATTATGTGACTTGTCTCTTTTATTATGCTTACAAGGAATTAATACTCCATGTGGATTGTCAAACCTTAGGAAATTAGTATGAATGAATGTATGATTATATTAATTTCTTTGTAGGGTTGTTAATTAAGTGTTGACTTTGTTTCTACTTATGAAAATGTTTGATCTGATCTCAAAATGTGAAGCACTCACTCTGCTTTCATATTTGGGTGGCCCTTTTGCATATTCATGCCATTTGTTGGTGTCACTATGTCAGTAATTCGGTATGATTGGGTGCAGTTGAAGACTTGCACAGAAAATTGAGTAAAATGCAACCAACTCTATAACCTGGGAACAGCCCCACATATTCCATAGTGAAAGTCAACTGTGGATTGTTAATGCTGATTACCAAATCACACGTATGACAACAAAGCAAACCGAAAAATCGGAAAATGAAATAGCATCACCCATTCTACTTGATTTAAACATCTCACAAGTTACAAGTTACAAGTCACAATCTCACTCCCGTCCCTATTTACGGATTTTAAAGTCAGGCATGTAACGGGGTGGAGCCGAAATTAAGCCTTACGGATACAATTTACAAGTTCACCATTGCGAGTGACTGGATTCAAGAAGGGCTGAAGAAACCTATTATGAACACAAACGGAGGCACAAGCGTCTAGATTTCAATCTTACTCGGTCGAAATTCAGTCTAGGCTCGTTCAATCATTAATTTAGATTTTACGGTGGGCACGTAAGACCTAGTCCATGGACGGCACTCTAAGGAGAGTGTACGACGAAGAGCTTGTAACATGGCCTGCTCTGCAACTTCTCTAGTCATTTGCATCTCCGTTAGAATAATGCTTTTTGCAGACAAGCCCATGAACGAGAATGACACCAACTGGTGGTCATCTAGGGCCTTCGACTTGGACACCACAGGCACTGCACTTGAAAGATCAGTGGCAGGCATAAGGCAGTTGGCTAGGAGCGCGTCAGTGGTAGTCGCGGCATAGCCATCCCAAGAGTAACATGGTGGCGGAATGTTGTCCACCACTTCTAAATCGATCTCAAACAGCTCACTATCCTCCTCCATGTCGAACTTCACTCTTTCTATCTCGTGTTTTGGAATGCGTTTAGTGCTAATATAATCCATGTTGCTCTCAACTATCATGGAGTTCTAAACTTCTAATGCAGAAGGTGGTATTTATACAGTACTATATACTAAACAGACATATCAGGGGAAATGGGTTAGTAGAACTGTTTTTCAACAAATCTAAAGGAAGATAATAGTAGTTGGGTTAGATCTAAGTAGGTTTAGGTTTGCCTTCGTTTGTTCAAGGTTGTTTGTTTCAGCTGCTATGCTTGCTCCGAATCCATTACACGGATCTGCTAACATCTTTACTCGGAAAGAGTTACCAGCAAAAAAGCTCGGTATGACATAGCAGTAAGCCTAACCTCTAAACCCAAAACGAGCAGTTCACAGGTATCTATCGTCGCATGAATCACAATTGACAAAAACCAACGACAAAGAGCGTCACCAGAACTATCGATTGAGCTCAGACACTCGGAACAGCAAAGTCTAGGAACACTGGGATCGCCCTTTAGCCATCCAAAGGGCAGCCTGGACACTGACGTTGAAATTCAAGAGCAATGGTACTACATAGTATGAGACCCGCCCCACTCTGAATCTGACCCTGGTTGACCCGCCCCATTTATATCTGGGCCGGGTTTGACCCTATATAAATGGGCCGGGTCACGGGCTTTAAATGGGGACCCGCCCCATTGAACAGGCCTAAGTATGACTATGGTACATTAAGCTTGCGAAAACAGAGTTCCTAAAAACCTTCATTTGCTAATCTACCAGGGGCATGAATACCGAAAACATTTAACAGCCTGACACAACGGGATACAGAACACCAGGAATCTAGATATGTACAGTAATACAAGCCTGTTTTCACCATATTGTTAGAGCCGAAAACCATAACACCAAAAGCAGCTCATTTTGGCAAGATCGTCCATAACTCGCATAACAGAGTTCTCCAAATCTAAAGTCTAAAGAAGGCTTTGACCTCGGGGAAAAAAAAAATCTCAAAGAGGGCTGTTAGCTTCTCACAACAGAAATATCCTTAGATATTCAAATGTTCAACGAAATACAATTCCCACCAAATGCAACCACTCCAGTTTCAGTTCTCTAAGGGAGAACAAACTCAAAATCCCGAGTCACACAAACAAACAAAAATAAAGCTCAAAACTCCGTAAATGTTGGAACGACAGTGAGGTCGGGCTGGAAATTGAAACTTGACAAAAACTTGATTTGCAGGAAAGCTACAATATATTGGCTAAAAATTGACCTAAGCCATGGTCACAAAACGCATTCTGATGTCAAAACATCAACTACAATAAACACGTTGACAACTAACAAAAGACACCATCTATCACAGGCAAAGTCAATTTAACCTAGCATAACGATGAAAATTCAGAAGCTAAAGATGCCCATCAGTTGGCAAAATCAACGACAGGATGTTTATTCACCCTGGCCACCCCACCTTTTCCTTGAGAAAACACATCTCAATTTGCCCACAGCGCTACTTAAACATCTTAGACAAACAAAAGTAGATTTAAATCACAATAGAGCAAGATTCAATTCGCATAGCAGAGTGACAGACTACTAGTAGGACAAGGAAGATCCAACTATAACGGAATAAGCTTTAATCCTCCGAAGGATACCTTTGAGCTAGAAGCGGCAACAGCTTCAAAACCCCAGCCCCCACTCCCGTGCCTAGAATAGGTCAGCAAAAGAACCCCAAAACTACACATGAGACCATCACAGAACCATCAAATATCACTGCAGGATTCAACAAAAGCCTCGAACTCTTACAATTCCAATCTTGTGGCATACGAACCAAAACATATGTTACCAAAGTTTCTCAAAAGCATTTCATACCACCATCCCTGACTATTGCTCCTGGCCCTGATAATCTATTATCAATCAGATTACAAAGTGCTCTGTGACACATTCTTCACTCGGCTAACCCCCAAGTAAACACTTCCAGAACACCCTGAAGACTGATCCCAGGGTGTAACATTGGAAGAAGCCGGATTTATCAAGGGGCAGACAATCCACAAGGATAGGACAACTTATGCACATTTCAATAACCACAGATCTTACAGGGAAAAAGCATCAACAGCTTATATCACAAGGGCCAAGGAAGGAAGTAGTCACATCATCAAAGCGCCAAAAGAATATTTAGAAGCTATCCAAAGTACATAAGTATTAAGTGCAAAGCTTTTATGATTGGTTCAATAGCATGAATTGTTACTTTCAAAATATTCGAGTTCAGTGATGTGATAGCAACAGAAAAAGAGGGCATAAAGTTCTGATAAAAGCTAGTACTTCCTGACACAAGTCATAGTTGAAATCTAAGCTCAGATCGAGTGACTAATAGTTCTTTTGATACCCCTGAAAATTCACAATTCAGTGCTAATGAAGGTTTCCATTATTTTAAGACACAAACAAAACAGTTTTCAGCTTCACTGTAATTACTCCCTCAATTTCACCCAATTCACAGTAATTACTCCCTCAATTTCCCTCAATTTCACTCAATCCAATCACATTACTACAACACTTCCCACTCCCACCCTTCCTACTTGCTGTGGAGTTGTCAAAAACGCAGGTCTATTAGCAAATGGGAAGAATTGAAAGAATAGATGGGAGTAAATGATAGCAACAACCCTAAATCCCAATTTATTAAAAATTAAAAGTAAAAAAACACAATGATGAATAAAGTTGTCAACTTAAGAAACCACTACCAGTCCATAACCTTAAACATTCATATATTTTGACCACATTCCAAAAATGACTGAAACTAGATAACCTAAGATCAAACCATAACAAGCATATAGAAAGCCAGGGAGTCCAAATCAAGAACAAGTGCAAGCAATCCTAAAGCATGAGATCCGGACAAAAGGCACCCGTCCCACATTCACAAAGCCGAACAAACACAGAAGCAAGTACGTTGTTAATGACTCAGAAAACGCACATTGGATATGCTCATCAATCCAAAGCTCATCTAGGCCACAAAATTTTTAACTTCATTCTCAATACAATGTCAGTATAACATCATATCAGAACAAGATGACCGTTAAAAACATTAGAAGCATAGCAACTAGATTATACTGACAACCATAACTCCCGATGTATTCCTTTTAACTATAGCGAAATGTAATGGTCAATTGACGAGGTTAATCTATCATATCTATACGACTATATCTAGAAGTTGCACTAGTAACCAAATCCCTTATTTGAATTTTGGACGTGGGAAAGGGGTGAAAGGGGAGGAGACGAAAGGTATACAACACCCCTTGTTTGCACAACAAACGACAGTAAGGAAGGGAAGGGACTGAACATGTGCGACCAATTTCCCTCCATCTTTCATGACCAGAATATTTTCCTACTTGGAATGAAAAACTCTTCTTAGTATTCAAAGTCCCTTTATCCTCCATGCTTTTCTAATTAAGTGATTTCTCTCTCTTCGAATCGGCTGAAAGTAACAAACCATCAAAAATCACGCCAAGGATTCAACAAATACCTCAAATCCTCAGCATTCCCACCCCTTGCACAAGATCAAATACACTTGTCACATCCCTATGAGTTGCTTCAATCTGAAAAGACATCTCAATAAACTAGGCTCGATAAGCCTAGAAGTTAATCATCTATTATCAGCTAGATTAACAGGTACCTTGTGGTATCTCGACGGAGCCGGACAACAGAAGACCCAGCACAGGGAAAGACATCACAAAGACTCAAAGTTAAGCAAGCCTATTTCCACTAACTCCGCACTTAACAAGAAAGAGTCACAAGCCGTTCATTTGAAGTACAAACCTAAATTGTTCAACTTTATGGAATCGGCATGGAAATTAAAAATCCAAGTTTGTGCAACTTAACATCACCGACATTAAAAGTAGAAACCTAATTTGTGCATCATAATAAAACAGACCTACAAAGTCCTAATCAAAGGCTATTATTAACTTGCATTCACACAAAACACACGATTGCAACAATGAACAAAGCAAACGTTGCTAAACTCTTAATCAACTCCCAAATCCATGATGCCATATAAACAAAAACTTCACTTCAACACCATGCCATAGTACAAATGAACAATACACTGACTTCATACCACTTATAACTAATGCATTGACAATCCAAAAATCCCAAATCACTCGAAAATCATCATACCGATGTGGATTGATCAAATTAAGAAGTCAATCCATCTATATCAGCTCCTAAACAATGCAAAAACAATATGACATATAGTAGTAAAACGAGCCGATCATACAAAAAAATTAATCCATAGTATATAAATCGTTATCGACAACCCTAAAATCCCAACGTATTCCAAATTAATCGCAACGAAACGCATATACGATCAAATTACGAGGTCAATCTACAATCAAAAAAACCTCATCAACTAGTAATCCACCACCACTCCACCATACACATTCGTGATTAATACGATTTCTCTGTTCCAGAAATTACTCAAAACTAAACAATAACACTATTATAATAATATAAAATAATAAAGATGATCAAAACATAACAAGCATAGAGAAGAGAGTGTAAATCAAGAAGCAAGGGAAAGCGATCAACCCACGGTGTTCAGAGCATCCAAGTGAATCTTCAGCGAGAAGCCTCGAGCAAACCCTAGTAGCCCAAATTACGAAGACAGCGGCGATAACGAGACCGGTGACGGACGATCCGACCGGCGGGAGGAAAAGCGAGGCGGCGGAGAAGAGGACAATCGGCATAAGACAGTATCCGACGACGCTGACGCAGCGGTAGAGGTCGAGGTTTCCGTTACGGCCGGCGAGGAAGTTGAGTACCGTGTAGAGGAAGACAGAGGAGATGGCGATCCAACCGAGGATGATACCGAACTGTACTTTTCCGGCGAGGAGCTGGAAGAGAGCGAAGGACATGTAGTAAAGGAAGGGGCCGGATAAGTCCGGGTCGGAGGAGTGGATCCGCGGGTCGACCCGGATAGGGTTGAGGAGAGATCGGGTTTTGCGCCAGATTAGGGTTGGGTTGATCTCGAGTTCTTCGAGGAGGGAGGGTTCGTCGAGGAAGAGAGCGGAGGCGGAGGAGGAGGAGGCGAGGGTGGGAGGTGGGAAGGAGGAGGAGGTGGAGGCGGCGGCGGCGGTGGCGGAGGACATGTCGAAGGACATGAAGGGGATAGAGGAGGCGGGGCGTTGGGATTGGAAAGGTGCGGTGGGGACACGGCGGTGTTGGAGTGGTTGGGTGTTGTAGTCGGAGGGGATGGCGGAGGGGTGGGTGGTTGGGATGGTGGTGGAGGATGAGGTGGCGGTGGGGAATGAGACCGGTGGGATTGTGAATTCTTTCGGCATTTTGTGCAAGTGGGGGGGGGGCGTGTTTGAGAGGGAGGAGGAGGAGTGAGATTGAGGGGAGAGAGTGGGAATCTTCTCAAATAAGTTTCTTGAGGAAAGGGAAGAAAAATGTTTACTGAGGATTCTTGATGATGTGTGTTTTTTTGTAGTACTAGTAGAGGAGTTTCGTTGGTTTGTGAATTGTCATTGGTTATTTGGTTGGATGATGATTTTATGAGAAGACATGGCCAATATGGAGCTTAAGATGCGCGGTTACCTCTCTTGATCGAGTGATCGCATAATCGCGTGTTAATATTTAATACGGTTTTGGATATAGGACCATGAGAAGGTACCGGGAGGTTAGGTGTCGAATATAATGTGTTCAATGTAGATTTGGCAAAACTAACTCAGATTTGAACACTCGACTTGAGTTACTTGACCGAATATCTGAACTTGACCTAAACTTTGTAACCAAATTGAACCTGTCACCTAAAGTGACCCGACCTAATCTAATAAAGACCCAAATTTTACCCGATACTGACCGAACCGTACATAACACAATGGTCCCAATCAGAGATTTAAATGATGGAATAAAAGAGAACTTGGATTACCTCTATCACAACTACAATCATTCAAATTACAAACAAAATTTCAATTTAAGATAATATGGGACAAAATTTCAATGAAATCCATATTTATGTGATCGGAATTAACTAATCTAAAATGACCCGATTCGATCTGAATTTGATCCATACTTGACTCACTCGAAATTAGACCCAAACCCCAAATATATAAACCGAAGGGTGACCCGAGTCGAATGACCAGAATACAAGGTCTAATTAAATGTCCTCTTTATTTTTTTGAGAATCATCGGGACCATAAAAAACCGTTTTAACATGAAAGGAATCGGTCAATCACCTCTAGACACAAAATCATGCATTATGTTACCATTTAAGCCAAATCGACTTCATTTTCAAAATGACTATATCTTTTCAGTTCACATCTTCCACAATCGGCGTCTCTTCTCTTCATTTTAATTGCCGTCTCATCGGTTTAATCACAACCTAAGACAATCACTAAAAGCCCTACAATGATCAAAATAATGTGAAAATTAGTCACTTTTTTTGAAAAAAAAAAAACAAACAAACAAGGATTCGACATTAGTGACACACTGACACCGTCTCACACGAGACTTGAAATTAAACATACTCTATCGGGGATGTAGGCAAGTAGCCGTGAGTCGTGAGACTCACGTGCAACAAGTGAATAACCGAGTTCTGGACGAGTTGGTTAACCCAGAAATCAGAAACTCGGATACGAACACATTTATCTGTGGAGGAAAAATCCCCAAATCCCAAAATCCCCAATTTGTTGAACTCATCGGCAAAACTTTACTGTTGATCTTAAAAGCAATCAATCATGGTACGCTGATTATTCTTTCCGATTTCATCCCTCTTTTATCGTCAATTTTCGCTCTTAATCATATCAATTTCCGCCATGATTAATTAGGGTTTTTCTCATGCATAATTGACTCACTCTTTCTACTTTCAATTAATTAAAAGTTTGATTAGTAGCTTTTCTTATGATGATATTATTAACCGTCGTTAATTACTTGACGAATTGGCTGATTTATGTTTGTCGATTTTGATTCATTATTTGGGGGTTATGTTAAAATTAATTAATTGATTGAATGTATTGTTGGATTAAACTAATTGTTCATTAGAATGAAGATGTGAAAATTGAGTAAGGAATTACGGTCTTTGGTGTAGCGTTGTTGTTAAGATTAGAAATTCCCAGTGATGGTCTTAGAGATGCTCAGGCTATGCAAAACATGACTTGTTCTTCGATTTCGTGATCGAATTGTTGTGTATCTGAGCGGAGAGGTTTGTAACTGAATTGGTGCTCATATTCGGCCTTTGGATTGGGTGATGGGATGTGTTAGTGAATTCTGAATCATTACAGAAAAAGTTAACAAGTCTGAATGTGAGTTGGGGTTGAATATCGTGGATTTTGTCACGGAATCAATTAATGTAGAAAAACAATGAGAAAAGCAGCAACTTGCGAAATTATAATGCAAAACGAAATAAGATATGCTTGAAAACAACTTTTGGAGTGGACAGACGTAAGAACACAGAAATCCGTTGGGTGAAAGCCACAAAGAGAAGAGTGAAATAAGTTTGATGTTAAAATAAGGAGGTTTGTAATTAGAATATGCAGTTATCGGCATCACGAATCAGATGACGTGGATGTCTTAGTGAACCAAATCATAGGACCAGGGTCATCATTTCGCACCTTGTGGTGTTTTTTTTTTTTTTTTTTTCCGATTTGTTGCATCTAGTGGAACATCGTAGGATTGTGGTATTCACTCTCCTTGATGTATTGAAAGAAAAGTTAGAGGGATTGGTGCGTTGGTTTGAGAGTATGCTAGTATTTCTATTGGTAATTATAAGCTGCCTTGCAGAATTATTCTAAGCGAGAGTCGTTCATGTGCGTAAATCAAGCGACAGTTTTGTGTCTCTAAAGTTTGCTGTTGTGTTTGTCTTCATATGACGAGCTCGGATGAACTCTGGTTGAACAGTCAGGCTCTAATTCTGTTTCACTCTTTGTATTGTTACAGTCGACACTCGCTGCAGCTCGAGCTGATAACTTTTACTATCCACCAGAATGGGATCCAAGTCAGGTATGTGCATCTTTGTTTATGGTTGATCATCTTTATAGGTTTCCGTTTTCAGTCTTGCACTCACTTTTTGCTGATTGATCAACTCTTTGACATGCTTCCTTACTTGCTAACTCTTTTACAGGGTTCTCTCAACAAGTTCAATGGTCAACATGCTTTAAGAGAAAGGGCAAGGAAATTGGATCAAGGCATCTTAATTATAAGGTATAATGACAACTCTGACTGACTGCTATCTTTTCTGTCTACCGGTATGCTCCGAAACATGATATTCTGACTATGTTCTTTAACGACTTTTGGGCACCTATGTCAATGTAGGTAGTTCCTATCCATTTTTCGCCTCTATGTACTTTAAAGTCCTGTAAGAAATCTCTAACAGCGGGAAACCTCGTGATTTTGGGGAGGGGGGAGTTCACTTGTTTTCCTTGAGGTAGTAGAATGTGTTGATGAACAATAAACCTTTACTCACTTTCCAACTTGTGGGCCTGCGATTGTTCTTGTAAAAGATTTAGCAGGGAGGCGGATTGAACTTTGCAATTTGTCGGAATACCTGGTTACCTCCTATACTCATACTCTTACCCTTTAACATGCAATCTTTTCCAAAGTATGCCTCTTTTTATTGACTTGAGCAAAATTTTGAACTCTGATTGCTATTTTCAGTTGCAAGAACTGTTCTGTAGAAAACCTCTATGTTATCTGTTTAGTGTACTGTTGTGAAGTCATTTTCCCATTAACCGCAACCGAGTTACCTGGCCCTTCTTAAGACTTGCACCCTTTGAGAAACCAGATAGATGAAGAATATTCACTCTGTACACAGAGTACTTCAACAAATTCTAACTGATTGTTATGGGATTAATACATAAATTCTTCTCTGTGCCCGGGAATGGCGAATGTGGAAGAAATTATTGATTGTTCACAGAATAATAAAGCCATGTCATGTGTTTGAACAATTGTTTTTGGCCGCTCGAGGAGATTGTTTGTGATGAATGAGATGATATCTGGTGATTAATTCTGCTTAAGTTTGACTGGCACTTGCATGGACACATGAGATCTCTGAAAGTTGAAGCCGAATCTAGCCATGAACAATACTGATTAAGGGATAGATGCCATGTATTACATTAGACATTCCAGGTAGGTGTGTATGTGGTCTAGTGCCCATTCCTCTTAGAAATCTTTATAGTAAACAGAGTGATTATCCCAAACTTATGCTCAATAGGTTTACTCGCTAGAGCCATCAAATTAAGTGTGGAAATTCAGTGACCCGTGATTCTAACTTGCATGAAACTTGGACTTTGTAAAGAATGACTTGTAGAGTTGAGTTTGCTCGATAATGTAATTCAGTTCTTCAGTGTATCAATTAGGCTTCACCGAAGTTTTAGTTTGAGTTACAAGTTTTGGGCCCAGCAAAGAAAGACGAATGTGATGTTAAATTGTTAATGATTCTTAATTGTAGGCTAGAGAGGATTTTAGCTATGCAAGTCAATGACATAGCCTTAAAATATGTGTGTCCAGACTCGAGCAGCTTGGTCTGAAATTCTGATGTGTTTTTTTTTTTTTTTTTTTTTTTTTTTTTTTTTTTTCTGTTCAGGTTCGAGATGCCTTATAATATTTGGTGTGAAGGATGTGAAGCCATGATTGCAAAAGGTGTAAGGTTCAATGCAGAGAAAAAACAAGTTGGAAACTATTATTCCACCAAGGTACCTTTTCCCTTGCATAATCAGCAACCTCTTTATTTTTCTCTCTTTTATTTTTCTTCATGGTTTTCTTCTTCGTACAGCATGAGGGGGTTGGGAGCTTTAGTTGCCTAAGCCTTGTCCTATGGTCATGTCTGCCTGTCTAATTTCCATGCCTCATGATGGTGATATGACCTTGCACATACATGCATCATTAATTATGGGTTTTAGTGTGAGGATATGCGTTTTTGTTCCTTGTGGAGGTCTAGGTTTTGGGGAATTGGAATCGTGATTGACTAATATTGCATTTAAAAGTATCGGTCAAGCTGCATCGTGGACTTTTGCATGTATATTTTCTTATAGATGGCTTGCTACTAGTTGCGTGGTACAGGTTATCTGTATTTATTTGTACAGGTTTGAATGTGTTGGGCTATTGCGCTTTCGTATTTATCAAAAAACATATCGACTGTTTTCATACATGTTAATATAATAATATACCTTGGTTAATTAGTTACAGTTTGCTGATTCTTCAACTATCTTTCTCTCTAACCTGACTTTAACTGTGTTTGCTTCAGATATGGAACTTCTCTATGAAGTCTGCTTGTTGTCAGCATGAGATTGTTATACAAACGGATCCTAAAAATTGTGAGTATGTGATCATCAAGGGTGCTCGGAAAAAAGTTGAAGAGTTTGATCCTGAAGATGCAGAAACATTAGCTCTTCCGGCCCAGGAAGGTCAGTGAAGTGTTTATTCATCTTTCGAAAAAATCCTAATTGGTGTAGTTGATTTTGGTGTGTGATTGTGTGGCTTAGTGCTATCAATTTGATTGAGTTCTCAGTTCTGCTAGTGCTTGCCAATTATTTTGGTGCACACCTACCCAGTCTCAGCTGTATCGGTTTTTTGCCTGGCACTCACTGTTAAGTGTTAACTTCTGTTTTTCAGAGAAGGGCAAACTTGTGGATCCGTTTTACCGTCTTGAGCATCAAGAAGAGGATATGAAAAAGAAAAAGGAAGCCGAGCCTGTTCTCGTGCGTCTTCAGCGAGTGTCTGATGCAAGGGCTGCTGATGATTATTCCATCAACAAAGCTCTCCGGGCTAGATTAAGGGTATGATTATAACAGCATGGCGTATTCACCTTGTGCTAGTGTCACCAAACTTATGTGTCCTAAACTTTTATTTCCGTTTATTACAGGGTCAAAGGAAGAGAGTGGCAGAGGAAGAGAGTGCGGCAAGAAAAAGGGGTCTTGCTGTACGATTGTTACCACCATCGGAAGAAGATGCTGCCGCTGCTTCTCGTGTAAAGTTTGCTCCGAAGTTTCAAGAAAATAGGAAGCTAAAACGAGCATTGATCTCTACTTCCTCAATATTCTCTGGGCCAACGGGATCATCAGCAAAAGATATTAGACGTTTGGAGCTGGAGAAGAAAAGGCGGAGAATCCAAGCGGCTACAGCGTCAAATCTATTAGCTGGAGGATATAAGCCCTCCTCATGGACTCAGAGCAGTGGAGCATTGCGTAAACGCAGGACCTGAGTGACCTAGAAAGTCTATTAGTCCCAATGCAAACAGAGACGCAGATCGGTTCATCTTGTGCACCAGTTCCGTATGCAGCCAACGAATCGCTGATGTTAAAAAATCCAAGAGCCCTGATGTCCTCTCCCTGTAACATAGAACCTTTATTTGTGCATTGCAGCATTGAAGTAAGTTCTCTTTGTCCTACTGCAATGTACCACAAATGTGCCTTGTGTGCCTTGATGTATAAGTTTCCCTTTAGATTCTACATCTTTTGGTGTGTTGTTACTTCTTGTGCTGATAACTCTTTGTCCAGTATATACCAATATCAAGAAATATTGATCGCTCCCTCATCTCAGATAGAGTGCTGTGGCAGTGTTAATGTGTGATTGCAGTTTTTGCTCATATACAGAGTCCAACTTTTGGAACAATGAACTAAGATATCTGGCTTTATAGCGGCCCATCTTGCACTGTAGGCCTTCGGCCCCTGATGCTTGTTTTGTTTTGGGTATGTAACAGTTCTCATGAAAATATCAGGCCAGATCCATCCCCGGTTAACCTGGTAAGCTTGTACGGCTAGGCCGTAGGGACAAGGGGCTTAAGTCTTCTCTTTAACTATGGCCTTTAAGTCACGAATCCAAGTGAACGCCACCATTTGGTTGAGTTGGTCTATGATTTACAATGCCTTTAGGGTTATGATAACGCG
Organism: Spergularia bocconei; assembly: GCA_963457585.1. Taxonomy (NCBI): domain Eukaryota; kingdom Viridiplantae; phylum Streptophyta; class Magnoliopsida; order Caryophyllales; family Caryophyllaceae; genus Spergularia; species Spergularia bocconei. Next base: position 21,687,054 of record OY734943.1, on the reverse strand, counting down.
AAAGCAAGAATTGTTCCTCTAACACGCATTCTTGAAATTGTGGTAGAAGCTTGTACTATGAACTCCTCAAATTAATGTGTAAGCTGCCAATTCAAGTCTTAAAATCTCTTTTCCTTTCTAACACTCCAACAGAATTCTCATGTCTTAGATATTCTGTCTCCTTACCTGCCGGCAGTAGGCTACTGTGGTGCCTAATGCATTTTCTTCTCGTATTTGTTTCCCCGACCTGTGCAATTCTATGAGGTTTGGACCAACAGTCTGCTACACTATATATCCGCAGTCCATATATACAATTAGTGTTCTTTTTTTCGAAATATATAGATGGTTAGAGTTAATTACTATGTACTCCGTATGTGTCCTTACTCCTTATAGTCGGGGTAACACTTCTTCTTCACGCGTCTTAGAATTGTCGAATGTTCACTCGAAATCTTGTGGAATCCATCGTGTCATGTTATGTTACATATTGCAACCTGGACCGTGTTATTTTGAACTTTGCATTCAATTAAGTTGTGTGTGCGCTAGATTGATTGCTAGTAGTGTGAAAAATTATAGGAGTTTTTTTTTTTTTTTTTTTTTTTTTTTTTTTTTTGAACTGAACTATAGGAGTTTTTTTAAATTTAAGAACTTAGACTGTAAAAATCCTCACGTCAGTCGGTTAGGGTAATAGTGAGGAGTGTGCGAATGCTACATAGAAATAATCATATCATATGCTAGTAGTAACATACTCCCTATATATCATACAAATAGGGACAAATAAGTCTAGTTTTTCCGGCTGTGTTGATGTACTAGACTACTAGTATGTTTGAGTTGCAAACTAAATACAAGAATAAACAGAAGTCCCAGATTTGCTACGCCCTGTTCTGGATACTCGATATTACACCATGGATTTTGTGTCTCCATGATCCATTCCATAGTACATTTGTATAGTATTCCTAGCTAGCTTTGAAATTTTCGGAATTTCAAAGGCGATCTTCGTCGAGAGACTCACCAACGATTGCTAGATCCGCTTTGCTCAATACATGTTGAACCTAGATACAGTCGAAACAAAGACTCAATCCTTTGTTTCTTTAATTAAGTTTCGTGGTACACTGATTAAGTTATAACAATAATTCACTTACCGTTGTGGATCGATCTATCTGTGTGTTGTGCCTTGATAAAATTATCACTCTATAATTCGATCAACTCTCGAACTATTTCTGAGCGCATCGTACATATGTCGTAGGCTCGCAGTAATAATTAAATACAATGAACAAGCTAATTAAGCAAGCAAATAAAAGATCAAATGTTCGTGTAGCTACGTACCTACAGCAACAAAATCTAACTGTACGTATATTGTAAGAAAAAGCAAGGCAAAAAGACCTTCATTTTAGGATCATTGTTTACTTCTTTTAACAATTTACGCCACCTAGGCTAGCTAGCTAACATTTGCCATCCTCATTAACTTGGCACACAATGACAGACCTCAACATTACTACTTACAAAAACTAACGACAATATACAAATAAATTTACATGTTCGGAATGAAAGAGAGTCCAATTTAATTTAATCAATTCTCAAATGCATGATATTGCATGGATTAATAGAGAGATTGACGTTAAATGAAGCGTGGAAGCTAAGGTACGATTTTTACTATTGATCTATCTATATATTTCAAGTTACATAATTATTGTTTGATCAAGAGATTATTAATTTGCGTACATTTTATTTTGAAACTGCCGTTCGCTGGCTTCATTTTCTTTTACGTGTGGTACAATAATGTTACAATATTTCTTATGTTTCACTAATTAATTTTACGTTCGGTTAATAATGTGAAAAGAATTATATGCAAATTAAATGTAAGTAATTGAAAGAAACTGGTGAAGTGGTAATTTAATTTGGATAGTCATGCGATATCATCATACATGCTTTTAATTTAAATCTAGAACTATGAACTTATGTGTATTTGCTACACAAGTAGAGTAAGTTGATTATTTTCTTGTAGCTTTACTAGGCTTTGAATGATGTCATTACTTCGATCAGAATGTTTATGCTAATCATTTGAACCAAATCCGGGAGCAAGAATTTTGAGAAAGGGAACTAATTAAAGTTGAAACCAGGGGTGATCATCTTTATGACTTTTAATTTCATTTTGTTAATTTAGGTATGCGTATTAAAACTAAAAACTGTTAAAAATTCACTCTTTTCATGATTATTCAAGTTTTAAAAACCCTCGATGAAAATCAGATTCAATCACTTGTATACTGATTTTATATCTGTGTCCGTTTTCACGCTTCCTAAACAATAGTATACCCCACTTGAAAGTTGAAAGAAAGCCACTAATCATCACTTCATCTCGCATTGTTGTGTGTGCTGTGCATAACTACTGTAAAACAATGACATGCGCACAATGTCAATTATTTTGGGATTTCAACACCTTTATTTCTAAAGTAAGTGAAGTGACAATTAGCTAACTTGATCGATGTGATTGTAGCCAATAACTCTTAATCACATCACATCTCCTACCTTTGTGGGCATATAATAATATCGTTTGTGACTCTTTCAACCACATTAACTTTCTTGTTTATCTTATCCATTTTAACTCTTTAGGCCATTTTAGATTGCTAGTAGCTATTGTGTCTCTCTTCAACTAAAAATTAATTAAAATAAAATTACTGCTTCCAGATAAAATATTGTGTAATCTTTCCACATGCATTTTAAGTGAGATGTATATTTCATATATTAACAATATACTCATAATTAAGCTCGAGATCAAATCGAATTTCGTCCAAGTTGTAAATTTTAGTTCGATTCCAATGTTTTCACTTTTACCACCTCCTTAAATCGCAAGTCAAAAGTCGAGATTATAACATTTCACCTGAAAATTTACTCTACAATATGGTAGGTTTATTGGTGATTAGGCTAACAACGAGCATTCAGTGCCATTCACAACTCCCGGATATCACTGAATCCACTGTGGGTACATCACTAAATATCGAAACCCTATTCATGTTGGTAGAATGGTAGTTGATAGTATATGCGACAAAAGACACATCAGTCAACAGTAGAATTTGCATAGATTAATTTAATTTATAACCCTGTGCCAAACGATCGAGAGGCGTAGCGCATAATACTAAGATTTTTGGTGCCAATTCAAATTGTTCAAAGAGTTCCTACATGATCAAATGCATGTCATTGTTGATCAAAGTTTGTTAATAATGCATCTCTGATTCCGGTTTGAAAATTATTGGTGTTTTTTTTAATGATCCGAGTTTGCTAAACATGTCTTTAAAATCAAGTCGACCAAAACTTTGTACTAGATACGTCCAAATCACGCCCGACACAAGATAAGACATGACCAATTCAAACTCCAGAACTCGTTGTAGTTCAGATTGCATGCATTAGCTCATTGCTTGGGTACTTTTTTGTTTTAGGTTTGAGTTAGTTTTCAGACTCTACGATTTTCAAACTAAGCTCGGAAATTTCCAGCTTATCTTGAGCCCACCGGAACTCGTGTTTGATCATATTAGTCTCCGCTTATACTACCACTTAAATGGAACTTTAAGTACTTCCAATGCTTACTTCAAAAGAAGAAGAAAAAGTACATTCGATTCCAACCAAATCCCACTAAAATAGAATCTATTTATGTAATGTTAGCTCGGGATGGAACTCCATGCGAGTGTGGAGGTTGTTAACAGGAAGTACAACAAGGTGGCAGATCATATGGCGAGGGAAGCGAGAGTGATTCTGCCACGGATCGCCTTGACAGCTATTGACGAATTTGATTATGTTGAAGTGGGAATAGCTGATATTCCGGGCAATTCGTCTTTCTTTGATGAAGACCTTATTATTTTGCCTCCGTTGGAGGATGTAATAGATATTAGCTAGGTTTTTGATTTTCGTCTTTGTAACAAAAAAAAAAAAAAGAAACAAATGATACCTACAAATAGATATTTCTTGTTTACATACAAGAAATAAAGATGAATGAAGTACTAGTTTGTATGCGATTCTTGTACCTCGAAGCAGAAAACCTTACAAATTAATGAATTATGACATGATGAACGAATCTTAGTGCATGTGGCGCATTGAGATTCTCAATTACCAAGAAAAGCTTTCGAATATAAATGTTGAATGCATGACGATTTGTACTAACTCGATCTATTCTTTGTTTCCCCCGATTTAGGCATAAGGAATTTTATTGTGGTTACTTCATTTCATTACTCTCCCCCATCCTTATTGCCCAAGGACGTATCTTGCATTTCAATCGTGGATAGCAAAAAATTATGGCTAAATTGGATGAAATATGTACCTTAGTTTGGACAATTCTAATGTGTTAGGAGTGTTATTTTAGAATTCAGAAATTGGAACGAGAGGCGAAAAAGTTAAGGCATGATCTAATTGACTACACTGTCCTCACCCAGTGCGAAATGTATCAAATATCCATCTATTTGCCTGATCTATCTATCTATTGAGATGACTTATTTATACATGCAATCGACGATAAAGAACTTCTCAAATAATAAATGTACTAGAATCGTTCAAGCCATCAAGATAGCTAAGTAACATGATAATAATCCGAATAATTGATTTTGTGATAAATAACTCGTAGTAAGGAGAGAGAGAGATGATAGAGAGAGAGAGTGAGAGTGAAAGTGAGGAAAACACATCCCCTCCCCCAAAACCACCAGACTTAGCCGGGAATTCCTCCAATGGTACGACTCAGGTTCAGCATATTTCGAGACCAAAACCAACCTTCGCCCAAATTCTAACCCAACCACCCCCTTCCAGCCTATCCACCATCCACCAACCATCCATTCTTGACATCAGTGCTATTGAACCTAACCTAAACTTTAACCCTGTTTCTGATATCTTCATTCCGATATCCCCGACAGAAGCTTCGGAATTCTGTAAACCATGGATTAACGATCTGTTAATTAAAGTTGTTGGTAAGTCTTTCTCCAGGGAGTATCTTATTGATAAATTAATTGCCCTCTGGAAGCCGGCCGGTAGCGTGAAATTCGTAGGCTTAGGCAAAGGATATTACTCTGTGAGGTGTATTAATCAATGTGATAAGAGTAAAATTGAAGAAGGAGGTCCTTGGTTTATTGGGAGATTTTTTGTCTCGGTGCGACCTTGGAAAGCAGGATTTAATGTCAATGAAGATCAAATCACGACCTTCCCTGTCTGGGTTGATTTGGTAGATTTACCATTGGAATTGCAAAGGAGAGATATCCTACAAAGAGTAGGGAATGCAATTGGTAGGTTTGTGCGAGCAGAAATTAAGTACAGCGACAAGCAAGCAGGTAGAATTTCTAAAATTCTTGTAGAATTGGATGCAAAAAAGGACAGGAAAGAGTATGTTTGGCTGGGGAAAATTAGACAAAAGCTGCATTATTTGGATCTTGATATGTGTCAGAATTGTGGTGAAAAAGGACATAGTCAAAAATATTGTAGGAAGAAAAAGGAGAAATTTGTAGAAAATGATAAACCAGAGGGAGTACGACAGGTCTGGCGTGAGGTCAGGCGACCGAAGATGGGTCCGATCATGGAGCAGGCCGGGAAAGGGTCAGAGGAAGCCAGACTGTTGACGGAAAATCCATTTAGCCTCCTGGGTCAAGAAGGTTTGACTGAAACCTTATCTCCTTTTACCTTACCCAAACACGTGTCGAGTGTTGACAACCCCCCTCCAGATTTTCAAAAGCAAAGTGACAATCTTGCCCTCTACTTTAACAATATCCTTCGTCCTTCTAATGATAAGTTCAGAACATCAACCCCCTTTACCAACCCAGAAATTCGTCCTGCCAACCCAAAAAATACCAATTTCAATTCCTCTCACCATGAATCAGCCACCTTGACCGTTGGAGGAAAGAGATTCGATGTCTCTATCCTCCTCTCGAATCTTCTACGAGCCCAGCCCCAGATTTGTCGAACCCTCTCAAACACCACCGATCAGCCCACCATCATTCATCACCGATCCATCGAGAGGAGTAAAAATTCCAAACATCAGCTGAATTCTTCAACCACCTTTGCCAACAATGATGGAGACCAACCACAATCAGTGCACCTTCTTGATTATGGACGGGATGGGTTGGCAAAAGGTACCAAATCTTTACCTCAAGATAATTCTCCGACACCCGCACCTGCTAAGCCCAGCGTATCAAGACCAGATATTAAATCGGGAGGAAGGAGAGCAGCTTATACCGGGTTTACTGCTAGGTCTTTCAGATCTCGGAAGCTGTTCACTGGCCCTAGCAAGGTTCGCACGGTGGTGGGTAGAGACCAAAATCGATCCAAAGGGAATAGGGCGACTATCAGCAGTCACTCTAGAGACCTCGAAAAGACCAAGGGTGAAAATCCAGCTGTGCATGATTGGTCCGGAGGGGAGAACAGTAAGGAAGGTCCAGAAAGCTCTGGAAAGTCTGAGACCAATTGAAGCTCCAATGCAGATAATTACCTGGAATGCTAGGGGTATCGGTCGTGAGGGGTTTGTTGCTAATATAATCCACCTGATCCAAAATCATTACCCAACAATTTTGATTATTACTGAAGCTCGGGTTAGCCCAGAAAATGCAAAATCAATTGTTAAAAACCTCCCTTTTGATGCCTTTGAATATGCTGAACCTAATGGGTACTCTGGAGGGATTCTCATCCTATGGAGATCTTGTCAGACCAAATTTGAGTCTGTTAGCAAGAATTTTCATGCGGTGCATGGCTTTGTCCAGGTACTAGATTCAAACACTTCTTTTTTCATTTCCTGTATCTATGCTAGTACTAAATTTAAAGTTAGGAAAGAGTTGTGGAATGAGTTGAATGTGATTGCTGATTCTTTGAACGTGCCGTGGGTTGCAATCGGGGACTTTAATCAACCTACTTGTGCTTTGGATAAATTAGGAGGTAGGCCTGTGATCATGTCTAGAGTGGATAAATTTTTGCATGCCATGAATGGCTGTGGTCTTATGGATTTGGGATGTCACGGGTCGCGTTTTACCTGGCATAATAATCGGTCCGAGGATCCCATCTGGGTCCGTCTTGACCAAGCTTGGGTGAATTCTGCTTGGCTCAACTTGTTTCCGAATTCACATGTTATTAACCTTCCGAAACTGTCTTCTGACCATAATCCCATCCTCCTTGCTACTGTCAACACCCCTCCTAACAGGATTCCGAAAAGTTTTAAGCTCGAGTCCTGGTGGTATTGTTTTCCTGATTTTGCCACTTTGATTAATGAGTCTTGGGGGAATTTGATGCCGGATCTCCTTAAAAAAATTTTTTCTATTACTGAGATTATCAAACCCTGGGTCAAGGAACATCTTATGAATTTTCAAAACAAAAAAAGACATCTTACTAACAGGATTAATGGAATTCAAAAGGCTTTGATTTTAAACCAAAATAACCATTTTTTGCTTAATTTGGATACTTGTTTGAATGCAGAACTTTCGGATGTTCTTGTTCAAGAGGAACATTTTTGGGCCCTTAGATCCAAAGATAAATGGTTGATGGGAGGAGATAGAAATACTAGTTTTTTTCAAAAGTCGGTTGTTGTCAAGCGTAATTCTAATAGAATTGTTAAGCTCCAAAATGATGTGGGTGAAGAGTTCTCTGATATTGCTGATCTCAAAAGACTTGCGGTTGATTACTTTAGTAACCTCTTCAAAGCTGACCCGTTTACCCCTGTTTTGCATGATAACTTTAATGTTAATGCGGTGCTTAACTTGTCTTTTGATGTGACCTTAAATGAGCTTCAAAATGCAGTTTTTCAATTAAGCCCTTGGAAGGCCCCTGGGCCTGACGGTTTTCATGCTTTTTTCTATCAAAAACATTGGATGACTATAAGGAGTGATTTACTCCTTTTTGTCAACAATGTTTTTGCTAGCAAAGAGATTCCGAAAGACTGCAATGAGACGATTATTAGTCTGATTCCCAAAGTTGGCCACCCTGTTTTGCTGAAAAATTTTCGACCTATTAGCCTGTGTAATAACAGTTACAAAATTGTGTCAAAAATTTTAGTCAACCGCATCAGACCGCATCTTGATGGTTATATTTCTCCTAATCAGGGGAGTTTTTTGCCGGGTAGAGGTACACTTAATAACTTTGTGATTGCCAATGAGATTTTACACTCCATGAAAAAAAAGAAAGGTAAAAAAGGCTGGTTTGCCTTTAAAATTGACTTAGAAAAAGCTTACGATAGATTGGAGTGGTCTTTCATTGAGTTTTGTCTTAGGAAATTTGGTTTGGACAATGACACCGTCTTACTTATTATGAGTTGTGTTTCTACTACTTCGTATAATGTGCTTATCAATGGCTCTACTTCAGAGAATTTTGTGACCTCTAGGGGTATTAGACAGGGTGACCCCTTATCACCTTACATTTTCATTATATGTATGGAGGTCTTTTCTCAATTTATTCATGATGCTTGTGACTGTGGAGATTGGAAAGCTTTCCAATTGGTGGGAAGTAACCTTAAGATCTCCCATTTGTTTTTTGCTGACGACGTGCTTTTGTTTGGTGATACTAGTGATAGTACCTTGCTTAGTGTTAATAGCATGCTTTGTCAATTCTTTTATTATTCTGGTCAGAAGATGAACAAGAATAAAAGCAAGATCTATTTTTCTAGAAATGTTCAAATTGAGGTCAGACAGAAGTTTGAATCCTCTTTAGGAGTGAAAGCTAGTGCTGATCTCGGAACTTATCTAGGATTTCCCCTTGCAGATAAGAGACCTAACAAAGCCTCGGTCTTGAACCTTGTGCAAAAGGTTAGAAATAAACTTAGCACTTGGAAATGTGAGACACTTTCGAGAGCTGGTAAACTGGTGCTTGTTAAATCTACCCTGTCCACGATCCCTCTTTATCACATGCAAGCTCTTAGCCTTCCTTGTTGGGCTTTGAACCAAATTGACCAGATTTGTGCTAATTTTTTGTGGGGATCTTCTCCTACTCATAGAAAACTTCACCTTGTGGCTTGGAATAAGATCACTGCTCCTACTCAGTTGGGAGGCCTAGGTATTAGGTCGGCTAAATTGATGAATACGATCTTAATGACCAAGCTTTGCTGGGCTTTGAATGCTAAAAAGAACCTGGCCTCGGACTTCTTCTATCATAAGTATGTTAGAGGTCGTGAGGCTCCCTTAGACTTCAAGAAGGGTTCGTATATCTGGCAAAGTTTAGGGAAAGGGTGGGATCTGTTTAGAGAGAGTGCGGAGTGGGGGATAGGCCCTGGAGATTCAATTAGCTTTTGGGAAGATAATTGGTGTGGTCTTGGTCCTTTACGTGGTAAATTTGTTGGCCCCCTTCCGGAGTCAATGATTGATGTGTCTGTTGCAGATTTTCATGTGGATAATTCTTTGATTGATTGTTCCTCTTATTTTGACATGGATGTGATGAATGCCATTTTGGGCACGATTGTTCCTGGTTTTGGTACTGACACTTTGTGTACTAATCTTGCAATGGGTAATTTTTTTGATACTACTGCCCTTTATGAAAAACTTTGGAAAACTAAAAATCTTAGTCGTTTTGATAAGAGTTGGGCGATGATTTGGCAAATGAATTGCCCTCCTAGAGTGAAATTTTTCATGTGGCTGGTCAAAGGAAACAATCTGCCCACCAGGGCTGTCTTAGCCTATAGGAATATCCCTGTTGCTGCAACTTGCCCCTTTTGTCCAACCATCATTGAGAACACCCTCCATTTATTCCGAGATTGTCCTAGAGCAAAAGAAGTCTGGGATACCATTGGTTTCAACTTGGACTGGTTTCAGATGAATGGAAATGATTGGTTTAGCTGCAACCTTGAGCAAGCTAAAGATGTAAACTGGCCACCCTTTTTTGCTATTACTTGTTGGTTTCTATGGAAGAGACGTAATACATGGGTCTTTGAACGAAAAAATATCTCAGAAACAACCATTGTCCCACAAGCTAAACTCCTAGCCCACAAATACTCTCATCCCCCAGCTGTTCTTCAACAGCTCCCTCCTCCCCCCCTTAAGAATAGATTAAATCCCCCCCCTTGGCAGACCCCTTTGATGTTCACTGATGCGTCTTTCATTAAGGGTCAGAATTCCGCAGGGCTGGCCGCTTGCCTTCTAGACCAGGATGGTAGATGGATGTCAGGAATTGTTGCGCATATCTATGCGACGGATGCCACTTTAGCGGAAAGTTTGGCGGTCCTAATGGGGCTGCATTGGATGAAAGTTCAAAGGAGAAATGATTGCACTCTTTTTTGTGATTGTGAACTTGTTGTTCATGGGGTTACTAATCGTAAGAACCCCGTGGATAGACTAGCTAATATTTACTTGAAATGCAGAGAGCTCGGGACGGAACTCAATGTAAGTGTAGAGCTTGTCAACAGGAATTATAACAAAGTGGCGGATCTCTTGGCGAAGGAAGCGAGAGTGATTCTTCCACAGGCCACCTTACAGACTATTGAGGAGTTTAATCATGTTGAAGTGGGGATTACCGATTTTCCGGGCATCTCCTCTTTCTTTGATGATAATCTCATTATTTTGCCTCCTTTGGAGGATGTAATAGATTCTTAGTTGTTGTTTTTTCGTCTTTGTACCAAAAAAAAAAACTAGTAATTTATTAGAAGAATTTCAGAATACTGACATACGAAGTACTCGTAGTTTACAATAGAGTAAGGTAAAGATTGTTTTGCCTTTTTTTTTTAAAAAAAAAATAATAAATAGAAAATACACTGCTTAGCCATTTTGATAGATAGCCAATTTGATTAGATGAAACTGCATTTGTTATTAATGGTAAATAGAAAAGATAACTAGTATATTTCTAAATTTCACATTGGTTTATAGAATACTGGGTTCGAAAAAAAAAAATGCTAAAGAAAATGTTCTTGAGAGTTCAGACCTGTTTTCTGTTCTCTAACATTAAAGATCCCTGTAATACTATTTGCTTTATAAACAATTTTATGTTAGCTAGCTAGTGACGGTGCAAGAATTCTCAGATAAAATTTCTCTTCCGTCCTTTTCAAGTAATTGATTATAGAGCTTGTGGAAAACTAATTAAGCCCTAATCAATTATGCACTTAAAAATGAGATCAAATTATATTTTGTACCAGCTCTGATCTGCTTTCTTTCTAGAAGTGAATATTTGGTTTGAATTGATCTCACATATTTGATTCACATGTTAATAATTTACTGAAGAATAGAGGCAGCATAATAATTAAGCTCTCCTAGGATCAAACTGTAAATTTTAGAAGACTGCAGCAAGTCCAGTCAAATTATTACAAATTGCTAATACATTGACACACAACTAACTAGGCTATCACTGCTACGACGTAGCTAATCAATAACACCGATACACCGACTCCCGTGTACTGTATTCAAATTGTTAACAATTAATTTGAATCATATTCTCAAACCAATTCGTTAACAATCTTTAGAAACGCAGGGAATATTTAACTTCAAGTCGAGAATGCGTCAATAGAACTAGACCTATTTCCTTCTAATAACCTACCAACACACATTAAGTAGATGGTGATACACTGATAGTCTGATACCATACCCTTATCCTTAGTCAAAAGGTTTAAAACGTCAAACACACACTACAATTAATACTTAGTCTACACATACATACCTCAAATACCCTGGTTATAATCCCTGCTTAAGAATCCATAATTAGGGCTTTGGACAAAATGACTTAACCTTGCATTGTTTTCTGTTGCCCAATTTTCAGGTAGATCCTCATAGCAAACACCACCGTACGGTCTGACCGCCATCTGCTCACCGGCGAAACCGCGGCGCTGATCATCACAATGATGGAAATGGGAGTTTGATGAGGAGGATGAAGCTGCTAAAAACTTCTCAATGATACCCACAGAAGCCATTTGATCTTCTAATGGATGCTGCTCCATTATTTGATTATTATTATCATCATTATCAACTCTAATAACCCTATTAGGGTTTTGCTCCACTTGTAAAACCTCTTTACTCTTCACTCCTTTTTTCTTCAATAATTTCTCCTTAGTCCTTTCTCTTGCCCATTCTCTTGCTTTTGCCCTACTTTCCTTTGTCCTTGGCACCCCTTTAGCCTCCATGGTTGGCTTCTTAATCTTAGCCTCGCGTACGCCACCACCGCCATCTTCTGAAGGTGAGGAAGGAGTATTCAAAAACCTAGTAGTAGTGCAGCTTTTCTCAGCAAGATCTTTAATGGCTGCCTTGGATTTGTTGAACAACCAATCAATTGTTTTGCTAGCCTTATCAAACCCTAACATATCTTGCAAATCAAAGAACTTTCTTGCTATTTGTAGAGACAACCTCATCCTTCTGTCTCTTGGTCCTTGTGCAGTGTGAATCTTGCTATGCCTATCCTTCTTCCCTGTCCTCCTAGCTGACCCTTTCGGCCCCGCCACGACCGCGTTTTGCTTCTCTTTCTCTGATGGTGGTGACGGCGGTGGCGGTGGTGGAGTTGGTGTTTGGTAGGGTAAGCTACTAATGGAGCTGAATTGGAACACGTCATGGTCAAGCAAGTTAGGAGAAAAGTTAAGTAGATTGTTTTCATGAATAGGAGAAAATGCAAAAGTGTTTTGATCTTGATGAACATTAAGAATACTATTTGAATTGGTAAAAGTGCCACCTTGATTCATGGCTTTATGCTTCTGTTTAAAGATTATGACATGTAATTAATGATATAACATATGGTCTACTACATAGATTTTGACTTAAGGTAGTTATTAGTTGTAGGAGATGAAGAAACAAGTTTTTAGGGTTCTATGCAACTTTTAAGCTATTGGGATATGTCTTTCTTGATGAATTTATGTTTCTGGTTGAGCTCATTTTTAGGGCAAAAAGATGATGAAGAGAATGACAGTATGGACCGTTCTGAGATAGAGGAAGCAACAGTAATTCCAACACTTGCATCAGTGGAAAATGTGACATTTCACGTGGGAGAAGACTGATTGAAGTAACCCTTCCTTTCTTTCAGTCCTGTGTGTGAGAGTTAGAGAGGGGGTAGAGGGGAATATATTAGTTATAATAAGATGAAGCGAAACGTAAGCTACAGTTGTTGGAGTCTTACCTTGTACAATAGTTTGAAACTCTTGCGTTTTAACTTTTATAACAACTTATCAAGATATTTTCAAGTATTGAATTTCTTTTTGGTATGCTCCTATATGTTTAGTTCGAACTCGACCGAGTCAGGGTCACATGTAGCAATAGTAATAATGTTGTCACTCGTCTATACACTATTGTTGTTGTATTAATTAACATGACTCAAATTTAACACGTCTCATTAAACTGACTGGTAATGTCTACTCGAGTAATTTGTGCATAATAGGTAGTTTGAGACTTTAAGGTGCGTTTAAGAAAACCTTGTTTTTTTTACTCTAGGTAAATACTAGAAAAAACAAAGCTAAGGCAAGTGAAGTAGCTAGGGATGTAAGAGATAAGGATAGACGAACATAGTAATAAACTAGGGGAAACCTAGAAAGATAGGGATAGAAGGAAAGGACAATTATTAAATTTCATTGGTAGATGAGAAGAGGCTGATGAGGGTGGGTTTAGGCATTGAGCATTGTTTTGAATAAAAATGCCCTACTATTGTGATTTGTGACCATTAGTACACTGGTTTTTTTGGTTTCTTTTGACCGAAGGACATTTCATTTCTGCAACTCTTTTGTCCACTTTCCTCCTCTTAATTAGGCTTTTCTCTCCTCTCGATATACAATTGTTAGTTATTGGTTTATACCAAATGGCAGAGGTTTTGTGTCCTTATGCAGACTCGATAAGCCATATTCTTCATGCGTTGATGCTCTTATAATTATCTAACTTTGATATAAACTAGTTTTAAGCCCGTGCGTTGCACGGTTCAAACACCATTTTCATTTTATAATTTTTTAACTTAATTTACGCCATTAAACACCATTGTAAAAATTCCGCATCATCAAAATAAAACAAAGTTGTATTGTCTACTTTGTTCAAACGTATCAATGCTGAATTGAATTACAAATGATAAACTTGTCAATGCTATTATAGTAGTAATGAACTTTCAACATGATAGACTTGTGGCAAATACTATTAGTAATGGACTCTCTTAGTATTTTACATTGACTGGACTCTCCGTTCCGTTAATTTCAATAAATCGGAGTGTTTATACCGTAGTTGATGAATAGTGGTTGAGGTGGACTCTCAATAATGCTAATTAATGAAAAAAAATGCTAATTAATCTAAAATTAAATTATAGCATTCACGGAGGCAATGGATAAGAGCCGTGCATGTGTTCATTAATTGTATGTGGACTATCTAATTTTGTAACTCAACGTAGGAGATTGCTTCAATTTCATGCATGTTAGGATTTTGATTATGTACGTGGAATATGACTCAAAGAGGTCTTTCAGTTATTGTTGACAACTAAACTTTAATAATAAAATAATGCAAGACTCTCTAAGAAAGCTCGGTCATTGTGAGAGCTAGAAAAAAGCCTCCTTTAATAGTATAGAAGGATTTTACCATCGCAACACAATTTGACTACTAGCACGGTAAGTTTTATCGATTATGACCACACCGGAAAACATTAGACAATACCGTAATCACAGATAAACAAAGGGCAAATTCATGTGATAGTAAGATCTACCTTAAACTCCCTGGAAACATCTAGATATTTCCTAAAATATTCAAAAGTTAAGAGGTAAAAAGATGTATAAAAAAAGTGACTCAATCTTACGTAGCTAGATTCAAGGTGTTGCGAAACACAAACATCTAACATGAAAATCCCCAAACCCTAAATTTCGACATCAACCCCCTCTAATTCCAAGTGAGCAAGTGACAATTTACACTCAATAAGTAAACACTTGAGACTTCAAAAACTCATCGAGCTAGTAACATGCAATGCTAGCTAGCTTAGCAATCGCGACATTGTGCATGCATCACCGTCATTAATTAGTATTACGTACGCTTTTATGTGGTACTTAAAAGTCTCTACAAGTACGTCCACCCGTAAGAATCGCGATGTACAGTTAGCTCGATCGGGTGGTTTGTTTCGAATTCGGCGTTGCTGGGTGGTGACAACTCTGACAAGGCTGGCTAGTCTCACCGATGTCGCAATAAACACAATTCAGTAGAAAGCTCTCTATGAGGTCATTAATTCAATAAATCATATGAGTAGCTTATCACATTTACTACTGTAGTCAAATACTTAAAAAAACCTAGTCAAATAAACTAATTTATTTAAGCAAATTCAGCTAGTTCAAATGGTTTATCAAACGCAGCTTACTAGATTGCGTTGCATTCGGATTTACTTAGATTAAATCTAATCGACATGGCATAGGGTGTGTGGCGATATTTTTTTATTTTTTTTGCTTAAAGGTAAGAATTGAATAAATGAATAAGCAAAGACATACAAGTTTAAAAGGGGCATACCCCAGTTTCAGATCCAAACTGTTTTACAGAGACAAAAGAAAGAAAATAGGAATTACATCAAATTGATACTTTTTAGCCATTCCTTATCTCTCCTTTTCAAGTTCTGCACTACTCCTCTTAGTCTAATTCTAAGCTCCATACAGATATTTTGAACCATATATTCTGGATGCCATATATAGAGCTCACAACTGCACTTGTTTCTCGAGAACCAGATATAGTCTATCAGCCCACAGATTAATGCTCCTGTAACTTGTTTTCTGATCCTTGAAGAGAATCTCTTCTTAGAGCACCAATCTATAGGTTCAATCAGAGGAATATCAATCCCAACTCTCCTTTTCAGCAGTTCCACGCAATTCCTATTATATTCACATGAGAAAAATAAGTGTAGGTGGGTTTCTCTACCATTTTGACACAGCATACATTCATCATCATCAGTGATGCCCAGTTTCATCAGTCTATCTTTGGATTGAAGTCTGCCTTTCATAGCAAGCCAAGCAATGTAGCTTGTTCTGGGAATAGTATGCCTACTCCATATAATTTTATCCCAATATACCCTGTCTAAATCACCTCTGAGCCACCTGTATCCTTTAGATACAGTATAGTCAGCTGTATCCCAGGAGTTGGTATAATGCTGCATCATTTCCTTCACTCTGCAGATTTTTTTCCGGTACCAAATGGAGTTTTCAGGAGGTTTGTAAGTAGCCCATTGAGTACCTTTTAAATAGATACTGTGAATCCATTTGATCCACAAGGAATCTGCCTTGCTGAAAATCCAGGCCACATACTTACCAATGCTTGCCTTATTCCACATATAGATATCAATTATGCCCAATCCTCCTGCGTCTTTGGCTTGCAGATACTATCCCAAGCCACCAATGG
Source organism: Spergularia bocconei (assembly GCA_963457585.1). Taxonomy (NCBI): domain Eukaryota; kingdom Viridiplantae; phylum Streptophyta; class Magnoliopsida; order Caryophyllales; family Caryophyllaceae; genus Spergularia; species Spergularia bocconei. Next base: position 21,670,840 of record OY734943.1, on the reverse strand, counting down.
TACTCTATTCATATTTTCTGAGCCACCCATAAATAATTCCTACAAATAGCATCTATTAAGTACAGTTTTAGGAATCATGAAAATTCTTGCCCAGTACACATGCAGATTGCTAAGGACAGACTTCACCAGAGTTAATCTGCCAGAATAGGACAACTTCCTTGAACCTACATCCCTACTCCTTTTCACAATTTTCTCTGTTAAAACACTACAATCCAGCACACACAGTCTACCAGCAGTGACCTTTATACCCAGATATCTAAAGGCAGAGCACCTTCATGAAAACCTGACAACTCAATGATTTCCCTCCTGACATGAATATTTACACCAGCAAAGTAGATGTCTGACTTAACAGTGTTCATACACAAGCCAGAAGCTTCGGACAAGGTAGCAAAGGCTCTCAACATGAGAAAAACAGATTTCATTTCACCCTTACTGAAAAGCAACAAATCATCTGCAAAACACAGATGATTGAGCTTAATAGCTCCACATTGAGGGTGAAACCTGAATTCATTTTTCTCACCCACCATCTTAAGCATCCTAGAGAGATGCTCCATGCAAATGGTGAAGAGAAGGGGAGACATTGGGTCACCTTGTCTCAAACGCCTCTTCCCTTTAAAAAAGCCAAAATTGGAACCATTTAGAGATAGAGTATAAGAGGGTGAAGAGAGGCATTCCATAATTAGCCTTATAATCTTTTGTGGGAAGTTTAAGGCTTCAAGCATTTGGTTAACAAAACTCCATTCCACAGTATCATAAGCTTTTTTCAAGTCTATTTTGAGCAAACATCTAGGAGAAGTGACCTTCCTATTGTATTTCCTAACCAGGTCCTGGCAAATCTTGATGTTCTCTATTATATCCCTGCCCTTAACAAAGGCGCCTTGGTTGTCACTAATAATATCGGGTAGGACCTCCCCAATTCTGCTACAAATCAACTTGGAAATGCATTTATAGAGTGTGTTGCAGCATGCTATGGGTCTAAATTGAGTAACAGAGGTGGGATGAGAGACTTTTGGGATTAGGGTTAAGATTGTATTGTTTACCTGCTTGAGCAGCTTCCCATTCTCAAAGAAATTTAAGATGGCATTCCAGACCTCCTCTCCAACAATATGCCATTTATCCTTGTAGAATTGGCTGGTTAGCCCATCTGGACCCGGGCTTTTATTACCAGGGATATCAAACATTGTTTTCCTGATTTCTTCCTTAGTTATTGGTCTCAAGAGTCTTTCTTGCATCAGATTATCAATCACTTTGCCTTTCTTCACAGTAGGAATGTGAACACTGCTACAATTTGTATCTTGCCCTAGTAGATTGGTATAGAAACCTAGGAAAGCAGCTTATATACCATCCTCATCACTGTGTTCAACACCTGCCTCATCTTGAATTTGATTCACTGAGTTTCTGACTCTTCTGGCTTTGATAGCACAATGAAAATAGCTAGTATTTTCATCCCCTTCCTTAAGCCACTCAACCTTTGCTTTTTGTCTAAGAAAGCTCTCCTTAGCCCTAGCCAAATAATGGTACTGCTCAGCAATTTGTCTTTCTGTGTCCTGCAGCTCTCCATTTCCTGGGTCTAGTTGAATCTGCTTCTGAATCTCAATCAGATCAAAGTAAGCTTTTGCCTCCTGTTTTTCAATGTTGGCCATTTTTTCTTGATTCAACTTTTTAAGAGGCCTTTTCAAAGCTCTTTGTTTCTGGATGACTCTATACATAGGAGAACCATAAATGCCGATTTGCCAAGCCTCCTTGACTGCCTACTCAAAACCTGGGATTCTATTCCACATGTTAAAATATAGGGACTGCCTGACCCATTTTCCTCTCCTTATGAAGCTCAATAATACAGGGACTGTGGTCATACAATCCCTCTAGATGGAAATGGGCACCACTATCAGGGAATAACAACAACCAATCATCATTGCACATCACTCTATCAATTTTGCTAAATACTCTTTTGTCACTTTCTTGTTTATTGTTCCAGGTGAAAAAGCAGCCACTAGATTTAAGGTCATTCAGACCACATTGATGCACACAACCCTGAAAATCCCTAACTTCTGCAAGAGTAATAGGAGCTCCAATCCTCTCATTAGGGTACAAGACATTATTAAAGTCTCCACAAACAATTCAGGCTCCTCTTAAACCAAGATGAATATGTTTCAAACAATTCCACAAATCAAGTCTGTCTCTAGCATCATTCATTCCATAAACCACAGTTATTACAAACTTTTCCACTTTGTCTACTTGTTGTACTTCTCCATGTATAGCTTGAGAAGTAACCATCCTAATTTGCACATTATACTTATTAGGATCCCATAAAAGCCAGATCCTACCTCCAGGGTGCTTGTTATTATTTGTGCAAATACTTTAGTTTTCACAGAAACTATGATGAATTCTATTGCTAGATTTCACCTTAGTTTCTAAGAGCCCAAATAGTCCACATTGATTCCTCTGCATAAATCTATTCACCTCCATTTGCTTATTTGGACTATTTAGGCCCCGAACATTCCACACTCCTAGCTTAGCCATGGTCAACATGACCATGACTCACACTACCAATTACATCATCATTCCTGTGTATTCCTCTAACAACAGAGGCAAAAGTAATGCCTTGATCAGTATTTTGTTGGATCATTGTTGTCTGTGGAGTAAGAATAAGTTGCCTGTGAGAGTAAGAGTTGACAACAATTTCAGATCTTGTAGCAGTTTTAGATGGTGTAACAAAGGCTGGATTCTGGGTAAATTGCTGTTGGACAGGTCTCCAAACTTTTTGAGGTGCCTTAGATTTTCCAGTTGGATTTACTCTTGGCCTCAATTCTTGTCTAACCCCAGGTTTCCTTTTACACTGCTCCCCAGTGTGCCCAACTCTTTTACAGACCTTATAAAGGGTTGGCTTCCATTCGTATTATACCAGTTGTTCCACAGTTTTCCCATTTTCATCACCAAAACTCAAAATACTAGGAAATTCCTGATCAATTTCAACTTCAACCATAACCCTAGCATATCCCAATCTACTCTTTTCCTCAGTAGCTAACATATTTTCCTATCAATCCTGATATCTTACTGATGCAATTCACTGACCAGAATTTGAGCTCCAATTTCAAGAGTTTGACCCATATAGGTACAGTCTTAACAGCAGATTTGGACAATTCTAAGTCTTCTGACCAACGTTTAACAATGACAGGTTTGTTATCAAACAGATAATGGCCAGAAGCTATGACTAAATCCCTCTCTTCCATAGTATTAAACCTGACCACAAACATACCATTAGGCAGAAAAGAGACTTATCAAAATGACTCGAAAGGATATTAGAAAGGAGATTATTCAGGTAAACGATTTTCCCTTAGCTATTCAGGGAAACAAATGACTAGATGGATGTGTTTACTACTTTTCAAAGCCGACCTATTTTAAAAGTAATATGGTAACTTACCAAAATTAACAGAGTAAATTGTTCTCATACGATGAGACGGTCTCACCGTAGAATTCCTGTACTAATTGGACAATTTAGTGGATAATAACTACGAATATATGGTCATTTTGGCAAGTAGTTTATCAAAAGATTGTCGTTTTGGTAAATAACCCGGGAAAAACATGGTGTCCGTTTCAAACGAATCTGCACTGCAAATGGGTGAAGCCCAACATAATTGTCCATGTGGAATATAGGTAGGGTGAAGCCCAAGTTATCCGTTTGGGAAAAATGGTAAAGCAAAGATGACCAGAGGCCCAGAGCCCAGATACACAGGCCCAAGTATTAATTTATCTTCAGATTGATTGTTGGATGGGCCCAATACTGATCCAATGTTGTCCAAGATTTAACCCTTTTTTTTCCCTTTTACCATGAGTATTTAAGTTCTCCCTTACTTGCATTGAACATCTTTATTTCTTTCATGTTACTCACTTGCTAATCAAATGTCTTCCAATACCATCGTATTATATTTCCTTAATTTCTTTCAGCGTCGCTGACTCCGTGCAAATTATCTCATACACATCAATTTATATGGATGACAAATCTGATTTTAACTAGGTAAGAAAATCCAGTATAGCCTGACATCGTAGGAGATTATAATATCACTAGCTATACATAAAGGTGTTACGAGTCAAAAGGATGGGCTCTTGACCCTTTTACAACTCTTGTGTTGCTTGCATTTGAAGTGAAGTCAAGTAGTGGTAAACATGGTAAAAATCGCCATGAGTATTTGAGTTCGTGGGCATGCAACAGAAAGGTAACAAGTAAAAAGGAAACAGGGTAAAAAAGGAGGGGGCTCTAGGACGACGGACACTTTGGTGGACACAGGCTGACACGCATGGCTAGTTTGGTCCCATGCATAATTTACTTTTTGGCTTCCTCTAAACTTTGCAACCTTTTCGTATGTTTTACCATCCCATTTTTTATTTAATTTTTTTAATTTCTAAAAAGACCTCGTTCTAAGATTTGATGATAACCACACTACACCACTACTATAAATATAGATATATTGTATACCACGACCATTTACCCCTTTTTGGGTGGGATTTATGATGACATCAATCCCACTCTATCATGACGTCTAATTATTCTTCTAATTTGTCATTAACTTGCTAATCATTCTAACCTAACCCCCGCTTTTTCTTGAAAGACTAGATTATTTTACTAATAATAATTTTGTTTTGTTAAGAGCATGTCTAATTATCTTATTAATATATCGTGAAATTCATTATTTACAAACCGAGATTGTACCATGCATGATCTTGAAAATGTACATGTGACACACTAAAAACCAAGTTTGAGTTTGTTGTGGAAATGGTAGTGGACTAGTGGCAAAGAAAAACTATAACATTTGTTTAGAAGTAATCCCTACATGCCTACTCAAAAACAGTTTCAAAAGGGGGAAATCGCAGTGGATAGGAGGCTATGTGTTCAAAGCATTTAGATCTTAATCAAGTCCAACGTTTATTACGGAGTATATTATTTTCACCAGCCGGCCACCAGGCACGAGCTAATGATCACTTATTACCAATTTTTCGTGTTAAAAACTTATTAATATTGTTGTATTTTTATCTGAATTAATACCATGTTATACCTAGCTTGGATAAACAAGAGAAGCGATCGAAGGAACAGGCACATTAACCCAAGAGTAGTAGCTCAGACATACTAATAGTAGATTTAAAAAAAAACAAAAAAAAAAAACAAAAAAAGAGCTCAGACATAGTAATGCCTTTAGTTATTACTGCAAAGTGCAACATATATATGTTGGTTGGTTTGGTCCTAAATGGGTTACTTTACTAATTTAACCAAAAATGTTTGTATTACTCTAAACATAGTAAAAGATAGAATAGTATAGGCACAGTAAATAGTACAAAAAAGTGAAAACAGACCATTGCTTAGAAAAGCTCACGTCCAGCATTCTCTGGGTAATTACTTGATTAGTCATAACAAAGCCACAGGTTTGGGTGGTAAAAGTTAATACATAAATCATCAGCCCTACTTACCTTTTTAACCTTTTACTGTGATATTTCTTTGCCGAGCTAATTAACGATAGCCGGGCAAAAGTCTTCTTGTCATCATTTTAATATACCAAAACGTGCATGGGCATTATTCCTATACGGCTATACACATATTCCTCCCAAATGATGAAAGTTATTGCAGTTACCACCCCATATCCCTTTATTTTCATTTGATTTATTCATATCGGTCACATATGCAAATTAACCGCTAACAAATGAAAAGAGAGAATGAAGGGAAAACTAGCTGATTGAGACTAAGGTCATATATGTTTGGATTTTCGTTGTCACTCACTCACTCTGTTAATGATTCCAACATATAGGTCATCCGAGTCTAGTTATATGGATCTATACATGTCAAGCAAAAATGTATCAAAACTGATAAAACCGGCCGGTTGAGTAGTCAATGGTGGAATTTTCCGACGGTTTTACTAGACAACTATGCGACCACTTAGGTGATCCAATGTATATGGTGACAAATAAGCAAAAAAAATATATCATCAGCTATTGAATATACGTATGTACTAAAATGGCTTGAAATTGAATATTCAAAAAGGTGTAAATTTAAAAAGGTGGAATATAGAAAGTAATGAATAAGCATGTAACTGAAACCTAGGTTGTTACACTGCCCATCAGAGAGAGGAAGATGATGAAGGAGAGAGAGGAGGAGGAGGAGTGTGTTCCAAGACACAATCATTACAAAGGCGGGGTCTTATTGGAGAAGCCAAGCTAAAGGAATGGACTTGGCGTGGAATTAGGCGCTCGCGCGAGTTTATAAAGTGTTGTAATACAACGTGGGCACTTGACCCTGGAGGTGCGGGTGTTGCATTGTACTCTATTTGAACCATTTTTCGGGTAAGAACGTCCTATAATCGTCGAGTTATTTACTACTCTATATAAATATGATAACAGTACAATATTGAGATTTTTATGCATGAGATTATACTTTCTTTCTTGATGATGTTGTGTGTGCAATTGTCTCACAAATGAACTTTTAATATAAACTGCATGTTAAGGCTGTAATGCTAATAATAAGCAAAGATCAGTAGTAAAATGCAAGCTAGATCCAAGTGTGCGGGGGGAAGAAAAGAGGGAAAAAAATTACATAATTTGGACAGAAAATGGTCTGCCTTTTATCATGACTTAGCCCCCCATCCTATTATTCTTTTTCTCTCCAATTTGCAGGCCTAATCCCTTTGCCTTTTGGCCTTTTGGCTCTTTTGGTCGGTCCACATTCTTCCTCACTGTGTTTTGTGTTCTCATTCTACAAATCGATCTCTTTATTTTTAATTCAAATTCATATCAATGAGCTAGTAATAACGACCTTAATTATGTTTATAATAATGTGTATATTATGATATCTCAGCTTATAATTCTGTCTATTCTGTGAAGCAATAAGAAAATTTGAAGGTATTTGATTGAATGAACAACCTATCTTGCTTGGATGCTCTATGATTTAAGGATTATCTTTCTATGTGAATAATTAGAGTGTAATTGCTGCATATATATAATGAATTAAGTATGAAATGATCATCAATTAATTAATTACCACATTCTGTCACCAATAAATCAGTACATATGTCACTACCTATAATTGTATACCACGAAGTTAATCATGCCTTCGATCCGGCCTACACACCTTTTGAAAGTTTTATATTCCGGATTGTTAATGTTTAATCTACGAATTTGAACAGTGTCAAAGTTAAAATGTTAAACAATTAAAGAGATTATACAGATGAGATTCAATTTTTAACTCGATCACCAAGATCAACACCTAATAAAAAGGAGAATAATGTTACAACCAAACCAAAAGATTAAAACTTTAAATATCCTTCTTTAGGAAGAGAATTGGTTAACCCAATTTGTTTCTCAACCCTTGCATTGTGATGGTAGTTGGCTAGCAACATCTGGATTAAGTTAATTTATAAGGAGGAAGCATAGACAATATTCCAAGGGACAACATTAAGTAGTACCTTAGTTACACAACTCTACGACATTGGTCGAGTCAAATTCAACATTATTATTTACTTGCAAGTCTACAAACAATCCAATCCATGCTCACTACAACTTAAAACCTAGTGTGCAGTGGCATTTGCATATTCAACATTTGTGTCATATAATTTTATATGCGACCTCAAGAAAATAAATATGTAAGTGAAGATGTTCTCCTTGCTCTACATGACTACATGCATGTCTTCACAACGAATAATCGCCATGCAAAATCAAGTTTGTCATAGTGATTGGCTCGAATTTTACAAAGTTACATGACTCCAAATTACAAATGAGGACGACTTTTATTCATCCATTTGTCAAGATTAGTCAATTAGTCAATTAGGAAGACTAATCAACTTGTACGTAGATGAGAAAGATATATACATATAGTCATATAGACATTGTCAAAGGATAGTTAAACATAATGAGACAAAAACATAGGAATCATGATAGAGTAGAATTATTATACGTGAAGAAGCAACTATTTTTATAGGAAAGTCATGAACATCAAAGTTCATTATGTTGGGGAAGAAAGTGAGTGTAACTATACGTAGACATTGGACCAATGACTAAGGAACAAACTGTATATTCTTTTACATATGACTAAATAAAGTAATACTCCACTATTTCGAAAGCAACTCAAGAAAACTGCCGTAAGAAGAAAGGAAAGGAGACATCTTAGTGCTAGACTCTCAGACTACACATTTTTTAGAGTGGGGGGACTGACCATCTTCGATAACACATAGATACAGAACACACATATGTGATAGACATACAAAGAGACCAAAAAGATCAGATGCCAACATTTGCTCAGTCTAATTACAAGGAAGAGCAAAGTTTAGCTATATGGATGACTGAAAAAGTGGTATTAGCTTGTATGTGCGGATGTACGGATGTCAACTTATTCAGCCGATAATAAAATTACCGAAACTCCGAAAGATAAAATTTGGGTTTAACACCAATCGTGTGATAATCTATTGTAAGACTTGAGAAATATGAATGTTTGAATAAAGCATTTCGAAAAAAATGTTTCACTTTATATATTATAAGAAAGATAAATAATCTTGTAGACTATTTCTAATACAAGCACATTTTTGTTTATATATGAAAGTTTTGTTTAATTTGTAATCATTATTCGCATTAATATTTATGTATAACTTGTTACCACTCAAGAAAATTTGTTCTATAGGTCAAAACATGTTAGCGAAATTTCATGTTAACATATTCCACCAAAAGTAAGTACGGTTTATTATACAAAACAGATTAAAAGTATGATGATTATAATGATTTTTTTTTTCTGTAATTTTTTTTCGATACTTTTATACTCCGTATTTGCTAAGAAAAGGAAAAAAAATTTATGCATCGCTCTCTCTAAATTATGATGATACTACTATATTGATCCATGTTAGCTCTATTTACTCCATTTTCTGTATCAATTCTTAACATTTGATGTTTTTTTGACAAAACGTTTGATCTAAATTACTTTCACATATAATGATAAAAAAATATAGCTATTACTCAAAGCCACAATACACTTTAGTTTTTATTTTCATCACAAGAGGGAGAGAGGGGTCTAATAAGTGAGGATACCCTGTCTGATTTTGTGTCCTATTTCAAGTGCCCCTCCAATCGAAAGCTTGCAAATGAGCCTTACAATTTTAATAAACCCATTTTACTTTTTAAATAAATGATTTCTTATAAATTAATTAAATAGCTAGGTACAGAGACTGAGACATGTGATGAGACAGATGATCCTCACTCGTATTATATATAAAGAGGAGACACATACTTTTATGATGGAAGAGACAATATATAACAACACTTATCAAGTAAGATGTGTGCTCCTTTCTCTCCCCTTTCTTCTTCCTTCATCCTTTCCTCTTTTACCCTATAAGAAAGTGAACCCTCTTTCTTTCTTCCTTTCTTTCACATCGTTTGCCAGAAATTATTCTCTCTTTCATTCTCTCCTCCATTTTTTTTAATTTCTCCTTCAAATGAATAATATCTATGCCCTTACCTTACTTAGATGAATAGTAGTGAATTCTCACAAAATCAAGAAAATAATCAAGAAGAAGAATTATTATTAGTAGAATCCACCCAAGAAATCACCACCAATAATAATCCTAATAATCCTAATAATAATCCCACAAATAATATTACCAATAACAATATTAACAACTTATTAGTAGAGATGCATATGCAACAATACCAAACACACCCTACAACATCCCATGTTGATCCCTTTGGAGGTAATTTCGGGGGCGGTACAAGGGCAGGATTGGTATTTCCAGATCTCACCGCCCCGCCGCAACCGCAACAACAGCCAGTCATACCGTGGAACCTCCCACAAGCCCACTCCTTCAGCTCACCCCATCATCATGACCCTTTCCTATTTCCCTCCTCGTCCTCGTACGCAGGGTTATTTACAAGAAGGCCCTCCAATTCCCTCCAATTTGCATATGACGGGCCCTCCTCGGACCACCTTAGGCTCCTTTCTGATGCCCTCGGGCCCATGGTCCAGCCCGGGTCCGTCCCGTTCGGGCTCCAAGCTGAGCTCAACAAGATGACTGCTCAAGAGATCATGGACGCTAAAGCCCTTGCTGCTTCAAAGAGTCACAGTGAAGCCGAAAGGCGGAGACGCGAACGTATCAATAACCACCTTGCTAAGCTGCGGAGCTTGTTGCCTAGCACCACCAAAGTAAGTTTTTACTATATAGTTTCTCATCATATATTATATGATCAATATTATAAACATAAGTGTGTGTACCAAATCTTTTGGAAATTATCCTATGTATTACTATGAGCTTAAGTATTAGTAGTAGTAGATATGGTTTTGTCTCTTACTAATCTCACTATGTTTCTTATTTAGTTCTTTTTAAAGTGTCACGCCTAGGTGAAGATTTGATATTATAATCAGTTGGAAGTTGGATTTGTTGATGATGAAAGATATTAATAAGCTAAGCTATACGTATGATTTCTAGCTACTTAATTTTATCATGCGCCCTTTGGTGTGGACATATGGTTATACGAGTACGTTTTTTCGTGGATAATGAATCGCAATGGTCAGTATCGATCAAACTACAGTACTCCCGCATGTATAATACTCCGTAACGAATAAATGAAGATCCGAACATTGGACATGATGATGTGTATTAGGGTAGTGGAAGTTACTTAAGTGGTGTAATCACGTTTTGTTTTGATATTGGGGTATGTTTGTTATTGTGGTATAAACGATGAGGTAAAAAAGGTGAAACTCCAAAAGAAATTGAAATGCATGGGTTTTAGCGTTAATGTCGCTTAGCTGATATGAAAAAGAGGAACCAAATAGCAGGTGAAAAAGCTTACATAGAATTTTCTTGCCGGACTTACATTATCAGTCAAACTATAAAATCATGCTTAACATTCTTAAAGACAGACAAAATCAACATTTTTTCTTCAAAAAGTTTCATTTTGGAAAGTTTCTCATTTCTTTTCGATCACAATTTATTCATTTCCTCCACTATAGTCTTATTTCAAATGCCAACAATAATATGATTAATTAAAGTGGAATGTGTAAGTTAGTTCAACTATTCCGGTCGATCTCGATATTTGTTCAAGTATTATTATTCGGTACCTCAATCTTAACGAGTATGTGAAAAATAATCATCGTTTTGACGTTTTGTTTACGTGTTGTTTATTGTAGACGGACAAGGCTTCGTTGCTAGCAGAAGTGATACAACATGTGAAGGAGCTAAGAAGGCAAACCTCGATGATAGCAGAAACAAGTCAAGTACCAACGGAGAGCGATGAGCTGACGGTAGATCCGGCATCGGACGGTCAAGATGGCAAGTTCATAATCAAGGCTTCATTGTGTTGTGATGACCGTTCAGATTTGTTGCCTGACCTAATTAAGGCCCTAAAATCACTTAGGTTAAGGACCTTAAAAGCTGAGATAACCACGGTTGGGGGGAGAGTTAAGAACGTACTCTTTGTGACTCAAGAGCCTAACAATGACCATGATGATCACGACGAGGATGACGGGTCACAACCACAATGCTCGATTGACTCGATACACGAGGCGTTGAAGGTGGTGATGGAGAAGGCCAACGGCGGGGACGACTCCTCTTCTGGTAATGCTAAGAGGCAAAGGACTAATGGTATCAATATATCTTGATATAAGTTCTCATAAACTGTATTGGAGCGAGAAATAATATGAGTTATTGAGTTAAACTTGTTAATTAAGGGTCTCTTTGATCTATTTTAGACTATCAAAGATGACCAAAAAATGTCATTGCATGGTGTTTATTAATTATTGGGTGTTTTTTAGGTTAATTTTATTTTGATTTTTGCATGGGTGTGTGCTTTGTTTTTATTATGTATGCTATGGTGATCAATGTAATACAAAAGTGATCTAAGGTTTGAGTTTTAGCTATGTTTTCTTGTGTATGAAGGATTTCCAGTAACAGTCTCATGCAATGATATATGCATGGGGAGGGAGACCATCAAATTATTCGAATGGTGATGCATCGAGTTTTATCTCCAATATATTGGGGTGGAGGGGGGAGGGGGGGGGGGGGGGGGGGTAAACAATTACATTATTGATGTTTTATTTACTCCATAGTATTGTATATATCACCATTGTATGAAATTAAACTCGTTTACGGTCTGTTTTAGTATAGGCCACGTTGTCAAACGAGATGTGTGTTGCGTGGTGTTCTATTTATAAGGTCGATGAGGCCCGGGGTGTAAGAATACACATGGATTAACGTTCATAATACGTTTTATGGTGTTTATTATTGGTTATATTAGATTAACGACTTGACTATGGTTTTAAGTTCAATTATCATCTATTTTTGTAAGTGTAAAAGATTTTAATTAGAAAAATAGAAGATAGATCGTGTACGTAGACATATAGCATCATGTTTCATTGTTTCGGATTGAAGTCTCATGCAATAATGTGTTATATAGAGAGACAAGCTAAAATGATGATAATTTGTTGTGTTTGTTATACTATGCTTGTTCAGAGAGTTAAACTGAAAGTACCAGTACTACTATACAGTACAATATGGAGAGTTTAGTCAGGTTCGCCTACGTATAGCTGGTCTTAAGAGGAAGGAGATCTTTTTCGTAAGGCTGGATTCCTTAGATAATGTCCTAACATAGAAATATTGGACTTGATATATAGCATTCCCATGACATAAAATGTTTTGGACTATATATCATATGAAGATTAAATAGTATGATATATACAAATATCAATGTTTAGGGTGATCAATGCGTACCGATTCACGTGATCGAGTTTGTCGTTGCAATCATAATCACGCTTTTAGGGAATTATATTATTGCATGGTTAAAAAACGACAAAAGAAGAGGTCAAATGAAACATATCATGAATTTCAGATTTTAACTATAACAACGTTATATCAAAACTCGGAGATCAAATTTTAGATTCGCCTCTTGAATTGTAAATGAGGATGAATGTGCTGGTGATTTGATGAAGGTGGAAGATGATGAAGAGCAAGTGTTTGTTTGATAGTGGGGTTCGTTGGTGAAGAATGGGATTAGACATCATCATAAAAAAAAACATGCAAATGATGATGATGATGTTGTTACTTATATTTTTGTCATGTTTCTAAATCTATGTATATGTACCCATTATTTTCTTGCCGGAGTACATTTTTCTGCTGCTTGAGTAAGCTCCATTTTGTCTCATCACTTAGTACTTCAATTCAAAGATCTGAGATCCAAATATATTGTCATTTCTTTTTGTAACTAGCAAGACTAGTTTCTTTGTACTACTCTTTCTTCTTTTCTCCTTCTACCGATTTTTTTTTTGTCTTATTTTTTTTTCTTTCGATTTATAATCTCTACAAGAACCACATGTATAACGACTACGTACTCATTACAATACTCAACAGGGCCGGCTCCGAGATTTTGGGGGGCCTATGTCCTTTAAAATAATTTTAAAAAAAGCCCAAATAAATAGTTCTAGTAGGATTTGAACCCACAACCTAGGGATTGTATTGCAAACCACTAACCACTGGGCTAGAACAACCTACATGATTTTTATCACACTTTATTTTACATATACTAAATTAACATATATTGGGCCCAAAAAAATGAGGCCCTAGGCGGCCGCCTAGCTCGCCTATGCTAAAGGCCGGCCCTGATACTCAATAAGATATAATTTGATTTATACATAAGAGGTGGTAACGACCATTTTCTACGATACGAGTCTTGATTATTTCATGCATTCATTAATCATTATCATGGTTAGTTGGTTACAACTTTTGTAATTGAAAACAGTAAACCATTCGTTCGGTATTACTGTATCACTGTCGTTTTTAGTTTTTACATTAAAAATCTAGTTCGATAGTCTTACAGAAATGCAGTATGACAATTAAAAACTGAAAACACTTTCAATCACGCGACCTCGGTTTATATAGAACAAGAACGATACCAAAGGATCCCATGTGTTTTTTTTTTTCGAAAATAGAAAGGATCCCATGTGTTATAGATGGTGATATGGACTGTGGACAAGGTCGGACCGGGTAAACAAACCTGACCTAGATTGTGACCCGCCCATTTCCAGTAATTATCCCAGCCCAACACAACGCCGCAACGGCCTAGCCCAATATAAAAATAGACGAACAAGCCCACCTCGGCCCGGTCCATCCACTTCACCTACTCTCAAAAATAAAAAGTTTCTCTCTCTCTCTCTCTCTTCTCAAGTCGTCACTCTTCACTGCCCCATCGATCCATTTCTCCGGCACAGCTCCCGTGCGCGCCACCGTGTCACGGCCTAAACCCTAATTCTTTGGTCAGTTTTTCCCCAAATCAATTTTATCGTATCCAATAAGTTAGGGTTTATATTTACTAATATTGTTAGCTAGGCAAAATGTATGTTAATCATCGGAATTTGATAATTAAAGGTTTATAAACTAGTTTAATTAATCGCAGTCGTTTTCGCCGATGAATTTGATTATCATCTTTTTGCGGAATTTGAAATGTGATTTTTTTTTGTTGGTAGAAAAGTTGCGTTATTTTTTGGTTGTTTTAGGGAGATACGTAATGTTGTTTTGGGATACGTAATTATGTGTGATTGGAATCTTGTTGTGCAAGATTGATTGCGAGGGTTTTAATTTCGTAACCTCGAATCGAAAATGTTGTTGTACATTTTGTTTCTTAAACAATTAGTGTCTGTCTTGCCAAGAGTTTGGATGATTTATTAGAAAACAATTTGTGGTGGTGTTTCGTAGAAGCTTAGTTACGGTGAAATCGATGAGACAGCCCCTTTTTTTTACTGTTTCACATGAGTTTACTCAGATAGCGTTCAGAAACAAGAATTTGGGAATTTGTAATCATTTCAATTCTACCAATTGAGAATGCGGATGTAAATCCGATGTTTGGGAAAACTCACATTTTGAATTCTAGAATTTGAGGTTTGAGAAGACAAAGGGTGTAAGATTTCGAAATGAGGGGTTTTGGGGTGTGGTTTGTTTTACACTAGCTAGAGTTTCAATCATATTCTTTGATTCACTAATTCTAGAATCCTTAGGATGTGTCGCAATTTTGGATTTGAGAATGAAACCCATGTTCCCAAGCGTACTCTCAGTTGTTTGCTCTACTTGTTGGCAAAAGACTGGAAGTTTGTCAGTTATATTCCCATTTCATTTGTTTCTAGAAGAAATAACCAAGATGTTTTTTTTTTTTTTTTTTTTTTTTTTTTTTTTTTTTTTTGCATTATGAAGCGCAGTGAAAGAATAATTGGCAGTGTTCTTGTCTTTGATTTCCAACCTTAGAATATATGATAGTAACCCAACTTTTATAGGTGCATTTAAGTTTTAATTTCGAGATTATCCTCCGGTTTGTATTAAGCATAATGTTCTCCTGATTAAAGAATGTATACTGTGTGAAGACTTGTAGTTAGAATTGAGCATTCACGCTTACAATAAGTCAGTCTGGAAATCATACTTGAGTGGATAGCATAATGCTCATTTTAGTTTGTTAGTTTTCCATTGAGTCTAAAGATAGTTTCTCTTCTGCACGTCATGTCTGGTCGTGGCTGTTTTGTATTTTTTTGTAATACTTTGTTTTTTAGTAAAAAGTTTTAATGAGGAGTGTTGTTTATATGCAGATCAGAAGAAGTTAAGCGTATTTTGGGTCAGGATGTCAACTTTTGCGAAGCCAGAAAATGCCTTGAAGCGAGCTGAAGGTTAGGAATCATAATGTTTTTTTTTTGTTGTTTTATCTCCAACCTTACATTATTTTGTGTGTTTTCCTCTCTTTTTTCGGTAGTTTTCTTCGAAACTCTGGTAGAGATGTTAGAATTGAAACTTGATTAACCTGATTATCTGCTCATCACCAGTGATCCCGTTGCTGGTAGTTGCTTGAATTGTTGAGGCTATATTATTCTACTGGGCAATCGTGACTCGTCACAGTTGATTAGAGAAACATTAGAATGTAAATAAGTTGAAACTAATTAATTTTGCTACTGTTTCTGGACATCATATTTATTTTCATTATCCTCTTTGTCATTGTCAAGATTATGATTACCATTCATTTTCAAATGCACTTAGAACAGCCTCAGTGCCGGGTAGGGTGCTTGCTGGTGGGGTTCGGGAGGCAGAAGACTTTTATTGTCTTGGTAGAATTAGGAGAGGGTATTTCCAATTGACCATGAACTGAAAGTGGGATAACTATGTTTGATATCATGAGAGATGGCTGGAGGATTTTGGGAGCCATTTTGATTTCGTCCAATTGTGACTGCATAAAATGGAAAGGTCTCCCTAACTTATAAATTCACTAAATTAAAGATCTTTTCATGTGTTTAACATAATTTTTTTTTTTTTTCAAAATTGTTGAATAGAGTATTAACTAAATAGTTATTAGAGGACCGTTTGCGTCAAAGGCATTGCCTTTGGTGTGGTGGTGGGGGCGGGTCGGATGTATGCAAGTCAATACACAAAGAGGCTAGTTTAAAATAACCTGACATGAAAACTGCGTCCAGAGTTGCAATGAGTTACTGCTACTCCACTGAATAAGAAGCGTTGGCAAGTTTAGTGAACCATCTTGCTTTATTCCAACATATTCCAAAGTCAGAGAATTGTGAGTCTTTGGCTCCATGGAATGCTGAGCCAATGTTTGGTATTGCCCAACAGCATATATTATCTGTTAGTGTGTGTGTTTTGTTTTTTTGCATGGATCTTTCTATTTCGTTACCTTCAAGTGTTTTTTTGTTTGGGGTGCGGTGTCTTTAGATTTTATGTGTCCTGCTTTTGTTACATCTTATTGTTGACCTTGGAAGCTAGAAAATTACGTGCCCTGAGCCCATTCATTTTCTTCCGCAGAGCTAATTAATGTTGGGCAGAAGCAAGATGCTCTGCAAGCTCTTCATGATCTTATTACTTCAAAAAGGCACAGGGCATGGCAGAAGACATTGGAAAAGATCATGTTTAAATACATTGAACTCTGTGTTGATATGAGGAAGGGTAGGTATGCAAAAGATGGTTTAATCCAGTATCGCTTCGTATGTCAGCAAGTGAATGTGAATTCCCTGGAGGAGGTGATCAAGCATTTTATGCACCTTTCAACTGAAAAGGCTGAAATTGCTCGTAATCAAGCGCAAGCTTTAGAAGAAGCACTAGATGTTGAAGATCTAGAGGCAGATAAGCGACCGGAGGATTTAATGTTAAGCTTTGTTAGTGGAGAGAAGGGAAAAGACAGATCTGACCGTGAACTTGTAACCCCATGGTTTAAATTCTTGTGGGAGACATACAGAACTGTCCTAGAGATATTACGTAATAATTCAAAGCTGGAGAATCTTTATGCTGTAAGTGTTTTTGAATTCTGCACTATGTGCTAGTTCTATTTGCTTCTAGTGAATTAAACAATTATCCATATAACTATCTCGATGGTATGTTGTGTTTTTTAGTGTATCCATATATCAAGTGTTTAAGTAGAAAAGTTTAATATTAGTCCTCCTTCTCCATGTTTTGCAATCCTTATCCTTTTACAGGCTCATTTGTCATCTGCTGATTTTCCTCCCATTCTCCCCCCCCCCCCCCCCTGCTCTGGCAACTCCTTGTCTCTGTATTTCTGTTTACTGTGCCACCAATTCATTCTATTTGACTCGTGACCTAAACTGGTGCTTCATTTTCATTAAGTTGCCTAATTTCTGTGTCGAAAGGTGGAAGGAAGAGCAAGGCTTGAGATTTATTCGTTTTGGTATTTATATAATTATAGGGATTTATAATTGCTTCTTCGTTGCTCAACAGATGACTGCTCACCGTGCATTCCAGTTCTGTAAGCAGTACAAACGTACCACTGAATTTCGCAGACTGTGTGAAATAATCAGGAATCATCTCTCAAACTTGAACAAATACAAAGACCAACGAGACAGGCCGGATCTAACAGCTCCAGAAAGCTTGAAATTGTACCTTGACACAAGATTTGAGCAACTGAAGATTGCCACTGAACTTGAACTATGGCAGGTATGTCAGTGCACCAAGTTACACGCTGTTGCATGCTTTAAAGTTTCCGGGCATAGTTTTGTTAAATGTTTTGGTAGTCAAACGGAATCATAGTCCAACCATATCCGGGTGTGGTTTGTGCATTGTACCTCTGCACTTTTAGTTGATTGTTGTTGCCTGGTTAAGCACAAGTTGTTATTACAGTGGAAAAGATCCTTACCTCCGGTTCCCTGTACACTGCCTAGAGGGGGGGCTTCTTTGGAGGTGTTGAATAATGTTGATAATGATGATACATGGCGTGGACAGTGTCTGCTTTGTACATATATGTTTGATATATTTTTTATTGGGATCTGTATTAGTTTAGCTGTTCAGGTCATTAAAACATGTAACATCAACAAAACAAGCGTTTTGTTTTCAAGTATTACCATCATGGTGCTTTACTCAAAACTTCTTATTTATTGCATTTCTTATAGTAATGTGCTAGTTCAAAACTTGAATTGATCTTGACTTGAAAATTAAAAAAAAAAAAACTTGAAATGATCTGGTATTCAGGTTTTTGTGCAGTTTATAGCTGAGGGCTGAGGTCCTCTTGTCTTGGGCATCAATAACATGCTGACAACTTCTTTAAATAAGTATGTGCTCTAAGCCTCTGATACATCTGTTTATGCCTTTCTCCAGGAAGCTTTTCGTTCTGTTGAGGATATACATGGCTTGATGTGTTTAGTCAAGAAAACTCCCAAGGCTTCCTTGCTGGTTGTTTATTATGCAAAACTCACTGAAATTTTTTGGATTTCGGGAAGCCATCTTTACCATGCATATGCTTGGCTCAAGCTTTTTTTGCTCCAAAAGAAGTTCAACAAGAACTTATCTCAAAAGGATTTGCAGACAATAGCTTCATCAGTGGTTCTGGCTGCTCTCTCTGTTACTCCCTATGATCACAGTAGTGGTGCTTCTCATTTGGAACTTGAAAATGAGAAAGAGCGCAATATGAGGATGGCAAATCTAATAAATTTCAATCTTGATCCTAAACTTGAGAGCAGAGAAGTGGTAATCCATTTTTTTGTCCTTTGTCTGTTGAGGGTTTTATCCATTTCTTCGCAAACTGATAGTGATATTGTGTATGCGTGACAGCTCTCACGGTCAGCTGTTCTACAGGAACTGGTCAGTAGCGATTCTTTACATTATTTAAATTGCTATTGGAAAATTGGAGATTTTAGAAGCATCGGTGGTTGATGGTACTTCAGTGTATAAATTTTCTTCCGCTTTGCTTGTTATAGGTATCAAAAGGTGTTATGTCTTGTGCACTTCCAGAAGTGAGGGATCTTTTCCAACTTTTAGAGCATGAATTTCTTCCCCACGATCTGTGTCTAAAAGCACAGACTTTACTAACCAGAACTTCCACGGTTGGTGGGAAACTTGCTTCTGCGTCTTCTGTGCCGGAGGTGCAATTGTCTAAATATACTCCTGCCCTAGAAAAGCTAGCAACTTTGAGATTGCTTCAGCAGGTTGACTTTTTATTATCCCCTTCCTCCTTTACCTAGTGCACTTGTACACATAACATGATTTTGCTTCTGGTAGTTATTGATATCTGTCTTTCACACTGCAGGTTTCTACAGTTTACCAAACGATGTCTATTGAAAGCTTACTGCAGTTGGTCCCTTTCTTTGAATTTTCTGTCGTTGAGAAGATATCTGTAGATGCTGTGAAACACAAGTTTCTTACCATGAAAGTGGACCACATGAATGGTGCTATTTCGTTTAGTTGCTTGGTAAGTCCTGCTGTTTCACTCCAGAAAGCTTATGAACACAGTTGACTAAATTGCTTTCGGAATACCTTTCTTCTTGCAGTAGTTGCTTGAAAATTATCTGAACAAGATCTGCAGTGGTGGTGTTATTTTTTTCATTAATTTCATTTTCTCTTTGGAGGTGGATGTTTATATATCAATCTTTGAAGTGAAGTTCTCAGCCCTCGACCTCTCCTGATTGGTTCACAGATGTCTGAAAATTTCTGTCATTGTCACTCTTGCATTACATATTTACATTTCAGTTTCTGTTTATGACTTGTAGAGTGTCACTAGAACTCTTGAATTCAACCTTAGTTTTAAAAGGTGTGAGGTCCTCTGAGGCGATTAGGGCCCGAGGTGTGAGGCGATATAATGAGGCTAGCGCCTCACGGAAGCAAAGCGCTCTAAAAAACATTAAAGAAAAAGAACTAGCATAACAGAATAGAAAACAAAGGAAAAAAGAAAGAAGAAGACAAGTACCTTGGGCTAACAGTTGAAGAACAGACAAAAAATGTAAAAGAAAGGTTGAGTTGAAGGCGGGATACTTTAGTGTAAATAGAATAAGCTTGGCATATTGAGCATTTAACATGAAATTCTCTGATGTCCTTAAAAACGCCTCAAACCCGTGGGGCGTTTGCCTCACTCTCCTCAGACTGGAGGCGTGCTGGTCAGATTGCCCTCATGGAAATCGGCTTTGCCTAACCATGACTGAGGCGATCCTCCCGCCTGAGGCGAACTTTTTTAAATAAGAATCCAAGGATTGGGAGTGTAGCTTTTATCAGAATGACTCATTCCTTTTCATTTTATGTTTTATCTGACTTTGGGAACCTATTAAGTAGTATGTCGCAACATTGGATAGTTTTTGTCAAAGAATGTCTACCCAAATACTTGTAATTGTGCTTGGGTGAAGCTGTTGCATCTAATGAAACAAACATATTATTATTTCCCCCCAAAAAAAAATTTAAAGGTATTGTAAGATTTACTGACAATACTGAATATTGTAGTCTATTTTCACTCGGCTGAAACTGGAAATAGAGATGTTATGGATCACATTGTCTGATATGTTTTAGTAGTGTTTTTTTTACAGTGTAGCGGGATTAAAATTCCACGTTTTGCCTCAAACTGGAACTTTTAACAAACTTCCTATGATAAGTGTAGTGTCTTCGATTATGCACAGTTCAGCGTGATTTTAGGCCCCTTGCAAACGTTTGACTGCTGCTGACGATCTCTTGCAGGATTTGGCGTCTGATGGCCTGAAGAATCATCTTTCAGTTTTTGCTGAATCTTTAAATAAAGCTTGGTATATGATATTTTCTCCCTCAACCAAAGGATTAAAGAATGAAGATATTTTACCTGGTTTAGCAGAGGTTGTGGAGAAGGAACACAAGATGCTTCTTGCTAGGAAAACCATCATCGAACAGCGGAAAGAGGAACAGGAGCGCCAACTATTGGAGAAGGTATTGTGATCATTAATGGTATTTTACTGAGAACGTGGCCCTGGTTTTCAATTCTGCAGACCGCTTAAATGTGTCTTCTCTTTAAAGGAACGCGAGGAAGAATTGAAGAAACTAGAGCAGCAGAAAAAAACCGCAGATGCAGAACAAAAAAGGCTTGCTACTGACCTTCAACGCAGGAGAATTGACCAGGTGCGGAAAGATGTGGAGGAGCGAGAGCGTTTGGCTACCCTTGCTCTACTTGAGGATAAATTAGGGAAAAAGCAGAAGAAGCAGATTACAGATGGGGTAAGAGGTTTCATTAAGAATACTGATATATTCTGCGTGAGGGTTGGAAGTAATGCTTGTTATGTTTTTAAGGATAAATTGGTCTAACCTCTTTTTTTCTGTTTCTTTGTTGATAGATGTCAAAACAAGAGATAATGGAGTTGGTAATCCAGGATCAATTGAAGGAGCGACTAGAAAGTGAGAAAAAGTTGCAGAAGTTAGCTAAGCAGATGGACTTTCTGGAGAGAGCTAAAAGGGAGGAGGCAGCTCCTTTGATTGAAGCTGCCTATCAACAAGGCCTAGTAGAGGAACAGATTCTGCATGAACGCGAGCAAGAGGTAGTCTACACTTGCAATCATATATAATCGATTGGGGATTACTCAGTTTTACGTGATTTCTGTTGCAAAACACTTGGGGGCCTTTTTTATCTCTGGATGCGTGGGCTAGGGTTCCAAATTATACTTTATTATGTTAAGCTGGGTTGCTGTGGCATATATACTTTCTTTTGTTAAAGCTGGGCTGGCTAATATGTATAACTCCCTCCATTTCTTTCAACCCTCCTCACATAAGTTATTAATCGTAAAGAACTGAGAAGAATGGAGTAGTGGAGAGTGGTGTTGAATTATTGATTATGTCAGAACATTTCTTTATTACCTGTCATTCTTTTGCTTATAATGGTAATGTACTAGTAATACTTGTTCCTTTTTATGTGCTGGGAAATGTGAATTGAGATAAGGGGCTATGTAGGGGAAAGGGAGATTTCGAATGTATTGTGGCCCAGGTTTAATAAGGTCCCAAGTAACTTAATCTGGTTGCAAGAATTGTTGGCGTATTTACATTTAAGTTGATGCAAGATTATCTACCTTCCCCCCAACGATCTCTTATACTTCCACTTTCCATATATCTAATCTGTGCTAGTGCTACACTGCAGTTGGAGGTTGAGCGCAGCAGGCAGGGTCATGATAAAGATCTTCAAGAGAAGAATAGAGTAGCCCGCATGTTGGGTAACAAGGTTAGTAACATTAGCTGTACCTTTTTACTTTTGTTCGTTCGTTCCTGCCGAGTACATGTTTCGTTCTCGCGTGTGCCGAAACGCTGGATTCTTGCATCACTTTTTGATTGAATTTATGACAATTCGGCAAGTCTAATCGGAACGATGTTGACTGTTTTGTTCATTATTGAATACGGAGTAGCTCTTAATGTATACACATAAATTGTGTTGTATACACATAAATTGTGTTCTTTCACTAGATGTGTGTAGACTTTTTCCTTGACACTGACCTCCGCTGGCCGTGTTTCCAGGAAATTTTCCTTGAAAGACTCAAGTCTAGGCGACAAGATGAGTATGCCAGACTGAGGGAGGAAAGAGAAGAGAACATTCGTCAGATTCTCCAGGGACGTAGACAAGAGAGGGAAGCTAAACGGAAGATGGCATTCTACTTAAAGACAGAAGAAGAAAGGCTGAACAAGCTCAAACAAGAGGAAGAAGCACGGGAGCGTGAAGGTGTGCTGCCTAAAATCTCACAGCTGCTGTTCCATTTTTTCAATTTGGCTTCCCAAGATTTTGTTAGGGACCTGTGAAATCAACTATTTATTGACTAAATGTGCATTTGCCAATTCCTCACCTGCAGAGAAGGAAAGAAAGAAGAAGGAAGATACTGAGCGTCAAGCTAAGCTGGATGCGATCGCTGCCAAGCAACGTCAAAAAGAACAGGAAATTGAGGAGAAAAAGATGCGCGAGAAACAGCAGCTCCTTTCTAGTGATCTTCCTGCTCGGCCTTCTGAGCCTCTTTCTAGGCCTCGGTCAGAAGCCCCTGTGTCTGCTGCACCAGCACCTGGAAAATATGTGCCCCGGCACCTCCGACAAAATGCTGAAGCTTCATCATCTCCTGGACAGGCCCCTGCTTCAGAAACTGATAGATGGGGCAGGAGGGATGATCGCCCATCGAGTGACAAGTGGCGCGGTGAACGAGCTTTTGGATCTGGCAATGATGATCGCCGTGGTTCAGGTGGTACTAGTTCAAAGCCCAGTTGGTCATCAACCCGCAATCTCCCTCGTGGTGGCTCATAGGCTATGTCCATTGCTTCTGAATACCGGATGCTGTACCTTGCTTCATTTTTAGTTCAGTTCCAATTTTGTTTTCGATATTATGTATCCTAGATGCTCTGGAGTCGTTATCGAGCAAATGAATGCTGCTATCACCTTCAGAAACACATTTTGTTTATGTTCTCATGGATTAACTACATTTTCAAGCCGATCTTCAACTAGTAGTATGAAAGAAGAACTTTGTTAACAAAATTGTACGAGGTTTCGATTTATCCAACCCGTTAGTGGTTTCTTAGTCTTTTTTTTTCCGGATAATTCGTGGCCTTTTATAAAAGAATTTTTAGGAATTACTGACGTTCTTTCAGGTAGTTCAGAATAGTGTCATATTTCAGTCTTACCATGATCGACACCCTTGTATAAGCACAACAATTAAGTAAAATAAAACGAGAATTTAATTTACTATCAATTTGAAGAAACAGTTTCAAAACATAAAAATATAATATATGAATACATTGTTCACAAATCTTATTTTTTAGTTACTACATATGGTGAGTAATGTTGTTATTGTTGTCGACGTCAAAAGCATAGCTGCACACTAATGAGCAATGGGCAAAACCTCGGCAATTGGGTTCAATTTGTTAAGTTCTTCAGATACAATTTTTTTCTGGGTCTGCTGGTGCTTTTAACTTGAGGGCAAATTCGTCAAAGCAGTCATCTATTGTCCTGAAAGTTTGATCGGGGTAGAGTTGAGTCACCTCGAGCTCATTTGGGCCATTTATGGCGAATTTAACTTGACAACCCTTGATGAATATGTCATGTGTGAAGGATGCGACTATACTTTCGGGTATGCGATTTTCTGTTCCAAGAAGCAATATACGGAGTACTTATCAGAGTTGACTCAACATTTAATTTTGCAACTTATTTGACTAAACCGTAAGAAGATACACAAAGAAAAAGAAAAAAAAAAAACTAAACAAGCTAAATATAGACAGTGATACCAAACAAGCTTTTTAATAAACGAGTTTGCTGAAATGGAGACGTTGAAGTAGAAAGGTCGAACCTGCTGCAGCTGACAGTAAATCGTTTTCGGAAATGGTGATCCGAGGAAGGGTCTTGCCAATTTTCTTCTCCCACAAAGAAGCGAGTTCATTCATGTTAAGGTAGTTGCAAAGGGGTCTGAAGTGAACCATCTTGTTCAGGGCTCGTGGATCGTCGATAAGTTTCATTGTGAACTTTCCAATATCTTCGCCAGCAACAAAATAAGCTGGCATTCATCAACATACATATACAACTTAATTAAAAGTTTTGCATGCTGTTAACTGAGTTTTCATTAGATCTTTAACTTGTAAAGTCGAGGGCTATGATGTGGTTATAGACCTCGCGCGTAGAAAGACATTTACTAAGACTAGTCTATTACATGTATAAATCATGTATAAATCAAAACGTTAATTTATGGAAAAAAAATGGAGTACCTGAGTACCTCCGTACTCGAATTTTAGCACAAACTCTAATTAAGAATGGGCAAAAAAACATCACCTTTAACAGTGCCACGGCCGTAAATTTGGAAACGATCCAAGGGAGGGACAACTTCAGAAGGATGAGTATTGTCATGGTAAGGCCAAGAAGCAATGGAATTACAACAAATATAAGTGTATGGCACCCCAAGCTCCTCCACGGCACGGCGCACCGCACGCTTCTCCATGTACATTCTCAGCCCTGGCTCCACCGGATTTGCTCTGTCTACGTCGTGCCCGAATTCTGATGGCAAAAACCTCTGCGTACATATACTATTAGTGTCACGTTTCAAGTTCCATCCATGATCCATACCCGATAAATGCAAATGCTACAAGTAGAACACTAGCACGGTGTCATAGTGTTAGCACATATAAGACGAGTGGAGTTTTTTTTTTTTTTTTTTTTTTTTTTGAGAGAAAGACGAGTGGAGTTTTTGTTTCAAATTGCGGCCGGTTTAATTAGGGAGTCCATAATAACACGTTGAAATTAATTGATCCACGCTTTTTGTGTGCCTAAAAAGTCATAAAATGATTAAACTCCATCGAGTTTATGACTTACCAGGTACAAAAGAGCGTGTATTAGTTGATTTCAGCGTGACGTTATCATTACCCTTAATTTGTGCAAAAACAATGTACCGTTTCATAATAACTGACTAATAGTGGTGTATTGTGAATTTGTTATGCATGAAACGCGTATATCAGAAAGAACGTAATATTACCATGTATGTAATGTCTCAAAGGAAAAATTGTTACCTTTATAGTGCCAACACTCTTGATAGCTTGAACAAGCGAAAGCTGGTCCAAAATATTTCCCCCACCTACAACTGAAATTACAACATCAATCTCATTCTCTTTCAAAATGTTTTGCATAAGTCCCTTATTTTTCATCTGTCCCTGAAAATGTGTCAAAAATAATGATAACTTATTAGACAGAACAAGAATTGTCTAGGAATCAATTTTGCAGAGTGAAACATACTCCTTCCGTCACAATAAATTGCTCGTCTTTCTCGATTAAATTACTATAGATATATTCGAAAAAGGATGGTTCATTTGAGAAGTACTAATATACGAGTATAGGATGAATGTGACTAGCCTATGCAATATTTAGAGACAAGCATACATTTAAGAGTATAGCACCCTTGTCTTCAAGGGCTTGGACGACTTTGGACTTTGTTGGACTACTAGTGGAGTCGGGCCGGACTAGCAAATAAGTCGGCCGGCCAGACTCTAAGCTAGCCTCGGCAATGAACCGGCCCATGAACCCGGTGGCTCCGATGATAAGGGTCCGCTGACCCTTTGTGTCATCTGGGATGTTAGCTATGTCACTCATGATACTTGAGTTTGTAATTATGTGAAATGAAACTTGAGAAATAGAGGTGTATATGACCACTTTAAATATAGCCTGTGTGGGAGGCCAAAACTTATAATGATGTGATATCTTCATAATTTATTACTTTGTTGGGAAGGAGTGGTCAATTTCTTAGTGTAATTATAGTCATCAATTAACATTCAAAACTGCAATCAAAATTAAAGAAAGAGGAACAAAATTAATGTTGATTTTAGTACGCAATCTTTCTCTTTATGGTTTTCCGTCAATGTTCTCTTGACTACTCATCAAACTTCCTCTCCCCCGTTGACCCTACTCAAAAATTAATTCATCAAATTTTCTCGCCACCTTTAAATGTTCTTTCGGCATGTTTACCAGTTTTTAATTGCCTATAAGAAGTCGCGTCTAAATCAAATGAAATATTTATTTGGTGAAAATTTTAACACATATACTTAGTAGTTGTCTCCCTATTTATTTTACCGACTCCACTTAATTTTCAGACAAGTGAGTCTTTGATTTATTTAGTATAATAGACGTGACTACTTCCAATTCAATATGACCAATTTAAAACAACAAAATAAACAAGATTGTAGAAGAAAATTGTAGAGCGTATTGTTTTCTATTAAACTTATTAGACATATCACATAATTGAGGGCAAATGAAAGTACTTAGAGAGGCCTATAATTAACTCAACCTAATAATTTTTATTTTGTCACGGTATTAGAAATCATTGGCCCCTCGTGTGTATAGATGTTTCTTAACAATAAGTTAATCATATTCCAAAAGAAATTGGAGCAATGTTTGCTTTTTTTTTGGGTTGTTAATTATTTTGTCCAATCCAATAAACGGGTAAATGGCACTTTCAAGTAAAACTTGCCTTGACAAGCTAAAACCTTTGTTTTCCAAAGCTAAATTTGTAGTTGGCTTATTGAGGTAGATGTAGATCGTGCCAACAAATGAGTGAAGTAAGGTTGGATTAGAACTTAGAAGTAGAGGTAGATATAGTGTGCACTATGCAGCAAATGGAATTCGATTATGATTTAAGAAGGGGAATAGCGCTAGTGAAAGAATTATTTTGGTTGAACGTCTAAACCTACGATTGAGATTCTGGATCTTAAAAATGACATTATTTCAAATGAACAACAATTCATAACAGCAATTGACTCAAAATGGTATATATAATGAGCTCAAATTGAAGACTGAGTGGAAAAGAAACTCAAGTATTTGAGACAAAGTCTCTCTAATTCAAGGTGGCAAGACTCCCACATTAATTCTACACTCAAGATACACAAGTGAACAAATAAAGTTGTAAAGGGGACAAGCCGGACAACCACACTTTCACATACCAAGTCGACGTTAACTTCTTGTAATTGTTTCTTCTTTTTTTCTTAAACTCGGAATTTTCTAACTCAAACTTGGGACCAACTTAACTTGTTATC
This sequence comes from Spergularia bocconei, assembly GCA_963457585.1. NCBI lineage: Eukaryota > Viridiplantae > Streptophyta > Magnoliopsida > Caryophyllales > Caryophyllaceae > Spergularia > Spergularia bocconei. Next base: position 21,643,094 of record OY734943.1, on the reverse strand, counting down.
GGACTTATCGCTCCATTCTCAAACCCGGTGACCCCGATGTGTAGTAGCATGCGACCCGGCCCAACACCGTGAGGGGAGAGATGATCGGCCCCGACATGTGGCACGACGAGCTAGCCTCGTGTATGTAGTAGCTCATAAAATAAGATTCACGAACCGTATCGCCCACCCGACACGTAACACGGTGGGCCAACCTGGTCAACCATGCCCCTTGTATAAGAAAACGGTTTGGGTTTGGGCACGAGCACAACTCACTTGCCCGACCGACATAGCTTGCCACGGCCCGTTTCCCGGTGGGAGTGATTATTCTAGCAATGTTTGCCGGCATGAAGAGCGCTCTTGAGCCGTGCCAAAAAAGCGAGTTTGACCCGTCGTGCCAGCGTAAGACCCAACTTCACACGGCCCATCGCCAACTCAAGTCCTACCTTAACCCACCCATGAGTCCATGACCCACCAGTTGAACCACTAACCCAACGGTAGCACCTTTCTAAAGTTCAAACTTACAAAATTGCGGAAACTGCTGGTTCACACTGTCATTCATTGCCAAATGTCTCCTCCCAAAAAATTAAAAACAAAGAGTACGGAGTAATAAAGTTTGAAGCAAAAAAATTATAAATTGGAAGGAAAATAAAAAAAAAAAGAGGGGGGAAAAGCAGGCTACTTGCTAAGTACTTGAACAAAAAAAGTGGGAGTTGAAACACTATTGATTTCAATCTCTCTGTCTCTCTCTCATGGCTGGGTATGTTTCTCCCCTTCATTCTCTCTCTTATTATTTTACTGGGTTTTACTTTAATTTTGATTTTTAATCTTTATGCAATAATTAATTGCCCTATCTAATTGCTGCTTAATTTATGTTATTAGTGATCAGATACTTGTATGTCAACCCATGTTTTTAGAATCTGCAAATTTGAAGCTTTCATTGTAGTTCAGTTCATCTGAGTTCTGTCGGCTACTGTTAATCTTGATTACTAGTACTTAATTTTGTCATTAAGAGTGTATTTTTAAATTACCCCTTTTGTTTATATTACTGGGTTTTTGATAATTTAAAAAATTATGTTAGTTTTCGGCTGTTAATTATCAGTATGATGTTGACATTATGCCCATTTTTCATGCAGAAATGATAATGATTGTTGAAATAATTATGTTCATGTCATTTTTTTGGGTTATGTTAGTATAATTATTGTAATTGCAAGATTATTGGGTGGGTGAAACATATAGTATAAGAGTTCTGAGAGCTTTTGATTGATAAAAGGTTTCTCCTTTGGAGATTTCTGAAAAATCCACCTTTGCAAATGTTTTGTGGTATGAATGTATGTTCTGTTTGCGCTTTTCGGCCACTAACGCCTTCTGAATATTTTGATTGTTGCGGAATCATGCTCGTATGCTTTTACGAGCATTGATCTTCTGTAGGTCCATGGTTACTTTGTACCACTGATTATGTAAACTATCCTCCTGGTCCTTCCAGTTGATCAACTTCCCTTTTCCCCTTCCACTTCCCTCGTTAATTTTACCCAAACAGTCGATCCTACTGACCTTTCTCTCCCCCTACCCTTCCCTCCCTTTCCTTCCATCCAAAAAAAACTCTTATTGTGATATTGTGTGAGTAATTGGTGTCGAGATCTTGGTTTCACGGTTGTGATGTTGTTCTTTTGGACTTTGGTTACTGTCCTGACCTGTTTACACCTGAAAGTACTAAACTTTGTTTAGGTATGGTGCGAAACATTTGAACTCTTTTCCAAATATTCAGCCTGAGGATGCTAGAAATGAACCATAGCATAATGACCTGGTTTGTATATTAGCTACCCAATCGACGTGAACATGCTGAGGGCACTGAAATTTTATGCAATGTTCTTTTCGCAACTATGTTTGTATAATCAGTTATTCACATACACTAGTTAGCAAATTGTTAGATCATAGTCTTTGCTGTTGCCTCTGGTTTTTTCAGTAAATGATTGAAACATTTACATCATGCCTGGCATTTCTCTCTCAAAATGGTGATTCTAATATCATCGATCCTGTATTGATTTACTCGAGTTTCTGATGGTGGTATCTTGGAAACAATACGGTTCCTTTCCATATTTTCAGTAGAATTCACATATATCAATTGGTTTCGTGATGCAGACCGTCGTGGTTGGTTGACGGCAACAGATTTGCCACCAAGATTAAGTCTGCTTCTGCGACATGTGACCTAGAAAAAGTCAAGTGGAAGAGCAATCCGTGCAGAACGTGCCCCAGCTGCAATTATATAATTGATAACAGTGATGTATTACATTCTACTCTCCAATATGATCTTTTTTTGCATCAAAATGAACCACTAGTTTATCTGTACATGTGTCCATGTATTCTGAGAGAGCCAAACCGAGATCTTAATTCTTTCTAAATGTGCATGCTATGATTTGTAGTACTCAAAGGCTGTTTTCCCATACTTTTGGAGCCTATTTTTCTTCTTGAATCTTGTTTTTCTGATCCCTTTATTCCGCCCCTGAGCAAGTGAGTTGGATGGACATAGTCACTACCCCCACCATTAAGATGGACACAGCCGCATAGTCTAATATTCAATCTTCTCAAATTTCACTAGCTGCTAAGTAGCTTGTACGACCTTTAAGTGCTTGATCTCTGCCTGAAACATCAGATTGTAGTGGACAAAGCCCCCCAAGATGGTTGATCTGCTCCAGGGGAGTTCTTCCTCATAGTGATACTCGAGAATGATGATTGATGACTTTCTTTGTTACCCTTGCATTCATATTATGTTCCTAATTTGGCTCAATTTCATTATTAGTGTTTTGATTGTGTGTTTAAGTTATGAGTCATTTGGGTTATAAGACTAGATCAATGGCATTCTCTGTCACAGTTCTCGAGGAAGTAGGCAGTTTTTCCTTCTTTAAGCAATCAAGCTGGGAGTCGATTGTAATCTAGTATCTTTCCAGAAGTTGTGAGTTTGGCCGTTTCCTTCATGGTTTCTATCTGTATGAAGGACACATATAAATGGAAGTAAGGTGTTAAGATAGGACTCTGACTATCAATTAGAAGAAAACACCAGGCTATTGTTGTCAGATACAGACATTTTGTCACACTACTAAGAAACGGGTCAGAATACCAGTGTAATTACTTCAGTTTAAGAGATGAACTATGGGGCCTATGCTACAGGCAGGCACTGTTGATTGTCTGTGTCTGGAGTTCTGGACTTTATGTGGCTTTATTGTAGTTGATATATACGAGTATGTGTTTATTTCTATTTGCGGGGTGTGATGGACATTTTAAGCTCTGCGTATTCACAGGTTAGTCAGGAGTGGCCAGGATTACCAAGAGGGGTGAAGTTTGATCCTTCCGACCAGGAGATAATCCAACACTTACTTGCAAAATCTGGTACTGGAGATGAGGAACCACATCCTTTCATTAGTGAGTTCATCCCTACTGTTGATAAAGAAGATGGTATCTGTTACACTCATCCTTGCAAACTACCAGGTTAATGGCTAGTGGCATCCTTTCTTCTTCTTTTTTTTTTTTTTTTTTTTATACTAAAAACTGTAGTATATATTATATAATACAGAGTAAGTGATTAACTCCGCCCATTAACTTGCTGATGAAGGTGTCAAGCAAGATGGAAGCGCATCTCACTTTTTCCATAGATCAATCAAGGCATATAACACAGGGACAAGAAAGCGTCGAAAAGTTCATGGTGATGCCGTGGGTGATGTTCGTTGGCATAAGACTGGAAGGACTAAGCCAGTTTTAGTTAATGGTGTACAGAAAGGATGCAAGAAAATAATGGTTCTGTATATGAGCTCAGCCAAAGGTGGCAAGGCTGAGAAGACGAATTGGGTCATGCACCAATATCACCTAGGTACACATGAAGAGGAGAAAGATGGGGAGTGTGTTATATCTAAAGTCTTTCAGCAGCAGCAGCAAGTGAAACAAAGTGGCAAAAGTGAAACGGAAGCTCCTGATGTTACAGATGACGTTGTTGTCAGAGTCGATCCTGTAACTCCCAAGTCCGTTACTCCTCAGCCACCACGACCTGAAATGCAACTCGACCCAGTTGAAGATGCCTTGTTAGCTTGCCTCGATTCTGTTGTCCAGGTAGTGTTTAGCATCCTTCTCTCGCGCAGCACATGCTTCTTCGGCATCCTTATACAGTTGGTTTGAATATATTTATGCTTTCTTTCCATGGGAATGCTTCCGGTAAGCTAATAAGTTTCATAAGCAACCCCATCTGACATATCCTAGTATCTCCATCTGCAAGTCTTTTGTCACTATACAATAACATCCTTACCCCAGCGCCTTAAAGTTTCCCGCCATAAAGGGGGTGTCGGATGTACGCAAGCCTTACACCTATTGAAACATAGAGAGGCTGCGCACGGATGACCCAAAATGAAATAGCTTCGAGAATCGCACCATTGAGGGATTTGGTATGGTCTGTTTCACATTTCACTGTCAAATGAAATGACTAGAGCTTGACGAAGTTGTACATTTGTCTTGAAACCCTCTTGAGGCAGTGCTGACTTGCCGTTCACTTCTTCAAAAGGGGATGTCATATATGTATTCATTTTGAGCTGTTTGCTTTTGTGTGGCGTAAATCACAACTGTATTAGCATGAAATGAAAGATGAACTCACAGTGATATATCGCATTTACAGGACGATCACATGGGATATGATGATGAAGTAAGACAATTTGATGCATTGAAATCAAGCGATGATGATACCAATGCTTGTGCGACCCCCACTGATCAGACACTGGACCATGATAACAATGAAGCTGAAGATGAAGAAAACATGTATGTAGTAGATTCTCAACAACTCATTGCAGGGCTCCAATTATGTGCCGATTTCTTTCAGAGCCAGTCTCCGAGTAGAGATGAAAATGTGGATGATGTTGCGAAAAAAAAATCTCTTTTTCCCGATTATGTTCAGTTAGGATCTGAAGTGCTAAAGAAGGATCTGGAAGAATGCCAAAATTTCGACGTGGATCCTGCCAACATTGATCTAGATACACAGCCGGAATTCAGACTAAGTCAGCTGGTAAACTTTTACACAAATTTCTTTGAATTTAAAAAACTATTCTATTTGATTTGGTTTCTCCTTCCGTCCTTCCAAATGTAACATAATCTGTTGATTTGCCAATGTAGGAATTTTGTTCTCAAGATAGTTTTGTTGCCTGGGGTGGCAGCAAGGTCGGCGACTAAAGATAGAACTGGGACACTGCTCAAGCAAATTTTTTGCCTCAACTCTGCGAGAGCCGTGGTTTTAGGTTGTTTAAGATGCGGATTGTGACTAGTATGCTGATCCTGTAAACAGTAATCTAAGCAGGTTTTTGGGTTGGATCGAACTGTCACTGTGTATATTATTAGCCCCTTCTGTTTGGCCTTAGAACTTTATTAGATGACTGAATATTAAGCACTTTACCCACACTGTGGCGGAGCTACTTCTCCCTTCAGTGGCGTCTATAAAATTGTTCGTCTTAAGACTTAAGATTAAGGAACATCACTTCCTACAGTGCACAATTTGAAGTAGTACTACTTTATATGTTTCATGAATTCATTATGTTTGATTTGATTTGATTTTGCGGAAAGTAATGAACAGAAAGAAATAGATGGCCACTTTCCACGGTCGAGTCGATACTGCTTAGATCATAATGACAATCGCTTACCGAGTTACCATGGAAAGGAAAGAAAGTGAAGTCATTATATCAAACCAAATGGATCAAAAGTTTCTGAATTCCGAAAAAATAGCTCAACTAGCGCTACAACTATAAGAGATGTTTATACAGACTCAGTTCCGCAAACAAAGTTACACAAAATAAGTGTCAGGTCAAATATGTTCCGATTTCTTCACAAGCCAGAACTATAGTGTAAGGTCTTTAGGGTCTTCAATGATCTGAGCTAGCGTTTGCAAAAAGCCGGCAAGATCGGCACCATATATAACACGATGATCAGCCGTAACATTCACCTGCATTTGGCTCTTCATGCCTATCCGTCCATCTTTGCTGGCAACAACAGAGGGTTGAGAAGCCCCAACAGCCATAATTGCCCCCTAAAGCAATTCATTCACAAACAAGGAATACCAGTCAATTGGTTCTGCTTACAATGTTATATCCATGGTAAAGCACAGAGCGTGATTAAGTCAAAGAACTTACAGTTCCAGGCGGAAGAATGGCGTCAAATCGGTCTACACCAAACATTCCCAGGTTCGACAGGGTGAAAGTACCTGAAGAAATGAGCAGCATTAGCATGAGGAGACATCTATAGGAAGTTTATAGGAAAAAAAATTCTTCATGCATTGTTTGAATTTACAACAAGGCACTTCAGAAAGATAATAGGCAGGGCTATCTCAAACTTCAGAACTTAAAATACGCTGTGGAATCATTATTACAGCCCAATTGGTCGAACACTGTGCAATTGAGTGAAAGATGTGTGGATAACATGTCACATATGCTAAGTCAAAAAAAAAAAAAAATCCCATCTTCTCATATGAGTAGTATGCAATTAGAAAATCCTCGAAGGCTAATACTTCTTGGGCATTCCCCCATCAAACAATACTGGATGTAGATCACTTCCTTATAATCTGAGAATCCTTATTATCTGAGAATGCAACGCCGAGCATACACTCTAAGACAAACTACATTACAATTTTAAAGAACATCATATACCAGGCCTTCCAATGTACGGAGTATGGTTTATCAACCTCCTCGACGACATGGATTAATTATTCATCACCAATTAACCTTCATCCTCTAAAAGCATTGACATGCAGATAACTGATAAATCTCTCCTGTCACCAATGCTAACCTAAATTCCCTACTTATTTATCATTGTTCCCACTTTGCTAAGATTTTCCCATATAAAAGTATCCTTTCTTCATTCGGCTGATTGGCTGAAATAATTGAAGTGAATGCTAACTCACAAGAACTATTACTTGCTGAGGATCAAATGTAGAGTACAGAATTCAGACCATCAAGATGCACTCTTGCAATCCAGGCAAGCCCTAAAGAGAACTCATCCAAAATCAAAAGATGTACGACAAACTCGGTCCAAGTTCCCTCAAAGCCAGTCACTTCACTTTATACCAAACAGATTTGAGTGAACTAGGTCATCAGTGCAAGTAGTCACGCAAAAAGTACCAACTACACCCTTTGGCAAAGGTCAAATCTTTCACTGATCCTAAACTCGTAAGCTGAATCTATATGGACCTAGTATTAGACCTAGCTTTGGTAGGCACATTGGCTGACAAAAATTTACACAATGGGCAAGTTTGCTACGCTACAAACATGAGTACACAAGTCGAACCCAACTCCTCTACGGGCAATCACTTCTATTCTCTAGGCAATCAAGGCAGTTTCCGGTAATCTAGTTACAACTACTGAGTTGATATCATAGACTAGCAACCTACATTGTAATCTAAACATATGATTTGATAAGAATGCCAAAAACACGATAACAATGCACCTGAATTGTATTCTTGAGGTTGTAATTGCTTAGCCCTAGCCTTCTCAACCAACTCCTTCCATCTCCTCGAAAGCGTGTATAGATCAACCTAAAACAACGACAAACCACGAAAACTCCATCATAACAACACTAAAAAACAATCAACACACAACTACAACCATAATAACTAGTGCATTCGAAAATCAGAACCTTATCAGCATCCTGCAAAACCGGCGTAATCAATCCACCGTCAATAGCCACAGCAACGGCGACATTAATGTGACTATTATAAGTAAAACTCTTGCCATCTCTACAGCTAGAATTCACCACCGGGTGCTTCACCAATGCTAACGCCGTCGCCTTTGCTAACAATGCCGTCATAGTTACTCCTTTCGACTTAACCTAATACAAAACCCGAAAATTCGCAACAATTTCAATCCAATTTCCCCAATTCAATCATTCAAAATTCAATCAATCATAATATAGAATGAAATGAGTAATTGAGAAGTTATTAAAGAAATGAACCTTCTTGTACAAGGCATCAAGAGCATCAGTACTGATAGTGTAACCAACTCTAAATGTCGGCACACTCAAACTCTCCACCATATTCTTACTAACCGCATTCTGCATTGTCGAAAACGGCACCGTTTTCCCTAACTCCACCGTCGTCACAGCCGCCGCAGGAGAAGGAGAGCTCGTCACAATTGCCGCGGCGGCCGCCTCGACATCTTTAGCAACAATTCTACCTTGTGGACCGCTGCCGACGACTGTCCTCAAATCAACACCGAATTCCTTCCCTAATTTCTTCGCGTACGGCGACGCCACCACTCTCCTCCCTCCCTCCGCCGCCGGATGCTCCGACGCAACCACCGCTGCAGCCGCAACCACCGACGGCGACGGTAAAGATACGACGGACGATACGATCTCCTCCTCCGCCTCCGCCGGAGGAGGAGTGGTGGAGGTGGAGGTGGAGGAGGAGGAGGAGGAGAGGGCGGCGGCTTTGGCGATGGCGTCGGCGATTTCGGCTTGGGATTCGGCTAAGAAGGCAATGGCGGAGCCGACAGGGGCGGAGTTACCTTCTTCAACGACGATTTTACCGAGGTAACCGTCGTAGAAAGTTTCGACATCCATGTCAGCTTTGTCGGACTCAACGACGACAACGGGGTCGCCTTTAGAAAGCTTGTCGCCTTCTGATTTGAGCCAAGAGACGATCTTACCCTCGGTCATGGTGGAAGAAAGAGCGGGCATGAATATTTCGCGGATCTTAGCTTGGATTCGGGTCGGGCGGTGGTGTCGGGTTGTGGTGTAGTATGACGGCGGTGCAATACGGAGGGTATGTGAGGAAGATTGGAGGAATTGTGTGTTGCTTAGTAAGTTTGACGCCATTGTTAGAGAGAGAGAGAGATGAGAATTATGTCGGAGTGATAGTGATGAGATGGAGAAAAGAAGAGAAGGAGCTAAGTGAAGAAGAGCAGCATCGAGTTTATCGAAAGATTGGGCGGAGTGTTCAACAAAACTAAAAGGGATCCTAGTCACTGTCAGTTAACCAAACTTAATCACCTGTTCCCTGGGAATGTACTCGTACTCTCTTTGTTCCCCATTCATTGTTCGGGTTTAAATCGGTTTTTCTATGGTGTATACGGTTCATTAAATAAAGAATGTTAACGGATCTAATGTTGCGCCAGTTGTGTTAGCTTATTTAGATGATTCATTAATATTAGATGGGCATATGGTGTTGTGATTGAAATGGAAACTGTCGTATTATATGTTTAGGTTCTTTCCCCGGTGGGTGGCAATTATTGGGTTGAGACGGGTCTGGTTAGTATAGGGTCAAATTGGCTCGTTTTGTGTAGTAGTATTTGTTTAAGAACTCGTTTTGATTATGCATAGCTCGGTATATTATACTTTGGACAGAGTTTGGACAGTGGGTGTTTGAGTAGTATGGTGCCCATTAGCCCATAAGCCGAGTGATCTACCAGACTACCCTCACAAAGTCACCATGTTGGAGCAATGAACCATGTTTAGAAAGCATAATTCTTTTTTGTGCCATTATCTCCAGTTTCTATACATCTGTCATACGGATTACTCCGTACAAAGTCAGAGAAAATGCAATATTCACCATTATTCCTCGACGGCTCGACCATGGTATAAGCATGTTGCTCTGTCTTCGGAAACGAAATGTCCATCTGGCCCTTTACTACGTCTTCTTTCCAGTCCACGAAGCAAGAAGGTCTTCGGCCCAAGAATGAACTTTATAAATCCATGTAGGTAGGCTATGCTGTTACAAAACATAGGCCCATTTCTAAGTTTAGCTTTCGCACTTGCTTGCTGTGCATGATTAACTGATTTCTCTATCAAGCTCGCATCACTAATTCACAATAGTCACTATCACTGTCGTTTCCAATTTATTTATTTTTCGGCAAATTCCCGTGGTGCCCCCGAACTATGTCAGAATGCTCGTGGTGCCCCTATGTTTGAAACTTGTACACTGTGGTGCCCCCGAACTTTACCCCAGCCAGCACATGGTGCCCTTCCTAACCTTGACCGTTAACTCCGTTAGTCCTTTGACCGTTAAGTGATGACATGGCAGTGATTAGCGGTTGGCGGGAAAGTTAATTAAGGATTAACTATTATTTAATTAAAAAAAAATTTAAAAAAAAATTAAAAAAAAAATTAAAATTTTTTTTTTCTCAGAAACTCGAAAAATTTTCACAAAAAAAATCAAATTTACAAAAATTAGTGCTCATGGTGCCCCTGAACTTTACCCCCAAGTGCACATGGTGCCCCCTAACTTTACCTCCCAATGCACGTGGTGCCCCTCTTATAACATGAATTAGAATCCATGGAATTAATTTAATTTCAATATGTGTTTGGGGAAGGTTATGAGTGTTTTTGAGAAGGTAGTGATTGTTTTATAAGCTCATTGGGGGTATAATGTTGTTTAAATACACACAATAGTGAAGTTCACAACGGTTATTTCTCAAACTAGCCGTTACACAAGAGTCAGGAGGGCACCATGTGCACTGAGAGGTAAAGTTAGGGGGCACCATGTGCACTTGGGGGTAAAGTTCAGGGGCACCATGGGCACTAATTTTTGTAAATTTGAAATTTTTAATGAAAAATTTTCGAGTTTCTGAGAAAATTTTTTTTTTTTAATTTTTTTTTTTAATTTTTTTTAATTAAATAATAGTTAATCCTTAATTAACTTTCCCGCCAACTGCTAATCACTGCCATGTCATCACTTAACGGTCAAAGGACTAACGGAGTTAACGGTTAAGGGTGGGAAGGGCACCATGTGCTGGTTGGGGTAAAGTTCGGGGGCACCACAGTGTACAAGTTTCAAACATAGGGGCACCACGAGCATTCTGACATAGTTCGGGGGCACCATGGGAATTTGCCGTTTATTTTTTTGTACGTAAAAAAATTATTTAAATAAGTTACAAAATTAACTTTAAATTATTTGGTATTATAATAGTCATATTGAAAATGAAAACTGAAACTGAAAACCAATTTTCTTGGTTTTGAAAAACGTGATTTTGGTTTGAAAAGAACAGAAAACTGAAAATATAAAATGATACCAAATAGGCCCTTAAAAGTCAAAACGAATTTTGTAATAAGACTTGCTTAGCCTAGAACTGTAACTTATGTGCTGATCACCGATCACCTGGCCTATTAAAACCTTCAAAGATTGTAGCTTTTTGTTCTTGATATAAATGTCGAAGGCCTTAATGGTCTAAGAATGTTTTGAGGGTTTGATTCATGAAAAATGTAAGCTTTGACCTAGTTTCTTGCACGTACGGAGAAAATCTGATCTCCTTCATTACAAATTAAACAATGAAACATGCAACTGACTAGTAGGACAATTCTATGTATTTATAGTGCCTGTTTTCTGTCGATATAGGACTACCGACTACACAACTATCATATATAGTTAGCCTTCATAGTGCAATTGAGACGAGTAACCATGTATGATGTATCCGGTATTTGCTAAAGCTCACCAATCAATTACTCACTTTTCAGTGACCCTGTATTACAACGGTGGCTTGTTTGGGACAAGTAACTTATCCCAGCCTCCCAGGGAACAAATGTTTGAGAAGTCGGAAGAGAGACGGAGACTCGGAGAGTTCAAGGAGAGAAAGGAGAGGAGTAGGTTTGGAAACTTTGGATTAGCAACTCCTGGACCATTCTGAGGCCCAACCATTTGCTCTTCCAGTGGGCCGAAATTGGATATGATATTCTAAATTTATTTAAGCGGTGTTTCGGTGTTTTTGGACTTGGAAATGACGTGTTTTTGTGTCCGTTTTCACCCAATGTTCGTACTTGCGTCATGACATATTTGCACAAACCTAAAACTTAGGCTAGCCCCGTTACTTATTTGCAATACTAATTTCAATCAAGATAAAAATTAAGAGTTTTGTCATACAAATTTTTTTTTTCTTTTAGGCCATTTTATTTACAATTAGTTTGTTGAGAATCACATAAAATCCCAACCCAATTAAATTTCATCATTAAAAGGCATTGAAAGCAATGCTTTTGTTTGAACCATTTAAAATCATAGTTATCATACTATGTCCTACAAAAAAAATGATTTGAGACTTGTTCTTCAATAAAAACAAATGGGGAGAAAATGATTGGAGAAGACGATAAATAAAAGAAAGTAAATAGGGCATCGTGTGTGGTTTAAAGATTGTTGATATAGTGCTTTCATGGTCAAGATGTGCTTGTCTTCCTGTCGCCAATCTGGTAGGCTAAGTTATGCCATCATGAAAACGCAACTCTCTTGCTGCTATATCGTGATTTTCATGCAATACCGTCCAAGAACATCACTTGATGCCATGTGACTTACTAGCTTAACTAGCTAGAATTATCGAGCTTAATTTTAAAGACGTTTGTTATCGAGTTATCTCTTACTTTGTGTGCGGAAAGCGATGCTCGTTCTATTTCATTTGACAAGACTGAAACTCTGAAAGATCGAGATGATAGCGTTATCATAATTTGAGTTTTACTTGATTCATGATTAAATATTGCAAATATATATAGGTTTTTGTGGTTAAGAAACCACGGAGACACAGACTTTTCAAGTTATGTTAGGAGATGTGTCATAACTCATAGATATATCGTTCATACCATAGTGTAGCTGTGTAGTGACATCAGCGATATGATATGAGAATAATAGGAAGTAGTGAAGTACTATTTAGTATTTACGTGTAGGAGATATCAGAATGGATGCTTAAGAGGAAGACTATAAGTCTATAACTTATAAAGTCGTTCTTGTATATTTCTCGTTTTCCAGAAAACTTAATCCTTCTATACTATTAAAGGAGGCTTTTTTTGCACCTCTCACATTAACCGGAGATTTTTAGAGAGTTTTGAGAATTTTATAATATTAAAAGTATTTGATGTTCATATAAACACAAAAACTCACATACTAAATTTAATAATAGTATTAAAGTATTTGGTATCCATCTAAACACATATGCTGACATAAAGACACGATTCATTGCTTCCGAACTATATTAACTACTCCGTATTTTTCAAGTTGTGTAACAACCCTAAATTTTCGACAGTTTAAAAGAGAAAATTAAGGACTGTTATGCCGCCGTGGACCACCAAGTCAACGGCAAGGCTTATTAAAATCAAACTTCACAAAAGAACAACGAATGTCAGCGGAAGACTTATAGCTAAGTTTACAAACCAAAATCAAACCAAATGAAATAAATTACAATCGTTCATAAAATCCAAATGTTTGACGAATTTATTATTGAAAATCCCATGCCATGCAATCCAAATCCAAGCAGACAAGCAATCACCTTCAAGACCTGTCAACTACGCCATCGAGAATGACGTAGGCCCCAGAATAGGGTAGGGAACAAACCCAAACAGAAAGAACGTCAGCACTGGCTGAGTAGGAAGTAAAATAGCATAAAGAAAATAAGATACGCACCTATATGGTGCGTAGCTAATAAGAATCAGATTGAACATGTAAAAACAAGCAAAGACCGCAAAGAATAGCCCGGCACGAGTCGTGCCAGAATGGACACGAGTCGTGCCATCAACAGAATCCGAAACAAACGGCCAAAGGCCACGGTCAGTGTGTATATTATTTGCCTTTTTGAATAATTCTTTCTTAGTAAATCTCTAGGGCCTTAACAAGGTCCTTAGCATGGACAAGGGCCCTACCCCAAGCCATCCCACATCTAGAGTAACAATGACTACCCTAAAGACCCGAGTGTGCACACCCCTCGCTAGAGGGACGGTAGGACGTACTACCCCTAGGAGGAAGTCAATTAGGAGGTTGGTAGCTGATCTCCAACCTAAATGTACCTTGATCAGAGGTTAATAAAAACATGTCTTTAAGACATGGCGACGGCGCAAAATCCGTCCTCTAGATGGGTACTCGATTATACTTATGTAATTCTTATATAACTTTAGGTGTATTATTTGTGCTTGCGCATTTACAATCTATAGACGGCCGTAGCCGGAGATATAAGGTATCGAAAACAATGATATACGACAATATAGTCAAGAGTAGCTCATAGATCAACAATGGTGGAATAAGAAACATGAACGATAAGAAATCAATGAAACAATAAGAGACGATGAAAGAAGGTTTCAAGGAAGCGATTAGGAAACAAGCTATCACATGGTTGATCAATGTTCTTACCTTCAAACACTCAAATGAATTAGCAAGGTATCAAAAATCCGTGAAGGGCACTTCCTCAAAATCACCTCCTAAACAAACACCGAATACAAGAATTACTACAAATCACAAGGTAAACATCCTCAAACAACCACACCATACTTCCAATTCATACACCACACATCCCACAACATACAATCACAACAATCTCAACAAGGATGATCATAAGATAACCAAACGAACTCCGAATCGCACCAAACTTTCACCACAACTTCATAGACATACTAACAACATTCTCCCACCATTCAATTGCCAAAATACGCATAATAACACCCAAAATAGACCAAAACCAGATCTGGGCAGAAGCAATTGAACTCCATTAAACCATTATAAAACATTCCCAAATTCATAACACATGATACCCATATCACAATAAACCACCCTTTCAAATTCCATGCGATTCCAAACATAAAATCATCACCAAACATCCATAAACCCTAAATTATGAACCCTAATTTAGAAACTCATAAAAATTCATGCTTAGAACTTTAACAACAATAATCACAACATCAACTACAATTTCTATAACCATATTCATGCTTTAATCCACAATTAAACATGATATTTCATAAGCCCTAATATAATTTATGAAAAAGGTGAGATAATCTTACTACACTTGATGGTATAATCAAGCGGGCTCAAGGAACAAGGTGGGTGTGGTGGTGGCGACGGCCGGCGGTGGTGCACGACGGTGGTCCGACGGAGGTGGTGGTGGTGGCTGCCTCTTCTCCTCTTCTCTCTTTTCTTTTCTCTTCTCTTCTTCTCTTTTCTTTTCACGCGTACAGTAGAATAGGTAGGGGAGGGTTTTTGTTTTCTTTTTTTTTATATAATGTAGTAGTGGAAGTAAGAGAGTGTTAGTAAGGGTATTTAGGTAAACTACCACAAAACTAACCCAATTAGGAAACTCGTCCCCAAAAATAGCAGTTACTTCCTTAAATAGATACCATAAGGGTAACACCCTAATTAAATGAAAGTCCTAAAAATTATGGGGTGTTACAGACTTCCCTCCTTAAAACAAATCTTCGTCCCGAAGATTTAGGTCCATCCATCAAAAGGTAACATAGATGCTCACAAGCTCACGCATTTCGGGAAAATTCGCAAAAGGATAAGCGAGGAGAGAGTAATATGCAAGGTATAGAAGCACAAAAAGGAGAGTGCATCATCAATGCACTTCGTCAAATGAGAGTTGTGTTTAGGAAGAAATGCATCAACAATGCATTCCTAGGACAGCGCGCACATTTTAACAGTGAATTAAGCATATTTAGAAAAATTATACAGCACAGTAAACACGGAGGTAAGAACGCATGAGGTTCTCATCCCCCTTAAAAGAAAGGTTCGTCCCGAACCAAAAGTACCTTAATCGAATAAGTGGGGGTATTTCTCGCGCATAGCAGATTCAACCTCCCAAGTGGCCTCTTCAACGTTGTTATTACACCACAGTACCTTGACCATGTTGGTCTCGTTACGTCGCGTCTTTCTTGTTTTGGTATCCAGGATTTTCAGTGGTGCCTCCTCGTAAGTCATTGTCTCGTCTAGCTCAATTGTTTCCGGGTCGAGCACGTGCGACGGATCACTAACATACTTACGCAGTTGAGACACGTGGAATACATTATGCACTTGATCCAATTTTGCAGGTAAGTCCAGTTCATAGGCCACTTCACCAATTCTTTTCAACACTTTGTATGGCCCAATGAAACGCGGACTCAGTTTCCCTTTCTTGCCAAATCTCATGACGCCTTTAGTAGGAGATACTCTCAATAACACCATGTCATCCTTTTTGAACTCGATATGGCTACGAGTCTTGTCGGCGTAACTCTTCTGTCTGTCCTGAGCCGCCTTGAGTCTATCCTTGATTAGTTTCACTTGGTCAGTCATCTCTTGGATGTAGTCAAGCCCCAAAACTACAGTCTCACTGATGTCATTCCAACAAATCGGGCTCCTACATTTCCTCCCATACAACGCTTCGTAGGGTGCCATCTTGATCGACGCTTGATAGCTATTGTTATAAGAGAACTCAATAAGGTCCAATTTGTCCTCCCATCCTCCTTGAAACTGTAGAGCACATGCTCGAAGCATATCCTCCAACGTCTGATTTGTCCTCTCGGTTTGTCCATCAGTAGCTGGGTGGAATGCAGTGCTCTTTAGAAGTCTTGTGCCTAAGGCTTCTTGTAACTTTGACCAAAACCTTGAAACAAACCGCGCATCGCGATCCGAAACAATCTCATCTGGAACGCCATGTAGCCTCAGAACGTGGTGTATGTAAGCATTGGCTAGTTGTTTCTTCTTCCAAGTGTCTTTCATGGGTATAAAGTGAGCACTCTTTGTCAGTCTATCCACAATCACCCAAATCATGTTATTTCCCTTAGGTGTTCTAGGTAAACCAGCGATAAAGTCCATCGAGATCGAGCTCCACTTCCACTCAGGTACTGGCAGTGGTTGTAGCTTGCCTTGCGGTCTCTTATGTTCACTTTTCACCTTCTGACAAACTAAGCATTTAGCTACGAATTCGGCTATGTCTTTCTTCATCCCAGACCACCAAAACACTTGTTTCAGATCCTGATACATCTTATCGCCTCCCGGATGTACTGAGTATAATGTAGAATGAGCTTCCGTTAGAATCTTTTTTCTCAAATGAACATTGCTAGGGACACAAACTCGACTCTGAAATCGAATCACACCATCTCCAGTCATCTTGAATAATTCTCCATCTTTCTCCAGTCTCCCTTTGAGGTACTCATCAGAACTCTGAAGTTTCTTAATCTCCCCCAAGAGATCATTTTGAAAAGTAGTGACTCCATGTTCCGACAACTGTATCCCAAAGTTCAGGAACTCCTCTCTCAGCTTCTGTCGTTGTACCAGTATTTGAATATTGTGCAAGGACTTCCTACTAAGAGCATCTGCCACGACATTGGCCTTGCCCTCGTGGTACTGAATCTCCATGTCATAGTCCTTAATGAGCTCTAGCCATCTCCTTTGTCTCATGTTAAGTTCCTTTTGTGTGAATATGTACTTGAGACTTTTATGATCAGAGAATACCTTAAACGTTACTCCAAATAGGTAATGTCTCCACAATTTCAAAGCAAACACCACAGCAGCAAGCTCCAAATCGTGTGTTGGGTAGTTCTCCTCATAACTCTTGAGTTGCCTAGACGCATAGGCGATTACTCTACGGTTCTGCATAAGGACACAACCCAAACCATTCTTGGAAGCATCAGTGTAAACCTCATATGGGACGTTCTCATCAGGTAATGCTAAAACCGGTGCAGTCGTCAATCTATTTTTCAGGGTTTGAAAGGCCTCCTCACAAGGCTGATCCCAATTGAACTTAGTGGCTTTCTTCATCAACGTAGTCATGGGCTTAGCTATTTTCGAAAAATCCTTAACGAACCTTCTATAATAGCCAGCAAGTCCCAAAAAGCTCCTGATCTCAGTTACACTCTTGGGTGTAGGCCAATCCTTGACTGCCTTGATCTTGGAAGGATCCACAGCTACTCCCTCCTTGGAAATGATGTGACCTAGAAATGCAACTCTATCCAACCAGAACTCGCACTTTGAAAATTTACCATAGAGCTTCTTTTCCCTCAAGATTTCTAGTACGATCCTCAAGTGTTCCTTGTGTTCTTCCTCATTCTTCGAATATATTAGGATGTCATCAATGAACACCACTACAAACTTGTCCAAATAAGGCCTAAATGTTCGATTCATCAAATCCATGAACACAGCAGGTGCGTTTGTCAACCCAAATGGCATCACGGTGAACTCATAATGACCATACCTAGTAGAGAACGCTGTTTTGGGAACATCCTCTTCTGCAACCTTAAGTTGGTAGTATCCTGATCTCAAGTCAATTTTAGAGAACACACTCGCACCCTTCAATTGGTCGAATAGGTCATCAATTCTAGGTAAGGGGTACCTATTCTTGATCGTTACGTTGTTAAGCTCACGATAGTCGATACATAATCTCATACTCCCATCCTTCTTTCTCACAAACAACACAGGTGCGCCCCAAGGTGACACACTAGGTTTCACATACCCCTTCTCCACAAGTTCATCCAACTGCTTCTTAAGTTCTTGCATCTCTGCAGGTGCCATCCTATAGGGTGCCTTAGCATTAGGACCAGTTCCAGGAACTAGCTCAATTTTGAACTCGACTTCCCTTTTTGGTGGCATCCCAGGAATTTCCTCGGGAAAGACATCCTCGAAATCCCTCACTATTGGTACATCACTCAATTCAGGGTACTCCACACTAATATCTCGCACGTGGCATAAGAATAAAGGATTTCCTTTAGAGATCTGCTTCTTTAGGTTCATTACCGAAATCAGCTTGACTTTTGGTCCCTTTACGCTCACGCGGTAAGAAACTCTCACATCCTTGGATCCTCTCAATGAAATTTTCCCCAACCAACAGTCTAATCTAGCCTTGTACTTACCCATCCAATCCATTCCCAAAATGACATCGAAGTAGGGTAAAGGGAATTCCACTAAGTCAGTTTTAAACTCATGGCCTCCAATTACTACTGGTACATCTCTAAACATGTTTTTACAATTGACACTCGCTCCAGTAGGCATTGAGAAATCAAAATCCACAGTTAAGCTAGACTTAAGACCACATTTCTCAACAAACTTAGCAGCAATAAAAGAATGGGAAGCACCACTATCAAATAAAACATGTGCAACAACAGAATTAACAAGGAAGTTACCAGAAACCACATCGGTGTTCTCAGCTTCCTCCTGATTCATCACATATAGCTGCCCCGCAGTTTTCTTGCTCTTTGTTGCAGCATTAACAGAACCACTCGGTTTTGCAGTCGTAGTGGTCGCATTTCCTTTAGTAGGGGCTGGGTTCCTGTAAGTGTTAGACCCTGCATAACCACTCTGTGCCCTCTGATTCGGAAACCTTGGTGTTGCTACCGACCCAGCAACGCTTGGCACAGCCGGCTTCCCTGCTATTCTGGAGTAACATACATTGGCTTTATGCCCCAACTTTTGACAGTGGAAGCATCTAACCGGATCACCATTGCAGTCCGTAGATGGGTGATCTTTGTTACATCTCTTACAAACCGAATTCTGATTCCCACTTTGAGTCTGAGCCCTAAATGTTTGAAACTTCTTGTTAGGGTAGCTCCCAACATTAGCAGATTGCGCTTTCCCTCTAGAATTCCCGAAGTTTCCCTTCTTATTGGGTATCTCCAAGAGATCAAGTGGGCTATCCTTCCTCTTTAACCCTATATCTGACTCCATCTTAGCTACCATCCTCTCAGTATTGTTAGCCTTAGCGTACAGTGCCTTGACAGTCGGAAAATCTTCACCAACAAACCAGCCTTTGACCTTCCAATGAAGCTTCTCTAAATACCTGTTGACCTGTGCCTCATCGGTAGCTACGAGATCACCCCCAAATCGGCTCAGGTCCATGAATTTCTCATGGAAATCCTTAACACTCATTTTCTCAGTCTGTTTGAACTCCTCAAACTCAGCCCTCTTCTGCTTCTTCAAATGCTCAGGGAAGAATTCAGTCTCTAGATACTTCTTTAGGTAAACCCAGTTTCTCTCATAAGAAGCTATGGTACCATTAGCTGCCCTCTCCACTATAGGCTTAAAGAACTCGTCACGAATTCCTTGCCACCAACGTCCAGCTAAGTCCCGCAGGTAATAGGCCCCGATTCGTACCTTATACGCATCTGGGCAACCCACTGAGAGGAAGATCCTCTCCATATCCTCAAACCACGCATCTAGTTCCACAGGGTCACCCCTTCCAGAATAGTTTGGGGGATTCTTCTTTTGCACGGCGTTAGACATCTTCGCCAAAGTCATCTCCTCATTGTTTTGTGCGGCAGTAGCCTGATTAGCGGCAGTATTGTTGTTATTGTTCTGCTGGTTAGCAGTTTGGTTTGCCAGAAACTGAGTCATAAAGTTGGTCATAGCAGCCATTTGCTGATTTGTGGCCTCTTGTCCTGCAGCCAGTTGCTGTAGGATAGCGGTCAACTCTGGGTTACCCTGGTTAGTAGCACTGTTCCCGCGTGCCATATTCTATATGATAGTAACGAATTTAATCAGCAGTAGAGATAAAACGTAAGGCATCTCACAGCCTAACGAAAACAATTAGAGGTAATAAGGTAGAAAACGACACATAATCGAAACAGACGCTCAAGAGTTATTCGTCTCGCTTAGTTCTGACTTTTCTGGGACTTTTCGTTTTTTTTTTTTTTTTTTTTTTTTTTTTTTTTTCGGAAACTGCACTGTACACGACTCGTGGTCAGGGGTGCACGAGTCGTGCCGACATCAGTAGCGTCACGTCGCAAAGAGAACGAAATTGAATCGGTCGAATCATAGCATAAACTCATTAACAACACACAATTAGCATGCAATACTACTCATGACTTTATTAAAGCAACATATATAGTAAGTTCTAGGGGTGTTGTCCCCCCAATTCAAAGTACTAAAACGAAACAACAAACATGAGAGTAAAGAGTACGCGAAACATCCAACTCCAAATAATTAGAATTAAACTTAACAATTCTATAGATATCTAGTAGGCCTTATGCCTTTATTTGTAAGTCTATATATATCATCTCTTTAAACATCAGATTCAGGGTCATAATCCCCATCATTTGGAACTTCTCCTCCATCGTCTTGCTCCGAGTCGCTCGACTCCTCACCAGAACCGATGTCAATTATCTCTTTAGCAGGTGGCTCAAGGATAACCACGTCGTCATTTTCCATAGGCTCCTCCTCCTCAGTTTCTTCAGGCACGTCCTCTCTTGCTTCCTCAGGCACATCCTCCCCTACAAGTGAGGATGGTGGGTTAGGTGAAGGGTTGGATACCTCAATCTTAACTTTCTTGAATCTCAGCTGGGTAGATCCTTCATGCTCTTGGGACTGAGCCCTCTTTCCACTCATCGAACTGGTTCCATGAGTCTCTGGAATAGGGTTACTGAGGTGTGGGTTTATGGGCACAGGGGGTATGTAGACTGGAACATGCTCAGGTGCAAGGTTTGGGTTAAAAGATACCTCATACTCCCACTCTAGAATTGCCTCCAATCGGTCGAGGGTAATTGGTCTACCTGATCTATCCCTCAAATATTCAGAATTTCCTGAGAGACATGCATAATATGCATTCCTTTCATATCTGGCTCGAACCTCTTCCCTACGGGAATGTGCCCTCAAATTCACCAATGTTACAAATACTTGAACCTCATTCCTAACCACCCATGGAAATCTCCCAACAATTTCAACAAATTTGGCCCTCATCCTGGCGACATAATGCTCTACAGACTCTCCAATTCTCATTCGATCCTGGAAAGTTTCAGTAGAATAAGCTATGTGATCCGTTATGGACCAAGGACCATCCATTGAACTCACTCCAGATGGACCGAACTCCCAAACGTAAACTTGCGAACCTGCCATTCTGTTAGTTCACCAAGGAAAATTCCCAAGTAAGTTAGTTACTCCAAATTGCAAGTTAGAACTCCCAACAGTTAGTTCCATAGTAATCTAAACTCAATCGTTAGAACACATAGCATTTAGCACATAGCATGCGTATGGATGCACCCAACCAATCCCTTGATTTTCAAAACATTAAAATTTTGGTTTGAAATTATTTTGTAAACTCAACTAACCAGAGCCTAGCGCTCTGATACCAACTGTAACAACCCTAAATTTTCGACAGTTTAAAAGAGAAAATTAAGGACTGTTATGCCGCCGTGGACCACCAAGTCAACGGCAAGGCTTATTAAAATCAAACTTCACAAAAGAACAACGAATGTCAGCGGAAGACTTATAGCTAAGTTTACAAACCAAAATCAAACCAAATGAAATAAATTACAATCGTTCATAAAATCCAAATGTTTGACGAATTTATTATTGAAAATCCCATGCCATGCAATCCAAATCCAAGCAGACAAGCAATCACCTTCAAGACCTGTCAACTACGCCATCGAGAATGACGTAGGCCCCAGAATAGGGTAGGGAACAAACCCAAACAGAAAGAACGTCAGCACTGGCTGAGTAGGAAGTAAAATAGCATAAAGAAAATAAGATACGCACCTATATGGTGCGTAGCTAATAAGAATCAGATTGAACATGTAAAAACAAGCAAAGACCGCAAAGAATAGCCCGGCACGAGTCGTGCCAGAATGGACACGAGTCGTGCCATCAACAGAATCCGAAACAAACGGCCAAAGGCCACGGTCAGTGTGTATATTATTTGCCTTTTTGAATAATTCTTTCTTAGTAAATCTCTAGGGCCTTAACAAGGTCCTTAGCATGGACAAGGGCCCTACCCCAAGCCATCCCACATCTAGAGTAACAATGACTACCCTAAAGACCCGAGTGTGCACACCCCTCGCTAGAGGGACGGTAGGACGTACTACCCCTAGGAGGAAGTCAATTAGGAGGTTGGTAGCTGATCTCCAACCTAAATGTACCTTGATCAGAGGTTAATAAAAACATGTCTTTAAGACATGGCGACGGCGCAAAATCCGTCCTCTAGATGGGTACTCGATTATACTTATGTAATTCTTATATAACTTTAGGTGTATTATTTGTGCTTGCGCATTTACAATCTATAGACGGCCGTAGCCGGAGATATAAGGTATCGAAAACAATGATATACGACAATATAGTCAAGAGTAGCTCATAGATCAACAATGGTGGAATAAGAAACATGAACGATAAGAAATCAATGAAACAATAAGAGACGATGAAAGAAGGTTTCAAGGAAGCGATTAGGAAACAAGCTATCACATGGTTGATCAATGTTCTTACCTTCAAACACTCAAATGAATTAGCAAGGTATCAAAAATCCGTGAAGGGCACTTCCTCAAAATCACCTCCTAAACAAACACCGAATACAAGAATTACTACAAATCACAAGGTAAACATCCTCAAACAACCACACCATACTTCCAATTCATACACCACACATCCCACAACATACAATCACAACAATCTCAACAAGGATGATCATAAGATAACCAAACGAACTCCGAATCGCACCAAACTTTCACCACAACTTCATAGACATACTAACAACATTCTCCCACCATTCAATTGCCAAAATACGCATAATAACACCCAAAATAGACCAAAACCAGATCTGGGCAGAAGCAATTTAACTCCATTAAACCATTATAAAACATTCCCAAATTCATAACACATGATACCCATATCACAATAAACCACCCTTTCAAATTCCATGCGATTCCAAACATAAAATCATCACCAAACATCCATAAACCCTAAATTATGAACCCTAATTTAGAAACTCATAAAAATTCATGCTTAGAACTTTAACAACAATAATCACAACATCAACTACAATTTCTATAACCATATTCATGCTTTAATCCACAATTAAACATGATATTTCATAAGCCCTAATATAATTTATGAAAAAGGTGAGATAATCTTACTACACTTGATGGTATAATCAAGCGGGCTCAAGGAACAAGGTGGGTGTGGTGGTGGCGACGGCCGGCGGTGGTGCACGACGGTGGTCCGACGGAGGTGGTGGTGGTGGCTGCCTCTTCTCCTCTTCTCTCTTTTCTTTTCTCTTCTCTTCTTCTCTTTTCTTTTCACGCGTACAGTAGAATAGGTAGGGGAGGGTTTTTGTTTTCTTTTTTTTTATATAATGTAGTAGTGGAAGTAAGAGAGTGTTAGTAAGGGTATTTAGGTAAACTACCACAAAACTAACCCAATTAGGAAACTCGTCCCCAAAAATAGCAGTTACTTCCTTAAATAGATACCATAAGGGTAACACCCTAATTAAATGAAAGTCCTAAAAATTATGGGGTGTTACAGACTTCCCTCCTTAAAACAAATCTTCGTCCCGAAGATTTAGGTCCATCCATCAAAAGGTAACATAGATGCTCACAAGCTCACGCATTTCGGGAAAATTCGCAAAAGGATAAGCGAGGAGAGAGTAATATGCAAGGTATAGAAGCACAAAAAGGAGAGTGCATCATCAATGCACTTCGTCAAATGAGAGTTGTGTTTAGGAAGAAATGCATCAACAATGCATTCCTAGGACAGCGCGCACATTTTAACAGTGAATTAAGCATATTTAGAAAAATTATACAGCACAGTAAACACGGAGGTAAGAACGCATGAGGTTCTCATCCCCCTTAAAAGAAAGGTTCGTCCCGAACCAAAAGTACCTTAATCGAATAAGTGGGGGTATTTCTCGCGCATAGCAGATTCAACCTCCCAAGTGGCCTCTTCAACGTTGTTATTACACCACAGTACCTTGACCATGTTGGTCTCGTTACGTCGCGTCTTTCTTGTTTTGGTATCCAGGATTTTCAGTGGTGCCTCCTCGTAAGTCATTGTCTCGTCTAGCTCAATTGTTTCCGGGTCGAGCACGTGCGACGGATCACTAACATACTTACGCAGTTGAGACACGTGGAATACATTATGCACTTGATCCAATTTTGCAGGTAAGTCCAGTTCATAGGCCACTTCACCAATTCTTTTCAACACTTTGTATGGCCCAATGAAACGCGGACTCAGTTTCCCTTTCTTGCCAAATCTCATGACGCCTTTAGTAGGAGATACTCTCAATAACACCATGTCATCCTTTTTGAACTCGATATGGCTACGAGTCTTGTCGGCGTAACTCTTCTGTCTGTCCTGAGCCGCCTTGAGTCTATCCTTGATTAGTTTCACTTGGTCAGTCATCTCTTGGATGTAGTCAAGCCCCAAAACTACAGTCTCACTGATGTCATTCCAACAAATCGGGCTCCTACATTTCCTCCCATACAACGCTTCGTAGGGTGCCATCTTGATCGACGCTTGATAGCTATTGTTATAAGAGAACTCAATAAGGTCCAATTTGTCCTCCCATCCTCCTTGAAACTGTAGAGCACATGCTCGAAGCATATCCTCCAACGTCTGATTTGTCCTCTCGGTTTGTCCATCAGTAGCTGGGTGGAATGCAGTGCTCTTTAGAAGTCTTGTGCCTAAGGCTTCTTGTAACTTTGACCAAAACCTTGAAACAAACCGCGCATCGCGATCCGAAACAATCTCATCTGGAACGCCATGTAGCCTCAGAACGTGGTGTATGTAAGCATTGGCTAGTTGTTTCTTCTTCCAAGTGTCTTTCATGGGTATAAAGTGAGCACTCTTTGTCAGTCTATCCACAATCACCCAAATCATGTTATTTCCCTTAGGTGTTCTAGGTAAACCAGCGATAAAGTCCATCGAGATCGAGCTCCACTTCCACTCAGGTACTGGCAGTGGTTGTAGCTTGCCTTGCGGTCTCTTATGTTCACTTTTCACCTTCTGACAAACTAAGCATTTAGCTACGAATTCGGCTATGTCTTTCTTCATCCCAGACCACCAAAACACTTGTTTCAGATCCTGATACATCTTATCGCCTCCCGGATGTACTGAGTATAATGTAGAATGAGCTTCCGTTAGAATCTTTTTTCTCAAATGAACATTGCTAGGGACACAAACTCGACTCTGAAATCGAATCACACCATCTCCAGTCATCTTGAATAATTCTCCATCTTTCTCCAGTCTCCCTTTGAGGTACTCATCAGAACTCTGAAGTTTCTTAATCTCCCCCAAGAGATCATTTTGAAAAGTAGTGACTCCATGTTCCGACAACTGTATCCCAAAGTTCAGGAACTCCTCTCTCAGCTTCTGTCGTTGTACCAGTATTTGAATATTGTGCAAGGACTTCCTACTAAGAGCATCTGCCACGACATTGGCCTTGCCCTCGTGGTACTGAATCTCCATGTCATAGTCCTTAATGAGCTCTAGCCATCTCCTTTGTCTCATGTTAAGTTCCTTTTGTGTGAATATGTACTTGAGACTTTTATGATCAGAGAATACCTTAAACGTTACTCCAAATAGGTAATGTCTCCACAATTTCAAAGCAAACACCACAGCAGCAAGCTCCAAATCGTGTGTTGGGTAGTTCTCCTCATAACTCTTGAGTTGCCTAGACGCATAGGCGATTACTCTACGGTTCTGCATAAGGACACAACCCAAACCATTCTTGGAAGCATCAGTGTAAACCTCATATGGGACGTTCTCATCAGGTAATGCTAAAACCGGTGCAGTCGTCAATCTATTTTTCAGGGTTTGAAAGGCCTCCTCACAAGGCTGATCCCAATTGAACTTAGTGGCTTTCTTCATCAACGTAGTCATGGGCTTAGCTATTTTCGAAAAATCCTTAACGAACCTTCTATAATAGCCAGCAAGTCCCAAAAAGCTCCTGATCTCAGTTACACTCTTGGGTGTAGGCCAATCCTTGACTGCCTTGATCTTGGAAGGATCCACAGCTACTCCCTCCTTGGAAATGATGTGACCTAGAAATGCAACTCTATCCAACCAGAACTCGCACTTTGAAAATTTACCATAGAGCTTCTTTTCCCTCAAGATTTCTAGTACGATCCTCAAGTGTTCCTTGTGTTCTTCCTCATTCTTCGAATATATTAGGATGTCATCAATGAACACCACTACAAACTTGTCCAAATAAGGCCTAAATGTTCGATTCATCAAATCCATGAACACAGCAGGTGCGTTTGTCAACCCAAATGGCATCACGGTGAACTCATAATGACCATACCTAGTAGAGAACGCTGTTTTGGGAACATCCTCTTCTGCAACCTTAAGTTGGTAGTATCCTGATCTCAAGTCAATTTTAGAGAACACACTCGCACCCTTCAATTGGTCGAATAGGTCATCAATTCTAGGTAAGGGGTACCTATTCTTGATCGTTACGTTGTTAAGCTCACGATAGTCGATACATAATCTCATACTCCCATCCTTCTTTCTCACAAACAACACAGGTGCGCCCCAAGGTGACACACTAGGTTTCACATACCCCTTCTCCACAAGTTCATCCAACTGCTTCTTAAGTTCTTGCATCTCTGCAGGTGCCATCCTATAGGGTGCCTTAGCATTAGGACCAGTTCCAGGAACTAGCTCAATTTTGAACTCGACTTCCCTTTTTGGTGGCATCCCAGGAATTTCCTCGGGAAAGACATCCTCGAAATCCCTCACTATTGGTACATCACTCAATTCAGGGTACTCCACACTAATATCTCGCACGTGGCATAAGAATAAAGGATTTCCTTTAGAGATCTGCTTCTTTAGGTTCATTACCGAAATCAGCTTGACTTTTGGTCCCTTTACGCTCACGCGGTAAGAAACTCTCACATCCTTGGATCCTCTCAATGAAATTTTCCCCAACCAACAGTCTAATCTAGCCTTGTACTTACCCATCCAATCCATTCCCAAAATGACATCGAAGTAGGGTAAAGGGAATTCCACTAAGTCAGTTTTAAACTCATGGCCTCCAATTACTACTGGTACATCTCTAAACATGTTTTTACAATTGACACTCGCTCCAGTAGGCATTGAGAAATCAAAATCCACAGTTAAGCTAGACTTAAGACCACATTTCTCAACAAACTTAGCAGCAATAAAAGAATGGGAAGCACCACTATCAAATAAAACATGTGCAACAACAGAATTAACAAGGAAGTTACCAGAAACCACATCGGTGTTCTCAGCTTCCTCCTGATTCATCACATATAGCTGCCCCGCAGTTTTCTTGCTCTTTGTTGCAGCATTAACAGAACCACTCGGTTTTGCAGTCGTAGTGGTCGCATTTCCTTTAGTAGGGGCTGGGTTCCTGTAAGTGTTAGACCCTGCATAACCACTCTGTGCCCTCTGATTCGGAAACCTTGGTGTTGCTACCGACCCAGCAACGCTTGGCACAGCCGGCTTCCCTGCTATTCTGGAGTAACATACATTGGCTTTATGCCCCAACTTTTGACAGTGGAAGCATCTAACCGGATCACCATTGCAGTCCGTAGATGGGTGATCTTTGTTACATCTCTTACAAACCGAATTCTGATTCCCACTTTGAGTCTGAGCCCTAAATGTTTGAAACTTCTTGTTAGGGTAGCTCCCAACATTAGCAGATTGCGCTTTCCCTCTAGAATTCCCGAAGTTTCCCTTCTTATTGGGTATCTCCAAGAGATCAAGTGGGCTATCCTTCCTCTTTAACCCTATATCTGACTCCATCTTAGCTACCATCCTCTCAGTATTGTTAGCCTTAGCGTACAGTGCCTTGACAGTCGGAAAATCTTCACCAACAAACCAGCCTTTGACCTTCCAATGAAGCTTCTCTAAATACCTGTTGACCTGTGCCTCATCGGTAGCTACGAGATCACCCCCAAATCGGCTCAGGTCCATGAATTTCTCATGGAAATCCTTAACACTCATTTTCTCAGTCTGTTTGAACTCCTCAAACTCAGCCCTCTTCTGCTTCTTCAAATGCTCAGGGAAGAATTCAGTCTCTAGATACTTCTTTAGGTAAACCCAGTTTCTCTCATAAGAAGCTATGGTACCATTAGCTGCCCTCTCCACTATAGGCTTAAAGAACTCGTCACGAATTCCTTGCCACCAACGTCCAGCTAAGTCCCGCAGGTAATAGGCCCCGATTCGTACCTTATACGCATCTGGGCAACCCACTGAGAGGAAGATCCTCTCCATATCCTCAAACCACGCATCTAGTTCCACAGGGTCACCCCTTCCAGAATAGTTTGGGGGATTCTTCTTTTGCACGGCGTTAGACATCTTCGCCAAAGTCATCTCCTCATTGTTTTGTGCGGCAGTAGCCTGATTAGCGGCAGTATTGTTGTTATTGTTCTGCTGGTTAGCAGTTTGGTTTGCCAGAAACTGAGTCATAAAGTTGGTCATAGCAGCCATTTGCTGATTTGTGGCCTCTTGTCCTGCAGCCAGTTGCTGTAGGATAGCGGTCAACTCTGGGTTACCCTGGTTAGTAGCACTGTTCCCGCGTGCCATATTCTATATGATAGTAACGAATTTAATCAGCAGTAGAGATAAAACGTAAGGCATCTCACAGCCTAACGAAAACAATTAGAGGTAATAAGGTAGAAAACGACACATAATCGAAACAGACGCTCAAGAGTTATTCGTCTCGCTTAGTTCTGACTTTTCTGGGACTTTTCGTTTTTTTTTTTTTTTTTTTTTTTTTTTTTTTTTTCGGAAACTGCACTGTACACGACTCGTGGTCAGGGGTGCACGAGTCGTGCCGACATCAGTAGCGTCACGTCGCAAAGAGAACGAAATTGAATCGGTCGAATCATAGCATAAACTCATTAACAACACACAATTAGCATGCAATACTACTCATGACTTTATTAAAGCAACATATATAGTAAGTTCTAGGGGTGTTGTCCCCCCAATTCAAAGTACTAAAACGAAACAACAAACATGAGAGTAAAGAGTACGCGAAACATCCAACTCCAAATAATTAGAATTAAACTTAACAATTCTATAGATATCTAGTAGGCCTTATGCCTTTATTTGTAAGTCTATATATATCATCTCTTTAAACATCAGATTCAGGGTCATAATCCCCATCATTTGGAACTTCTCCTCCATCGTCTTGCTCCGAGTCGCTCGACTCCTCACCAGAACCGATGTCAATTATCTCTTTAGCAGGTGGCTCAAGGATAACCACGTCGTCATTTTCCATAGGCTCCTCCTCCTCAGTTTCTTCAGGCACGTCCTCTCTTGCTTCCTCAGGCACATCCTCCCCTACAAGTGAGGATGGTGGGTTAGGTGAAGGGTTGGATACCTCAATCTTAACTTTCTTGAATCTCAGCTGGGTAGATCCTTCATGCTCTTGGGACTGAGCCCTCTTTCCACTCATCGAACTGGTTCCATGAGTCTCTGGAATAGGGTTACTGAGGTGTGGGTTTATGGGCACAGGGGGTATGTAGACTGGAACATGCTCAGGTGCAAGGTTTGGGTTAAAAGATACCTCATACTCCCACTCTAGAATTGCCTCCAATCGGTCGAGGGTAATTGGTCTACCTGATCTATCCCTCAAATATTCAGAATTTCCTGAGAGACATGCATAATATGCATTCCTTTCATATCTGGCTCGAACCTCTTCCCTACGGGAATGTGCCCTCAAATTCACCAATGTTACAAATACTTGAACCTCATTCCTAACCACCCATGGAAATCTCCCAACAATTTCAACAAATTTGGCCCTCATCCTGGCGACATAATGCTCTACAGACTCTCCAATTCTCATTCGATCCTGGAAAGTTTCAGTAGAATAAGCTATGTGATCCGTTATGGACCAAGGACCATCCATTGAACTCACTCCAGATGGACCGAACTCCCAAACGTAAACTTGCGAACCTGCCATTCTGTTAGTTCACCAAGGAAAATTCCCAAGTAAGTTAGTTACTCCAAATTGCAAGTTAGAACTCCCAACAGTTAGTTCCATAGTAATCTAAACTCAATCGTTAGAACACATAGCATTTAGCACATAGCATGCGTATGGATGCACCCAACCAATCCCTTGATTTTCAAAACATTAAAATTTTGGTTTGAAATTATTTTGTAAACTCAACTAACCAGAGCCTAGCGCTCTGATACCAACTGTAACAACCCTAAATTTTCGACAGTTTAAAAGAGAAAATTAAGGACTGTTATGCCGCCGTGGACCACCAAGTCAACGGCAAGGCTTATTAAAATCAAACTTCACAAAAGAACAACGAATGTCAGCGGAAGACTTATAGCTAAGTTTACAAACCAAAATCAAACCAAATGAAATAAATTACAATCGTTCATAAAATCCAAATGTTTGACGAATTTATTATTGAAAATCCCATGCCATGCAATCCAAATCCAAGCAGACAAGCAATCACCTTCAAGACCTGTCAACTACGCCATCGAGAATGACGTAGGCCCCAGAATAGGGTAGGGAACAAACCCAAACAGAAAGAACGTCAGCACTGGCTGAGTAGGAAGTAAAATAGCATAAAGAAAATAAGATACGCACCTATATGGTGCGTAGCTAATAAGAATCAGATTGAACATGTAAAAACAAGCAAAGACCGCAAAGAATAGCCCGGCACGAGTCGTGCCAGAATGGACACGAGTCGTGCCATCAACAGAATCCGAAACAAACGGCCAAAGGCCACGGTCAGTGTGTATATTATTTGCCTTTTTGAATAATTCTTTCTTAGTAAATCTCTAGGGCCTTAACAAGGTCCTTAGCATGGACAAGGGCCCTACCCCAAGCCATCCCACATCTAGAGTAACAATGACTACCCTAAAGACCCGAGTGTGCACACCCCTCGCTAGAGGGACGGTAGGACGTACTACCCCTAGGAGGAAGTCAATTAGGAGGTTGGTAGCTGATCTCCAACCTAAATGTACCTTGATCAGAGGTTAATAAAAACATGTCTTTAAGACATGGCGACGGCGCAAAATCCGTCCTCTAGATGGGTACTCGATTATACTTATGTAATTCTTATATAACTTTAGGTGTATTATTTGTGCTTGCGCATTTACAATCTATAGACGGCCGTAGCCGGAGATATAAGGTATCGAAAACAATGATATACGACAATATAGTCAAGAGTAGCTCATAGATCAACAATGGTGGAATAAGAAACATGAACGATAAGAAATCAATGAAACAATAAGAGACGATGAAAGAAGGTTTCAAGGAAGCGATTAGGAAACAAGCTATCACATGGTTGATCAATGTTCTTACCTTCAAACACTCAAATGAATTAGCAAGGTATCAAAAATCCGTGAAGGGCACTTCCTCAAAATCACCTCCTAAACAAACACCGAATACAAGAATTACTACAAATCACAAGGTAAACATCCTCAAACAACCACACCATACTTCCAATTCATACACCACACATCCCACAACATACAATCACAACAATCTCAACAAGGATGATCATAAGATAACCAAACGAACTCCGAATCGCACCAAACTTTCACCACAACTTCATAGACATACTAACAACATTCTCCCACCATTCAATTGCCAAAATACGCATAATAACACCCAAAATAGACCAAAACCAGATCTGGGCAGAAGCAATTTAACTCCATTAAACCATTATAAAACATTCCCAAATTCATAACACATGATACCCATATCACAATAAACCACCCTTTCAAATTCCATGCGATTCCAAACATAAAATCATCACCAAACATCCATAAACCCTAAATTATGAACCCTAATTTAGAAACTCATAAAAATTCATGCTTAGAACTTTAACAACAATAATCACAACATCAACTACAATTTCTATAACCATATTCATGCTTTAATCCACAATTAAACATGATATTTCATAAGCCCTAATATAATTTATGAAAAAGGTGAGATAATCTTACTACACTTGATGGTATAATCAAGCGGGCTCAAGGAACAAGGTGGGTGTGGTGGTGGCGACGGCCGGCGGTGGTGCACGGCGGTGGTCCGACGGAGGTGGTGGTGGTGGCTGCCTCTTCTCCTCTTCTCTCTTTTCTTTTCTCTTCTCTTCTTCTCTTTTCTTTTCACGCGTACAGTAGAATAGGTAGGGGAGGGTTTTTGTTTTCTTTTTTTTTATATAATGTAGTAGTGGAAGTAAGAGAGTGTTAGTAAGGGTATTTAGGTAAACTACCACAAAACTAACCCAATTAGGAAACTCGTCCCCAAAAATAGCAGTTACTTCCTTAAATAGATACCATAAGGGTAACACCCTAATTAAATGAAAGTCCTAAAAATTATGGGGTGTTACAAGTTGTATCATAAATGACCTAATTCTCATATCCTATTTGATTGGACATTTATCCGTGATTATATATAAAACATATATTATTTTTTTGGATGTTTAAGTGTTTAGCCGTACATTATCTCCCCCGGTGAAAATTATAGCTTTCCTTTTATATATCATTATTATTAGAAAACATTATCATGTGACCCGTGCAATGCACGGGCCTTCATCCTAGTAGTACAATACAACAATTCAAATTTAGATGGTGTTAAATATTTAACCCGAACTAAGAATTAAATCGATAGTACTCACGTTTGTCAATTACTCACGTTTCACACTTTGTGGCGGAAGCAAGCGAGTCCAAAGCTAATTTAGATCCAATCCAAACAACTTATTTATCGAGTTTATTCTACTCATGTTAGTCATACTCAACTCGAATTCGAGAAGATTGTTGATGGGAAATTCGCAAGTAAACAAGCAATTGAAACACGAGGAGGTGGGGAATGAAAGGGAAGAAAGTGCACGTGGGGTGGATAAGGCTGACAAGAGGGAGTGTCACGTTAATGTCTGGATGAGATGGAAATTGGATACTAGGCTAAAAATCTACTGACCCATTTTCCAGTGTCATCATCTATGGCCGACCATGGAATTTAACCATTAACCCCCCTCCGGCCCATTTCTCAGTTCACTTCAACTCACTTCTTCTTCACGCTTTGGCCCACTCCTTATGCGTCTCAGCCCCTCCAATAATGGCATTCTAACTTGTACTATACCTATTCCACCAATGTTGTGGAGACTTCTGGTTTGGTGTTCGGGTTCCGGATCGGGGTACCCAGTCGTTTTTTTGTTGTTGTTTTGACCGGCCGTGTGCCCGTATATTGGGAGGTAATTCTAGAACAAATGAACTAGATTTATCACGTGAAGGTGGTTGCTCTTACGTAAATGTGTAACAACTAACAAGTTTGCAAGAACCGCATTTTAAAATCGCCTTATCGACTATTAAGAAGCATATTAAAGTTAAATGAAAACAGAGGCGTAAAATATATGAAAACCTTTAATCAAACTGAAGTCGGACATCTCACATTTTTAAAAAGTGATTAAGCTTCCATTTGACAAGAACGACCAACAAGTTTTAGACTTTTCGTCATTATACATTGAGGATTCGTTAGGTGATGAATGATTCTTGAACTTGAGATCTCGGACTAACAATAAGCATCCATTACACAATTTTGTTTTACTAATTTTAATATTCCTCCTTTACAAGTTTATTCATGCTAATACATATCTGAATCTTAACGTAAATTTATAAAGTCGCGAAAATAAAATGAGTAAAATTTAAGAGTACGTAAATACCCAAAAATTTCCAGGTGTATTTTGCACAAAAGGTTAGGAAAGGAAGACCAAAAAGGGAAATAGTCAAACAAAATGGCGGTACAAACTCTGACAGAGGGGCAGTGTGAGTGTCCAGGGTCTGATGGCTCAGCCTTCAAGTATCGCACGTGAGATTTTGGTTCGGGACCAAGACCACCAGTGCCCACTGCCCCCAGCGACTAACCCATCTTTCTCGTTTGCCCACTCCGTTTTTTGACTTGTGTGAGTTGTGTCACTCTCCAAAGTGTGAACTCCGATTCAACTTTCACTCAAATCTTGTCACTTGTCAGTCTATCATTGATAGAGCTGATCATTGGCCGTGTTAACTTGAGTCTAGTTGTATTGATCGGGTTATAGTTAGATTATTAATATCTTTGGTTCTTTGATCGAGTTAAATTGGGTCTGAATAGTCATTTTTATATAGGGTCTTGTCCGATGACTAAGTGTTGCTTTTGGCTAAAATATTTTCGGTTTTTGGTTGTTATTCGGTCGTTATTTGTTTTTAGTGAGTACTTCGAGTAGTGTCACACATGTTTTGAGTCTTTCGACCTTCACTGGAACTCTTATTCTCCCCTAATTCTAATTTATCAATTATAGATACCTAAGTCAGGTTTGTTGATCTAGTTCTATGTGTTAATAATATACAAAACGGCTCATAAATAGGTCATAAACAAGTCAAATAATACTACTATATTGATTGACCGATTAGGACTCGTCGGATATTTATGTCGGTCTCAATTTTAAATCGTCATATTTCACAATTCAACAGAGTTATTAACTTATATGATTGAAATGACATACTGGTATATATTTATTAGGTCGTGTTAGCTTTCTCAATTGACAATACTAAATTAGTAGTAGATACTCCATTTCACAAGCTTTTCTTTACAATAGTTATGAATATATACGTCCGGTCAATTTATCATAATTCATAATTCATAGTGAAGTAGTGACCTTTAACAATAAATGGACAGAAAAAGAAGATACTTGTGTAGTTAAGTTATGATTAGTGCCCACTCAGGATCCTTAACAATCCAAATAATCACCATTATTACCCCTATAAAGTGCACATATATATGCCTAGAGACCCCTATATAATTATTTGTGACCTAATTGGATGGCCAATTCCTCTTTATGACTTTAATTTAAGAAGATAAGAAATAGTTAGTCAATACTCTGTATTATTAATGGAGAATGTTACTGTTATAATCACGCCTATATCATCACTAATCTCTTTTGAGATTGCCTTATATGATTGTTGACCCTACATTATCATAGTTTTTGATCCATGAGTATTGAGTACAACAAAATGAGCTGAGATTCATAAAGTTGCTATGAATTGAAGTAACAATATACATTAGCATGCTAATATAATATCATGACTAATCACTTGTAGATTCCAAACTGCTATATATTGATGTTTTGTTTGTGTAAATGCGAAAAATATTGAGGTCTAATGTATAGATACTTCAAATGTGTTTGACATTATTTGCATCGTAGTTTTACTGCCGGCCGGCCAGCATAATTGGTTTATATTGTAACTTGATTTTTCACTACTGATAATCTTCAATCCAAACTATTCCAAAATTACAAAATTTTACTTCAATCATTTTAAGTGTCATATTCTACGTTAGATTGGATATATAATCCTTTGGACCTCTGTTAAGGTCGTCCTTCGTAATTACTTTTATTAATCGACCTTTAAGCAATAAGTAAGCACGCTCTTGTTTATAATCCAAAAGATAATTAGACTGCGTAATCAACCTTTAAGCATGAGATAATAACAATTGATGGTTAATCTACCTCATCATGTATGTTAGCTTTGTCGTATCGCACTAATCATACAAAGTTTTGTGCTTTTAGTCAAAATTGTCTATGATAAAGCAGATTGTGTTAGTACAATTTAGATTGTGTTTCTGACCCACATTGTATGATTTCATACATTAGTCCTCCCATCTTTAAACAATGAAATATGTTGTACTCTATCGGATGTAATTGTTGCATATAATTAATTCTATACAAAAAAAAAAATATCATTAGGCTAAATTTTATCATCTACGGAGTATTAAAAATGCATATATATCAATGAATTTTCGTATCATTGATAAATTCAATTAACCATAACAAAGATCACTGGTGTATTGAGTATCTATAAATCTATAATGATCATCGGTAGACATTACGCAATAAATAAAATTATGTGTTCAGATTTGATGAAATGTTTCAAATATTCAATCATCTTCTTAACTTGATTAGATTCATAGTTTATACACTCTCCGTTTTCTTTATTGTCAAGGTTTGGTTTGATTAGCAACTGATGGCATGCCACTACTAAAATGACAATGAATCAACATGCATAAAGTTATACACAAGTGTTACAATTAATTCCTATACTCTCAATAACAAGCACATTGAAGTTTGAATCTAGCACTTATATGAATGGACATACAATTCAATCTACTTATGAAGTTATGATCGAGTTTGAGCTCTATGGATGCAATTGTGTTAAAATTCGTAGGGAGAGCTTTTACCGTGGTTTTAGTGATCTGCACGACAGCACGAGTATGCAATCCAAACTTTGAGCATTTTAACAATATTTCCCTCGTGACTCCCTTTACCTACGATCTTGCATTCTTGGTGCTAACCACATAGCTGGTGATTGAGCTGATGACTAGAAGATGGAAATTAACTGTAATTATGCTGATTCCCCCATATGTAGAAGAGAGTAATTAAGATAACTAATTACCAGGATTATATAGCACATCAACTTGATTAATGTAGCTAGAAATGTTGATGAGACCTTTAAAGTCAATATCTCAACTCTCAAGCAATAAACAGAAATGCATTGAGAGCCATTGACCCAACATATATGAAACAAAACTGTGCCAGAATCAATCAATTTGCCAAATACTATATGATAATTTTAACATATAGTTTTCATTTCAAGCCTTTCCGATTTACATCAAGCCCATGATCATGAACTGGCAAAATTGTGTCAAAAACTCATCCTAATAATACATTGCCTTTGCTAAAGTAGTTTGATCTAACACTAAAATACCTACTTAACTATTTACATTAAGAATTAATATAATTTAATCCACGGTTGGCACTTGATGACACAGTAGTGTTACGGAGATCCATCTGCTTGGAAGTTGTTCGGATTCAAATCCTCATATCGCCACCCAGTGCAGCATTAGCTGCTCGCCCCGCTTAGATAATATATGTATGTACCAAGTACCAACCCCAAAAATGAAGTAAAATTCTAAACTTGTTACTATTCATGCCAACAAAGGAGCATGACTACACACCTCCTTATAATGTAGAGCCTAGCTCTTTGCTCCCTAACGACGCCGCTTAAACCGCGGTTAACAAACTTTCTCTTGCTTCCTCCCATGGCAGAGCTGCTGAACTTCATTTTTCTTGCTTTGTAGAGTTAAGAATCGTCAAGAATCAAGAGAACTGTGGTTAAGTAGAGTGGGGTAAATGTGAGTTTTTTTGTAAGTGTTCGACGAAATGTGTGAATGAAGAATGAATGAAGTTTGGAGGAGTCTTAAGAGGGTTCTTATAGAGGGAGGGATAGTGGTCCTATTAAAGTAGGGTAAGTCTACACTAAAGACCCAAAACGATGGGGTATGTAAGGGCGTGCATTGCCCTCATACCCACCAGACATTTACATGGGTTCCACACCCTCCTCATCTAGTGACTATTTATTCATAATAATAATTTTAAAAGCACCCCGAAAAATCATTGAGATAATAATTCGAGTATTTCTTGATACAAAATTTGTGTATAGTTATTGGGGATTTGTCATTTTTTTCAAGGGGGGAAAAACTTGATTAATAAGTTTGATATTGTAGTGTAGGCAACACCCACCAACATGGTGGGTCGGCCACTTTGTCAAATAAGGAGCAAAGAGTTGTATAGTTTGATGCAAGGTCCGTCTCTATATGTTTGGGAGATAAGGTGTGTGTATGATAATTATTTGAGAGGTTGGGGGACATAGTGTTTTTTTGTATTTTTATGTGATTTTTTTGTATGCTGGTTGTATACTTGTATCCAACTAATAATTATTGCCTTTTTTTTCTTTTTGCGATTCAGTTTGAATTTGAATCCCGTTGGAGATTTTGTATTCATTTGTTTGCAATGTTTATGAACAAATATTTTTATTTTTATCTGTTTATATTGAGAATCGACAAATTTAATTTGTTTGTCTTGCTATAGAAGATAGGAGTAGAAATTACTTTGTCATTTTCGATTAAATAAGATTATTTTTGAGTAACTGAAAATTCTTCATAACCTTTAATTCACGTTTCTCATGTTTAATTTACCTAAAAAAACAATATCTATGTAATTCCTAGGTACTACATTTGTTATTTCAATTTTTTTTGAAAATGTGATACTTTAATTTTTGTACCAAATAAGTTGGTATTAAGAGCGATAAAACTTGAACTCCCGAGTTTTGGCACAATAGTATTCAGATGACTCTGGACTCAAGATCTTTAGTTAAATTAGATCAATTTATAACTAGTCAATCAAGGTAACAAGGTATAAGCATCTCAGTTAATTAATTATGTATCAAATGACTTAATTAATTAACTTAGTATGCATCAACATCAATTATTCTCTTTGACTAATCCAATTATTATTGTTTCATGTGGGCAAGGGTGTCAGTTAGGTTGCTTACAGAGTTACAGCCGTGGAATCTCAAACGTGCAAAAATACTCGTACAATGTTAATATATGGTCTGATCTGACTGGTCTGAGAGATGCTACAAGAAAATTAAGTTTGGCTGTTAGATAGGTGTTGGTTTAATCTGTTATTATTATAATTATAAATAAAGATTAGCATTCGGCTAAATGATTATATAGCTTGATTACCTATTAGCATAGATGCTAACTGTTATAATAACGTCTACGTGTACTATTTTGTGCTAGGTTCTAATTTTACCATCGCATTTTTCACTTACACTATATATATTAGGATATATCGAAAATCTAAGTTACATATGATTATTTGGAAGACATTTTAATTGAAGTCTCGTAATCAATTCACATGTTCTCATATATTATGTCAAATCTTCGTTAGCTAGCATTTATTTGATCTCGAACTTCATCGAGTATTAGACAGGCCAGGGCGAGTACTTTACGTAGCTTATGATCGAGTGTAGTAGCGTATGCAGGGGAGGAGCTTAACTCTCCAAATCTTACAATCAGCTGATCAGCTGAAACTAGCTAGCTAGTGTATCTAAAGTGTAGTGGAATGTGGAAATCGGATTTCAGAAATTAAAGTGTCTGCAGTTCATGAAGACACACATGCACACAGGTTGTACCAAAGTCCTGATTTCCATATTTGCATGTTGGTTAGTAAGGCCACTTGAAACCTTATGATAAGATTGAACTGTCTCTTTATTATTGTTTGTCAATAATGGATAAAATTTGCTTCTAACGACTCATGTTCTTTAGCTCTTGGTCGAGTAATCCAGTTGAGAACTGTCAGATCAAAATATGGTAACTGAAAAAAAAATATGTCAAGTTGTACCCTAACCACCTGCTATATTTGAAGAATTATATGATCCAACAGTTAGTTAAACCCATATATAGAAATGAAGTTTATAATTTACAAAAACGTTTGGGTGCAATAATTGTATAAGGTTCACAAATTAGCCACAAATTGTTTATGCCAAATACTAATTAAGTAATTATAAAGGTCTAGCGTCTGGTCACTTAAAACTACTGTGTAATAATGAAATGAACTTTACCATTGAATCACAATTTTTTTTACTACCATGGCTCAATGCCTCAATTTTACGACCTATATGGCTATATGTTTCAATAATGCAAATTAATTTTCCCAATGCTCACTAATATTACTACTATATATCATCACAATTTTACTACCGTATACAGAGTAACAACGCAAATTACCATATTTTTGTCTTAATATTAGACCTCTAGTAGCGCTCTAATTAATTCTCTTTTAACGTAAAATTACCTACATTCTACGAGTACACGGTTCCGTATGACCGTATGCACAAAAGAGTAGTATACAATTACACTAGTTTTAAACTCGTGTGTT
Source organism: Spergularia bocconei (assembly GCA_963457585.1). Lineage (NCBI taxonomy): Eukaryota > Viridiplantae > Streptophyta > Magnoliopsida > Caryophyllales > Caryophyllaceae > Spergularia > Spergularia bocconei. Next base: position 21,602,957 of record OY734943.1, on the reverse strand, counting down.
GCACGGTTAAAATGTTATATCGTAATTAATAATTATTTCGTACTTTTTTTAATAACGGTCTAGTAATTAAGGTGATCAAACAAATGTGGACACTCTCTATACACCCCTAAATCCTCATGTGGGAAAACTCGCGAGCTCTGGACACTTTGTCATATTATTATTTATTAATTTCTTTATCTCAAAATAAATGAATTGTGATAATAGTAACTGATTCAATGTCTGTTACTTGTGATGACTCCTTATCTTCCTACATCACTTATGTCACTTCAAGTTTAGATAATTCTCTAGTATTAGGCATGTGGATCAATATATCTCAACCAAAATCATCCGTAGTATGTGTAAATGGATCTTATATTGAAGTACGTTTCGACACAAATTTAATGATACGTGTATTGTAATTTTCTGATATACGTTGCGCAAGTTATATACATGTATTGTAATTTCTATTATATATTTTTGTAAGAGTTTTCTAAACGTATTTTGCTAAAGGTCTACAATGTAGACACAAAAATTCTGTCTATAATGCAAAATTAAGTCAATAGTAGTAAAACTGAGTTTGGAGTAGTATATTAAAATTAATTTGTGATAAAAAAGTCATGCAGTAAAATTATTTGTGTCAGCAGTAAAATTTTGCTAGTGCAGTAAAATTAGTGTTGATTGTAGACACTTGAAAGTGTCTACACTGTAGACCTCTAGCATTGTCCCTAAAGCTTAGCTGAGTTGATACGAGATTAAATCGGTGAACAAACCACTCGAATGAGTCGATTAGAATTTGAGTCTTAGGATGTAGAGGCGTCGAATAGTTTGTGAATTAAACAAACAAAAAGTGTTTGATGACTTTTGTTTGGTTGACGGGTTTATTTTGTTAGTGCAGTAAAATTAGTACACTATAGACCTCTAGCATTGTCCTTTCTAAACATTGGACTCTATCCGTACAAAATATTTTAAACAAAATTAACAATTATTTTAACATTATCTTTCCCAAAATTATGAGAAAAATTCATTCGGAAAATTCACGTGGTACCCTCGAACTTTGGCTGATTGCACATGGTACCCAACTTCGCAAGTTTGTGCACATGGTACCCCTGAACTTACTACTTTGTGCACATGGTACCCAAATAGTAACTTCCGTTAGATTTTTCCGTTAAGTGATGATGTGTCGGTTAGTTGTTTGGTAATTAGTTAATTAAATTATAGAATTAATAATTCAATTAAAAAAAATTCAATAAATTCTTAGAAAAATAAATATATTTTTTTCAAACAATTTTTTCAAAATTTTTTTATTAAAAAAATAATTTTTCTTGGGGTACCATGTGCAAAATGTTGTGATATCAAGGGTACCGTGTGCAAAAAGTGGTAACTTGAAGGGTACCATGTGCACAAATTATGATTTTTTTAAGAGAAATAATATTTTGTATGAAAAAAAAGCTTGTTGTTTGGATTTTTTTTTTGTTTATGAATTTTTTTTTTTGGTTTTCTTAAAAAATAAAAAAAAATATTTTTTTTTTTTATTTTTTGATTTTCTTAAAATGGAAAATCATTATTAATATTAACTAATTTACATAACAACTAACTAACACATCATCACTTAACGGAAAATCTAACGGAAGTTACTATTTGGGTACCATGTGCACAAAGTGATAACTTCGGGGGTACCATGTGCACAAATTTGGCAAGTTGGGTACCATGTGCAATCCGTCAAAGTTCGAGGGTACCACGTGAATTTTCCGAAATTCATTTCTCTACTGTGCATTGTGGTAATTCCTGCATTTCTAGACGCGCCGTATGCATTTGTCAATTTTTTTTTAAAAGCATCTTTCGCAAAGTTTTAAAGTTGTCAATATATCTCAACCAAATTCATACTTCAGTTAACTTTTCAAAAATATGTGTGAAGGAATCTTATATTGAAATACATTTCGACACGAATTTAATGATATATGTATCGTCATATTCTGATATAAACCCAAGTTATAACAAACTCTAAAGTCTTTTATGTAGATAACTTTATTGGAGAGTTTTACAAATATCGGACTCTCTCTAAGCATTTCTTCATTTCTAGTGCATTGTGGGAATTTCTTGATTTATGGACGCGCCGTATGCGTTTGTCAAAAGCCTCTTTTATATATATGATAAATATAATATATTGATTTTGAGCTACTATTTCTGGTTTCAATTATTTTCTTCCTAAACATAGTGATAATAAATTGATATGCTTGAAAGTCATTAATTACTAAGTCATTAAACAATTGTTATCTCTAGTAAGACAAGTGAGTACAGAAGAATAAATATCCTTGATCAGAAATCAGACTTCAGAGCAACATTGATTATCAGTACTAATTAAGCATATCATGTAACATTAGATTCCTTTAAAATAATTTCATAACAAGATCTTGAAAACATTAAATTTCAGCTCAAACCCCAATTATCTAATAAAATAAGCATAATAATTAGTACTAATTAAACATGAATTAATTAGTACAACTAAACCAGTGTGCCTTACAACTTGCTTAATCTTGTGCTCCTCCCACAGTCCCAGACTCCCAGCTGGTCACTTTTTTTTAATGGGGAAAAAATCCCAAATAAAAAGTACAAATGTAGCACTAATTTACTGTATTTGTTCTCTTTGATCGAATATTGTTGAGCTGTCAAATGCTTTTTATTTAAGTACACTACTGTTGAGCTCAGGTCACTTCTTTGTTGTTTCAGTCGACCTTGCTTAATTCTAGCTCAACTTGTGCTCTTGGAGGAAAATACTCCTTTAGTGGTCCTTCATCTTTAAGTTTTTTTAAATCCCGATATAAGACGGAAAGATTGGTACTTACAATCAAAGAAAAAAAAAAACGAGTTTTTGAACATGACTTGGTTTATACGGAGTATTAAGTACACAATGCAAACCACAATGCGTCAATGATACTTACGAGGCTAACTTTACATATCGACCTTGTACTCGATTATGATCAAGTCCGTTAGGTCTAATTGGGATTTGAGAATAACGATTAACCTTGATCAGGATTAGCAAAATAACGCAAAAAAAGGTTGAGCTTGAAGTGTGGCATGAGCCATGAGGCCATGCTGGGCTTCGTGGTTGTACTTGAAATTGTATAAAATCAGGGAGTTTTGAAAGAAATTAGTCAGACTTACAAGTTCTCGTGATTGATACGGCCTTAAGTTTTAGGTATTAAATTACAAAAAAAAAAAAAAAGTACGATATTACTACTTTCTCTTGATTACATGCATATTCATCGATCATCTCTTCCAAAGTTTGAATCGTTGCATATCATTCTATATAGTTTTCCTCTGTACTTGTTCTTTCTGTTCCTTTCGTTTGCCGCATTCCCTTTCTTTGTTATTTGCGCATTCCCTTTCTTTGTTATTTGCGCGTTTGCTAGTATACTCTTGTCGTTTCATTGAAAATCTTATGTTTGGTTTGAAATGATTTGTAAGAGTTGAAGAATCCGAATCAGGAAAATATTTAAAGACAAAAGGGGAAGTATATACAATTAATTGCGTGATAACTGATAAACTACTTTTAGTTGTAGTACTTTTATACGTTGAAGTGCCAGATTCCACGTCAACATTACGTCCAATTTTTTCAATCTGTATATGACCTTTAAATTAGAATTATCTTTTCTACAGTATATCAAATACGAGTACTCCGTATATGTTTGTCGTAAATGTATACTAGTATAATGGTTTTATGATTTTGGATCATAGGTTGGTAAGCTCGTTGAGGGTAGTTATATATTCATGTAATGTCCAAACTATACTGTTCTTATGATGTTTAATAATATATAGAGATTTATAATTTTAGTACTAATGATTCGTCAGATACTGACATCAGAATTTGACGAGCTTTTAAGTTGATCAGAATCTTGAAGAGATACTAGTATCATATTCTGCATACGAAAAGAGTTACAAATATACAATACTGAGTCATTGCCACCGTCCGATTTGCGTTCATATTAAATTTCAAAGACATTAGCCACTATGCAACTGATCTCTTGAGCATATAGGAATTTGTGTTGCTGATTTTTGCGTTTCCCTAATGTGTATGCCAGCCAAATGTATGTTGTAGAGAACAGTACGAGTTGAGCAACAATTGAAGCAAGAGCTTAAGGGAAGTAACCTAGAAGGCTAGAACAGGCAACAACAACACGTTTGGATCCTATTCATTTTGTTTCGAAATCCATATTTAATCGTACATTTGATGTACATACATAGCTTAAATATTTACTATTTCTCTGATCCGAAAACTGTGATGACGTCGTTTAATTTGTCATGCTTTGTGCGCAAACTTTACCATTCTATCGCCATCTTGTATAATTATGTGTCGTTCGTGTGCAAAAATGAAGTTCATTAGCAGATCCGGTGAAAGCAAATCGACACGTCAAGAGAACATAACATGAACAAGACACCATTTGTAAGTGGATTTGTATTGAAATCTTTGACTACACCACTAAAAGTTGAGGGTGTTGGAGGTGGTGGAAGAAGGACAAGAGATTGGTCAGCCAAATTAAAGGAGCCAAGCAACTAAGCAAGTAGCAAGTCTAACTGTTCTGGACCCAATAAATGGGTCATACAACATATGATTTGGGACCCAGTTAGCTATGGGTCATAAGTCATGACTCAGCCTTGTCCATCTTATGTCCAAGCCTCACCAAACTAAACCACATGGTAAGTTGGTGATTGATGATGACCTGTGTTTCCAATTTTCCAATTTATATTCACTCAACAAAAGATTGGAAAAGATGCAATAGATTGGGGAGATTATAGGAATAATGCTCCTTCTGTCTATGTTCAAAGTTCCTATGTAATTTAGTCTCTTGGGAGGGCACGCGTATCTATCCCGGCGTACAATACTTTCGAATATTTGATTAACCAATTTGTCCGGGTCATCAATACGTGACCAGACTTAGTGGAGCTTTAAACGTGGAAAGAACGGGAAACGGAGGATTAAAGATTAACCGATTTGTCTGTGTCCTTCTCAATACGGGTCCAAAGAATATACACATGGGTGGAACGGGAGACAAAGGATTAACGATACCCATGTCACTTGGCTCTCAATAGGCTCCACATAGAATAAATGGGCTTTAAATGTTAAGACAAGATCCAACCCTGAATTTATTGCTCATTCTTCACTCACATTGTTGCTTGATTGTGCCATCTAATTAATGCTGTTAAGGTCGGTCCATTTTTGCAGCCCCTGGATCTAAACTGCGAGCGTTTCATACTGTGTGGAAGTTCTGGCAGTTTTGCTGAACTAAAACAGGATCTCAATGAATTATCTGACACCATGAGGATATGTTATTATAGCTTCAGATTCTTAGATAATGTAGTCGATTTTGAAATCAACAGTTATGGCCAAGTGTTACGAACTAGCTAAGTTGGTAAGGTCGAGGGAGCATTAGTGCATTACCCATGACAAGGAATCAACTCTCGTATGCATTGATATTGCAATTTTCGGCTACCTCGGTAAAATAGTGTGGTGGTAAAAGAAAAAAACCTGGGGCCAACATTAGCCTATGTTGTTTGGACTCTACCTTTCCTCGAATACCTATGATGAACACATGGCACTGCATATTAGGCCAAAATCATCGTATTTTCTCAAATAATAGATGGGTCCGACACTTGAACACAAACTATGTCGGGAACGTGTGGCTTTTGAGAAGCATACACATTAACAACACTCCATATTACTGATATTATGTAACGTAACATCTGCGGTTGCCTTCTTGTTTTCACTGACAGTAGTATTGAATACACTAAAATGTTATCTGTACATGATTGCTTACCTGTATATGAGCAATCAATTACAAGTCTGTCAGCAGCACTTACAAGTCTAGATGTCTTCTACTTTTCAGGTGACAGGTATAAGATTTACAACTTTTACAGATAATGAAGTGTAGTGCTATATATATATGGGGTCGTTAGTCCTCTCTAGGGATCCATCTGCTCCACCACAGGCTCTTACTTGTCTGGTTGATCTCGTCGATGCTCTCGTTGATTGTTTTGAGGACCTTCCTTTGCAATCGAAGGGCCGATGCCAGAGCGTTTCTTGGTGCACTTCCCTTCTTTCTAGGCTCCATCTCCTTCATGCGCAAACAACAAATTTCTAATGGTCAGATACCCTCTAAGACTTCTTCCATACTGCATTGGGTGAAAGGAAATAAATGAAGAAGAATGATTAGAGAAACCACAAATATTGTCAAATGTATACCCTGAGATCCTGCAGCTGAGCTTCTGTGAATCCACCATCCTTTTTCGTCCCTGATCTTGCCATTAGCTGAGTGATCCATTTTACAGCCTCACTATAGTCCTGTTGTGTCGCACGCAGCAACTGAAGCCTCAAACTTTGCATAATAGACAAGCCCAAGAGGCCTTCTCTATTGAAATAGGGGTGAGCTAAGGCAGCTTTTGCACTCAGTCGTTGCCTTGCTTTGTATCGGACCATAGATGTTAGAAGCTCCCATCCTATCCCTCCATCTGCATCCAATAGTTCGAAACCTTTTCTGAGATCAGGGGCTGCTCGTGGCTCAACAGTACTCCTCCATGCGTTCAAGTCATAATTACATCTCTTGAGCTGACGGTTGAACTGTATAAGGTTGCTGTCAGAGCGCAATGACGGGAAGGCCTGCCAAATGACAAAATCACCTCTGATTTCAGTTTTCATTATATAAAGCATGAGATATTGCTGTGCATTTTTCTTTGAAACACATTTGTTTTGTGGCATGAGGTAAAATCGCAGCACTTTCAGCAAGAGAAAAAACCAGATATGACCAAGGCTACGGCAAGACAACAAGCAGCAGATACTTATGCCCGTAATATCTTACCTTCTATCATGTTACATCTTTTGTTCATGTAGTAGAGATTACATGTGACAAGTAGCACACTCCTAAAATTCAACATCATCTCAGAACAAACTAAACTAACAATCTAGATTCACAAACCCACAAACAGACCAAACAGACACCTAGTTCCTAACTCAATCAACTCGAGATCACTGTACTAGGAGTGATAAGCCGACAATCACAATGCTAGTTTGTCAAAAGAAGAGTTATTCGGCAGGCACTACAACAATCAAGAGTTAAGCGAGCTTCTACCAAGAAGAGTGAGTGCAAGACTGAACAATCTTTAGAACCTACTGGCGTAGGATAGAGATGTCGAACAAGCAAAGAACAGAGATCATAACTCAGTGTTCTGCTACTTCATTACTCAAAACATTAATCATACAATGTCGATTGAAATAAAGGCAAATTACACTGAAAAGCTGTCATCTGGTTATGTGCATTGCTTCATACAAAAGATAGCTAGTAGTGGATACTTACCATTTGTAAGAATATCAAACCAGTACTGTAGATGTCAAATCTGTCTGGTAGATTCAACTGCCAAGCAAAGGGTATCCGTGAATTACTAAGCGGTCACTAAAAAAAAACTGAATACAAGTATATCAGCTTATTAGTCTCTGCAGTACCTGCCACAGCACTGGTGAAAGAGCAGCGGCCACAGGAGGTGGGGGTGCTGATGGAGTTTGAGTGCTCATGATATACTGCTCTGGTGCAGCATATCTAAACAGACAATACACTGTCATCAGTATTGTAGCAAAAAATGAATAGAAATGCGAACATGCAAGTAATGAGAAAAGCCAAGGGGGAAGAAAAAGAGCAGAGATTCAACATGTTGTGCTCTATGGGTATCTACTGTAGCTGAACTACGGTTAGAAAATATGAGCCAAAGAACCCAGTTTCGGATGGACAAGATTAAGCAGGTTCTCAGATTCCACACAGATCAGCTTCCCAAGAGGCTTAGAATGCAGGAACATTACTCACCTTGGGTCCAACAGGAACTCATTTGGTATATAATTTATGCCTACTCGTAGATCTGCTGCGGCCCCAAGATCGATGATCTTGAATGTGCGGGTATCTGAACTCGAATTAGATAGGAGTAAGAAACAAGTAAAGCAAGAACGAAACTGTATAGCAATATCACACTCATCATTTAATGGCATTACCTTCAGAGAATATAATGTTTTGGGGCTTTATGTCTCGATGAACTATTCCAGTCGAGTGAAGTCCGTCTAATGCAAATAGAAGCTGCCCCATTATTGTCTGTATAATCCTAGTTTCCCTTGCCAACCCTTTAGGCAAGTTCTGTTGCTCTCCTAAAATCTTTGTTTCAACCTACAGCATGAAAACAATCAATATTTATTCTCTATTTGAATAACTTTGTTCTGCTGGTGGAAAATCATCATATAAGATTGGTGTAGAAAGACAATCACAGGATACAATGTGGCTGGGATGAGTTTCAAACGTGACAATAGTCTAATAAGTAAACAAACCAGTTTCGAACTTTCATACAGTTCTAGAAAGATTTCTCTTTTTGTATCAGCCAAAAAACAAAGCATACACAGGTGGAATACTGAAGAATCCATCCACATAATAAGTAAGCACATTATCACTTATGCTGAAGGTAAAGCTAGAGAAACCTTTACGCTTCATCTCATTCTTGGCTCATCTCACAAGGTACCAGAACATCTGTAAGAGGCCATAATGTAGTTTACTGAAACACAACAATCAGGTGTTCAATGTAGAAGAAATACCCTTCAAGTGGAAATAGTTCCACCTGAAGAACCTACGGCCTGTAAACTTTCTAGTAAAAACTATGCTGCTTTGCTGTGTTCTTGGGTGTGAATGATAGTATAGGCCTGTTAATTAGTGACATACATGCTGTATAGTATAGGCTTAACTGGCATTTCAATCAAGAGTCTCAACAGAACCATCTCTTCCCGAAGAAACCTCTTTCGGGAGCATTGAGAAGTTTACTTACAGCTGGCTTTAGAGTACCCTCTGTGTTATCTTTTTGAGTCTTAACAGGACCCTCTGCTCATAATGGCTAAGAGCTCTTAACTCCCTAAGAAGTGCTTATACTGAGAGATGCTTACCTATGGTTCTAATTCCAAAGAACTGAATCTCCTTGAACACCTAGTATAATTCTCTTCACCAATAGACAACACATCACAATTTATAGGATGCTACTTTTTGAAGATATATATCCTCGGCAAAGAAGTGAATTATCCAGGTTGCACAAAGTATGAGAACCCGCATCTTCAGCACCACATTTGAGCCCTGAGTCTGTGCATTTGAAGAAAGAGGCCTTAAAGGCTTATGACTGACTGGGTCGACCTCTGAACATGAACTTCCGTGATGTGCATGTGTGTCCTATTCTTTTAGACTGTTCATCTCAGTAGTCTAGCGTCAGAGGCTTGGCATGACAAATGGAACTTAAATAGGACCTCAGGAAGTGAATGATCGAGTGAGTACCTTTTCAGCCCGAAATTGTACCATAGTCCAAATCATTGTCCGACTCTGCTACTCCCAGTCCCAGCACAGCATATGTTTGGCATGTCGCGTGTTGGACACTTGGAAACTTCATTGTAGGCCAAAACATATAGATATTGCACAGAATATCTTCCTCTCAGTTCAAACATCCTATGCTTCCCAAGTGAAGCAGCATGTCATCATCATACCAACCATTCACCACCGCCAATAGACCATATAAAGTTAAGAACTGAACTTTATAGTGTGAACTGTGAAGTCTAAAGATACATTATTCTCCAGCAAGATCATTCACAGCTCCAAAAACCTTCACTTGGCTTATTGTAACACAGATGACTGCTTAAGACTGAGAGCCAGAATTCATAAAACTTGACTTGGATCAAACCCAGCCCTTTCGAAGTACTTCCTCTTTAAGATGCACCCAGTTTGGCTATTTAGTAGCAGCATTCTCTAAGCATAACACAACTTATTTGTTCTAAGGATGAAAATCAAAGTGAGTTTTTTGCTTACTCAAATTTTTACTTCCCTTCACAGTCTCCAGTTACCTTCACTTGCAAAATGTTTAAAAGAAACTCTGAACTACTTATCCAGACAAATTGATTCATAAGACATTGGACAGAATATAGATTCCAAAATCCACTAACAATGTCTGTTGTGCGACTTCTTCTTATTAGTACTGACTAGGAACGGAAACAGTTGCAGATTCTTTATTTAGTTTTCGGAGTGTTCTAAATTAGTCTAAGAACTATAAACAAATAACAATAAGAGACATTAAGAAGTACAAGACAGATAGACGAGATAGAGACATTAATAGAAAGAAATGGAGGGGAGATCTCAGAGGAGAAGATATGTCACTGTTTCACATTGCCTCTTTCATCGCCAAACAGAACCCTATGAAATTGTAAGCACCAGCACCACACACACACACACACACACACACACACACACACACACATACACACACACACAAAAAAAAAAAAAAATAGGAAGCCGAATGAGAAAAAAGGAAAACAATTATAGATGTGTTAAGAATGGACTCCTAAACAGGTTCTGTGAAGTAGTTTCCTTTTGTCAATATCATTGTTTAAGACAGACATGTAACGTTGGAGTACGCATGCAGTGTTTCTAAACTCAAATTCAAGTGCTGACAAAGTCACAAGGCCTACTTTTATGGCTCAAATTCAATCTCCTCTGAGTTGAATGACTGATTTTGAACACTCCAGAACTGGCAAATTAGATGACCGTTCTAGAACAACACAATGCCACACTCATAACGTAGCCAACCAAATGAAAGGGCAAGAAAGCAGGGTTTCACAAATATGCACAAAGCACAAATGCCAGCATATACTAATGTACTGAGAGAGAATACCAACATTGTATGGAAAATCCCTGCTCGTCAATAGATCTGAAAGAGTGGACTCGCCCTCAAAACGCCATATGAGCCAATATTCACCTTCTTTCTTTGAGGAACTCTGGAATATGTACAAAGAAACTATTTTCAGATCCATATCTAAAGATGCCAGATTCCAGAGTTCATGACACAAAAAACGTGCAGTATTGAGATGTGATAGCAAACCACAGTACCTCTAGAAAACCATACAAAAAATCTGCACAACTACTAGAGCATGCCCTCCGCACACGCTCATTCATCCAGATCTCCGCAGCACCATACTCATTCGCCTTTTTCAACACCAATTCATCTTCCTACAACACAACTCAGAGGTACTAGTTCTTCTCCATCACAGTTTGAAGTGCACAATTTCGAAAGATATACAATTGCATTCTCAAAAAGGCAATTCATCAATGTAGGAAATATACAAGCAACCTGTACACAATACAAATAGCTACTCTAACAACCAAACAGGCAACAAAGAAACATTTTCATCAAAGCACTCGCGTAACAATGTATTAAGGAACACAATTTAGAAGCTAGACTGGCAAAGCAAATACTCAACCATACAAATGGATTACTTTGACAGCCTAAACAGTCACCAACAACCTATCAAATGATCGAATTCGAACCCAGTCTCACAAGATCAGATGGCCACAAATGCAACATTTACTAACATTGAACACCATAAACTTCAGTACATTTAACAAGGCAGTCTTCCTACATAAAGATATCCAAAGTTAAAACTACAACACAAGAAATTCTACAAAGATAATACCTTGACAGACTTCTTTTTGGCATTAGCCAAAGAAACTTTATAAACCGAACCAAAAGCTCCTTCTCCCAACTTCTTCCCCAAAACAATATCATCCTGTCACCAAACAACAAACAAATCACATCAACAAACACCCAATTACTCAATTACCAAAAACCGCGAAAATTCGACAAAAAGTAGAAACCTTTTTAAAAGAAGGCCTGAAAATCCTCTCAACAAACTGTAACACAAACATATCCCAAAACCCAGGAGCAACACCAGGAGTAGCCCAAAGGTAAGAAACAGTACCAAGAGCCAAAATAACACCAGGGATCGTAAGTGTCAAGCCATCATTTCTAGGAAGAGTACTCCTATAAATAATATCACCACACTCCATAACTGTACATGGAAGCCCAACACCCACACCCAAGAAAAGATCCCTCATTGGGTCTAATAACTCGAACCCGGTAGCGTAAACCACACATTTTCTCCTTGGTTTTAAGGGTATTGATGAGCTTGATTGGGGTTTCAACAACAGGGTTTTGCCTAGAAATGGGGTTTGAGGTTTTCTGGGTTTTGGGGTTTGGTAATTTGTGCTTATTTGTCCTAATCCAACTCTTCCTGCTGATATTGCTGCCATTTTTATCAGGAAAACATCAGAGTTTTACTAAATTTTGGATCAAAAAAACTTCAATTAACATTCATTTCATAATTACAGATGAAGATCAGAGTTTTTTTGGGGGTTTGATACTTTGATTAGTGTGACAGTTATTTCTGGTAATATTTGTGGTGGTTAGATTTTTAGGAAAAATGGGAATTTTTTGTGTGGAAGTTGTGCCACAGAAGTTTTTGTTCCTGACACAAACAAAGATTAGCGGGTAATGCAGACCACCAGTTACACGTACCAGATTGTTATGGGCTATAAGAAGTAAAGTGCTGGATTTGGGCTTGTTTTGATCAATGGTTTGCCTCGAAATGTTTCGATCTGAATTTTTCGGTTGCCAAAATCCAACCAACAATGAAGTAGTGTCCATGTACAAATATGAGGTGTAAATCCGTGACGTTGTAATATGCGTGAGCTAGTGATATCGTGACTTCCTGAGAAATCACAGCTCTAAAACTAATCTATCCGCATTGACAAGTGATTATTTGAACTCACTATGTTTTTCTTAATTCTGTTATTTTGATTGTGAAGTTTGCCAAACATGCTATTTGGAACATCTAGTATATCAATAAGTTGCTAACAGCTGACAAGAGTAACAACTACAGTATTTGCTACGAAAAACGTTACGTGCTATTTAGACAATTAACAGTTACCTTAACAGCTAAGAGTTTAAGACCATCAAATAGACCCTTGGTCAAAAACATCATTTTTTTTTTCTTTTACCAATTTGGTAATTAAGCCTTATACATTTCGTCTTATCATAAGCAATACTCCATATGCTCTTATATTATTATAATGGTGGTAGATTGGTAAGTTTCATGAATGGATTAACAACAATGTTAAGAATTTATAAAGTATCATTCATCCCCCTTACCCTCGTTCTACCTCATTTTCTTTCTCAGTTCGACAATGCATGTCAGCAATTTCTATTTGGGCATTAAAACAGGTAGATCTCTTCTAACATTGTTTGTTACATTCTCAAGAGTTAAGAATTATACCTGGCCCCAGCCCACTTAGTAAGGACTAAGGAGAAGTATAGTACTTTCCACTCGCATTCACCTCCCTTCCCCCCTAATTCTCGTCCCACTTCTTTTTCTTTCCGTCATTTGTATGGAGTATGTTGTTTTTCACCAATAAGTAACGATAGAAATCTTGTTTATCATTGAAAACTCCACCATTTTATCATTCCTAGCAACAATCATTTGTTAATAGTTTGAAAAAAATCGCTTTCATGTACAACCAAACTAAAATGAAAGCCCAACCCTCCTTATGTAAGACCTCAGATAATAGACCACAAAACACTGTCATTCTTTAATGGAAATCAAGTTCTACCTACTTACTCTACCATAGATTTCTATCAATAATAATAGCATCAATACTCTACATATATATACTCCGTATATCATTAGAAATCGTAATCTAATAATAGAATTTCTATCATTGTTAATAGTAACTGTTAATGATGATCGAATATAAAGTATACGTACTCCTTCCAATCTAAAGAAATTTTCTTATTTTAATTTGGTGTTTTGGCAGACCATGTTGAAAACTAGAACTAGACCAAATGAATCGTAAACATGTTATTAGATCACCAATTTCACATTATTTTAAAGCACACAAGTCGCTCATTTGATCTAAAAATAGCTTAACAGTATTCTACTAATCAAAACATTAAAACAAAACCGAAAAATATTTTTTCAATTGGAAGGAGTATGTGTGAAGCTAGTGAATCTAGCTTCATCAATTAATCAATTTGACGTCTACCAACAAAATGCCAACAAACTTTCACATGCACCCTTTACAAAACCCCCTCCTATTTTCAGGACGGAATTCCGTCACTTTCCCCGCCCTTTTCCTCATCACCTATCCAAAAATCCAAATGCCCACAAATACAAAACTTGTCACATCTTCTCCTTCATTACAAAGCGTTACTTACAAGATACACTACACACATGACACCCAATAGAAAAAAAGGAATTTCTTTTATCATAATAATATTCACCAACTCTTGTCGTAATTACCACTATTTACTCATATGTACCTACACTATTTCAATAATGATCCTGCTACATTCCCTATTCCATCTACTAATAACACGAGATACTCAACTTCAGTACCATCCGTTTTAAAACCCGATACAAAAGGGTGTGATATGATCAATCCGATAATAAAACCGCGGCGGAGGACGAGGGAGGAGAGTAACGGAGATCATAAGGAGCCCACAAGCTATCTAACGGACAAGGCCGGTTCGAGTCGATCCTTAACCATGGTTTACCTTTACCACTCCAATGTAGTAAACTAACCGGACCAGGGTGCAAATCCCGACACAACCCTCTTATGTTGTCCCCACCTAACCCATGTTGGTTCCACCTGTGCTCAACTTGCGCCACTTCCCCGCCAAAAACCAGCAAAAACGGCGGCAAAGAACCCAGCTGATAAATACGGTGTCGTTTCTGCAACCTCATCCATGATTCCAATTTACCAGTATACCCTCCGATTCTCCACTTTTCCAGGTCAATCACCATTACCCCTGTGTTGAAGTAGCACGGCTGTCGCTTCCTGTTCTCGAAGGTTCTAGAAAGTTCTCTCGTGTTCCAAAACTTCAAGGTGAAGTAACTGGTGAAGTTTGCGTGGCAGTATTCTGGGGCCCCTAGGACGTGGGTTTTGAGGTTGATGTTCCAGAGATTGGTGACGTCATCGACAACGATGACGTCAGAATCGAGGTAGATGACGCGCGTGACTGCGCGTGGGAGGAGGTCAGCGAGGTAGATGCGCGCGTAGTTTAAGGGTTGGTCGAGGGCGCGTCGGACGGACGCGGATATTTTGTTGCGGACGAGGGTTGGGTTGAAGTGGTGGAGGGAGAGGGTTAGGTATGGGAAGGTGGAGGTGATTGTTTTGTGGAGTTGTGTGTTTGGTGTTTGGTGGGGTCCTCCTGTTAAAAAATGAAATTCTATGTTCTCCGGACACGTGGCGTGACGGAGAACAGAGAATACCGCGGCTATTGAGCCGCGGATGTAGGTCTTGTCTAGTGTCATGGCTATGTGGATTGTGGAACCCGGCGTTCCTGGGATGGCGCAGTCTGCGCCATTCCTAAACGCCGGGGCTTCCTGGAATGTGGGCAGATCGCCTGCACTGACTAAAGTGCAGGCGATCGCCACAAGGATAAGGAAGGGGAGTGTGAGTGGGAGTGTCATTTTTTTTTTTTCTTTTGGATGAGTGGAGGGGATGAGAATTGTTGGGTTTTTTTAAAAAGTTTGGGGGAATGAGAAAAAATGTTGTCTTTATTAGTGGTGAAGTGGAGATGTGAGATTTGAGAAGGAAAGGATATGGGGATTTGATATTGTTGTTGGGGGAATAGAAATGGAGGGGAGGAGCCAGGCTGGAAAGATGTGCCCACTTTGTGAGGGCACGGATTATGACTTGTGGTGAACCGTGAACTTACTATTGAATTTTGTTGTGTGCGTGACTGACATATATACGAGTATGAACTTATTCATTCCGTTTTTTGGGTTGTTAACGTTTGGATGGGATGGTATAAATGAGAGTCAATCTAAACGTTAGTAATCCAAGGAAACGAAGGAAGTATGAGTATTAGGTATCACTGATAATGAGGGGAAGGTATTGACTATTGAACAACTATAGATGGAGGAATTGGTGAACTAGTCCTACATACCGAGGTTTTGTTATCTTCTACATCGGTTTATAATGAGACGCAAATGACATTACATGGGGTTGAGTGCGGTTTTATCTCTGTAGTTGTACTATTGAGTATTGACGGATGGAGGAGGGTAGATGATCTTGCAATTGCATGGTGTGTTTGGTGATTTTGAGAATTGTAAGAGCAGCATTGAGTTTTGGCAATCAATGTCTGAAGTATATGTCTGTATATGTATTAGCTGTGGTCCAGTAATAACACACAAAGTTGCAAACAAATGTGAGAGTGATTAATGTTGCATTATGGGTCCAAATTTTCGATGTATCCCAACCAAGCTACATGAGGAGGAAGATCGTACTGCTCGCATTTAATTTACTCAGAATCCCATCATTTCTTGCATTCTTGGTATTTTTACAGGCATAGAGAATGAAATAATCTGTGTGATGTTTTGATCGATTTCGATGCAGGTGGGAACCTTAAGCCTAGCGGGTGTTTTATGTCTAAACTTCTCTGAAAACAGCAGCAGCAGCAGTGTAGGTTTCGACATTTTTCGTTGGATGTAACTTGGTTAATTGAATTCGGAATTGTGTACTCTTGTTGAGTTGCTGATAAGAATTACTTCAATTTACCAGTAATACTGCAGGCGACAGTTGATCGAAATAGTAACATGAACATGTCTTTCTGAGTAGCAACTTCGAATACAAATGAGACGTCTGCTTTCTGATTCATCAATACAAACGACATAAATGGAAAATTGTGTGCAGAATCTATAGTCACAGACAAAAGAAAGAAGGGGAATTCCCTGCAGAGAATGTACTTTACTGTTTACTAGTACAGTAGAGCTAATTAATCAATCAAATTCACGTTTAAGAGATTTTAATGGTCTCAACTAACAGATGTAAGTTCTGAAAGGTACTGCATTAGTGACCTGATGGGAGGGCGTCTCCAGCAGAAACTTGGCTTTCTTGTCGTACCTGATGAGTCGACATGCTCTTTCAATTGAAAGGCTTGGGTAGCGTAAACAGGTAAAAGGGAGTGGCACATAGAAGACTGTACTGGTTATAAACTCAGTTGTATACTGAGTAGATGATTAATTGATCAGATTTTCGAACTGATGCTGAAATTCATACTCTATCTCTGTGAATGTTGGTGTTCTGTTTGTTCAGTTCACTGTTAGTTAAAGCACATGATGTTCTACAATGCATAGACTTAAAAATAAAGCTCTACTTGTTCTATATGCTTTATTCTTCCTTTTAAATATGAAGACAATCATGTAGCTATCACTTTCTTTTCGCGAAATGCGTTGTATTTTCTCAATTTTATAGTATCTTAATCCTGTTTATGACTTTGATTTTTCTCACTTATCTATTATGCCTGTGCTTTTTTTAATGATGCTTTACAGAGGCTACTTTCGATGACATTTCCGAAGACCAGGTGCCTTAGGACTGGAATCAATCCAAACAGCCTTTAGGATTACTTTCTAAGACATAGGAAAGCATTGTATGGAGCCACCACAAAAATCTACTTTTACTATTACCAGTATTCCTTAGAGGGCGGTCTAGATGGTGTTCTTTGACAGGAACTTATCTGTGTCATGGTCTGTGTACCAGGTAATCTTCTTCTCAGTTCTCGTGTCCTATTCGATGGCCATGAACAATGAGACTGATCGCCTGGCCTTACTCGACTTCAAGTTCAAGATCACTGACCCTCAAGGAGCCCTGAGCTCGTGGAACGATGCTTTCAGCTTCTGCAGGTGGTATGGTGTCACTTGCGGTCATAATAACCACAGGGTGACAGGGCTAAACTTGCAGTCTTTGGGGCTGGGAGGCTCTATCTCACCATATGTGGGCAACTTGAGCTTTTTGACGGACCTAGAGCTTTACAATAATACCTTGGGTGGTGAAATTCCTTCTGAGATAGGCCGACTGCACAGACTGCAGTATCTGTTGCTGCACAACAATTCTATTGAAGGCCATATTCCACCCAACATTTCAGCCTGCTCTAGCCTTATTCAGTTTCGAGTTCCAAACAATAGGTTGGTTGGACGGATTCCTACTGAGCTCGGGTTCATGCGAAGTCTACAGTTTCTGTCTGTTGATAACAACAACCTGTCAGGGAACATACCTGCATCATTGGGGAACTTGACATCTCTATCTATACTCTCGGTAACAGGTACTAAACTGGTTGGATCAATCCCAGAGAGCCTAGGTCGACTAAAGAATTTGAGTTCCCTGTCGTTTTATAACAATTTGTTGTCTGGAACTGTCCCTCCCTCGATTTTTAATCTTACTAAGTTGACAGGTTTAGACCTAGGATTCAACAACTTTGTAGGATATCTTCCTTCAGACTTAGGCATCACGCTTCCAAACCTTCAGCTCCTGTATGCTGGAGCAAATCAGTTTAGTGGGTCAATTCCTTCTTCTGTGTCTAATATCACAAACCTTGAACAACTTCAGCTGAATGATATTGGTCTTACAGGAGAAGTTCCGTCCCTGCATAACTTACGGAAACTTTTTCTGTTAGATATTGGCGGAAACTTTCTTGGACATGGTAAGGCAAATGATTTAAGTTTCATATCCTCTTTGACTAATGCCAGCTTGTTAAGTACATTGTCCTTTGGAGACAACAAGTTTGGGGGGATGTTTCCGGAAGCCTTATGCAATCTTTCAAGTAGACTTACACTACTGAAAATGGGTTACAATAATCTGTCTGGCCATATTCCACCTTGCATAGGAAATTTTGTAAATTTGCAGGAGTTTAGTTCAAGGTTCAACCAGTTCTCAGGTTCTATTCCTGCAGAACTCGGAAAGCTTCAGAATCTGGCAGCATTATTCTTGAATGAAAATCAGCTGTCTGGTCATATTCCCTCGTCTCTTGGGAACTTATCGGGGCTGACTCTTCTTGATTTGACGAGAAACAACCTTCATGGTCATATTCCCTCTTCTCTAGGAAACTGTCAAAACTTGCTGCAAATGAGCCTTCTTTCCAACAATCTTAGTGGTAGCATTCCCCTACAGCTACTGAATCTCCCACTTTACAATCTAATTCTATCCAGAAACCGCCTGACTGGTTCCCTTCCAACTGAAATAGGAAATCTGAAAAATCTAGTTCAGCTGGACATCTCCAAAAATATGATATCAGGAGACATTCCTGGCACTCTCGGTAGCTGTTTTGCTTTACAGGCTCTATTCATGGAAGGAAACTTACTTCAAGGGGCTATCCCTTTGAGTTTTAGCTCTCTGAAAGATCTGCAATCTCTAGATGTGTCGAACAACAATTTATCAGGTGAAATCCCAAATTTTTTTGCAACCTTGCCTTTGCAAATGCTGAACCTGTCTTATAACAATCTTGAGGGTGATGTGCCAGTTGATGGAATCTTTAGGAACTCCAGCATTGTTTCCGTAGTGGGAAACAAAGGTCTTTGTGGAGGCATCTCACAGTTTAAGCTTCTCCATTGTAAACCTAAGAGTGACCTATTAAGGAAGCCGATACATAGCCATACATTAGTAATTGCAATTGTTTCTGGACTGCTTGGAACTGCAATGTTGGTAGCCTCTGTATTTGGTTTAGTATACTGTATTTCTTACAAAAAGAGAAGGCAGCAACATAATCCAAACGATCTTGAAAGTTCGCTCACTAATCTGTCCTACAGAACGCTTCTGAAAGCAACTAATGGCTTTTCCGAGGGTAATTTGGTTGGCACTGGGACCTTTGGTTCAGTATATAAGGCCAACCTTGAAGAATTTGGGACTGTTGTTGCTGTCAAAGTGCTTCACCTTGAACGCAATAGGGCTGTGAAAGGTTTCATGGCTGAATGCGAAGTCCTGAGAAATGTCAGACACCGGAATCTCATTAAGCTGATAACAGCTTGTTCAAGTCTTGATTACGCTGGCAATGATTTCAAGGCCTTGGTCTATGAGTTCATGGCTAACGGAAGTTTGGAAGACCGGCTCCATCCAACACTGGGTCACACAGACCAAGAAACAACAACTGAACAAGGGCACTTGGATCTTCATCAAAGACTTGACATTGCAGTTGATGTTGCATTTGCCATAGAGTATCTTCACCTTGACTGTCAGCCATCTGTAGTTCATTGTGACCTCAAACCTAGCAACATTCTCCTTGATGATCAAATGGTAGCTCATATTGGTGACTTTGGGTTGGCGAAGTTTCTGTCAGAAGGCTTCCTTGATGCTGATCCAAATAGCTCGACCTCAACTTGTGTACGAGGCACTGTTGGTTATGCTTGTCCAGGTAAACCATCACATATCATGTGTGTTCCAATTTATTAGTTGACAACACATGAAACAGTAAAAATAAACAATCTTTAAGCAGAGAATTTTGAAGTTTTTAGACTGATTGCATATTGGACCTGATAACTGCAGAATATGGCTTGGGAAATGAGGTATCCACTTATGGTGACATATACAGTTTCGGAATCCTTGTGCTGGAAATGTTCACAGGGAAGAAGCCTACTGATGACATGTTCAGAGACAGTCTGAGCCTTCACGACTTTGTAAAAAAAGATCTGCCAGACCGATTGACAGAGATTTTAGACCCCTCCCTTAATGTATCGACAAAGACCAGTAGTACCAGTGACATTTTGCTGGAAACCTTGATTACAGTACTCAGGATTGGACTTGACTGCTCTATTGATCGCCCAAGCGAGAGGATGGGCATTAGGGATGCTGTTACAAAGCTTTGTTCCACTAGGAATAGGTTTCTTCAGCTGGTCTCAAAGACTACAGATTTATCAGGTCAATTTCCCTACTCTCTCAAGTCTGAAAAAAGATTAGGAATTCAGGATGCTGTCATATTAAAACATCTAGTCCCTAATAATCTGCAGACTGAGTGATACTAGCGCTTTTATTTCAGGTATTCAAGATTAATAATTAAGCTGGTTTGTACAAACAACACACAGTTTACTGTGCTGAGCATAGCACAGGACAATGCTGATACTATACTCCCGGAGGTGAATCTGTTAACAATTCCTAGTCAAGTGTATGAAGTGTTTCGATGTTTGAGCAATTGAGCTGTACGTTATACATCCTAGTTCGAGATCGTGTTCAGGATATCGAGTTAGCGACACTTATAATTAGCATGAATGTATAAATTTGAAAACGTAACAGTTAAATGATTGTTTGACACAAATCTGATGTTATGATCATCAATGTAGTTTTTTAAGGGAGAACCCATCAGAAATAAGAAACACACTTAACACTCTTAAAATTACTACCAGATGCAATGCATGATCATAGGAGAAATCATGACATATTATAACTATTTTGTATCAGAAATCATGATCATATTGATTTCTCTCCACTTTTGAATGATTCTATTTGGCAATGACACACTGACACATTGGTAAACTTTACAAAAAAAGCAAATGAAATATACTAAAATGCAAACAAATAGACATTTATTATCTTTGTGCTGATTTTTTTAGCCTACTTTTATTGGAAAGAAATTATGTAAAGGCCTCAGCATCACCAGTATATATACACACACAATATTTTTTTTTTAAAATCATCTATACACACATAAATTAGTCAAGTATCATATAATTTCTTATCTATATACACAAGTTAATTCATAGTTCTTCATCAAAACAGTTCAGAAAATTATTCATGGAGGCTCAAAGTCCTTTGAAGTCTATGTTCTTGCTTTTGCTTTTGACAGTATCATGTTAGATTTCTCTCTTTCCACTTTAGTTGCTTTTCTTTTTTAAACTAGTTCATCAATTCATTTTTTTAGCAGTGTTATATGTTTCTTCACAATTTCGGTCCAATTAACATTTTATGTCATGCTCAACATGTTCATTATAATATCATATACCCGTTTTTCTAACGTGTCCCTAATTAATTAAGAAAGTGAATGTGTTTTTATCATGTGCTCGTTGGGCACACGTTAGAAAATCCGTTTCAAATTCAAATTCTCATAAGATCGATATGAATGTTCTCCTCAATTCACCATTTCTAATTGAGGAGTATATTAAATTGAGATACATTAAAGTAAGAAAATCATGTTGTGATTATCACTTTAGATTGATGGTATTGGATTAATTTCAATGCCAAAATATATAACAAACTTGTATGCATGTTGTGATTCTCATTTATATTTTTATCTATTACTTGAATTTATATTTTGGTGGACCATAGAAACAAAGTCCTATGATAGATTGTTGTAAAGATAGTTCGTAATTAAACTGGATATTTTCCAACTTTATGTGGGACTGTTGTTTTATGCGAATATTTCATTTAACAATAATCAAGAAATATTGAATCCTTTTGCATTTATTTAACGTTTCTAATTTTACGTTTGCAGGTGTTTCATTTTTCACCATGGGTGTAGAATCTAGATCATTGATTGGGGAGACTGGTGAAGGAGGTGACGTAGGTGTGACATCAGTCGTATGTCGAACTAACAAAGACTGCGCTTATTTAAGTTGCTTTAGATGTTCTGGGTCTTGCGTTCAAGGAATATGTGGTTGTGCTTGTCATCCTCCGGCAGCTCCTGAACATTCCACATAAAATCTTGTTTCATGAGAGTTTTTTAAAATTATGGTATTGAAATAGTTAAAAACTCAAGTATAATGAGGATTTGCTACCTCCTAATGTAATAATGAAGCACAAGTACAACGAGCATTTCAGTGAATAGATTTATGAAATTTTCACACTTTTTCCGGCCATTTCAGGATAACATTTTCTGGTTTGGGTTCACCACACCCCAACTAGGGTGTCATTTGAATTCGCCGGCTTGCCGGCGGTTTACCGGAAGTCGTGGTGGTTGAAACCATTTAGAGTTTACTTAACATAGAAAAATAAACTACTGTAGGGTTTCAGATGCTAAAAGTGCGGAATTTGGTAAAACGTTTTTCGTGCATCTGACCCAAGATCGCATACATAGATTAATAGGACCAATATAATTAATCATACCTCTTGATGCGTGAATCAGGTACTCGGATTATAGGAGGAACAGGATCCCAAACGCGACCCCTCTACTCAGTCCACGCGAGCACCAAACCAGATTCCTCAAGCTTTGTCTGCTAGAACTCCGGGAGACCGTCTCACGAATTGCTCTTGAGGAGGCTGTGTGTTTTACGTGATTAGGTTTAGAGTCAGTACTCTGTTTCTTGTGTGTTGCGTGATACGCGTAGTGTGTATACCTATATACTCCTAGTATATTGTATACAGTAAATAACCTAATCACCCAGTAAAACCCTAAGCCCAATAATAACTAATAACCCATTAGATATTATCGTCTTAGACCTGGTTCGAGACTCTAAGCGTGTGACCCTGTAGGACTCGGTAATAGTTAGCAGTCGGCTTATAAAGCCAACAGACCGTAGTTGGTTTCTAGCAAAACACTACGACCACCTAATATTACCGAATATAATATCCTCTGATATAATCCTTATTATTACGGAATGACACTTGATCGAAGGACACGTTCCTTCAATCTCCCACTTGTCCTAGAGCAAGTGTGTCATATGATTCCCTCATCTCTTAGTGTCTGATTTGAATATATTCCGACATCACATGTCCTTCATATTATTAATCAAATCGTTCCTTGAAATCTGAGTTGAACTGCAAGACGAATGATTAACATGTAATCCATTCGAGCACGGCCATGCATTTTCAGTTCCTACTCTTCAAGTGGCCCGGACACCATTCTTATCTCATAGGAGGACTCTCCAATCTTGTACACCCATTACTCCCACTCAATTTTTAGCAGCCCCAATCGTTGCCTTTATAGCCCCTTTTTACAGCATGGCGTTGAGCAAGATCAAAGACATACCAATCCTCTCATAGGAGAAATGATGCACTCATGTCTAAGGAATTTACCATAATAATGAATTCCAAATATAATTTATGGAATTGATAGCGGGTCAGTCCAATATATACTCTCTAGTATATATCCATGGAGAAATTCTTGGCCAATCACCGTGATTGACATTCCCTTGCCAATCACGGCGATTGGTCAACACGCGAGCTACATTCTGCATAATTGAAGGAAACGTGGCTACTTTTTCCTGCTTTGTCTCTGCCTCTTTTAATAACTTGTCCCCTCTTTTAATACCTTTCCCCCCACTAAAGATTTATCTATAATATTTGTAATTGATTATTTTCCTCATTCTCTTTTCCTCATTCTTATATATTTCATCATTTTGATTTATTTCCATAAATTAATTAAAATACATATATTTACATATATATAATTAAAATACATATATTTACATAAAGTGATATAATTATTTATTTCCTAAAAGTAAAGTGTTATAATCAAGTGTTAAAATGCTTGCCCAATCTCTTTATCTCATCTCTCACTTCTAGCCATAACCACCCCCACCTACCCTATCTTCGACCTTCCTTCCCCCCGACCACGAGCACGGAAAAAGGGTTTAGGGTCCCACTTTCCGGTGCCGCGTTAGCGGCACCGGGAAGTGGGACCATAAACCCTTTTTTCGCCCACTTCACAACACCATACCCTAAACGGGTTCACCACGCCCAATCAATCACCCCATCCATCATAGGGTGTCTCTTGGTTTTCTCCGCCGGCGAAGCCGGTGGTGTGCTGGGCCGGGTTGAAGGTGGATGGTTATGGAGTTTTGTAGGTGAGGAAGGAGAAGGACGAAAGAAAAAATAAGGAATGGTATATGGCGAAAACGGAATGGTATATAGTTGTTTGGAGATTGAATATATTGAGGTGAATATAGTTGTCGGAACGTCATCAGAGATTGAGATGGTATATGACGAAAAAGGAATGGTATATAGCTGTTTAAAAATTGAATATATGGAGTTGAATATGGTTGTCGGAATGTCATCGGACCTATCATCGACGAAAATTATGAAGGGTTTAGCAGGAGATGAGAGAGAGAGGCTTGATGAAGTTTCTGGGTTTGGGTTTAGTTATTATTATAGAAGAAAGAGAAATTAAATTGGGGAAAGTTGATGTCGTTTAGAGGGAGTAGTGTAGAGGGAGGGAGGAGAGAGAAACCCAAAATGAAATTATGGACTTTTCTGATTTTACATATTTATAATGAAAATAATAATTCCATTTTCTGATTTCTGATCCCAAATAATCAAAAATCTTGGCAAACCACCAACAAATCAACATCACACTTCCAAATCCACAAGGGAAGAGTGTAGAGGGAGGGAGGAGAGAGAAACACAACAAGAAATAATTTCTGATTTTCTAATTAATTCCAAAAAATAATTTCCATTTTATGATTTTATGAACGGAGTGCTCTCAATTAAGATGACAAATCGATTCCAAGGAGAACAATGATTTCGAATTTTGATTGTAGAAGATGGAGAAATTGATTTGGGGACTGTAGAGTGAGAGAGGAGAGAGAAACGCTTCAAAGAGGGAACAGGGGAGGGGAAGACTGTAGAGGGAGGGAGGAGAGAGAAACAGAAAATGAAATATTTTCTGATTTTCTAATTAAATCAAACAAATAATTTTCATTTTATTAGTTTCTGAATTCATTCTTACAATAATTATTTGTTTTTATTACAATTACAATAATATACAAACAAAGTTCATTTTATATTCCCCCCAAAACATATAGGCCCCACCACTGCACTCAATGTTCCCCCTCTCCCCACGTGCATTGGCTGGCTTGTGCAAAAATTTGGACTATAGTGCGGTGATTGGCAAGGCTTTGCCAATCACGGTGATTGGCCTAGCCAACCTCTATATCCATGTAATTGACTAGACATCCAATGTCCCTATGGTCCATGAAACAGCACCATCAATCAACTTACAAACTAGTATTTCCGTGTCATTAGTTTGTCCATCACAAATGACTTATACTAGGGACTAAAATCTTAATTTATAATTTCAGTTCACTAAATAGGGTTTCATTTGTCCAAACGTTTTGACAAACCTATTTGAAATCATAAATTATTTCGGACAATATTTAATTTCTAAACCATAATTAAATAGATCATGAAACAATGTTTCAAAATAATAAACATAATCGCAGTGTAAGATTCAAACCATGAACAAATTCATAATTTCAAAATCATACAAAATCAAAGCCAATCTCCAACATGCTTGATACCATATCTCGTATATGACTATCATGCTTTGATTGCGCTAAAGGTTTAGTTAACGAATCTGCAATGTTAGCATCCGTATGCACTTTGCAAAATTTCACATCTTCTCGTTTGACAATCTCACGAATTATATGAAATTTCCTGAGCACATGTTTGGCTTTACTGTGTGACCTTGGTTCTTTTGCTTGATCAATAGCACCTTTATTCTCGCAATAAAGGTCTATTCCATTAGCAACACTAGGAACAACACCAAGTTCACATCCAAACAGCTCCCTCTGCTGCTTCACTAGCAGCAATGTACTCAATTTTAGTTTGTAGAATCAAGAATACGTGACATCTGGGCGAGTACAAATCATAGCGTACATGATCGATCCTATGACTCATGCATCAGGAATCGAGCTCATCTGTTTCAGCTCATCAAGTATTTTAGGACACTGAGTCTTGCTAAGACGTATGCCATGTTACATAGGTAGAAAACCTCTCTTAGAGTTTTCCATGCTGAACCTCTTAAGGACATTATCAATATAAGTTCCTTGGCTCAGTCCTATCATTCTCTTGGATCTATCCCTATTGATTTTGATTCCAAGACTGTACTCTGTATCTCCTAAATCTTTCATTGAGAAACATTTTCAAAACCAAATCTTTACAGATTCCAATGAGAAGTATGTCATCTACATACAAGATTTTAGAAGACTACATTACTCCCACTAACTTTCTTATACACACAGGTTTCTCCTTCATATTTGAGAAAGCCAATCAAGTATTGGACCGACCCATCAAAGCTTGGGTTAATAGCAACAAGAGAAGAAGTCACAACATTTTGTGAATTTTCGTTAGAATCAGATTCTGGTGGGACGGAAGAGGATTCACTCGTGGAATACGCCATCCTCTGAGCTTGTTCCATATTCCCCAAGGGAATGGTGGAATCCGGTCAGCCCGTCTCTGATGTAGGGTCAACCACATCCATTTGTTGCTCATCTCGAACTTCTTCGAGAAATACACTACTACTCCCACTTGCCTTTTTGGAAACAAAATCTCTTTCCAAAAAGACACCATCACGAGCAACAAACACCTTGCGCTCATTTGGATTGTAAAAGTAGTAACCCTTTGTTTCTTTGGGATAACCCACGAAGAAACATTTATCTGATTTGGGTCCGAGTTTGTCTGACAGTAACCGTTTTACATAGACTTCGCAACCCCAAATCTTTAGAAAAGACAACTTAGGAGCTTTTCCAGTCCATATCTCATATGGTGTCTTATCCACAGCTTTTGATGGAGACCTGTTAAGTGTAAATGCTGCAGTCTCGAGAGCATATCCCCAAAAGGATATTGGAAGATCAGCAAAACTCATCATCGAGCGAACCATATCTAATAGGGTTCTATTCCTCCTTTCAGACACACCATTCCATTGTGGCGTTCCAGGAGGAGTTAATTGTGAAAGAATTCCACAATCTGATAGATGATTATCAAATTCTTGGCTCAAATATTCTCCACCACGATCAGATCATAATGTTTTGATTTTCTTGCCAAGCTGATTCTCTACTTCATGTTGAAATCGTTTGAACATGTCAAATGATTCAGACTTGTATTTTATTAAGTAGATATACCCGCATCTACTTAAATCATCAGTAAAAGTAATGAAGTAACTAAATCCGCTTCGAGCTTGTGTACTCATTGGTCCACATACATCAGTATGGATGAGTCCCAATAGATCACTAGCCCTCTCCCCTTTTCCAGTAAAAGGTGACTTTGTCATTTTTCCCATTAAACATGATTCGCAAACATCGAAAGATTCGAGATCAAACGGTGCTAGAACTCCATCCCTTTGGAGTTTCTGTATGCGTTTTCATTAATGTGACCTAATCGACAATGCCATAGATAAGCGAGATTAGAATCTTTTGATTTTTGCTGTTTGTTATTTATGTTATAGATATGGCTCTTTAAATCAATTATATAAAGACCATCAATTAAATTCGCCTTGGCATAAAACATCTTATTCATATAAATAGAATATCAATTATTCTTAATATGTAATGAATAACCTTCAGAATCCAAAACTGAAACTGAAATGATATTTTGGTAATTGCAGGAACGAATTAACAATTTATTTAGTTCTAATGCTAAACCAGAGGTAATAGTAAACTATATGATCCTACGCTCAAGGCAGCAACTCGTGCTCCATTTCCAACGCGTAGATCTACCTCTCCTTTTGCCAGGCTTCTACTTCTCCTGAGACCCTCCACATTCGAAATAATGTGAGAACCACAGCCGGTATCTAATACCCAAGAAGAAGAATCTGTGAGATTAATTTCTATAACATAAATATCATCTCGGCCTTCAGCCCTTGGAACTATTTCCAAAGTTTTCTCCCAATCAAGGAGGTTTTTGTCGTTCAGCTCATCCTTCTCAAGGATCGAACGCACATTGAAATTATCGTGATTCATGATATCTACAAATAATGCAAAGATTTTAGATTATGTTTATATGATAGCGTATAATTTTAACCAATTTAAAACATATAAGCTATCAACATCTAATTCAACAAAATCAAATACCCTAGTTGAATTAAACGATTCCAAGACCCCATTTCATCTAAGTTTTAAGCGGACTTTGGCCCTTCCCTAAAACTTAAATGATCAAGGTAAGTAAACTCCTTTACTAATTATAACCGTTTATAACTCTTGGTTTGATAAGTGTAATCTAATTACCTACTTATCACTATGCCTCAAAACCAAAACTTTGTCTTTTGATATTTTGTTGAGAGTAACCAATTCACACATGCAATTCCCCGAGAGAATTACCCGTACTATCCTAAGATTTTAGATAACACCTCGCTTTGGCGAAACCTATCACCTAAAATCCAAGGCATCATAGGTGTTGAATTGGAAAGGCATCTAGCTCAATATTACTTAGGGTATTCTTATTTTATGTATGACCTAATATCTAGTGAACACGCGTGATACTAGCGTCCAAACATAAAACAAGCAGCGCAAAATAATTACGGTAATTAAATGCGAAAAATAAATGTGATCCTAATATGGCCCCTAATCCTAAAGATCTAATCTTCTAGGCTCCGTCTTGTAAGCTGGATCTTATCCATGATCTTCTATCATCGTCTCACAAGTCTTCTTTGTAATTACAATTTATAAACGGTACGCAGACCGTAAAGCGATATAAATAATAAATTACAAAAATACATAACGGTACGCAGACCGTATTACAAAAATACATAACGGTACGCAGACCGTATTTTCTATCTTATTTTGGGCCATATTAGTCACCTCCACAATAATATCACATATTATAACCATTCATTCAATATAACAAATTTAAATCGAATAAACATGCATTTAAACGATTTAAACACAAAAGGAGCATTTAACGATTAAACACATAAATTAGCATGCAAATAATTAACAAATTAATCACATAAAAGTTTATTATTTCATTTCAATCAATATTAATTAAGTGGTATTATTCGCAATAATCGTAAGTCGTACGTAGATTCTTACAAACCAACAAATTGGTTATCAATTCATTACTTGCAATGCCTACTGCATAACACGTGCAAAGCCAAAAAAAAATGTTGACTTATCAACTTTATTGAGTTTATCAACATAAACCCAGCCAACACTACGCAGAAACTCATCTCACAAAGTCATCTTCTTCCAAAATAATTTTTCAATCAACAACAGCCTCACGCATCAACAACAACCTCACGCCGAGCCCAGCCTCTACTGCCACCACCGAGTCCAATACTCAACGATGCTAGTAGCGTCATGAGCCAGCACAGTTCAGCCGCTGTACTCATCGCCATGAGCCAGCCCAGCTCTCACCGAGCCCATCGCGCTCGTCCTTGCCCTTCGGGCGCGGCTGCAACACCTTGCAGAAGTGGGGCGTTTTTGCGACCCGAGTTCGATGGTCCTCACCATCGACCCAGATCAAGCCACCGTAGCCCAGCCACGGCGCCACCAGGTAAGTTGCAAAACAAATTTTGATTGATTTTCGTCCAAAATTTTTATACCCAAAACGATTTTTGGATTGAAAATTTTATCCTTTGAACATTTAATTGAAGAAATACTCTTACAGTAATCGAAATCCTTCAATAAATTCGAACTCTAAGTTACCAATCAGTCAAAATTCGAATTTTAATTGGGCTTTTAATTTCGAAAATTTTAACCCAATTGAAAACATCTATTGTTCTATAATTTTTATGCGAGTTTGATTGATAAATCAAGCATGATAAAACGAATTTTTATTTGCTCAATTTCCTACGAAATTTGGGGCAAAACTATTGGAGAAACTAATTTTCCCCAAATCAATTTTGACCTAATTTCGATTTAGACCTTAATTGACCCAAAAACATGTTTTTCAGTTCAATTAACATTTGGAAAAATATGATAGAAACGAATTTCTGGATTTATGAGTTTTTCTGCGATTTTTGTAAAATCATAATTTTACATACCCAAGTAATCGAAATCGAATTTCACACGTTACGACTGAACCACATCATAATAATTCGAAATTCAAATGAAATAATAAACAGCATGCCTCACGTATTCAACATCATCACGTATCAAATTAATTTTGATCACTATTAATTTATGTACGGCGCTCTGATACCACTGTAGGGTTTCAGATGCTAGAAGTGCGGAATTTGGTAAAACGTTTTTCGTGCATCTGACCCAAGATCGCATACATAGATTAATAGGACCAATATAATTAATCATACCTCTTGATGCGTGAATCAGGTACTCGGATTATAGGAGGAACAGGATCCCAAACGCGACCCCTCTACTCCCACGCGAGCACCAAACCAGATTCCTCAAGCTTTGTCTGCTAGAACTCCGGGAGACCGTCTCACGAATTGCTCTTGAGGAGGCTGTGTGTTTTACGTGATTAGGTTTAGAGTCAGTACTCTGTTTCTTGTGTGTTGCGTGATACGCGTAGTGTGTATACCTATATACTCCTAGTATATTGTATACAGTAAATAACCTAATCACCCAATAAAACCCTAAGCCCAATAATAACTAATAACCCATTAGATATTATCGTCTTAGACCTGGTTCGAGACTCTAAGCGTGTGACCCTGTAGGACTCGGTAATAGTTAGCAGTCGGCTTATAAAGCCAACAGACCGTAGTTGGTTTCTAGCAAAACACTACGACCACCTAATATTACCGAATATAATATCCTCTGATATAATCCTTATTATTACGGAATGACACTTGATCGAAGGACACGTTCCTTCAACTACTCCCTCCATTTCATTAGGTTCTTTGCATTGTGTTTGAATTCCTCTCACAGATTCAAACACAATGCAAAGAACCTAATAAAATGGAGGGAGTACTACCACATAAACTCTTCTATCGTTATCTAAATGCATTTGAGCATTTCTATATTTTTTATATTTTGTTCATAGAAACTGTACCAACTCTATGAAACATAAACTCCGCCTAAATACCGAAGTATTAACAAGTACTGGTAGTACACTAGTACCATAATCAAGGCGCCATTCATGATGCAATTAGAGCATGCAGTCGTTGTGGCAGTTAATCAGCAAATAAATGTCCGGTAATCCAAAATTCAACAAATGGCAACCAAATTCCTTTTCCAAAAAGAAAAAAATCCCCGCTCTCGTGGTGGGACACCACCGTTGAAACAAACCAACAAAATCTTGATTTAGCATAATTGGTCCTCACTAATTCCCCCACTTTCCACTCTCCTCTGTGTGAATGTGAAGTCTCAAGTCAGCAGCTCCCATCTCACCCTGCGCAACTCCCTCCATCTCCATCGTGCTCCCCCACTCACACTCATCCCAACTCCCAACCATCAAATCCCCTCACAATTCCCAATCATTCTTACATTTCTTACATCATCACCACCATGTCCCCCCTCTTCCTCACCCTCCTCTCCCTGCTCCCTCTCCTCCATTTCTCCGCCTCCCTCCCCTCCTCCCCCTTCAGTAAGTCCTCTTACTCGTATTATTAATCGTGACTCGAATTCGGACTAAATTAGATAATAACGATATCTACTACTACTAGAACTGTACTGTTATTATTACATACATTGAAGTTTGAACTGATTAAACTGATTAAATTAAATGTAACTGTTACGCAGATGTGTCGTACCACATAGATTGCGGTGGCTCAACCACAACAACCGACCAATTCGGCACCACATGGCTCTCCGACCGCTACTTCACCGGCGGCGCTACCTCCGTCGTATCGCGGCCACTTCACTTCTCCGTCCGCCCGGAAAAAACGCTCCGATTCTTCCCTCCGAACACCTCCGGCAAGAAAAACTGCTACATTATCCCCGTCACCTCCGCCGCCGGAAGATACCTATTCCGTACATTCACCGTCTACGACAACTACGACGGCAAAACTCACCCGCCGTCCTTCGAAGTCTCCGTCCAGAACACCGTTGTCTTCAGCTACAAGTCACCGTGGCCGGAGTCTCTCTCCGACGACGGCAGTTACTCCGATCTCGTCGCTTTCGTCGCCGGCGACGAAGCTAACCTTTGCTTTTATTCAATCGCGACTGATCCTCCTGTTATCGGAACCCTAGAAATTATCGAAGTTGATCCGGCGTCGTACGACGCCGCCACCGTCGGAAACGACACCGTTTTGGTTAATTACGGCCGGTTGTCGTGCGGTCAGGACCAGTGGGGCCCGGGTTTGAGCAACGACACCGATTTATTCGGACGGTCGTGGCAGTCGGACAAGGATTCCCGGTCCTCCGCGTGGAAGGGGGTTTCCAGAATTAGCACTACGACTGAGATTGGTGGAGTGAACAAGAAGCCGAATTATTTCCCTATGAAGCTGTATCAGGTTGGATTAGTGTTGAGTTCGGATAAAGGTGTGTTGGAGTATGAACTGAGCGTGGACGCGAAATTGGATTATTTGTTGTGGTTTCATTTTGCTGAGATTGATCCTGCGATTACTAAGGCTGGACAGAGGGTTTTTGATGTGTTGGTGAATGGGGTTAATGTGAATCGAATCGATGTTTATAAGGCGGCTGGTGGCGGGTTTAAGGCTTATGATTGGCATTATGTTGCTAAGAATTTGAGTAGTACTACATTGACTGTGAAGTTGAATCCTGTCACTGGCAATCCTTTACTTTGCGGTTTGGAGAATTACGCTATCGTTCCTGCTGATCTTGCCACTGTTCCTGATCAAGGTATATATTATACGGAGTATATATGATGCACAATTTCGAGGGATACATTATTTAAGGAATAGATCTTCTATTGTTAAGTTTGATGCTCGGTTGTTGATAACGTGTTTTTACATTGGTTATGGTATATGGTTTATGCTCGGTTTGTTGATAACGTGTTTTTACATTGGTTATGGTATATGGTTTATGCTCGGTTTGTTGATAACGTGTTTTTACATTGGTTACTGTATTTGGTTTTGTTCAAATGTTGGGAGGAGTGGCGTAGTAGTTGCTTTGGTTTTAGGGGTTTTGCCAAATTGGGAAATTAAAAGGTACTCGTATTAGATGGAATCAATGAACAAAGTAATGTTTCTAAGTCAGACTTAGTACCTTAATTCGCTAAGGAGGAAATTCGACAATGTACCAGGTGTCGTCCTGCTTCTGCTTTTTCTTAAGAGTTAAGACTGGTGTCATTGAGAATTCTTTCTTGAGGATGCATACTCGAATGCAAATTAGGAGATATTCTCTCTTTTATAGGAAGTACGAATGTAATGCTTGACTCAAGATCCTAGTCAACTTATGTTGGAAGTTCCATTGACTTAGTTTTATGCATAGTTGAAACAAGTTAACGTCAGGAATTTCATTGATGAGATTAAGTAGTAGCTTTATGTGATGGTGTGTTTTGCAGTTGTGGCTATGAGAGCGTTAAAGGACACCCTTCGCGTACCAGATAGAATGGGATGGAATGGTGACCCATGTGCTCCTACTACATGGGATGCATGGGAAGGAGTTACTTGTCGGACCAACAAAGATGGGAATGCCCTAGTTATATCACAAATGTATGTTGCTGCAATCTGAAATGGAATTAATTATTGTCATCTCTTTAGTTTTTCCTCCCTTTGTCCCTTTGTCATGCATCAATAGCAGCTGTCCTTATAGTGTAATGTCTTTCTAACTATCGATTTTATGTTGCAGTGACCTTGGAAGTCAGGGATTGAAAGGATATATTAGTGATCAGATCAATCGATTGACAAATTTGGCCAGCTTGTAAGTTCCTTGTATTCAAGCTAATCGTTTTATGATGCATTAAAAGAAATATCTGCTTTCAAGTTCCTTTGTCATTATCTTCTGATTCTCAGTAGGTTGATTGTATGAACCGAATAAATAGCAACTTCAGTTCCTTGTTTGTCCTTACTGAGTCAGTGTATCATTTGCTTAGAAATATTAGATTTCTTGAAATAAGATCTGGTGTTTTGTTTGAATTATTAGGTCCCTTCACCTAACAAACTGGTTAAGATTAGATTTATCCTCTATGAGCTAAAAATTGCCAAAGACTAACTATTCTTTAGCTTTGGAATATATTGGAATAAAGCAAAATGGCTCACAAAACCGTCTGCGCTTCTTGTAATGTGAAGTAGCAGTTGATCCGATTCTTGAAGCAATATTCATTGTGGGTCATCCGTAAACAGCCTCTCTATGTTTTCAACGTAGGGTAAGGCTTGCGTACATCCAACCCCCCTTACCCTGCGTTATAGCGGAAGGCCAGGAGCCTTCGAGGCAACTTGGTAATGTTGTTGTTGTTGAGCTAGAATTTGGTTCTTGATGAATAGAGTGATTTGTACGCGCAACTTGTTTTTTCCTTAATTTTCTTTTAACAACATTCTCTGGTTGTTTTATGCTTTTGTCATTACAACAGTTATCTTCTTAGATTTTGTAATATTGACAGCATTGACCATTAACCATTTCTCACCAACAGGAATTTAAGTTCCAATTCTTTGACGGGTACTTTACCAGAAGGCCTTGGTCAACCATCCCTTGTAAAATTGTAAGTTCATCGAAACATTACATTTTGAAGTTCAAGATGGGTGTAGACTATTTACCTACCTCAAGTACGCTTAAGAAGTCTAAACTAGCATGCATGCCTTAAACTAAAACACCCGCACTGTTTATCCTTTCTCGACAGTGATTTTGGAATGAAAGGAAGGTATAAAATCACAGGTTGGTTAAAACTAGGGATGTTTTTTCTGATGTTCATTACATTTTTCCAAGGACTTAACTTTTCCATCAATGTATTATGAATGAAATTTGCAAATATTAAACGGAACTGCTCTACTTTTTGGATGCATGTCTCTTGGTTTTGTTTGTGTGTGTATTATGCCCGCTATGGAGATGATGTGCTTCAATGTAAAATTTACTTTGGCAGGAGATCCATCAGCTATCTTTGTATCATCTCTTAGGTTGACTTGTGTTTGGCGCAGGGATTTGTCAAGTAACGAATTTACCGGATCAATTCCTGATAGTTTTGCTTCATCAACTAATCTGCAGCTCGTGTAAGTACCATGCTTTTTGTTGTTTTATTGAACCATGACAACCACTTCATCTGCAACTGCACTATATAACACAATTGTCCAGCTGCACAAAACTACCGCAATCAATTTTCTCATGACATTCGGCCATAGAATGGCATAATCAATTGTACGTTCTGCTCTATACATCAATTAACCAAAGTAATTATCATTGAAATGAGGATGTTACAGTCGCTTCGTAATCACCACTAGCCAATCCCTTGCTGGGCGAAAACAGTGTTCTTCATAATTTAATACTAGCTTAAAGTCAAATTAATTGTCAGTTAAGGGCTATGACTTGGTTTCAAGAGTTCGCTTATGCTGCCTTTATATGACTTCATTCCTGCAACTTTTTGGTAGAAGAAGAATTTGTATAAGATAGAGGTTGACCTGAAAGATGCGGCCGCTCAGTATGAGTTGTAGATTCTACCCAAAGGTCATTTATCCTAAGTTTCTAACCGTAGATCTTTAAGGCTTCTTACTAGGATCGTGATGTCATTAAGCTGAGAAACAACACACACACTTACACACGCATCATATCGACGTTGCTCCTCAAGGTCGCACAGCTCTCTCCTAGGTCGTGTGCTCAACTACGGAGAGATGGAACGCTCAAAGGATGCTCGGAATTTAGAGAGGAACACAGAGGAGTGAGAGATATAACATGTTTCTCCCTCACCCCTTTGAATAGCCACTACAATTGACAGTAATGGAGGAAATTCCACCCCACTAATGGCTCATAATGGTCTTTATGAGGTTAGTTAGTGGGAGAATAAATAGGAATTATAGGGGAAATATTAAGAGGGAATTAAAACCTCTCAAACACCCTTAACCACAAGTAACCTAATTACACATAACTCCACTAACCTTTGGGTTATTTCCAACACAAAGTTGTTCAAAATTCTCATTCTGTCCGCCATTTTCTCATCCTATCCGTCTTTTTAGCAGATTATTGAGCATTTGCTGATGATGTCTTGAAACGTGAAAGTCATTGCAGAATTTTGCGGTTTAGTTGTCTTATAATGGTGGTTATGTAGGTTTTAGTGGTATTTTAATGGCGGAAGGGTAGGATCTTCGGATGACCTGAAACGTGTCTCTGATACCAAGCGTAACAGACCTCAGGGATGAGCTCCGGATGGTAGATACAGGTACTGTACAATCATGGGAATTCAAGGAATTAAGAATCCAAGGGTTAATCGGAGTATTAATAAAGCTTCAAAGCTTGATAGATTACGAGATGTAACCTAAAACTCTTGTAGATAAAAGGAATTACAGAGAGATTGAAAAGGAAGAAATATTGTGCAATGTCTGAATGACCCAGCTGAAGGTACTTTAACCTATTTATACAGCTACAGCCTTAGCTTTTTAATACACCAGATAACTAACCCTTCTAGTTTCTAACAGACTTGATGGTGTGTCCATGAGGAGACTGGTGGAACTTCGTTGCTTTTAATGGTGGTAGAGATGATTGATGCTTAGGGATCCCCCTGCTTCTATCTACTTTTCGTTTTTGAATTGTGTTTATTCGTTTCCATTTTGGGTTCATTTGGGCTAGGAGCTCGCCCAGAGTCTATTTTCTGAATTACAGTATGGTTGACATAACCACATAACTAATAATTCCGACTGAGGACTATGCGACATTTTTAAAGGTTTCTCTATTAGGGTTTGCATAAGTTTTCTACTTGAACCTTTTATCTTCAATTCCTTTTTATTTTCTTACTCTTTGTAATAATGTCTTTATCTTACATTTTCCTCCCAGGCTTTTGAATGGTAACCAGTTGGAAGGACAAGTTCCAGATCAGATATATTCTGTTGGTGTCCATGGTGGAGCTATCGAGTACGTTCTACTTTCTTTTTCCATAACGGCATAAACGCTTCCTCCTAACAATTGTAGGTTGCATATACAGTGTTTAATGTATACTAGTATAGGGATAGGGCTAAAGAGAGAGAGCCGAAAAAGGTAATGGGCTTTTTTAGCCTTGGGAGACAGATTATAGGTTGCATATAACCTCTTTCTCCTAACAACCACCTTAGCCAGGCTTAAAATTCTGGCTTATTGGCCTTTGCCATAGTGGAAACAGATTCATCCCATTAAATTGATGGTGATGAGAAAGCATACTCCTTTTGGTCTCTTTGACAGCTTGGTAGTATGCTAACAGTTAGCTTTTACTGCAGTCTCTCTGAGAACAAGGGCCTCTGCGGTGTGCCTTCTTTGCCAGAATGTCCGTTTTTCTGGCATAATGGGCGGTTGTCGAGTGGTGGTAAAATTGCGATAGCCATATCTTGTACTGCTGCTTTAATGGTGCTCATGCTGGTGATATTCATCTGCATCAGAAGAAAAAGGAATGATTATGACTTTGGACTACCCCATGAGTTGATGTGTAAGTCGATTTTCATTCAGATCCGTTTTTCTGTTCTTTTTGTGTTTGCTAATGAGTTCTAGTGGAATTTGACTAGTAAATCTTTGGGTCCTTACGGTACAATGAATTTGATGCTTACAGTTTAATGGTCTTCCGTTTTCTTTTAGGTTTTCTAATTACTTGTTGCAGTAGGCTCCACAAAATTAGGAGGATACACTTTGATTTTGGCTTTCAAAAAAATGATGTGATTTTTTTTTTTAATGTTTTGAGTGGTTTCGAGAGGAGGGCTGTGGCTTGGGTCTGTGATCTGTGTATGGAATAATTTTTAGTTAAGGCTTCAGTGTCCACTAGTTAACTGGTCAGAAGCAATAACCAAGTGTCTGGAGTTTTGGCGTCATATATCACAGAGAAACCTGTCTTCGAACTTGCCAAACTGTTCAATCCAAACCTTTTAGTCTATAGGCCTTCATTTTGAGTGTATCCCACCCATTGCGTTCCTGATTCTTGTTGAAGCAAGTCGTGTGTTCATCATCTGAAACAAGAAGCACATGGCAATGCCCTCACAGAATGCTGCGGGGGTGGGGGATATGAGGATTCAAACCGAGACAACCCCCAGGCACGTTGATTTTCTAACCACTAGACCAACCTTGATCCTCTTCTCCCCAGAATTAGTTATTGTGCTTTTCAAGGAATCATTATGGATATTATTCACAGTTAGAACTTACGCAAGAGTACCTTCCATCCGTGTACAGCCATGGGGTGTTGGGAGGACTAGGTTCATACAGCTTTAACCCAATTAATAGAAAGGTGGATTAAAAACTAACCAAGAAACGTTCTTGAAGGGTGGGGACAATAGTAGAGGCACAGGGGAAGTATTCCTGTATGTGTTAGAAGCATTAGCGTTTAAATTTAGCTAGAAGTAATTGTTAATTTATTTAGGCTGAGAGGAAAGTAGAACAAATATGGAGAAAATTACTAAAATCAATTTCATGATGTCAAGGCCTTTGAATAGGTTTACAGCCTAAGCAAATGAAAGCTAAAAACTAGCATGAAGTAGGATCGCATGACACTTACTGCTCAACAACAACAACAACAACCAAGCCTTATTCCCAAAATGATTTGGGGTCGGCTAACATGAATCGTCATCCAGTAACCGTCTTGTGTACGCCAAAAAATTTCGAAAACGTTGTAAACCTTTTAGAAGTATTTAAACACTTTCAAAGGAAATTTAGAAAAGTCGTCAAAATAGAAAAAAAAGGTTTAAAGAATATTGCAAAAAACATATGAATTTTGAACACAAGTTAAAAGGTTTTGGGAAAAAATAGTTGGAAAAACCAAACAAAGAAATCAAAAGGGGTCAGAATAAGTCCTCCACATGAATAGAGTCTCGCCACCCTGCCCTATCCAACACCATACTCTCTTCAAGCCCTAGGAAGCTCATATCACTTCTAATCATCCTCGTCCAAGTCATCTTGGGTCTTCCCCGACCCCTACTAATATTATCACTTCTCCACCCTTCTACTCTTCTAACCGGCGCGTCACTAGGCCTCCTCTTCACGTGGCCATACCACCTCAGTCGGTTCTCCATCATCTTATCCCCTATGGGTGCAACCCCTACTTTCTCCCTAATAACTTCATTTCTCAACCGATCACGTCTTGTATGTCCACACATCCATCGTAACATGCGCATCTCCGTCACACTCATCTTATGAACGTGACAGTGTTTCACGGCCCAACATTCATTGCCATATAACAGTGCCGGCCTAATTGCCGTTCGATAAAACTTACCCTTCAACTTATTGGGCATTCCTCGATCACACAGAAGTCCTGTGGCATTCTTCCACTTCAACCAACCTGATTTCATCCTATGAGCCACATCTCCATCCAATTCTCCATCCTTTTGAAGAATCGACCCCAAATATCGGAAAAACATCTGATCCCTGTACAGTCTTTCCATCCAGCCTGATCGTCCCCGTCTCCGTTTGCCTACTGCCACTGAACTTACACTCCAAATACTCGGTCTTGCTCCGACTCAACCGAAACCCTCGGGACTCCAAAGTGTGCCTCCATAGCTCCAACCTTCGGGACTCATGACACTTACTGCTACCAATGACAAATCTCATTGAGCCATAAGTGCTCTAGAAAAAACAGAAGTGAAAAAAGAGGTGATAAATTGATTGGGTTTTGAAGCTGGATTCAACACTAATTTGTTGCAGGCATGAAGAAAACAAGTTTAAGTTGACACTGCACATATGAAATTAGTTTCTGAGTTCTGATTTTTGTCCAGGAACCCACAAATATTTGTTGCTACTGTCGTTATTCTACTCATTATAAATGACAGCATAATGTGCTCTTGTCGGCATTCTATAAACTTTGTTTAGTAGATGTGAGATATGTCTGAAGTTCATGCCAGTAAAAGTTGGATAATTGCACCTTATGTAGGAGGTTGAGGATATCAACTTGAATTTAATGTGTATTGCTGGCACTATATACATTGAAGATAGTGAAATGGAGAAATGAGGTTGAGAGCCTCAAACAGTTGCCGTCATCCGGTGCTTGAGATTGATGTTAGGTAGCTGAGAACTTTGCATTGTTCTAGGTTTTGGCAAAAATATAGCCTGGCTTACTAATCTTAAGCATATACTATTTGAGGACAAGGGTTTTATTCAACAGGCCAACACCCAAGAGATGGAGGTCTGTCATGTCAAAAAAAAAAGAAAAAAAAGAGATGGAGGTTTGGATTATTGTGCCACATTGGGAAAGTGAGAAATTTATGATATGTTTAGAAGATGTTCTAGCCATCATCTTAGTAACAAGACCTTCCCCTTTAAAGCCTACGCTAGGATTTATGGGTGTAGAGGAGGATGCCCATCTTATGGAGTCATGTTGCAACAATGGTGGGTTGGGCTCTAATAGTTTTACTAGACCTCAACAAAAAGAGATGTGCTCTGAAAGCCCATGGACATGGATGTACATAGCAAACAGTGGTGGGTTGGGGTTGGGGATAGATGATCAACAATATGACTAACTGTTGCACTTGCAAAATATTTGGAGTTAAAGAGAGAGTACTTGGGGCTTCAGTTTGAACACCTGCTTGCGCTCGTACCATATCAATGATCTCATTATGGTGAAAGCCTAACATTGCAATCCACAAATGGAGCTTTCAATCTTTCTCTAAAAAAACCTTGGTAAATGATGACGGACTTCTTTGTTTAGTTGATATCCATTGTCCAAGATGTTTCACCGCCCCCCCCCCCCCCCCTCCCCCCTCCAAAAAAAAACACAGTTTCCAAAATGACCTTATTTATGTTCATGTCAATAAGTTGATGTTTTCTCCCTGAGTCGTACGTTGAAGCACTTTTTTTTCCTTCCTTTGGGACATCGTTGTGTGACCTTCGTGAACTCTGGCTAATGCCTCAATCTATTTGATCATTATTTCAGCGATGGCTGCGAAGAGAAACAAGTATCAGAGGCAAAAGTCCTTGATGGTTCTTGAAATGGAAAGTCAGCATGCCAAAGGTTTAATACCAGCAATGACTCCTCAATAGCATAAGACAACTTTGGAAAGGAACAAGTTTTGCTTTTTCATTACTTACGGCTGATATAGAGCTAATTCAAGAGGAATTCTGAAAATTGAGAGATATGATCAGGGAAGCTCAGCATAATCAAGATTTCGACAGGTTTGGCTTCTTCCGAACAATTTGTTATAAACTGTGGTCACAGCAAAACCGTGTTCCTTGACAAATGCAGCTCATCTCAGATCTAACTATATTCTTTGGAGATATCATTAAAGGTGAATGCCCTTAAATGTATTATACCCAGTTTTTGGGGGCATTCTATGATGTGACATTCACTTGTTATACTTTTATACATCCCAACACCAAAGAAAGTTGTAGTTGCTGGTCCCTGATCCCTGATCCACTTGTCATCATGATCTAGCTTAGCTTATCGGTATCTCAGGAATGTAGCGAATTTTTTTTCTAGATGCTGTATATTGTATGTATTGGTGCACACGTAAAACCTGTATACAACTTTCATCTTTGTTCTCAAAGTTATAATGGGATTCGTGAAGCTGTTTTTTGGGCCAAATCTCATTCTACAAGTCAGTAGCGGAGGCAGTTGAATCTTCTCTTCAGTGATCATGTCTGCGCAGAGTACCTCGTGGCCTGACAGAACCTATTCTTATGCTTTCGTGTTACTTAGAACAGTTGTTCGAATATATTTGTTCTGTCTCTGTAATCATTCGGAAATTTGAGTAGGACATGATTCTTGGCTTCTTGTAGCTGTAGAACCAGCAATGCTTTTGATGGTTTTTATGTAGTGATGATGTGGGTTTGAATCTTCAACCTTTTGGAAGAATGCCTTCCACAGCAAGCCTTTGGTTAGATCTTTGATTGTGTACTGTTCTTATTCTAGTGGACAACAACTTTTAGAATCTGTTTCTTCATCTTTTAGACTTCTCTAGTATTTGGATAGCATAGTTATCTCCAGGATAAGATCATAAAAAACGGGCTGCATGTCTACTCTGTGCAGCTTGCACTGCTGCATAGCTTCACTCTGTTAAATAGAGTATTGTGGACAACTCTAGTGTGATGACGATTCATGTTAGCCGACAATCTATTTGATATTACCAACTTTCATTGCCAGCGTGCTAAGACTAGTCTCTGGCAATTACTCGTAGCATAAATGACCGGGTATTCTAGAGGCGGGCCGACGAGGCTAAAACAGACTAAGATTTAGGTCACTGGTAATACTAAGACAAGATCACTGTCACGATTTTATTTTAATTTTTCGTTGATCAAGAGTATAACACAATCATGTAGACAATGTCTCTTACGATTCTGAAATCAATTCAATGTATATGTCCCTTTGCAAAGTTTTGGTTGCTGAATTTTGAGAACCATG
The DNA here is from genome assembly GCA_963457585.1 of Spergularia bocconei. Classification (NCBI taxonomy): domain Eukaryota; kingdom Viridiplantae; phylum Streptophyta; class Magnoliopsida; order Caryophyllales; family Caryophyllaceae; genus Spergularia; species Spergularia bocconei. The sequence goes on along the minus strand of OY734943.1, from coordinate 21,560,337 downwards.
AAAAGAAACTTTGACACATTATCTAATGGATAAAAGCGTTAGTTACTCAAATGACTGTCCTGAACTCTGAAGTAGTATACTCCCGTCTCCGTACGATGGAAGGATAATAAGGATTCGGAGAAAAACCAGCCAGCCTCATTTGTCACCTTACCCAACTGGCCCGGCCCATTCTAATGAAAGATCAAAGTCAACATAAAGACTTTTTAACACAAATATTAAGTAGTGTCCACACCTCGTAAGAGTATTATTATCGGATCGGACGGACTCTACAAGTCAAAGTATTACAACTTCTAATCTGGTTTATCTACACTTAGCTTAAGTGAGAAATGAGTGTTTAAGTCGGGAGAGCTCTCGTATCTCGAATTTAAGTGGATAAATCGTCAAATCTCCTTCCCCCCCCCCCCCCCCCCCACCAATCTCTCTCCAACATCGGAAATGGCCTCGGTGCTTGTCGGTGATTGAAGGAGATAAAAATGAGGAAGATAAGCGAGAAATGTCATATTGTCATGTTGCCCCTGAAAAAATGGCACCTCTCAATCAAATGTCTAAATTTATAGCACGACTCAATCGATAGTGATCACAGTTATTCATAGTCACAGATCAACTTGATTGAATATACGCCCGGTTAAATCTCTATGCCAGTTGCCACCTAAATAGTTGGCTACATTACTGTTTCTATTTATGTGAATAACTACTGGGGCATGGCATCTTAGTATCTTACCCATTAGTAAAAACACAATATATTTACATACATGGAGTACATATACAACATATGCTCCACCAATTAGCAAGTTGATAGCGAAAATAATATATCTAAATTGCAATAAGATCGATTAAATTATGAGACAATTGAAGTTTGAGAAGATTCAGAATTAGTAGCAACCACAAACAATCTACTATTATAATATTATGTTATTACACATACATTTGCCTAATTCACATGATACTATTGACTGTACACGTCTAAAGGTAAGAAGAAGACGCCATGACGGTGTACACAGTCTATAGTTTAACATGTACCGTATGTGCCCTTAGAAAACCAGCCAGAATTCGGGTAGTTTTCTCCCATATAAAACTACAGTACTCTTTTGGTTGTTACACATATTTTCAAGCAATTACATGTACGGAGTATACTCATACTCGTATTCTACATTCTAGCATGGTGCAAAATATTCGTCAATACGTTAAAGTAGATTTCACATGTATAGAAAACAAAATCTCTGAATATTTGTGTTTTCGGTGGGAATTACACTCTGATGTTTGATGTCCGAAATTTATGCATAACTTCAAATGTTCAAATTTTTTTATATTAGGGAATGACCTTGAACTACATACATTGTATTGCACATTACGGTTTAAAGAATCAACAACCTCCCTTCCGCGGTTTTGCCAACTCAATGTTCACCCAAAGATCATTTATCTTGATCATATTCATACGTCGTTGTGCAGTGTTTATCAATTTGATCTAGAGAATGCAGTTCCCCTAGTAGGCTAGTACCTATTTGCAACAAAAGAAAACAAAACTAATGAGGTCCAAAGTCCAAGTGCCAACCTAGCATCAAACTCTTTCCCAAACCCAAGTGGCAAAAACAAATTTGACTTTTCTACGAATTGAATTGGTGCGTGCCATGTCAACAACATAACAACATTATTCAAACAGTATTAGTGTTACCGTTGTTTATATTTAAAAACTAGACTCAGTGGACCCAATGACGTGGATGATGCTTTTAAGCTAAATCATGTCCATATTATCACGTGTATTCATCAATTTGGTCTTCTTTAATTTATCCTATAAATAAAGATATTATTATGACACTATTCCTTTTATATTTGTCATGTGTGTGTTAGTTATTTAACTGCCACTTGCTCTTGGGTTTTGGCCTTAACAAACTTTTGAATTGTGGGATTTCAACAATTTTGCTAGCTTCTTGGTTACATTATGTGAATGGTCATTTTTTGTTGTTTTCCAAAAGCAAGTGTGCTGATGTGTAATTTATCAAGTTAGAGTTGATAAGGTTAGCGAATTCAATCCGTGAGCTGTTTTTCAGAGTATCTGAATAATGGGATGTTAGATTTTTATTTTCAAATGACAAACTGTTATGATGCCAAAGTAAATTTCCCACCTCACACAATATTATACCTACTTAGCTTATCAAATTTTAAATGGGAATACATGTTGATTTGAGTTATACTCCATGTAATCTTGATGAATTAGGTATTCATTTCAATATTAAAGTTCATGTTATGTAAGATGTGATGGTAAAAACTGTTTAATGAACGTAGTAAACCATTATAAATCTTACCAACTTGATTTAGTTAAAGTAGAGGTGAAATAGTGAATAATTAGTTAGTTACCCTCAAAAAGAATGATGAATAGTCAAAGTTATATTGAGGTGTCAAGTTTGCGAGGTTGTATTGCAAACAGTAAAAGCTAGGACAACTATACAGGTTTGATAAATAATTGAATGGCCCATGGGATTGCAAGATACGACAATCAGCTCAAAGAGTAGAGTACTGTTTTTTCAACCAATGAAAAGAGTTATGTTGCATACAGGGTTGGGTTGGCCCCACTAGCTAACCAATAGCAGGTATACTTCCAATATATTTTTAGAGTATGTAATCAGTCAACAAAAGCAACTTGAGGAGGGTGTCTATCTCATCAAGGATTACTATTGGTTAATAAACTCTCTTTTTTTTTCGTGAGATAAAACAGTGGTTAACTGGTTAAGTATTCAAGTTAAGCTCCGCGCGCTACACCTATCGGAAATTGGTGATGAGTGTTTGTTCACACCCCCTATCACGAGAGAGAGTCTAGGTACAAAATGAACCACGGTATTTATAATCCGTCTAGTATAACTACAAAGAAAAGTTTCGAAACAAGGCATAATATAACAATTATCATTCTAGAGTTACTTAATTGGTGGTTTAGTGACGAATCTAGTTTTGTAAAATTGTCGGGTTAGATATTGTTGACAAATGGTGGAGCCGTGGAGGTGGTCAGGTGCGTTTTTTTATTGTTAACCAGTGAACCAGCCAAACTTGTTATCGTCAATAACTGATCAATGAAATCGCCCCTAACCCAACGATGATCATTTCGAGAATACTTGAGACACTATCTTACAAGTTGAGCTAATGGAAATTTTCAAACCACAAGACAAGCGATGTGTAAGTATAACGTCGACTCGAATAAGATGTTAGTACTCTGCAACCGAAAGACACAATTAAAAAAAAACACAATTAACTATGTGGGCCAATAATCTTGACCAAGTCATCAGTCTTGCATTAAGTCTGATAATATAGTTTTATCACTTTTATGACCTAATAATAAATGTCTCAAATGTAACTTTCGCCTTGTAAAGTTTATTTGATCAGCTGTTATATCGCATCGCAAAACATTCCATTTCTTCATGATCATCACGCTTACAATCTTGCTTTTGAAACCACAGATAATAATCTTTTTTCAATATCTTGACAAAACTAGTATTATTCCTCATCATCTGTTAACGGATAATAATTTCAATTTCTAGATGATTGTGAAACCATATGCAAGCTAAGATTGTCAATGGTTTTCTCTAAAGTCTTAAATTATATAGATGAAATGTGGTCCAACCATCGGAGGATATGGTTATGATACAATTTCATTGACGACCTTATTGTAAGTTTGTAACATGAGAATTCTAGATAGGATGGAAAGTTAACTTGTTATGGTTAATTTGTTAGGGTATATATATTTAGGCTCACCGTACAAAGCACAATGTTGTTCTTGACCGCACCCTACAACTCCACAAGTCTAGAAGCTCAACTAGTTGATGATCGATCATGTCTCGATGCGTAGCTAGTTATTACTTGTGCAAACTCGGTCAAATTGGGGATTAATTCATTCCACATACAAACACACATCCTTTCTGTGGTTTTCAATCAACCTCATATATATAACAACACTTGCTTACGTAAAACTACTTAAATCTCACTTATACAAGTTTCAAGTGAATTATATTGAGTTTGAGAATTCACGGAATATTTGTGTTCGAATTTCTTATAATGGCCGCATATATATAACTTGAGTTCAAACCTCATTTGGATCAAATTTGCAATTACAAATCCTTAAAAGTTTGTCTCAAGTTTTTTGCGATATACGGAGTATACTCTTTGGTTGCAACCACCTTTACAAAATTCTCCCCTTAGTCGTTGCATAGTGAGTAGTGACACACTTCTTGGGGGAAATGAGGTGTCGTCGTAATCAAGCCAAATGAAAACGAAATCATCATCATCACCAACAGAAAAAAAGAAAAAGGCTCTTGGGAGTTATAAGGAGTTAATTACCCTGTAATACAACATGCACAATTAAACTAATGATTAATGGAGATAAACACACCTCTCTTATTTTAATGCAAAAGAACAAATCCATTAGATGCTAGAGATAAACTCATGCTTTTTGAGCTTAATTATGGTGCATAATTACGCACTAAATAAGCCATATGCGTACAAAACAAGGGCTGCGCCTTTGTCATTTTTATATTTGTTCCTCTTATTAAATGGTGGTCCGACACGTCAAAATATGACCCTCGAATATACTCTCAAATCTCAATCCTACGTACAAAAAAGTGTGGTTTTATGAAAGTAACATCTTGACCAATTAGAATTAGTAGTTAGTTTGATATAAAAAAGCCACTTATTTTAGTGTATATAGATCAGATTAGATTACACAAGGGAAGAAAAGAGCTTTCTAACTTAAGTGGGTTTTAGGTTTTCATTTTTTGTCCCCTAATATTACATTAGTGGAGAAAAGCCGTATAGTCTGATCTCGTATAATATAAGATTGTAAACAACTACAAGACTGTTTAATTACAGTAGTATTTCATACTCCTAGTTTTAGTAGTGTTGTTTTGTGGTATACATTTTGAAGTAAAGGGTTTACCTAAGTTGAAGGAGTATGACATGGTATTAGAAGTTGATTTGATTGTTCATGGCATAAGTGGTAAACATGAGAAGGAAGTATATATCTATAAACCAGGCCAATTAGTCGGTATAATGATGATTAAGAATTAAATGTGGTTGCTAATTAGAAGATGAGTAGAGTCGCATCCGAGGGTGATCATAAATCTACTCAATAACAACGACTAATGTTAGCCTAATTGGCTAAGCTAAACGTACCATTAATACTCCACTTGGTAAATCACAAGTTTGATGGAAAATCCTCGACCAATTACTTGGTTTTTATGTTGGATCATGCTAGTAATACTTGCTAGGTATATAGATCAGATAATGTAAACTAATAGAAAAGAGTAACCATGGATCGAAATAGCGTAACAAAAGTGAAAAGTAAAGAAAAGGGAGGCACCAAATTATAACATACATGATGTGATTATGTAAGTTGCAAAAGCTAAGATAGTGTTTTCCTTTTTCTTTTCTTTACCAAAAATATCCGACATTGACGGTATGGACAATCTCTTGCTTTTGAGCTATTGAATTATAAATTAAATGGATTCTCCATCCTAATATTGATTACGTCATTTGGACTTTTTGGAAGAGTAGAAGATCGAACCAGGGTTTAACCATTTACTTATTAAGATATAAGAGTACTTGTCACTCGATCATACCAATGACCGACCTTAGACAGTTTTTAATTTATTCGTTAAAAGTAAAATCTACTAGATAATAATGACGCATGTAAAAGTGTATGTTATCAGTTTGATTATTGTAAGGGTAATACATCCCTAATTGACCAATTAGCCAATCACCTTCCAGAATAGTGGCTTGTTATGATGCTAATTTAAGGTTAGTATATTTTATAGAAAGGTAGTAATCTTAAGCGCATCCAGTAGTATAGAGATCAGAGGGAGGTGAGTGAAATGTTGAAGTTTGTGTTAGGTTTTGATAAATCTAATTGCGGAAAAACTATCAAAACAGTCCAAGATCTCTCACATGTATTAACATGAATCTGCACATATTGACATACCTCTTGTAGCGTGAATTCTCGTATAAAATATAATATAATCAATTAGGAGATCAGGACCTCAAGTGTTGCCCCTCTACCAGTATCCACACAGCTGGATCAGATCCTTAGGAGCTTGTCGGCTACAACAATGGAACGAACCATTCTTCCATGCTCATCAGTCTACATCGACCCTCTTAGGGCTCACTTTAGGTTTCTCTCCAATACCTTAATTATCTCTGAGATAATCCGATCGATAAGAGTTTTGCACAAGGTAAATATATATACTCATATATTTCCTAAACTCCGTACATAATTAGGAAACCTCGAATATACTTTCTCTAATCTAATTAGGAAAGTCCATATATGCAAAATACTATTTCATTAGTATTTCCATAAATATAGAAAGACTGATTAACCTGATCCACACTTAGTGTGTGTGACCCAGTAGGTCCAATTACATTTAGCAGCTGATCACCGATCAACAAATCATAAGAGGTTTTTAGCCTAAACATTATGATTACCTAAACGTAATTGAATTAATTCACTCCGTAATTAATTACCAAACTATTTGACAACTTGATCGAAGGACATACTCCTTCAATCTCCCACTTGTCCTTAGAACAAGTGGTCAATCGCATTCCCTTGTCACTTAATGTCTTATTTGAATATAAGGTAAAATTTCATGTCATCCTTATATAGTTCAAATGTGTTTCTCGAATCTGAGATGAACTGATAAAACAAATGATTATCTAAAATCCATTTGAGCACGGCCATGCATTTTCAGTTCCAACTCTTCGAGTGGCCCAAAAGACAACAATCCCACAATGGGAGGACAATACCAATCTTGCACACTCAAGCCTCTCTACTTAGTTCATAGTAATCCGAATGTTACCTTTATGACCTCCTTTTACGGCACGGCGTTGGGCAACATCACAGTTTACCAATTCCCAAGTAAGAGAAATGATGTACTCATGTTAAGAAATCGAGTCAACATAGTTAATGTGAAATTCTCATAATGACTTTACATCCCTTAAAGAATATTCACATAAGTGAGTCTGTTCAATATGAATCCTAGTTCATATCCATGCAAAAGATCCATGACTTTCAAGTCCCGAAACTCATGAAACAGAGTTAATGAATCAACTTGCATACTAGTCATAACAGTCATTAGTGTCCACGTTTAATGACTTAGACTAGGAACAACTATAATCTAAATTCCAGTTCACGAAAGCATTTCATAATCAAGACCTCATCTTGACAGCTTATGGACAAATAGATTATTTTGGACATACATTCAACACTAAACCAAAATTAAATGTAAAATCGAATAAATATCGATTAATGATAAATGTCAATATTGTTTTACAATCATGATTTCCTAATCATATTTAAAACAATAATTTCAATAGAATCACAACCACTCTTCAAAGTGTTTGATTCCATTTGCCGTTGTATGCTTCTCATGCATAAATTTCAACAACAGTTTAGTTAACAGAATAAAACCATTTTAATCCGTACTTACTTTGCTAATCCATAATATCAGCAATCTAATCAATTAGATGATATATAAATTTAAAATCTCTAAGAATCTGATCATATTGGTTCCTTGTACCAAGCAAACCATACAAACGTTCAACCATGAACAATCTGATTCAAATTTTCCACAACAACATCATTTCCACTTTCATAAAATGAAAAATATATCTTTGGTTATTCGAGCACCATAAGATATATTTGATCACACACAATTGTGATTCACTTAAATTGGTATCTGCTCGTCATACTCCAAGTATACGAAACAACAAGTACATAATAGTAAGTTTGAAAAATTACTACAAATTCATACACTAAACTACTCATCATTTTCTCTCTTATCACATGTCCAACGACATTGAATCTTGCAGAGAATCTAATTAATGAATGAGTTATGGAAAGAAAACCTCTCTAAGAGTCTTCTAATATTGAACTCAATAAGTTTTACATCAAAGTAAAAACTCCCACTAAATTCAATATCTCACAAGATTTATTCTAATAAATCTTGATGTCCAATCTGTACTTGTTTCCTTCTACTTTCTTCATTTAGAAATTACACCGTGTTACGTCATCCAAAACCAAAACACATGAAAATTCGCTTGAAGAAACAACATGTGACTATCACATAAAGTTAGAATAATAATTATGCTCCCACTAAACTTCTTGTCTACACAAGATGCACCTTCATATCTTATAAATCAACTTCTAAAGTTGTCTCTTTAAAATGAGGATTTTAACTCCTAAATGCTCACATGAATCCATCACTTGGATTCTTAAGCTAGCATCATTTCCTAGCGTTAATCGGATCAATGAAACATTTAAAATGCGCCCATACACATTTTCTTTCAATACCCATCTAGAAAGCGATTTCGATATCCTAATGCCAAATCTCATTACTATAACGAGTTGCATTAACTAGGTTTATCCAATGGATTTAAGTAAAACACTATGTTTTCATCTTGTCCATTTTATCCAATAAAATTCATTTACACGTGGAGCCACTCCGTTTCGCACATCAACCAAGTTCTAAACTTGAAGTTTGGACATTAATCCATCTCAAAATTTATGGCCTCAAACCAATGGAGTTTTGACTTGTCATATATAGCTTTTTAAAGTTTAAAGGTTCATATAACTTTCCAAAAGTTACATTAGAATTATAAGTCGTACAGATCTCCAAATCTATTTCTCAACATTCTTTCCCTTTCAAACCTATATGGGGTATGTTCGTTACTATGACTACATGTTTCTAAAACATTAGTCATATCCCATTTCCTCAATTCTCACCAAAATTTTAATTAGGGTGACATATTAGGATAAGGTATGTTCGAACTATTTGTTGCTCATCTCGAATCTGATCGAGATAGATATTTCTCCCACTTGTCATTTTAGAAAGATACGTTCTTTCCAAAAGGACACACCATTTCGAGCAACAAATGTTATGTTCTCAAATGTTGGAGAATAAACCACCATGTTTCTTCTAAAGAAACACTATTCTGATTATAACGCAAGCTTATTTGTCACACCTTGTCACAAATAACTTAGCAACTTCAGATTTTAAGTAAGACAATCTAGGAACTATTCCTTTCCATATCTATGTGAAGTCTTTTAAACTGCTATTGACAAAATACTGTTTAGTGATACATAATTTATAAAGTAAATTCCAAAAATGATAACTGAAGATTTTGGCTTGACTTATCATGGATCAAATCATACCTAGTAGGACTTTAATTCCTCACTCAGACACACATACCTTGGTGTTCTAGGTGGAATTGATGTGGAACTTTCCCACAATAATTCATGATAGTCTTTAATGAATTGATTTAGACATTCACCATCTCAATCTAATTGAATGGCTAATATCAAGTGTCGAGTTGATTCTATATTTCATTTTGAAATTCTCTAAACTTTCCAAAAGTCTCAGACTTCGATTTCACCATAAATATAACCATATTTATTTCGCATTCGTTAATGCAATGAAATAACTAAATCCCGTCTCTTGTGATTGAACTTGTTTGATTACACAAGGTGTACTCTAAACAATTTATTAGCTATCACCATTTCTAAAATGTGATTTCGGCTTTTATCACTAAACATAATTTGCATATGTCGTACGACTCCAAGTCTAGCGACTCAAGAATGAATCTTAATTAGATGCAATTACTATTTACATGATAAAACAACGCTATTCACAAGTTGGATTTGAATCAAATACTACCCAATTTATCTTTATGTCATAAAATGTTTCCAAACAAGGAACTCTCATATCTAATATAGAGCTAAAACATGATTAAAACAACTATTGTTTTATTCTTAATACGTAGGCAGGTCTAACCTCCCACTTAAACAAATATCTACTTCAAAGTATCTAATACATTTTGGTGTAGAGATTTTTATGCTAAGATTAATGACATAAATTACTTTAATAGAAAAAATTGTTTCCCTTCTTATCTTCTTAGAGAACGATGTCTTTGACTAAACCTTAGCCAACATTAAGAAAAATTTCAATTTGTTATATATTTTTCAAAATGACCATCATTTTGAACACTAGAAACAAATTTATTTTTCCATTTTCGATCCAATGATCAAAACTTTCTAGTGTGTCATAACTCTATCCTCACACTCACTTGAACCTTGTTCTTGAGTTGTAGGAAAGCGTTATTAGCAAAAATTATCTAATAATAATTACTTACACTAGACACATAGACATCTACTCCATATCATTTTGGCAATCTTCTCAATGGCCGTAGCCCATCCTAAAGAGAACACAAAATTACTATCTCCAAGATATAAATTTTCTCTTCCAACTTGAAAAACTATTCTCAAGTTTCGATACCAATCGATTAAATTATTGCCGTTTACAATCTTTCTAAAAGACTTGAACGCAACTCAAATTATTGTTGTTGTTATATTGCAAAGTATCTAACATTTATCAAATAAATAACAAAATTTAAACATTTTAAGTTATTTAACACTTTATTCCATCCAATGCTCTACAAGAATAAAATGACTCCAAGATCCCAAATTACTTGGATTAAGCAAGCTTTGGCTTGACACTTAAACCAATTAACTTAGGTAAGTAATCCCATTACTAATTATATCCAATATAACTCTTGGTTTGTAAGTCACATCCAATGTTAAACCTACTCGTTTGCCTCAACATCTAAGGACTCCTTACTGATATTGTTGAGTTAACCAACTTAACATGTGAATCTCTTCATAGACCCACCCGTACTTATCCCCAGATTAGAAGTGATACCTTGCTTTGGCAAAACCTATCACTAGTGATCGAGGGTTCCATAGGTGTTACTTGTTGGAAAGGCAATAAACTCAATATTAGTAGAGACTTCGATTTATTCTATGTTTAACCTAAACTCTAGTGAACTCTTACGAGATATAGGCGACATGCATAAATCGTAAAACGCAATAAAATACTAAATTAAATTGCGAAAATTAAATGTGATCCTAGTATGGCCCCTAATCCTAAAGATCTAATCTTCAAGACACCTTCTGGAAACTTTTGGATCTCATCCACGCCATTCATGCGCCATCCACTATGATTCGCTTTGCAATGATCAATCTCTACTCCAGTTGTAATTACATTTGATTAACGGTTCGCAGACCGTGAAAACAAAATTAAATAATTACAAAAATACTTCACGATTCGCAGATCGTATTTAAATTACAGGAATACAAACAGTACGCAGACTGTATTTACTATCCTATTTTGGGCCATACAAGTCACCTCATGCATAAACCATTCATACATTCATTCAATCACTTCTTAAGTGATTGACCCAGTTCTAATATATCGATATTAAAACTCATATCAAGCATTTAAAACATATTAAACACATAAAAACAATCACACATGCTAATTAAAACATTAATTCTAAATTAATAATTAATTAACAAAAGAATTATTGATTTGTTATGTTCTAATTAAAATGCTTATTGAAATTATTTAACGATAATGAGCCCACCTAGTGTCTCATTATCCGAACCCATTTGCTAACTACTTGGACTATCCAAATAAAGTAAATTTCTCCCACTCAAAATATGATCCATTGCAAACTCAAAAAAGTCCAACTTAATTTTTAGTTTTACGAAATAAAAACAAAGTTAACAAAGTAGCCCAACTAATTGTTAAATTGTGATTACCAACAATTTCTTAACGGATCAAGGAAAGTAGGAAACCCCACAAATATTGATTTTGACCAAAACAAATTAATCAAAGGAAACTTTCAATATGTCCAATTTGACCACAATAGATAAACGGCCACTTACACTGATCCATAATTAATGATCAAATCATCAATTTTTGCCTTCAATAGCAAAACAAATGTCGTATGTATGACGACCGTTTCAAGAATTCAAATGAATGCCCAGATTCACCTTCTCCAATCGTCGCCGAGCTCGATGTGGCTAATTAGCCCAGCAACATCCACGAGCCCAGCTCATAACCACCACGAGCCCAGCTCGTTGCACGCGCGCGACGAAGATCAGGCTGCCCAGCAAATTGTCCTTCGTCGTTCGACGCTGATCCGGCCGCCGCGGTGACTTGCACGCCTAGCGCACCACCATTGCTCAGCCTCGTTGTCGTCCGCGTACGCCTAGCGCACCACCTATGCTCATCTTATGAGCGATTCAATCACATTCAAATTCATCACTATGATAAATTTTCTCATCTTTAAGGTATGCTGTACCCTCTTAATTGACGATCCAATCTCAATTTGGGGTTGATTGATTAGGCTTTTGGTTATGGAAAGTTAGGTCAAAATTGAATTGGGGAAAAATTAACTTTGGGGATTTTTCGAAAAATAGATAATTTTGGCTCGTACTTGCAGCAAAATCAATCCAATTAATTTTAATTGCGTTTTGGCTAAATTTTTTTGAAATTTTTCGAATTGCTTTGCATAAAAATCGATTCAAACTAATCCAATTGTTTTCTCAATTTTTCTGGCCAAAAGAAACACGAATTAATCTAATTAATTTGTTTCCATAATATTAAGCAAACTATTTCTGAAACTAATCCAATCAATTTCTGAAATTTTCGCCCTTTTGTGATGATCTTTCGAATTTTTAAGAAATTAATCCAATTAATTTCACCCAGAAATTCGTTCAAGCAAAACCACGAATTAATCTAATTAATTCAATCCTAATTAATTAGGCAAGCATACTCCCAGAAGTTAATCTAATTAATTTGTCAAATTTTCGTGTTCATGGTTTTTCGAAATCAGGGCAACAAATTATCAAAATTAATCCAATTAATTTTGTTAAAATTTGGCCATGTTTAGTGTTTACCGTAAAATCCAATTTAAAAGGTAAACGCTGGGTTGCCTTTTGTGCTCAAAACAATCCAATTATTTCGACTCAAACACCGGCATGATCCCGAAACCTGTAAAACACTCTATTTTGGGTCTAATTCCGTGTCTTAATCCAATTAAAACTTTGCAATTTTAATCAACGTACACAAATCATAATTCTGGACAATATCAATTTTAGATCAAAATTAATACGATGTGAGATCGCTCTGATACCACTGTTAGGTTTTGATAAATCTAATTGCGGAAAAACTATCAAAACAGTCCAAGATCTCTCACATGTATTAACATGAATCTGCACATATTGACATACCTCTTGTAGCGTGAATTCTCGTATAAAATATAATATAATCAATTAGGAGATCAGGACCTCAAGTGTTGCCCCTCTACCAGTATCCACACAGCTGGATCAGATCCTTAGGAGCTTGTCGGCTACAACAATGGAACGAACCATTCTTCCATGCTCATCAGTCTACATCGACCCTCTTAGGGCTCACTTTAGGTTTCTCTCCAATACCTTAATTATCTCTGAGATAATCCGATCGATAAGAGTTTTGCACAAGGTAAATATATATACTCATATATTTCCTAAACTCCGTACATAATTAGGAAACCTCGAATATACTTTCTCTAATCTAATTAGGAAAGTCCATATATGCAAAATACTATTTCATTAGTATTTCCATAAATATAGAAAGACTGATTAACCTGATCCACACTTAGTGTGTGTGACCCAGTAGGTCCAATTACATTTAGCAGCTGATCACCGATCAACAAATCATAAGAGGTTTTTAGCCTAAACATTATGATTACCTAAACGTAATTGAATTAATTTACTCCGTAATTAATTACCAAACTATTTGACAACTTGATCGAAGGACATACTCCTTCAGTTTGGAACATGTAGATAAAGAGGGGGCGGCCAATAGTGGCATTTTCATTGGAGTGAACTTAATAGGAGACAACTTATATATCTCGTTAATTTTAAGTTAGCTAGTACTTAGTTAGGTCCGTTTAAAAGCAAAATTTAGTTAGGTGAAAAAGCTACACATAGCTAAAAATATATGGAATTTTCATATCTTGGGTACGTGGCAATTTGGTATTTGTTGATCTCGATAAAAGAATTACATCATTTTGTGTAAGTTGCATAAAAATCGAAAATAGTGAGGTTTCACTATTTTATCTAAAAAAAATGACCAAAATAATATCAAATTTCACTGTCTTTTCATCATAATCTTAAATTTCAATTTTCTAAAAATTAAGTTAGCTCATACATACCTTCCCATTCTACACTCTCCTAGTCGGCGATTAAATTTCAAGAGGTTTCGGGTTTTCTTTCTCTGCCTACATTTTATTTGAATACGCATTTTCAAATGAAACGACCTCTTATTGTCAATACTCGATCGTACACAACAATTGTTTCCACATTGTGAGACAAGAGGCAAAGCAGTGAAAGCACCACTTAAGAGAATCGAAAATATTGCAATTTGTAAGTAGTAAAGATTTAGTTTGGCAAACTTGTGTATAATTGGACAATGCTAATTTAATTGCATTGATAAGCGCCAGTTAATTAGCAATATCACTACTTTATTAGCACCACGTTATTAACCAAATAACCAACTAATCAAAATCAAAGATCGATACACTAGTAAATAGTAATACTAAGATTATTCTTTGAGCATGTCTCTTTCATAACTATCTTGATCCCATCATCACTTTTAATTTCGCAACAAAGTTTATCGATTAATATCTTCGTTAGTTAGATATTTTTAGATGTTGATCGATTAATATATCAAAGAGTATACCTGTTTGATGATGCTCAACCTACGTGTTATTATTTGTACGGAACCAATTGTTGTCTCCTTGATATCTATTCGAATAATGTTGCATAGATTCTTAGATATGTATAATTTAGACTATTAAGACTATAAGTACGAGTATTGTTATAGTAGCAGTAGATAGACATTGTTGTATGTCAAATAAAAAATTTACACAATTTGACCTAAAAAAATAAAAATAAAAAAACATACATAATTAATAATCACTACTACAAGCTAAAAGTAAAGTTAAATTGTAGTAGTACGGAGTATAACATTCAGTAGTATCTTTTGGGTTTTTGGCAATTATATATGGAATTTGTATGTCAGACTGAATTTAACGGTCAATTTAATGACATCATTACAAACCTATCGACTACTCGGCTAGCCTCGCTCAAAGTTACCGAACGAGGCCATCAATATTGGACTTGGACGTGCTCAAACATACGGAGTATGATTTATGTCTTATGGTGCGTCCTTGTTTGTTAATTTTTATGAGTCAATTAACATACATAACTTCATTCTTTTATATGAAAATTCGTCTCACCCTTCGTTGATGATGAGAGTGCAATAACTAACTACGAGTACATTTTAAACTAAATGATGACCTTAGAATAATCTCATTGACGAATTGATTCTATCTTCCTATTGAAGAACCCATTCATCAGTTGACCATGGATTTTACTTTTTTTCTTTTTTTTTTGTTGAATTGTGAGAATTTTATAAATGAATGAGAAGATAATACAAGGTGCAGAGGGGCACAATCAGTTGACCATGGATTATCTATGGTGATTATATTGATTATCGCGGAATCTCCAATTAAACACCATAATTAGGCTTGTTTAGTTGAAGGGGTAGTTACGATTACTACAATGCAATCATTTTTAGTGGTGAAAATAAAGGAGAGTGAGATGAACCAACAAAACATAGCCTAATTAGAAGAATATAATCTTGCATATACTAGCATCCCGGATAGAGTAGATGAACCAACAAACACCGTTGTCGTAAGATATTCATGAAATATCAAAGCTCACATGCACGGCCTCATGAAATAGTCGGACTAGTAAAAACAATTCCCACTTGTGTGGAAAAAAAAACAGACAAGAAATGCACAAACAAAAGCAAAGTGGAAAACCAAATACTATACCAATAATATTTTTTTAATACAACCATGCATGTACACCGTACATACAGTCATGGAGTACGTAGTTACAAATAAAATAAAACAAAGACTATATTGCTAACCATAGTTAGTTAGAGTATACGTACGATATACTATAGTCAACCAATAGTAGATCTAAGAGTGAAGGAATCTGAAATACTCGTAAGAGAAAGCCTTTGAAATAAATTACTCCATACTAGTATATAACAGTGCTTAGTATTTGAAATTTTGTCAAAAAAATACTTGAAAAAACAAACAGAAGACGTGAGCCTGAGAAGATCATTATTAAACAAAATAAGGTGTATGTCGACATAATCTCAGGCTCACTCGATATATATACACGCAAATATAATAGAAGTATTTAAAATAAATAACTATACTGCATATAATATTATGGAGTAATTATATTACAATTCGATCTTTTGTCCAAGTAATGCTGGAAATAAATAATCGAAAAAACGAGTCGGAAAAGCCCATCCAACAAAATGAAGTGTACATCAGCGTATTTTCAAGTTCGATATAAAACACGCAATTGCGACTAGCGTGTCTCATAATTATGAGGCCAAAAAACCAGAGACCAATAGGAGCACAACAATTTTTACTTAGAAAATCTGCCAATCCTGAAGCGCGTGGTATTGTCAACTTGCATGGCAAGACTCATGAGGCTGCTTTTGGGACCCACATTCTTATGTTTATCATTATTATTATTATCTACCAACTATTACCATCAAAGATCATGACTAAAGGACCCCTCCGTACATTTTTCATTTATACTTTATTTGGTAAATAATGTACTCCCATGCTATACTACCTTGATGCATATATTAACGTGATGAGATGAGACGATTTCAATATGAATTGTTAACCATAGATTATGATTAATTCGTGCTAATGATTTCAAAGAGACACCTAATATTAATAGTCCTTGACTTTATCAACTAAATATGTAGTAATCATATGTTATACATTGATAATAATTTTGGTAAATTATTCATTGCTAAAGTTGCTTTAACTAATTTGTTTCAAAAATAAGTTTCTTTTAGCTAAACATAGCTTATTGTTTAAGTTGACTTAAAATTGATAAACTGATTTGTTGCATTTCTAGCTAATGTGGTCTCGCTTGATTACTTCAAACTCATACTCGTATGCTTTTATGTCAAAATTACGCATATGAGCTTCTCTCTCCGCAATTCTAATCAATTACACACTTATTTACAGCTACTTGTACAACTAGCATATAGTAACTCTTTAAAATTTTATTCAACATTTATCTACTAGGTCACTGAGGTTTACAAAAAAAAAAAAAAAAAAAAGGCTAGAGAGATATTGCTTATCTTATGAAACACAAGAAATACTTTTTAAACCATGTAATTTCTCACAAATATCAATAATAAGATTGCTACATCGTTCGTTGATTTTTCAACGATAAGCTATATATCTAACAATACACACTATTTAATGTAGCTCAAAATATCTCTTGAACCTTGCGTGTTACTCGCAGCTAACCCTTTGATCAATTGTCTATATATATATTGACGATTTCAAATTACGAGTAGATATCTTATTTGTAATTAATATATTTATTTTCAAAAAAATTAACTAAAACATAGTATTACATTTCGCAATTTGCAACCTAACATTATAATTAAATGTAAGTCGAATTCAAAAAAAAACACTAAAACTAAAGTAGCAATATATTCCATCTAAAGTATAATAATGTAAAAACATAATATGTGGACAAATATGGCAAAATTCCAAGTTTCCAATAGCCCTACTATCAATAAATATGGATCTAGAAATGGTACCATCTTCCATGACATTGCTACATTTGGTGCATGAACAAAGTTATTAGAAGAAACGGAGGACACAACAATAGGGGGGTATGCCCACTTGTTGGGGGACCTTGTCAAAGCATGTTGGATAGAAGTTATTATTATAGGTTTAGTGATGACATTTCCCATCACTCACAAATCCACCCGTATGCAACATTAAGGGCATATCCTACAAATAAAGGGACGTACACCCATCCAGCGTTATAAACGAATCAGATCGAGCCAGTTAAGACTTGCCTTTGCGCCCATAATTTTGGATGATGGGATATTCGGAGCCTAGAAATGTTTTGAGCTGCACTGTACATAAGTAATAGTGTAATACTTCTATATTTAGAAAGACAAAATATGAGTAATATATTAAATTTTCTTTGCATCTATCATCGCATCATGCACGTTTATGATGAGAAAAATCACGACGATGTGTGTTAATATGTTAAATGAAACTGCATCATCAAATAAGTTAAGTTGGAGTAAAAGAGTACTCGTATACTTTAACACGTTAACTACTCAATTTGACATATTTGAAAAGGAACGGAGATATGTAGAGATCTTTGATACATTTAATGTATACCTAACATACATGCATTTTGTCGAAAGTCACATCTATATACACGCTTAATTAAAATGATTATTTAGTGTCAATTAAATGAGTTTTGCTAGCTATTACATGATTTTTTTATTCTTTCCATAATGCAAGTCATACCGAAACCCATAATCAGTTCATCGAGGTTAATTAGTCTAGCAAGATTAAAAACCTAACAATACTTTACGCAGGGCCGTCTTGGAGATTTTAGGGGCCCTGTGCGAAATCTTTAATACGAGGCCCCTCGACATTAGATTAAAAACATTGTTTTTTTTCCCTTATAGTATTCATACAACTCTTTATGTTATAAGAAATTTACGAACTAAAACCGACTTGAGTATTGTGTTGTTGATTAACAAGTTCCTTCTTACCTTCAGTGATCAGACTATTAATAAGTATCAAGGCATTCGATATATATGAAGACAAATGCATAATTAAGAATCGATAAACAGATGTAAATGTGAATAGAAAAATTTGCTTTGTCAATTCCCAAACTAGAATAATTCTTGACTTCTTAAATTTTTTTTTGAGAAATGAGTCTAATATTTTGGGGGGAAATAAACGAGGAGTGAGACAATTATGTGAAAATATCAAATGAGTAAGTAATTAAGGAAGGTAGTAATTAAACGGATGTCTCATTATTTCCTTTGATCCTTTCCCTGTTAATTACTTTCACTTCCTCAAGCTTTATTTATTTTTTTTCTCTAAAATATTTAACAAAACTGGGCTTGGACTTGGGTTTTGGGGGCCCCAATATTCAGGGGGCCCTGTGCGGGCGCACGGGCTGCACACCCAAATAGCCGGCCCTGACTTTACGCATAACTCATACCGTCTTAACTATATGATATACTCCGAACCGTTTAACAAAGTTCATGAAGGGAATTCGATCATTCCCATCAATCAACTAATTCTAGAATAGTACTCGTAGTTGATATGCTCCCGTAATTCTTAAGCTTGATCTTTTCGATGTCTATCCTATTCCCATCTGTCTCAGTGTCCTTACTCCCTCTCCCATAGGCCTATTTGCCCCACTACCCATCCTTAGTTTTTGAGAGTCCCCCCTTCTTCTCCCAATTGGGCAACATTCAGGAACCTTACCTACTCTCTCTAATATCTCTCTCCAAACTCTCACTTTCAAGTAAAATTTTATGCACATAATTGGTGGGAATGCAATGAAAAGGCTGCCCCAAATAATAGAGGTATTTTCATGTTGTGGGCAATGGGCATCATGATCAGTCTCAGATAAGATTGGGCAAAGGAAAAAAAAAAAATACTATTGAATAATAAATAAACAATTACGAAGTAAATATTAGCATCTTATTCTAATCAATTCCACCCTATATTTTACTTGTTCCATTTGATTGAAAATGATATATTTCTAAGCTAGAATTTTATTTACATTAAATATTAGTTGCAAATATAGGCTGCTAAAGAATGACTTTTTGGTCGTTGATGATCTGAAGATTATGTAGCGTAGAATTTTTCTTCCTTATATTGGTCTTCAATATTGTTTAGCTTGATTGTACCTTAGTGTACTTTAATTAGAAGTTAGGACAACACAAGTACAAGTACACATATCTTGAATGGGTTCAGTTCTCATGAGAACACTTGTTCCCATGAGAACCATGAGAACACTTTTAATAAGGGTAAAATTAAATTATTCCAAAACAAACAAACAAACAAAAACCACCATATCCCTTTTCTCTCTCCTCCCCCATCACCTTCCCCAACCTGCTCCCACCTCCCGCCGCCTACCCAGCCACCGCCACCTGCTCGCGCCACCGCGTAACCCGGAACAGACACAACCATATTCACCGTCGTCACACCGCGAGTCAGAACCCCCACCCCCGCCACCCCACCTCCTCATCTTCGCCCACATTTCTCGATCTCCCAATTTTCTCTCTCTTCAAAATTTCTCAAATTGGAAATTGGGAATGCACAAAAAGACCGATTGTGCAATTGCATTGGGTGAAATGTACTTCCAGCAATGATATAATGTACAATTGAGTGATGTACAATGTACCTACTCCAAGATTGAATTGTGCCATTAGGCTAGGATAAATGAACCTCCATAATAACTCACATGGTGGTTGTGCGAGTGGCAACGTGGCTCGGAGCGGCGGCGCGCGTCAATAGAAATGGAGGCGGTGGTGCTATGATTGTGGAGAGAGAAATTGAGTAAGAGATTGTTGAGGTGATGGGGTGGCTTGTCGTTGTAGATGGGGTGGTGGGATGGGGTCGCACCACCACGAGCGGCCCACTGGTGGGAGAATCGGGGAGTGATTGGGTGGTCGGTGCTAATGAGGTGGCCAGTCACGGTGGTGGGAGGTGGTCCGCATGGAGGAGAGAGAAAGAATCTTGGGGAGAGAAATGCACGTGGAGCGCGATGGAGGCCCCGGCGGTCGAATAAGACGGCCCAATCATCGTCGCCGGCCGGTCGCCTGTGTAAAGGGAGCTTTTCCGGCGTTATGGTGGTTGCCGGTGATGTATCTGGCGGTGTCCTGGTGGCCTGGTCGGCCTTATGTGGGGGAAGGGGAGATGAGGGGAGAGAAAAGAGAGGAAAAAAATAATAGAAAAGAATAAATCTCATCCATTCAATTCTAAATTTAAGGGCTATAAAGGGTTCTTATGGTTCCCATATGAGATAGAGTTCTCATTTGAACCTAATCCTATCTTGAATTAAGTTGGAAGTCCATTCTTCATAATCGTAACATGCATATCTACTTATTTTAAAGAAATACATTTTAGTCAAATGATATAAGAATATATCTTCTAATAGATTAAAATAATGTTTTTATTTACGAACTTGTTTTTTATACTTCCTAAAATGTTAATTTATGAATGACTGAATTAATAAACATTGAATCTGAATTTGATTAGGTCAAATTAAATCAATTTTAATCCAAAACATTCAAATCACATCAAACTAGATGTAAGCCCGTGCGTTGCACGGGTCTCTTAATGATGATATCCAATTATGATGGTAAAGTTAAACTGATAAATATTTTTATATATGAACTATTACGTGCATTTTATTTAACCCATGTAGACAATTATTTTCACCATATGAATCTCATTTACAAACTTGGGAACTAATTATACTTTTAAATAAACAAATTTAATGTCACTGCAACTATACTTTTCGATCTTCAAAAGCATTACCTTAAATATTGTTACTAAACCTTTTACAAAAAGTTATTATCTAAAACATTCACATGGTACCGATTTGTTTCTATTTTAGCTGATTTTCACATTTTCAATTTTCGTATAATATGCACCATAATTTTTACCCCTCGGACACATAAACAAAAAAAAACCAGACAATATAATCTAAAATAAAATATTCGTTCGTCTTTAATTGTACAATATAAATTAGCACCCTCTAATAGATTAGAACTAAATAAAAGTTTTGTTCAAAAACACTATCTTAAATTAATACTTAGGAACATTCACACGGTACCCTTGTTGTTTTATTTTTCTCATGCTTTATAATTTGATTTTTAATGCTAACATTTCTTATAAGAATATAGCAAATGGGTATAATGTTTACAAAAATGAAACGGAAAATTCACGTGGTACCCTCGAACTTTGCCCGATTGCACATGGTACCCAACTTCGCAAGTTTGTGCACATGGTACCCCTAAACTTACTACTTTGTGCACATGGTACCCAAAAAGTAACCTCCGTTAGATTTTTCCGTTAAGTGATGATGTGTCGGTTAGTTATTAGGTAATTAGTTAATTAAATTATAGGTTTAAAATTTCAATTTTAAAAAATTCAATAAATTCTTAGAAAAATAAATATATTTTTTTCAAATAATTTTTTCAAAAAAACTTTATTAAAAAACTAATTTTTCTAAGGGTACCGTGTGCACAAAGTGGTAACTTGAAGGGTACTATGTGCACAAATTATGATTTTTTAAGAGAAATAATATTTTTTATGAAAAAAAAACTTGTTTTTTGGATTTTTTTTTGTTTATGAAAATATTTTTTGGATTTGTTTTAAAAAGTCAAAAAAAATTACTTTATTTTTATTTTTGGTTTTTTTAAAATGGAAAATCATCATTAATATTAACTAATTTACATAAAAACAAACTAACAAATCATTACTTAACGGAAAATCTAACGGAGGTTACTATTTGGGTACCATGTGCACAAAGTGGTAACTTTGGGGGTATCATGTGCACAAACTTGCCAAGTTGGGTACCATGTGCAATCGATCAAAATTCGAGGGTACCACGTGAATTTTCCGAAAATGAAACAATATGAGTACCATTTACTCAAAACATACATGTGAATGCAACACCTTTTAAAAGGGAGCAAAGAGATAGTAAATTTCATTTTTAACAAATTTGCTTATAATGTACTACCTTTATATGTTTAACATACGCTCCCACAAAAATGCCACATGATGTATCTTAAATTTTTTACTCGTACATCTTATCACGTTAGATAACATCTAAATGCTAATTAAGGCCTTGTGTGATTCAACTTATTCAACATTGTATTCTAATCAGATCAGATTAATTCCAATCCAATCAAATCAAATTAGATCAGTTTTATTCAAATCAAATCAAAGAGCTAGATATGGATAAGGGGGGCATCGAATACATATGGTGAGCTACAACAATGGTTACTCCAAATAACAATCAATGAATCTAGTCTATTATTAGTTATTAATTCGTCTAATTGCAGTTAATTTATCGATTAATTCAGTTCAGATCAAATCAAATCAAGTTTATTCCAATCAAATCAAATCAAATCAGTTCAATTCAAATCAAATCAGATCAAAAAAATGCAGTCTAATCGCACATGGTGTAAGTCTAGTAGATTCTGAATGACCATATAGTATATAACTACACTATCATTTAAATTAATCAAAATATAAATTTGACTACTATACGATGAAAATAAAAACACACATGAATGATGGCCTTGGCTCATATGTATCCGTGTTGTTTTATATCTCCTAATCTATTTGTACAACTCTTATCCATAGTATCATATATATAAAACAAACATATGCTTAGTGGATCGTTAGAATTGATTACCTTCATACATAGTATGTTTATATTATTTTAGTTTAGTTATGAATCCTTGACAAATTATTAGGTTGACAAATTATTTTCACTCCTTTCACCTATATATCCACTTCTCTAATAAATTTTCTAATGTACGATTTTTAGTAGAGATATTATATATTCCAATTGGCCTTGTTTCATTAATGTGGGACAATTTTGTAGTAATATCCTTTTTTTTTCGCCAAGATTAGAGATTGTCCCACATCGTCCAAGAAGTAAGATTACATTATTTACGCACACTTTAGGTTAGGTTGTTTTTGTCCCACATCGTTGCATCAGAAGATAATAGTTTTATTCTTGTAATCCTAACTGGATTAGTTCTTGTATTCTTTAAAAAAAAAGTTTATTAGTCAATATATATATTTCACTTGGTCATGGTTCAACTATGTGGGATAACGTTTTAGTAGATAAATTATATAATCCACTGATCATGATTCATTAATGTGGGACGATTTTTCAGTATTCTTCTTTTTTTTTGCCAAGATTAGAGATTCTCTCACATCGTCCAAGAAGTTTGATTACAATATTTTGCCACACTATATGTTAGATTATTTTACTTTTGTCCCACATTGTTGCATAAGAAGAAGATAGATTAATTCCACTCGGTATTGTAATACTAACGGGATTAGTTCTGGTGAAACAAACTAAACATAGAATAATACTCTATAGAGCACTATATAGGTCTATATGATACTCCTATACTTATACTAAAATATAATAATGTGTATTTAAAAAAGACATTTTATTAAAAACTTTTTTTTACACTAAAACTATGAGGTTACCAAAAAAAAAATTATTAGTATGTTGAATATGCATACAAAGGACAATGTTTAAACTTGCCAATCAATACTTTAGCAGCTTATTACAGCCAGCCGAGTATGTATGATCAGGCATTATGATTGTGAATGTTGATCAAGGATTTCAACTATTTATAGCGAGCTGATTGTTTAACTTCGATTAGGATTAGGAATATGATACATTAGGATTAGGAAAATATACCAAAATCCTTGCCCGATAAATCCCTTCTTTATCGATTGATATGGAGTTTCTAGAATGTTCCATTCTTATTTAATTATTTTTTAATTACCATATCATGTACAATTGAGTTTCTAGAAAGTTCCATTTTTATTTAATTATTCTTTAATTACCATATTGTATACAGTTTACATTAAATTATTGGTGATTTACCATATGTAAGATTCAAATATAAATTTTATGATAAAAGATATGGAAAGACGGACATTCTAGAATGTTCCAATCGTTGTGGGAGCACAAAAAAAGCCTCTTTTAATAATATACTAGATAGATCTAAAAGATGAAGTCGTATCATACAAGGGCTAACACCTGAAGGACCTCGTATAAAAAAAATGTTTAAATTTTAGGCGTGAATAATATAGTGTAGCATACGTATCTAAAAGAAATAGAATTACACGGCATTATAATGATCTAAAACTAAGGGTGCTCGAATGACTAAAAGCTTAGCGTTTTTGATGACTATCCTTGTTTGGGTCCTCTTATCTTCTTCCCCCGCATCACTTGTAATACCGCGGGTTTAAGAGGAGGTTTATAAGAGATATATGAGTGTTTAAAGTGACTGATTGTACTATCCATACCAACAAACTCGACTTTTCTTTTAGAAAGTTCATGTGCTAATAGCTACATAGTTATTAAGCATGCTTGCTAGGGACATTGCGTTCTTTAGGTAGGGAAATTTGTAACACCCTGCATTGGTTTATGTATGCTAATATGCTATGCGATAAGGATTTACATCTTAAGCTCAAGAGGGGATAGATATATAGATTGTTGTTACTTGTTAGTTGTCGGGTGCAACGAGAATGATGCTTTCTTAAAAGAGGTGATTGTAATACCCCAAATTTAAGAGGATGTTACGTAAATAGATTGATAGTACTACTCATGCTAACAAAGTAAAGTCATGTGTTAGGAAGTCCACGGTTAGACGTGTTTGTTGGGGAGTAATCTTAGGAACCGTGTTGGTCTATGAGATCATTGCACAGCCTAACAAGCTGTGATAGAGTCATAGGTGAATATGAGGTGATCGACTACTTTCGGTCTAGCTCAGGAGCAAGGGTGTTACAGTATTAGCCAATCGATTAGTTTGAGCGACAATGCTCAAAATAAGAAAAACAAAGATCAAATTTTATGAATAGTAACACGAGCTCAAAGAAATTCTTATTGTTGACTGAGTTGACTCCAATTAAATTTCACAATTTTTAGAGTTCTGACGATAGAAGATAAACAAGTGCATTGTACACCTCAGCATTACGATATTTTCTTAATTTTTATTTTTGAATTCTTTAAACTTGATTCGAATTTAATAATGTATCAAAATCAAAATCCAAAGAAATAGAGGGAATAACTTAAAATCATCCATAGATAGTAACAAATAACATTTGAGATAAAATGATGGGATTTGTTGAGATAGGGAGGTCCATGCAGAGGAATGAGAAGCAGCAGACCCTCAGGGGGGATGAACTAAACTTCTCCCTTACACCCAAATATTTACCTGTCATGTGAATCCTCCATCAACTTGCACAAGTGGGTCCAATCTCTTCCCATACATAGCCCACAACAAGGCCACAATACATATATAAGTACTCATTTGCCCCTCCCTCTTTATAACTCACACACACTCTCTTCACTCTCTCTCTACTACTTGAAATATTTTATTGTTTCAAATTCAAATCTTCTCTCTCCATCTCTATCCTTGAATCTTCCTTGTTTCAAGAGTTGACCCACATCCTCCACATAATCTTTCCTTATTTTTGCCCCCCAAAAAACATATTTCTCCTCATCATAATATATTCATACTATACTACTACTAGCACAAATTAGGAAAATTTCCCTAATAATATAATATTACACACACCAAAATACTTTATTATTGTATTTTCCTTATTTTTATGGTAATATTTTTTCTTATATATACTCTCCCTCAAAGCTTCATACCTCACTCAAACCCCACCTAGACTCAATACAAACACAACAAACCTACCCAAACCAACCTTCTCTTTCTCTCTCTAGAATTTTGAAAAAAAAAAACATCACCAATGGAATCAATTAGCAGTTTGGATAATGAGAGCTCTTCTACAAGTGATGCCCTCTCAACAATAATCCCACCTCCTAACAACAATACTAATACCAACAATGCCCCGCTCCCGCCTGTCGCAAAGGCTTCTCCAGGAAGCCTTTGCCGGATGGGGAGCGGGACTAGTGTGGTCATCGATTCCGAGAACGGAATCGAGGCCGAGTCAAGAAAACTCCCTTCCTCCAAATACAAGGGAGTGGTCCCACAGCCCAACGGCCGGTGGGGGGCCCAAATTTACGAGAAACACCAGCGCGTGTGGCTCGGCACCTTCAACGAAGAGGACGAGGCCGCACGCGCCTACGACGTCGCCGCCCAGAGATTCCGCGGCCGCGACGCCGTCACCAACTTCAAGCCGCTCTCACCGGAGGAAGACGACGGCGCAACCGAGTTACGCTTCTTAAACTCCAGATCTAAAGCCGAGGTTGTCGATATGCTGAGGAAACACACGTACTACGACGAGTTACAACAAAGCAAGCGTAATTTGAAGCAGCAATTGTTAGACGGTAAGGTCTCGGGGCCTTACCGTAACGCATCCTCCGGCATTCCCGGAGGATGCGGTCGGGGGATGACCAGCCGAGATCAGCTTTTCGAGAAAGTAGTTACCCCGAGCGACGTCGGAAAGCTGAACCGGCTGGTCATCCCCAAGCAGCACGCCGAGAAGCACTTCCCGCTCAATGGGTCGAGCGGGACGTGCTCCTCACCTTCCCCATCCCTATCCCCGTCATCCAAGGGCGTGCTGCTCAACTTCGAAGACGTAAACGAGAAGGTTTGGAGGTTCCGGTATTCGTACTGGAACAGCAGTCAAAGCTACGTATTGACTAAAGGTTGGAGCAGATTCGTCAAGGAGAAGAATCTCAAAGCCGGTGATGTTGTTTGCTTCCAACGGTCAACTGGACCAGATAGACAGCTGTACATTGACTGGAAGCCCAGGAACAACGGTGGTACTACTACTGGTACTGCTCCTAGTATCGGATCCGGATCCGGGTCAGCTGAAGAGGTTTTGGGCCAGGTCGTTGAAAGCCCACTACCCGTTCCCGTAGTCCCGGCCCAAACGTTCCGGTTATTTGGGGTGGATATTTGTAAAGTGCCAGCTAATGGGAATGGTAAAAGATTAAGGGAAGTGGAGTTTTTCGACAAAGAGTCGTCAAGTTGTAAGAAGCAGATGATTGCTGTTGCCTTGTGACAATAGTTGTTTTTACTATTTTACCCCTTTTTAATTTTTTTTTTTTACCTTTTTGTTTGAAGATTTCTATGTTAAGTTAGGTGTAGATGCACTTTATGCAAGTTGCAGTTTATGTAAATCAGAAGTGGTAAAAAAAAAGGGAAACCGGCCAGCTGAAGAGAGTTGGTAAAAATGTTAATGTAGCAGTAAAGAAGGAACAGTATGAAAGGAATTTAATTTAGTTCAAAAGCAATGGGAAAACGGTCCAATAATCCTTTATTTTGTACATAATTATTGTCGTTTTAATTTGAATTAAGTTTGATTAGCCTCTAACTTTATGTTAATTAATTAATTTCCAGTTATGTGGGTTAGTTTGTTTACAAATCTAGTATATGCATACATGGGATGTGGTAGTTTATCAGGTGGTTATTAAAAAATTAAAAGAGATATTTTGGCTACACTTTAGGAGTTAATTACGAGTTTGAGTGGAATTACAGGATGGAGAGATGATCTAATTTATTCAAAGAGGTGGCGATAATGTAACTTGATTATATCAATTGCCAACATATAATACGGAGTATATGATATGCTCATCAAGCAAGCCCTAAAGTTTTCCTCGATCGTGTTATCGTCTCTGTAATTAGTTACTACTTTGTAATTACAAGAGGTTTAAGCCTATGCATAATTGGGTGGATTTTTGACTTAGCTAATTAACAACTTATGTACAAATGCGGTATACAACTAGAAAACTGATCAATCGTACAGTAGGTTGAATGTCTGAATCTCTTCAATAGTTTCAACCACCAGGCATATGATAGATCGCTCTTTGTCGTGTCTATGAAGAGTCATGTTTGTGTAGACACTAAATTGTACAGTCCATAACTGGTACCAACACTTGTTTGACTTTTACCAAGTTTTAAAATTTTGGTTTGATTTATTGAAGAAATATCTACAAAATTCCATTATTTTCTATTAACTTTGCTTTTGCATGAATAATGTGTTTTGAACCACCCATCTACATGAGATTGCATTTGGATATACTCCGTATAATGAATTGAGTTGCTACAACAAAGCTCTAGGGTAAGTATACCACTTATTCATTGTTGTATTTTTCTCGTCAAAATTAAATTTAGGAATTCAGAAACTTGAATGATACAAATAGAAATGAGAAAAAAATGCAATATGATTCATTTTCTCGTGCTTGAAATTATCAGAATAATAATCCATATTATTCATAAGAAAATGAAAATTCAAATATGAATAGTACACAGATTTATTATGTGTGTCCCTTACATCTTATCTTGCCCCTTTGTTTGAAATAACATGGTGATAATTCATAATTGTGGAGTTGGTATGTAGTGTATCAAATAGTCCAACTTATACGAGCAAGTTGCAGAGTTATGACACTCAAATCAAACATAAAATAGCTTAATTTAAATCCACTAGGTACCATGCACTAGTGGCATACGTTTAAAGCTACGTGTTCGTTTAAACTTAAGACAATCCTTTTTAGGGCATAATATTCAATGTTTTCTGTTGTATTTGGAATCAAGCTTATTAGCTAGCTTCGCAAAACCCCAAATTGACTTGACTTCCTAATGGAAACCACATGCTTAATATACTCCTATATTAATATAAACTGCTTTTTAATTAGTTTCTATTAATCTTCAAAATTTGTACATCCAATAATATTGAGAATAATAGTCGACAACATGACGGAACTTGTTAATATGTGATATTTTGACGTATTAATTAAAATGTGTTAAGGTGGTCAACACAGTGACAACTACACCAACTAATATCTACAATCAAGTTCATGCTAAGTTGATCCTTTTAAAAGTATCATGTCCATAAATTTGGTTCAAATTAAACAAGCTACTAATAAGGAAGAATTACAATGTGGTTGATGCGTGCCAAGAATTACAAGAGTATAGTTAAAGGTTAATTGCTTTATATATAAACAAGCTACTAATAAGGAAGACCAATCGTGGTAAAGTCAATACCTCTTCAATTCAAGGCTGCAAGCTAGGTAGGTTAAAAAAAATAGAATAAAGAAATGTAACATGGTGATTTTTTTTCTTCTTTTTGACGAATAAAAATTTAATTACATGTTAGTATCAAGGCTAGTAGTACTAGTTTATGTTGGTACTATGTACGAATTACTTCATGTCGTTTGTAGTTATCTTCAGATTGCTGCTTCCTATGTACCTTCATATCTGATCATGCAACGTGATAACTCTCCCCCATCGAGGTGTATGTGTTGGCAAACAAATTAAAAAGACTAGCTAGTTGCTCCAATTATTTACTTAAAATCATAAATATTGACTGGAGCTTAACTTTCGAATAAATTCGTTATACACATATTATGCGAAAGATGGTTTAATAACGGAGTAGTAGTTATATACATAGGCCATATATTAAAATCATTGGAATTGATCCGATAGTCTTGATACACTCATGTGTCATACAGTGGCGATCCAGAAAAAATATTTTTCAGTGTCTCAACAACAATTCTGGTGTCCCCGCCCTCCTTTGTTTTTTTAGGATTTTTTTCATAGTTTTTGGTACAAAATGTTCGTTTCCGGAAAATAATTCCGGTGTCCTAGGAGTCTAGGACCCCCCTTCCCCCAACATGCATCCGCCATTGGTCATAATGACTCTAATAATCTCATCATCAATGTTATTACATACAGTACTTTGATTAGAGTTAAGGGTACACATTGATTACAACTTCATCAGCAATGTTATATTGTTGTAGGCGAGTTCAGAAGCAGACACAACAAGTATCGCGATGGACAACGGTCCATACCTGTATATGGTTTGTTTTGGGGAGGGGCTTGCAATCTTGCATGCATGAAAAGTCTTGACGACGTACGTTAAGCAGGCAAGGACGATTAGTATATGCCAATATGGTGCGTGATTGGTGAATATCTTACATATGCAATTATGCATGCCTCCCCCACATCCTCCCCACCCCAATGAAAATGAAAATAAATAGAGATGGAATATTGTGGCAAAATGCCACACTCAATAATAATTTCTGTGGTATCTTTTTCACCATTCAATTCATAGTCCACTGGTTCAAAGTTTACTAGGTCAACGTAATTGTACATATGTGCGATTAAACTCTAATTATTACTCCCTAAGTTAATATATAAAAAGATAGATTACGATACTAACTATAAAGTTTGTATGAATTAATGAGTTACCAATTTATCTAGCCAAAAAGCTAATTACGAGGGCATAAATTGGAGGGCCGCATAATAACTGACTGTCATTTATGTAACAGTGTGGCTGACAGGGGCAGATTGGTCATTTCATGCCAAAAATTGACACTGTTTGGGGTTAATTTTGTCAATTCATAGCACAATTTTTTTCCCAAACCAGTTTTCACCCTTCCACCACCGGTCAACAACCCAACCCCACCGGAAAGCACGAACTACCCACAAATCCGACCAATTAACCTACCCAGAATTTCCGACGGCTTCGCCGTCGGAATCATACGACACCCTAAGATGGGCAAGGTGAACCCCTCCCCTAAACGTATCACTAAAGGTGGCCGAAAAAGGGTTTAGGGTTCAACTTCCCGACGCCGCTCCCGCGGCGCCGGAAAGTTGAACCCTAAACCCTTTTACGGTGAGCCACTACTTACCTTGTGGGTCATGAAGATGGAGTTAGATCTGGGCGTCGATGATGAAGGCGGCCGTAAGATGGAGTTAGATCTGGGCGTCGGTCGGAATTAACCCATACCCGGACAAGAGGTCCGGTGACTCAATTGGGGTTCTCGGGGGGGTTGTTGTTGTGGTGAGAGTGATTATGTTTGGTGATGGTGATGGTGATGCAGATCGCCGGCGACTTAATCGAGGGTGGTGGTGGTGTATGATGTTATTGATGATGATGATGGAAAAAATAATGGTGGTGATGATTGATGATTTGGGCGGATGATGATGGTGGTTTGTTTGATGATGATTCTTCTGGGCTTCGATGAAGATGTGAGTGAGAGGCAGAGGGCTGAGAGAGAGAGAAAGGGTTAAAAGGTGGGGAATGAATAAGGTAACCGGGTAATTGGGGGGAGGAATTGAGCAGGTTATTTTTTTTGTCTTTTTCCTGTCAGGTGGACTGTACAATAAATGACAGTCAGGGATTATTCGTCCCTCGCATAAATTGGCCAACAATTCACATACATGGTCATCATACATCGTAATCTACACTGCCGTAGGCTAAGCTAGTACACAAATAACACAACGACACTAATTATAATATATCTACATGAAATAGGAGAAGTTAGAGTGAGATTTTTGTTACACAAACGAACAATTTGTATGAAGATAATAATGCTTCATATGTTAATAAATATGTACGTCGTGACTCTTGACTATTCAATTACGGAGTACAAGCTTAACAAACAATCACTTACAGTGAGATATCATGACTTCTTTTGCTATTGATTGGTATATAATATGTAAAAAATGCCATATGTCCGAATTCATTTTATTATGTTCTACTTAGTACACCATTTTACGGGTAAACATATTTATATTTCAATAAAACGGATTCAAGCTAAACATATCAACAAAACCCAATATAATTAATAATAATGTTATCTAGTTAATCTTTCTCATCTCCAAGTGAAAGGATGGAGACGACTTAAAGCTGATTTACTTGCTGTAAAGCGTGTAAAAGCTATTCAAAGTTTCCAACATGATATGTCAGAATATGAGATCACCTGATATTGGAAACTGATTAATTAAAGAGATCAGTTTGTATTAATTAATTACATTTCAAAAACAACGAACATTGTCAGACTTTGGTTTGAATTATACCGTGTGTATAGAAGCCGTGTGTGTACATATACGTTGTATGGCACGTAAAAAATTCATTTAAACTCATGTAACAAGCTTTTCTTCATTCTAGAACTGGAGTATATATATAGCAGAAAAGATCCTCTGTCCCATAATTTGTCCCACTCTGTGTACCAAGCCAATCAGGGTTCAGGAATTCACCAAATAAATAAATAAAAATTAATTTATATAGGATTTGTTTATGTTTTTCTGAATTCTGATTGGTTTGGTACACAAAGCGGGACAAGTTATGGGACAGAGGATCTCTTCTGATATATATACTCCCTCCATAAAGAAATATATGGAGTATGTCGTTTTTGGATTACGAGGTGAGATTTTCACTTACTCTTTTAAAGAGAAATACATTCAAAAATTATAAAACATATGTCTTTGGATTTGTATAGAAAAATTATTTATAATTTTATGGTGGGAGTATTACTTATCAAACTTATCGTATTTTCGAGATAGACATTTTAGTTTAGTATATCGAGTTCTCCAAGAATAATTTACGTCAATATTTTCGAACGTGATGTAGTACATACGGAGTAGTACTTCGTATGGTGATAGATCATATTACAATAGAATCATTGAACACTCTTATAAAGCTTCCGCTAACAATAAAATCGACAAAAACCATGTAAAACTGTAAATAATTAAAACCGCGCATGATGTAACAAAAGCATGATTATTCACGCTAATATATACCGTAGTAAATCATACATTCATTTGCATATAGCTACATAGGAGCAAATGGCCAGATTCATGCATATATGAATCCACAAGACCACAACGAAGCGTAACTATATGATTAATGATTGTTGCTCAATTCATTGGAATCTCTTCAAATAAACATAAAAATGTGGTAATAATTTTGGACCAATTGTATATAATAAATTGAATTATTTCACCCTTGTCTGTACTGGAAGCAGCCCAAGCTCGACATAATCTGATGACAACATATATTTGACAGCGTTACCCAATAGAATCATACGATCTATTATTCTAATATTTGCAGCCACAATAATTAGGAATAAGATTTGTTGAGTTTCGTACAAGTTTGTAATTATAAATTAGAATCATGTGATCAAATTGAATTTTGAGAAAAGGGTCATTAGCAGCCAACGATGCGCATTTGCAGGTGTCTATAACAAGTATTTTTGTTATTTTAATTATGTTGGTGGCATTTTTTAATTGCCTACTTGGAGTGAGCTTCCTATCCTCTCAGTCTCCTCTCATCCCACTAGTATTTCTTTTATTTTTATTTTTTAGGGTGATTCACAGTACTTGTTGCCTTGTTGGTATTCAATTCGGCCATTTAGGCCGTTTTGACTTATTATTAGGTTCTTAATTGCTCTTATACTCCGTATATAGTCATATGTATAAAAAAAATCAGTTCAAAAAAAAAAAAATGTATAAGAAAAAAAAAACTGATAATTAGCGTAAGAAAATACTTCGTCAGAAGTTAATGTAGAAAGAAGCGTTTATTTTTATTTTTCTGGTATGTACTTTTATGTTGATATTATGTATGGGGGGAAATTCTGTAATTTGGAGTAAAATACATACATAATCAACTTCATAATAACGAAATGTTGCAAATTAAGGCATGTAATTTTCTTATACAATGAACGTACAACCTAAGCAGTAGTTTAAACCTCTCGATTTTCTTGTCATCTTGTGTCAAGGTTATGAAACTTATCTAGGCTCTTAAATCAATGATTACTCTTTCCATTGTAACGTTAATTACAAACTAATGCATTAATTTTAGTACAAAATCATTGTTAGTTGTCATTTTATCAATGGACAATACTAGAGGTCTACAGTGTAGACACTCAAAAGTGTCTACAATCAACAATAATTTTACTACACTATCAAAATTTTACTACTCACACAATTAATTTTACCACCTAAAATTTTCATTACAATTAATTTTACTACTCCGATCTCAATTTTACATTGTAGACAAATTAATTGTGTCTACACTGTAGACCTTTATCAATATGCTTTATCAAATTATATTATCCAATTCTAATTCAATCCCAACTTGGTTGATTAATCAAAATAAATTTAGCATGTGTAACTTCGTCTGAAGGCTAGGATGATAAGAATGAAGTTAGCCTGTTTATTAATTCATGATTACAAGAATAACCCTAACAAAAATTAAGCAAAGCCCTAAAGTCCTAAACTAATAACGTAGGATTTAATGTACCAATGGGGAAATTTAAGAAAGTAAACAACGACTTGGACAATGTCAACCTTATCGGTCAATGTCGGCAATTCCGGCTATGATGAACTGTCACAATTGTTCGTTTAAGAGTCTCCAACTCCATGACCAGTTCTCCTAGTCCTAGCAAGTGGAACACGGAGTAGTATCCTTTGAGATATTTATTCACTTCATTTACAGTCAAATACCGGAACTATATGTTTGGTAAAACTAGCTGAAATAGTAGTTGAACGCTGAAATAGTAGTTGAATGCTGAAATAGTAGCTGAAAGCTGAAATAATAGCTGTAATAGTAGCTGAAAATTTGTAGCTGATAGTCATATAAGGCTATGTTTGGTAAAACTAGCTGAAATAGTAGCTGAACGCTGAAATAGTAGCTGAATGCTGAAATAGTAGCTGAAAGCTGAATTAATAGCTGCAATATTAGCTGAAAGTTTTTAGCTGATAGTAATAGGAGTGTTTGGCAAAATTAGCTGATACAGGAGCTGATATATATAAAATTACATAAAAATGTATTAAATATTTTTAATGTCATTTTATTTTAGCAAATAAATGAGGGTAAATTAGGAATAAAATTATGATAAGCTAGTTTATTTTTTAATATGTTACCCAGGGTAACATCTTAAATAAGCTAGCTTATTATTTAAGCTAGTGGTGTCACCAAACACACTTATTTGGTCAAAGAGCTTAAAAATCTAGTCAAATAAGCTAGCTTATTTGGCATACCAAACATAGCCTTAGTGTTTGACAAAATTAGCTGATATAGGAGCAGATATATATAAAATTACAGAAAAATGCATTAATTATTTTTTATCTCATTTTATTTTAGTAAATAATTAGGGGTAAAATAGGAATAAAATTATGATAAACTAGCTTATTTTTTAATATGTTACATGGGGTAACATCTTAAATAAGCTAGCTTATCTTATACTATATATTAAAAGCTGTGTTAGAGACAACGACCACGTTCACCGGCTTCAGTTAGGCCATTTGCAATGCCACGTGGCATGTCTCTTCAATTTTCTTTTAAAAAATTCATTTGAAATTTCTTTTATGGTAAACAGTATAGCGACGTTTTCCATATAAAAAAAGTTCACATTATTTTTTATTATAAAAAATAATGTTTACTATTAATTGATTTCATCTTTACCTTATTATTTTGCACCTTCCTTATTATTTATTTGAAGAATCCATCTATATTTTTTGAGGGTCAATCACACATCTATATTGAAAGTGAAAGTTCTATAAATGGTAGATTTTATTGATAAAATTATTTGTTCACAAAAAAAATAAAATGATAAAATATATTCCGGGCGTAGCCCGGGCAGTAAACTAGTTATTTAAGATAGTGGTGTCACCAAACACACTTATTTGGTCAAAGAGCTTAAAAATCTAGTCAAATAAACTAGTTTGGCCAAATAAGCTAGCTTATTTGACATAACAAACATAGCCTAAGTATGTTAAGTACGGAGTACTTTGTTTATAGTACATTTTTCTCTTTTCTACTTATATACACAGGGCGAGTAGTTAGCGTATGTTGTGGAAAGATGACGATTTGCCTTTGTTGTAACTATGGTGTAAAGATCATAGCGTTTTCGTAAATTTTCTTTTCTAGTATTTATCATGATTTTACAGTATCTTAACTATATTGATAATGATGTAATAATGAAGTATTGTTGCAATTAATCAAGGATTTATAACCAGCCCCCACATGCCATATGAGGAAAGAAAACCAGAACATTTTCTTAATGATTTGTTCGATAATATCATATTAATCATATATGTCCATATCTTCAGAAATTCAAGGGTCAATGCTGACTTATAGGCCGTAATAAGCTAGATCCAGGGGCTAATCTCCGAGACTTCACCTAATCAAATCACTGATTAAAACATAAACTAGCGTATGACATCAAAGCTCCAAGTACATTGCTACGTTATTGTTTTATTTTAATACGGTGTTCATGTACATTAACGTCTTAGTGTCGTACATGTCCAACATCTAAAATGATAAGAGAGCTATCGACCGACTCTTATGTACAACGATGGTTTTTTTAGTACAATTGATGAATAGCTATAGAGAGTAGAGACCAACTCAAATTTGCACAACCGTGAACTAAGAAGAACGAAGTATTATCGATTATTCAAGTTGGACATGTTTATAAGGTATCGGAGATCCATCTTCAAGTCAACTGAATATAATTTGGGTAGTACGGAGTATTAAGATAAGTCTCGACCCCTATCTCTTACACTTATATTAACTTTCATATCAAAGCTATTTCATTCATCTCTATGTTTATTTTTGATGTAAAACGTCGGTGATCATCATCAACTGATCAACCCATAGAAAACATTATATACAAGTTAATAATATGCACTCTCGAATAAACATACGGGTAGGTATACTCCGTAGCTTATTAATTAATAGTGATAAAAAAAAAATAATGTAAACAAATCCGAATATACACGGACTCTTCGTAATTGGCAACATGCATGGTGCTGAGTCAGCAGTATAATACGTACGATTTACTGCGTATAACGTACTAGCTTACGCTTTCGTTTATGTACGTACAATGATTTAAGTAGTATTTCTCATGTCTGGTTTTGGTCAGAGCATTTGATCATGTATGTCTGATGAACGTATAATGATAATACTATAATAATAAATAGAAATGTCCGACCATACATTATATCTGTGGCTGCAAGATTCTTTTGTCGCAAATAATAATCACACGAATATTAAGTCCTTCCATTTGATTTGTTTCGTCAGAGTTAAGTTAATGCGAGATTCTTGTAGATTAGCCATGGCGCATTCATGGTTCCGTTCTGCGAACTTGAGATGAATTAGACAAATTCTGCTGGAATTAGCTTGAATCTGTGTATAAGCAATTAATTATATTGATAATTCCTCCATTTCAATCATTTATGTTAACATTTGGTTTAAATATATGAGAGTATGTAAAAGTGAATATAATAAAAAAAAGCGTAGCATAACTATAGATCGAGACTCCATGTAGTATCTAATTTTTTTTTATGACAACACTTTTGTGGTCTGAGCCGGAATCCAGCTCAATTCGATAAAGCTTGCTAATAGAAGTTTATGCAAAAAATGAAAAAAGCGGTTAAAAACCTATATACGGGAAGTTGATATAGTGACAAGTAATTTAGGTTAGGTGGTATATATGATACCCTTTGGAAATGATGACTTAGGCCTTGTGCGATTGGACTGCATTTTTCTGATTTGATTTGATTTGATTTGATTTGATTTGAACTGATATGATTTGATTTGATTTGAATAAATTTGATTTGATTGGATCTGAACTGAATTAACTACAACTAGACGAATTAATAACTAAAAATAAACTACATTCATTGATTATTATTTGGATAATTCTGATCTGATCTGATTTGATTTGAATAAAGCTGATCTGAATTGATTTGATTTGAATAAGTATGATCTGATTTGAAAATACTGTTGAATAAGTTGAATCGCACAGGGATTTAGTAGTTGATATAAAGGCTTATCGGAAATGCATCAAAGCACAAAGGCAAGAGCTAATTTTTCTTTTTCTTTTGCTTGGTGGCGTTGGACCTAAAACTCACACGAACCCGATCGATACCACAATAGCGGCTTGAGAGCCACCCATCTCTCGACTCCTTCACGGACAAAGTCCCATCATGGCCTTGTTCTCATCCCGACACCCCCATTTGGTAAAAAAAGTTACGATAAAATTTGCTAGACTGCCTAGACCTATAAAATTGGAGTAATATTCAACAAAACAAATAAATAACACGACACAAATCCTAATCAATAGTGGTAATGCCGATTGAAGAAGTCGCTGGTGATGTTGGTAAATCCGTAAATGATGCCATGTGGAGGCCAACGATACCAATAGGCAAGGCAGGGCGAGGCGAGGGGATACAAAAAAAGAGGCCACATATTGTTCTAGTCTAAATGTAGATAGACTGTATTACCACAATTGACGTATCAATAATTCCAAAAAGTTAAGCCAAACGAGTTTAATACTCCGTATACAAACAACTTTTGTTAACAAATCCCGCCTTAATCGATCGATAGTTCGATTGTAAGCTCACTAATTCACAATACCGATTTTGACATATCGATAACCCATTACGACACAAACTTCATCAGCAAGATTCTGACATAGGAACAAATAACGGACGCAAAGAAGAAAGCCCAGCCCAGCACATAAACTCCATTGCACAGTGCACACACACACACTTAAATTTTATCCCATCATATCATCTTCATTTTCTCTCTTCTCAAACACTCTACTAATGGCGATTTCTGCATACGCTCCACTCAAACCCTCTTCTGGTTTTTTCGGGGATGTTCTGCGAACTCCAATACCATCATTCTCTCCTCTTTCTGGTTCGTTTTCTCTCTCTAATTTCATGTTCTTTTTTCTTAATTTCGAAGTCCCTTGAATTTGTAGAGAAATTGAAGTTCTGGGTCATTTTTTTTTAATTGTAAAGTTTACGTTTTGTTGGAATTTTAGGTGAGTCCAGAAAAGGGATGGTAGTTTTTGCAAGGAGACTCAAAGGGTTAGAAGAGGCATTTAAAATTAAGAGGTAATAAAATTATCAACACCATTTCTTGCTTCTTTTACTAAGGTGTTGTTTGGATACCCTCAAAATCTATGGGTATTTTATTTTCCTAGGAATTCAATTATCATGAGTTGTTTGGTTACCCTAAAGTGTAGGAATTTAATTACCTAGGGGGGGCTAGGTAAGTAGAAATTCCCATGGGAATTGAATTCCCGTGTTCATCCAAACAAATTTCCCCAATTCCTATACTCTCTAAATTCCTAGGATTTGCAAGTTCATGGGAATTCCGACTTCCCGAGTATATCCAAACGACACCTAAGTTTTTGTATTTGTGTTTGTACTATACAAATTATTAGGTTTGGATTAAAGGGTGCACAGTAGCTAGTGGTAGAAATTGTACTAGGATACCCTAATTCGATACTTTACTCGCTGATCTAGCTGACATCTACACGGTGTATTGTCTGTGGTTGCGTGTGTAGAGTGTACTTTTTTAGTAGTCTCGCTACGAATATAAAGTATCAATTGAGGTTTGTGCCTAGATTCCGCATGTGTTTCATAGATACAGTTCTAACAGTGGGCAGTCCTGATTAGGGTAGTAGTGAAAGGGGGGAGGGGGGGGGGGGATAAGGATTGCACAACGGTGGTTGTTCAAAAGTGCATCTTTATCTTCTCATAGAGTGACCAATTAGTCTTTAGCACGAACAAGCTATTTGCGACAAAATTTTCCACTGCTTAGTAATATAAAGGTTACCACCTATGACGAGGTAAGAGGGGAGGGCCGGAGGGGGGGGGGGGTGGTAAATGTCTTTACCTTTGTGCTACTTCAGTGACCCAAAATGTTGCGGTAAGAATTGCATTGACCAATTACTTTTATACGGAAGATATGGAAATGGAAATACTTTAACGAGTCATTTTGCTTTATATTCCAAATCCTAAACAGTCTATGGTTCTATTACAAATAGAAACACTGGACTTCATGTCATCATCAATCCTCCTGCATTCTCTTATGCAGGTGGAAGCCCTTCCATTCCCACAGGAAATAAGTTAGTATGAGGAATCTTTAGGCAGTGAGAAGGGAAACGGGAACCATAATTTTAAACGGGTAAATATTAATTTGTATTTTACATTGTACCATAATGTAGAAGAGTACCTACAACTCGCTTCTCAGAAAAGGTTAATTTTGATTGTGGAATA
Organism: Spergularia bocconei; assembly: GCA_963457585.1. NCBI lineage: Eukaryota > Viridiplantae > Streptophyta > Magnoliopsida > Caryophyllales > Caryophyllaceae > Spergularia > Spergularia bocconei. The sequence goes on along the minus strand of OY734943.1, from coordinate 21,519,982 downwards.
GAGAGGCCCTCTCAATCCTAAGAAATGCATTGCTTTCTCATTTTTTTTTTCTTTTGGTTGGGTTTTGGACAACTTTTTTTTTCATACTGACTAGCTATTACTTTGTGTAGGGAAAGGGAGCTCCAAGCTACAAAACCCAAAAGAGGGCCTCCATTAAAACGGGGAAGGGTATCACCCACTCTCCCTGTCCCGGATCATATACTAAAACCTCCCTACGTAGGTTCCTTAAAATTGCCAGAACTCTCAAGTCAATATCAGATGCATGATTCTGAAGGCCTTGCACGTATGAGGGAGGCATGTGAACTTGCTGCTCGCGTTTTAGAGTACGCAGGGACTTTGGTTAGGGTGAGAATCTGATTTGTATGAAACTTGGGTACTTAAACTAGAAAGTCTTCTCTATAAGTCATTGTTACTGATCATGGTCGAACTAATCTTTCTTCCCTATATTACTATATTCTCAAATGGATCACTTGTTCTCTGTGTTGGGCTGACTGACTGCGTTTCTCTATTTCTCTCTGTCTCTCATAGTTTTCAGTTATCCTTATTATTTAGAAAGTTTCATCGTAGAATTTATGCTACATTACTTGCAAAATGGTTCTCATATAGCTTACATTCTCAATTTGAATTTTACCAGCCATCTGTAACAACAGATGAGATTGACAAAGCAGTGCACCAGATGATTGTTGATAATGGGGCATATCCTTCACCCTTAGGGTATGGCGGATTTCCGAAGAGTGTATGTACATCAGTTAATGAGTGCTTGTGTCACGGAATACCCGATTCTCGTCAACTACAGGTTCATTGATTGTGGTAAAACCCTTTTTCAATTCTGCAATCACTCTGTCTCTAGGCAGCTCCTGATGATCTTTGGTTCCTATTGCAGGATGGGGACATAATTAATATTGACGTCACAGTATACTTAAATGTAACTACTTTATCCTTTCTCACTTGCAAGTTGCAACTCAATTGTTTGGAATTGACTCTAAGATCATTTCTCCTGTTTCTTACTAATCAGATCACTGCTTCAATTCTTCATATCCAATATTAGTAATTGAATGACTAGATAACCATATGACCCACATCGATTGCCTGGAATTTTGGTTTTTTCTTAATTGCCTTTTGACACCTTCATAGATCTTACTGCTCGTAGTTTACTGGTTGCTGTTCTTGCTTACCTATTGTCCATTATATGGGACTAAGATGGATATGGGTGGGGTTCTCGCCAACTATCCTCTGTTTTTGGGCGAACTGGAGTCTAGATATGAAACCTAGCTCTAGGACTATGACTGATTGAATGTGTCTTTGATATCAGGCTTAAAGAACATTTCTGGTTGTGCTTTGGTTTGAGGACATACATACTGTGATATGTGACCAAGTATATACAGACAATACAGTTAGAGGACAATATGTGATCCCCCCCCCCCAATCCTTCCCAAGAGAAGATCTTTGTGGGCGTATCGTGAGTATTAACCATCATCATTCACATCGTGTTTGATGCGTGTAGATACCGACTTGGTGGTAATGTCACTGTATTTAGATTTAGGCATTTAGCTATCCTTTAAAATTTGAATTTCCTTCAAAGTGTCTTTAAAATAGGATTATCACTGACTACTTAATCGAATGTACTTGATTCCTTTATCTGGTATTAGGGTTATCACGGGGATACATCAAAGACATATTTTTGCGGCAATGTCAGTGATTCAGTGAAAAGGCTCGTGAAGGTATATTTCTCTTCATAGTTGTTGTTAAAAGTCAAAACAATGTTGTATGTTGCTATTGGCTTCTTAATTTTATCATATTGGGATGTTATGGATATGTGAGTTGGTTGTTGGCCACTGTAATAAAGATAAAAAAATGTAAGCCAAAAAAACAAAAAAAAGCACGGAGTTGGTTGTTGGCCATTTTAATTTGGAATAGCTTGGATGGGTTTATTTTAAGTAGCATCTCAGTGTAGCTTCTTCAATTAATAGATCTTTGTGCACCTTGATCAGGTGACAGAACAGTGTTTAGAGAAAGGAATAGCTTTATGCAAAGATGGGGCCAACTTCAAAAAAATTGGGAGAATAATAAGGTACCATATAACTTCTTCAGTATTTACTGTATATGCAGAGTACTTGTGGACATGCACTTGAAAGGCAACGATATGATGAAACATCTATTGAATGTATATTTTTTGTTTAACACATGAAGATTAACTACCACTATCTATTCTGCTTCTAGTTGATTCTATCTTTCTTCAGCTTAAAAGGCAAAGTTCAGTTCCCTCCCAACAATTTAGCCGTTCCTTTGGCTGATTTGTCAAACAATTTAGCCGTTTTTTGGCTGATTATGGCATCCTCCGACACACATCACTCTTTGAGTCAAGTGTGTGTTTTTGGCCGAATTGGAGAACCTACCCCATGTTTTGGCTCAAAGGTTTTTTTTTTTTTTTTTTTTTTTTTTTTTTTTTTTTTTTTTTTTTTTTGCCAATTTTGGACATTTTGGCCACTTTTCTTTTTAGGCCATGCCTGGATTGGGGGGAATGGGCCTGAATAATTAGGGGAGGAATGAGTTCAGGCCTTTTTGCAAGTTTGGATTGAAAGAAAAAAATTTGGGCCCGAACTCATTACCCCCTTTTTGCAAGTTTGGATTGAAAGAAAAAAATTTGGGCCCGAACTCATTACCCCCAAATTGGGGTAATGCATTACCCGATCATACACCCCAGGAATGATTACAGGGGTACTCATTCTTGGCCCAAAACAAATTCTCTATCTTCTTTTTGGCGTTCCTTCTGCGTTCTTCTTCCCCTTTTGCTGTTCTTCCCCTTTCTCTTTTCTTCTCCCAGGTAATCCTTCTCTCTCCTATCTTTTTTTCTCCCAGGTAATCCTTCTCCCTGTACCAATTTTTTTCTGTATAATTTGGTGAATTTTTTTCTGTATAATTTGGTCAAAACTTTTCTCTTTAATTTGGTCAAATTTCTGTAAAATTTGATTAAAGTTTTGATTTTGTTTGATGGGTTTCGATTGATGTGTTGATTGTAAGATGAATTGATTAAAAACTTGGATTTTGTTCATCAAAATTGCTGATTTCGAAGACATTAGGCTTTTTGAATTGATTTTATATGTGTTTTGATGGGTTTCGATTGATTTTGTTCAATTTTTTTTGGTTTTGTAAGGTGTGTATTACCCCCTAACCAAACCTAGGTAAAGATTACTCCACTAATTATTCCCCTACTATACCAAACTTGAAAATCTGGGAATTATTACCCCCCTAATCAATCCCCCCCTACTCATTCACCCATGAATTTATCCCCCTTTAATCATTACTTGGATACCAGGCAAGCCCTTAATAGTAGCCAAATGTTCTCAAAACTTTTACCATCAAAACCTGGGAGTGTCTTTGATGGATATGAGGGATTGATATGAGGGATTGGTTCCCACATTTAGGAGTTTCTTGTGGCACACATGAGGCACGTGTCTGTTGAATTTAGGGAATCGAACATTGGTTGTCCCTCTAATATTTTCCCTTGAAGAGCCATTTTGGGCCAACAACTGTCAATTAGCCATCCATTTTGGCCAATTCCGGCCATTTTTCAGAAAGTAGCTAAATGTTCTCAACACTGCACCATCAAACACCATGAGAGTGCACTTGATAGATTTGAGGGGTCAGGTCCTACACTAGGGTTACAAGTTAAGGCTGGTTGCATGTCATTTCGCTAATATTGGGACCTGAAATAGGTAGCTCTAATGGCTCTCATTTTATAGAAAGTAGCTAATTTGGCTAATTTTGCGTGTCATTTGGCTAATTTTGGGACCTTAAAGGTTTTGTCCCTCTAATATTGTTTTTAAATGATTCGTTTATCATATCAAACTAAAGTACTCCAAAGATGTCTATGGTAAAGTTATTAGAACATTTAGCTACTCTTTAAAAAACTTGTCAAAATTCGCTAAAACCGAAGTGTATATAGTCCACCGTTTTTGGCTGAAAATGGCTCCAGAATGAAAATAGCCCAAAATTTTGTGGGAGAACCTAAAGGTTTTGTAATAGGTGTTTGCAAAACATTCGAGCCAAAAACCTATGGTAGGTCTCCAAAATTGATAAAAACGCACTTTAACCTCAAGAGTTCACGTGTGCCGAAAGGCCTTAAAGAACTTCAATAAGAGATGAATTGGTTTCTTAAATCCAACAAAAGTATATCAAGGATGTCAGGGTAAAGTTTTAAGAATATTTAGCTACACCAATATAAAGTGGTCAAAATTGGTTAAAAACGTAGTATATAGTCCACCATTTTTGGCCGAAAATGGCTCCGCATTAAAAGCAGCGTAAATTTTTATGGAAGAATCTAGAGGTCATAAAATAGGTCTTTGCAAAGTATTAGAGCCAAAAACCTATGATAGGTCTCCAAAATTGATAAAAACGCACCTTAACCTTTTAAGTTCACTTGTGGCGACAGGCGTTAACGAACTTCAATAACAGATGAATCGTACCTCATATCTAACAAAAGTACACCAAAGATGTCTATGTTAAAGTTATTACTTATTAGAACATTTAGCTACTCTTAAAAAACTTGTCAAAATTCGCTAAAAACAAAGTGTATAGTCCACCGTTTTTTGCCGAAAATGGTTCCACAATGAAAATAGCCCAAATTTTTGTGGGAGAATCTAGAGGTTTTGTAATACAGGTTTCCAAAACATTAGAGCCAAAAACCTGTGGTAGGTCTCCAAAATTGATTAAAACGCACTATAACCTCAAGAGTTCACGTGTGCCGAAAGGCCTTAAAAGAACTTCGATAAGAGATGAATTGGTTTCTTAAATCCAACAAAAGTACATCAAGGATGTCAGGGTAAAGTTGTAAGAATATTTAGCTACACTAATATAAAGTGGTCAAAATTGGTTAAAAACGTAGTATATAGTCCACCGTTTTTGGCCTAAAATGGCTCCGAAATAAAAGCAGCCTAAATTTTTATGGAAGAAACTAGAGGTCATATAACAGGTCTTTGCAAAGTATTAGAGCCAAAAACCTATGATAGGTCTCCAAAATTGATAAAAACGCACCTTAACCTTATAAGTTCACTTGTGGCGACATGCGTTAACGAACTTCAATAACAGATGAATCGTTCCTCATATCTAACAAAAGTACACCAAAGATGTCTATGTTAAAGTTATTACTTATTAGAACATTTAGCTACTCTTAAAAAACTTGTCAAAATTCGCTAAAAACGAAGTGTATATAGTCCACCGTTTTTGGCCGAAAATGGTTCCACAATGAAAATAGCCCGAATTTTTGTGGGAGAACCTAGAGGTTTTGTAATAGGTGTTTGCAAAACATTAGAGCCAAAAACCTATGGTAGGTCTCCAAAATTAATAAAAACGCATTTTAACCTCAAGAGTTCACGTGTGCCGAAAGGCGTTAAAGAACTTCGATAAGAGATGAATTGGTTTCTTTAATCCAACAAAAGTACATCAAGGATGTCAGGGTAAAGTTTTAAGAATATTTAGCTGCACTAATATAAAGTGGTCAAAATTGGTTAAAAATGTAGTATATAGTCCCACCGTTTTTGGCCGAAAATGGCTCCGAAATAAAAGCAGCCTAAATTTTTATGGAAGAAACTAGAGGTCATATAATAGGTCTTTGCAAAGTATTAGAGCCAAAAACCTATGATAGGTCTCCAAAATTGATAAAAACGCACCTTAATCTTATACGTTCACTTGTGGCGACATGCGTTAACGAACTTCAATAACAGATGAATCGTTCCTCATATCTAACAAAATTACACCAAAGATGTCTATGTTCGGATAATGCACGCGGTACCCCTGTACTTTGGGGGTTTGCACACGGTACCCCTGTACTTCAACTTAGTGCACACGGTACCTCCGTACTTTTAGGAACTGCACAGTTTGCCCCTTTTTTTAACTCCTGTTAGTTTATACTTAATAATGTTGACAAGACTACAATTAACTTAAGTTAATTACCAAATAATTTCAAATAAAATGATGATAATAATTAAAAAAAAAAAAAAACCCCACCCCTTCATTTTTCTCTCTCCTCTCCCCTTTCCCCTTCCCCTTCCTTGCCCACCACCACCACCACGTACAAACTTACAAAGTAGGTTAATGTGTATTAAGGGGGATAAGTTAATGTTTAATGTGTAGTTAATATGTTAATGATGTAGAATTGTTGCTTAATTAAAGCACTAAAAAGATTCTCTAATGATGTTATGACGGAAGAAGCAAAAAACGTTATGGTGTACAGTTTTCAAAAGTACAGGGGTACCGTGTGCACTAAGTTGAAGTACAAGGGTAACGCGTGCAAAACCTTAAAGTACAGGGGTACCACGTGCATTTTCCGTAAAGTTATTAGAACATTTAGCTACTCTTAAAAAAACTTGTCAAAATTTGCTAAAAACGAAGTGTAGTCCACCATTTTTGGCCGAAAATGGTTCCACAATGAAAATAACCCAAATTTTTGTGGGAGAACCTAGAGTTTTTGTAATAGGTGTTTGCAAAACATTAGAGCCAAAAACCTATGGTAGGTCTCCAAAATTGATAAAAACGCACTTTAACCTCAAGAGTTCACGTGTGCCGAAAGGCGTTTAAGAACTTCGAAAAGAGATGAATTGGTTTCTTAAATCCATCAAAAGTACATCAAGGATGTCAGGGTAAAGTTTTAAGAATATTTAGCTACTTTAAAAAAAAGTGGTCAAAATTGGTTTAAAACGTAGTATATAAGTCCACCGTTTTGGCCGAAAATGGTTCCGGAATAAAAACAGCATAAATTTTTATGGAAAAATCTAGAAGACATATAATAGGTGCCTACAATATATTATAGCCAAAAACCTATGTCAAGTCTCCCAAATTGATGAAAACGCACTTTGGCCTCAATAGTTCACATGCGAAAAGGTGTTAAAGAACTTCGACAATAGATGAATCGTTTCTCATATCCTACAATACCACACTAAGGATTTCCATGGCAAGGGTATTAGAAGATTTGGCTACCCTAAAAACTGGTCAAAATTGGCTAAAAATGAAGTATATAACAATGCACCGTTTTTGGCCGAAAATGGGTACGTTATAAAAACAGCTCAAATTTTTTATGGAAGAAGTTAAAGGCTATATAAAAGGTGTTTGGAATATATTAGACCCCAAAACCTATGGCTGGTCTCCCAAATTGATAAAAACACACTTTGACCTCAAGAAATCCGGTGGGCCGAAATGCGTTAAAGCACTTCAAGGATAGATGAATTGCTTCACTTATTCAACAAAAGTACTTCAAGGATGTCCATGGAAAACTTATAAGAACATTTAGGTTCTCTGAAAAAAACTGGTCAAAATTGGCTAAAAACGAAGTATATAGTCCGCTCTTTTTGGCCGAAAATTGCTCCACAACAAACCAGCCCAAAGTTTTATGGAAAAAACTAGAGGTTATCTAATAGGTCTTTGCAAAGTATTAGAACCAAAAACCTATGATAGGTCTCCAAAATTGATAAAAACGCACCTTAAGCTTATAAGTTCAATAACAGATGAATCGTTTCTCATATCTAACTTAAGTACACCAAAGATGTCTATGGTAAAGTTATTATTAGCTACTCTTAAAAAAAACATGTCAAAATTCGCTAAAAACGAAGTGTATAGTCCACCGTTTTTGGCCGAAAATGGCTCGAGAATGAAAATAGCCCACAAAACATTAGAGCCCAAAAACTATGGTAGGTCTCCAAAATTGATAAAAACGCACTTTATCCTCAAGAGTTCACGTGTGCCGAAAGGCGTTAAAGAATATCGATGAGAGATAAATTGGTTTCCTTAATCCAACCAAAGTACATCAAGGATGTTAGGGGAAAGTTTTAAGAATATTTAGCTACTGTACAAAAAAGTGGTCAAAATTGGTTAAAACGTCGTATATAGTCAACCGTTTTTGGCCGAAAATGGTTCCGTAATAAAAACAGCCTAAATTTTTATGGAAGAATGTAGAGGTCATATAACAGGTGCCTACAATATATTACACCCAAAATCTAAGACAAGTCTCCCAAATTAATAAAAATGCACTTTTTCCTCAATAGTTCACGTGCCAATAGGTGTTAAAGAACTTCGACAATAGATGAATTGTTTCTCATATCCTACAATACCACACTAAGGATTTATATGGCAAGAGTATTAAAACATTTGGCTACCCTAAAAACTGGTCAAAATTGGCTAAATATGAAGTATATAGACACAATGCACCGTTTTTGGCCAAAAATGGGTACGTTATATAAACAGCTCAAAATTTTTATGGAACAAGTTAAAGGCTATATAAAAGGTGTTTGCAATATATTAGACCCCGAAACCTATGGCTGGTCTCCCAAATTGATAAAAACACACTTTGACCTCAAGAAATCCGGTGGGCCGAAATGCGTTAAAGCACTTCAAGGATAGATGAATCGCTTCACTTATTCAACAAAAGTACTTCAAGGATGTCCATGGAAAACTTATAAGAACATTTAGGTTCTCTAAAAAAAACTGGTCAAAATTGGCTAAAAACGAAGTATATAGTCCGCTTTTTTTGGCCGAAAATGGCTCCACAACAAAAACAGCCCAAAATTTTATGGAAAAAACTAGACGTTATCTAATAGGTCTTTGCAAAGTATTAGAACCAAAAACCTATGATATGTCTCCCAAATTGATAAAAACGCACCTTAAGCTTATAAGTTCACTTGTGGCGAGAGGCGTTAACGAACTTCAATAACAGATGAATCGTTTCTCATATCTAACTTAAGTACACCAAAGATGTCTATGGTAAAGTTATTAGAACATTTAGCTACTCTTTAAAAAACATGTCAAAATTCGCTAAAAACGAAGTGTATAGTCCACCGTTTTTGTCGAAAATGGCTCCAGAATGGAAATAGCCCAAATTTTTGTGGAAGAACCTAGAGGTTTTTTTAATAGGTGTTTGCAAACATTAGAGCTAAAAACCTATGGTAGGTCTCCAAAATTGATAAAAACGCACTTTAATATCAAGAGTTCAAGTGTGCCGAAAGGTGTTAAAGAACTTCGATGAGAGATTAATTGGTTTCTTAAATCCAACAAAAGTACATCAAGAATGTGAGGGTAAAGTTTTAAGAATATTTAGCTTCTCTAAAAAAAAGTGGTCAAATTTGGTTAAAAACGTAGTATATATATAGTCCACCATTTTTGGCCAAAAATGGCTCCGGAATAAAAACAACCCAAATTTTTATGGAAGAATCTAGGGGTCATATAGTAGGTGCCTGCAATATATTACACACAAAAACTATGTTAAAGAACTTCAATAATTGATGAAACATTTCTCATATCCCAAAAAGTGCTACAAGGATGTCCATGGGGAAGTTTGTCATGCCTGAGGAAGTGTACTTAAATGAAGTTTGATGTGACTTGATATATTACCAGTGATTTAATACCACTATCTTATCCTGCGAAGTGTTGAACTTATCGTTTTTAAAGTAGTATACTGAAAATGGTCTTTGCAGTATGGAGCACCTGAGCTCATTGCCAGTTTGCTAATGTCTCAGATGGTGATATTGTAATGGGGCACTCACAAACACCTGAAAGTAGAAGAGTGATCTACTTGATAGATCTTTTAGTAGATGGACTGTATGGCTAGGGACAAGTTAAATGTTGAGTAGAGACGAGATAATTTTCCTTTCTGCTCAATGCTTTTTGATGATGTGTACCTGTCATGGCTGTCAGCCCTGGCCATGTTTGAGGTGTATCTCCGAGTGTTCTTGCTAGATTAATATTTCTGCAAGGGTGTTCAGTCTAGTATTTGCCTAAAGAGTTTAAATAAAACTTGGAAGTTCATGAAGTTGTACATAATTTTATCATGTTAAGTGAAATTCAATCCCAAATGTTTCAGATCACTTTACTTGTCAGTTATTGAACCAGCTCGTGTAGTTATTATATACTGGCTTAAAATTTGTTATGCTGTTCAGTGGTTCCTGACTTCCCGTCCACAAGAAACAAAAACAAGGAGAGAGGAAAAGAACACATGAAATTCTTGTGTACTGTTAACAGATTCACACTGAAAATTGTTTGTCACGCAGCTACTTCTGGTCACTTCTGTTTGTTCTGAACTTCGTCCAAAATATTCCTTTCAGTGAGCACGCAGAAAAGAACAACTACAATGTGGTGGAACGTTTCGTTGGCCATGGTGTTGGGACTGTGTTTCATTCTGAGCCGTTTATATACCATCACAGTAAGTATTGTTCATACCACTATCAATTACTACTTGCTTCTGCAATTAGAGAGAAAGCATCATCAAATGGTTGCTAGAATTGACAAATAAAGTACCAGAGTCATCAAGTCTACATTAAAAGGGCAGCCAAGTGCACATTGGCATCCCTGCGGGTCCAGGTTCCGGCCTTCTGGGGAAGGGTCCCATCACAAGGGTGTATAAACCATAACAAAAACCACTAAAAAATGTATGAACTAAGAGCTAATTTTGTTTTTTTTTTTAAATAAGGTGCCCGAATTTGTTGATGCATAATTCAATGAGTGCAATCCTTTGGGTCAAGATTTGAAAGGAGAAAGGATACTGAGTGATAAAGGCATATGAGGCCTGTGATACATTTCAACCATCCAAAGAAACATTAGGCCGCTTTTTCTCCCTCTACAAGAATCTGACTTATTTCTTCCTTTTATTCTTTATTCCCTTGGTTTTTATGTTCTGCACAATATACAGAGCCCCAGGATAGGAAGTACTGTTTATAAAAGATCAAAAGATGGGGATTGATGTTAGTGATGGTGTTACAAAATCTTAGTTTTGCGGATTCAGTACTCTGCCAAGCTTTTAGTTATTGCTGCAATCTTCTTAGTATATCCTTAGTATAGCCATCACGGAAGATAAACTTAAGGAATATATGGACAGCCAGTCAAATGATGAGATGATCGTTTCGCCGCATGTAACCTTTCCTTTTTCTGGTTGAACTCATGTTTACTCACACAAGTTCAGATTTATATACTTCTGTCTCCTGATATTGCTTCTGATACATTGACAGAAAATGAGTATCCAGGTCAAATGCTTGAAGGCATGACATTTACAATAGGTGAGCATCAAATTCTGCTTCAAGTGTTTATTCTCAGAAGCCTGCTGTCTGCAATTAGACATGTAAACATATCCTAACGTCAATGCATTGAATTCCCCATATCAGATTGCCTGTTATAGCTCAAGTTCGAGAATGCATAAACCTATGTTAGTAGCCTAGTAGGTGGACCGTTTTCGTGACACATGACAAAAAGTGGGATTATTTTTTGTTAAAGTTTCTATTACAATATTATGTGACGTCATAAGATTAAAAATGTGGGTTTCTAGAATTTTATAAATACAAATTCTTATAACCTTGCTTCTAAAACCGTACAACAACAACCAAGCGTTATTCCCAAAATTATTTTCTAAGACCTTACAATGAATCGTAATACCTCACAAGCCAATGACTAAGAACTATTTGTTGCAAGAGTTGTAACCATCCTCACTTGCATGTTGAAGTTTCTTTTTCATGAGTAACTATTGACTCGGTTAAGTCTTGTCAAATTAAATCCTAAATAGTTCAGCTATTCATGTTTTAAAGTCAATCAACCAGCCTTGATTTGTGTTTTCCTTGGAGGTTTCTTATCCTGCGTTCTCTATGCGCTATGTAGCTTCTGATATGTAAAGCATAGTTGTGCTATCTTCTTATTAGGATCAATAATGTTGCTTATACTAGGAAGACAACCTACCATATTACATACTACGGATGCTAACTAAAAGTTTAATTCTAAATGCAGAACCAATTCTTACAATGGGGAGCATTGAGTGTATAACATGGGGTGATAACTGGACTACAGTCAGCGCTGATGGTAGTCCTGCTGCACAGTTTGAACATTCTATTTTGATTACAAAGACGGGTGCTGAAATTTTAACAAAGTGTTAACACACAATTCACTGACCCTTTGCACTGCTTGCTTCTGTACATATAGGTATGTTATCTATGTCCGAACTCTATAAATGCTTAATCAGCATGCCTGTTTGTACTTGGTGCTTGTGCCATATGAATCTAGGGCATTCTGTTTTCTGTTCCATGTAAAATCTTAGTTGAAAGTTCAGTTACATTCTATCAAGAACCCTATAAGTGAAATTTACATTTTCGAGTTTATCGGTTTGAAAGTTGAAACCCTTCATGAACCTGTAATTTTTTTTTTTTTTTTTTTTTTTTTTTTTTGGTAATAATTTTAATCGTTTTATTCATCCATTGAGGGAAATAAAAAGACAAAATTACAAAAAAAGAAGTTGCCTCTAATAGAATAAAACAACACCCTAATCTCCATTGAGATTTTCTACAATCTCATCATGAAGATGATTTTTTGACATAGCTAATAATCGAACACTAACTACCATCTTGATCTTACTTACAAGCTGGGCCTCGGATTGTTCCTTTTCACCAAAAATTCTTGCATGAACCTGTATTTTTCCTGCAATTTCACGGTCCATTCTTTTGAACATGAATAAGCTTATCAATACACCTGGATTTCAATCATTTTCCACAAAACATGTTTTTAATATGTTTTCAACAGTATTCTAATTGATACATTCAATCAGCATGAATTAGTACTTTATTGATTGAACTGTATCTGGTGCACAGCTGGCTTAGATATGGTCAGTATCTGCGGATCTTGTTCTTAAAGCTGTTCACTTAATCATGCAAACTGCAATGAATTAAACAACAATTGTTCTTTTTATAAAGGATTAATGTAATACTCCGTATTAACGTGGCAAGGTTGATGCTCTTTCTTTAACTACTTTTAACTACTTTGATATGGCTAATAATGAAATATCTCATGGGTTATGAGCGACCAATAAAGAAAGTGGGCGACTAGCCGACTACTATCACTTCTCCAATATCTTAATTTGACTAACCGTCAATGTCTCTCGTTGTGAGAGCACAGTTTCCAATGCTTGCCTAGTTGTCTTACAAAAATAGCGTAAGAAGGTGTTAAAGGAGCGTTTAACTTCGAGCCCTCTTTAGATCAATACCTTGCTGAACTACAAAGACGATTCCTTTGGGCACCACCCCAATTTCATGTCTTGTTCTGGAGCTTTGAATTGTTATACTCGTGCTACTAGTCGTCGTAATCGAGTTTAGGATTATTGCATCATAAAATGTTGAAAATACAAGCATTGCAATCAATTGGATGTAGAAATGTTCCACAGGTTATGAAAATAACATGATATTAGAACCAGATCCTTAAATTACAAACCGACAAATTGGATAAAACATCAGCAATCAACCCTACTCTTGTAGATGAATCAAATGGCCAGCTAGATAGCCCATCATGTCACCCTCCTTATTAAGCTAAAGGCTCCTCAATCTTCATACATTCGTACTCGAGATGATCTTGCTATCATTTCCGCAATAGAAAAATGCTTAAATCACACGCTACTACAATCATAGTCTACGATTTACATACATAAGAAAATGCAGCTAAATGCACTTCTTTGTTATGCAAGGCTCTTGTGGAAAGTCGACTTCAATTGTCGTATGCCCCCTAATTCGTGTAATTAGAGATCACGGCATGAGGCTCGCAAGCCTTAGCAGCCTCGGAGGGCACAACAGCAGGGGTAGGAGGGACAGGTGTGACCACCAACTCAGAAGGCAAATCCTTGATCCCCTGCAAATAAAATGTGTAGAAGAGCTTAAACGGGAAGATCAGTTGCTGCAGCTTGACTGTACCATAAGCTCCTTCGAATGCTCCTGTACCACCAGTTACAGTCAAGTATGTGTCCTCGTATGTCAAGTACGGCCCTTGGACCGACAGGTGACCATAGTCCCCAAAGTAGAAGCTGTAGACTGCCTCATATCGGTCTCCTTTCTTCTCCGGTACATTCTGGATCAGGATGCATAATCCAGCAGTTACGCCTAGCCGTTTCTGCAGGTCACCAGAGTAAATCTTGTTCGTAAAGGGGACGAGATCACCCAGGGAATTGACCTCTTTCTGAGCCAGTCTTAGGTACGCTGGGCTGCCTCGGTCTCTCTCGTTGATCTCGTACACGTACAACTCTTGCACCTTAGCTGGAGATTCCCAAATCATATAGAGTACATTAAAACAATGACCAACCCTACTCAAACACTGTGATCATCATGCTTTTTGTAAAAAGAAGTCATCTTTTTTTTTTAGGGGAAAAAGCTTGTCTATGTTCTTTATTGAGTTTATTCCATTACTTTCCAATTTATCATGATCATATGAAATGATGATGTTATCTCAACATTAACATTTGCTATTGATTCTAAGCATCATCAAGAGTGGCTAGTTGTCTAGTAAACATACCAAGATTGCCAACTAGTCATAAGGTTACACATTTCACCCAATGTAACGTCAATTTTGATATACTCCCAGTACGAATTAAGAAATTGAATAAACATCTAGTGAGTACAACCTAAGGGGAAGTGATTTATAAATTTCCCGGGATCGATTTTTACAATCCTCCATGTGAATCACAGTTTCCAACGATGATTGTAAAAATCACAACTCAAGCTAAGAGCGAATGAAAAAGTTTTTCCCAAGTAGACTAAGAATTGTAAACAAAGACTCCATGTATTACAGTCAGACAAGATAAATAGCTCTGACCACTAAATTATTCTGTCTAATGGAATATTGGTTGCAATTTGCAAACATTTTGTAATCAGCATAAATCTCGATCAGAACGATCTGTTGTGAATTTGTGATATCACTGGTCCCTAGGCTAATTTTATAATAGGACTGATAGGCAACTCCGACTAAACTAAGGCCAAGCAAAAGAAATTGTTGATTCACAAACAATGATAACATGCGCAATGTCAAAATGATTTGGAATCGACTGACATTTGTATAAAACCATCGCATGGTGGCAGTTTTACTAACCATAGGGATCAGTTCACAATGGTTAAAAAATTAAGGATCTGGCCTCTCAGATCAGCCAGCACTATCTAAAAACATGATACAAACAATTATTGAGTTGACGCGTGACTTAATCAAGTTAACTAGAAGTGTTACAACTTACAAGTTTTAGAACTTAAAAATGCGACAAAGCATCAGTATTTTATGTGCTCCTAAGCGACTCGAATCTCGTACTAACCCGAATGATATAAACAAAAAACAAAACGATGTAGAAACTTACTTGGACGAGAATCATCAGAAGGCTGAGCCTGTGGGGGAGACTGAGGTTGAGATTTGGGCTTGTTGAAGAAGAAAGCAGAGGTTGAGAACTGCTTTTTGGTAGTAAGATTAGAGGTTTTAAGTGTTTGAGATGAAAATGAAGGGTTTGATATTTTTGAAGATAAATTGTTTTGGTTAAGTGATATAAAAGAAGTGGGTAATTTATAAGATTGTTGTTTGAAAGAAGAGAAAGCTCTCATAGAAGCCATAGATGATGAAGCAGCCATTTTTTATTTTTATTTTTTGGTATGATCACAAAGAGAAAAAGAGATGAAATGAAAGACGGTTGAATAATATGAACCAAGAGTGGAATATTGGTTGAGCAAAAGGAGAGGCTTTATAGAGAATTATGAGAGAGATGTTCTTCAAGCACAACATCACTAGTCATTTACAAGAAGATGACAAGATGGACCATTTTTGTCTCAACGTGATTATGGAGTCAAGTTTTTCATTAGTTTTCTTTCTCATTTTGCATAGACCTTAAAATAAAGAAAATAAAGAAAAAAATATTTTCATTTTAGGTTCACAATGTTTGAATATTCTCATATCAGGTTGTGAATTTTGAATGGTCTTAAATAATGTTAAGGTATTAAACCAATTAATGGATCTCAACTATTAGCTTAAACTTTTGGTTGGAATGGTACCGTGACATGAAAATATGTGCAAAAATGTTTATACTGAGTATAAATTTTCCATTAATTCTTTGAGCAATTTTAAGTATGGTTATAGTTGTCTATAGGCGAGAGTTTTTTAAGCACTTATTTAAGGTTATTATGGTTTTCTCTTTGATTTGATAAAACAGATGAGAAAGGCTAAATATTCTTTGAAATTAGGGCTTGTTAGGGCAATTAAAACCGACCTATGTGGAAAAACTTTGATTAGCTAGAAACTGGACATTAATCAAGCTGGAGACTTCAAGGGAGTCGATTACTACAAACTATGTTATGTATTGAAAGCTTGCCCGTATCTACTAAACTTATTTACAAACTGAAACCACACATAAATAAACGAATAAATGCGTAAGGTTAAAGACCACGGTGGCTGACTAGGCATTCCTACAATCCTACCACCACCAGCCTACCTATGCTCATCTATATTGACATAACGTAGGTGATACGTCTAAGAACTTTACCGAAATCTTTTATAAAAAGGGCGTAAATAGAGATTGAATACAATGCAATAGGTCGATTGAAATAGAGAAGTATGGGTCTTTCTAATATCCCTCAATAATTCCAATTGAGCATTGTAAGACATGTTTTAATCATCAATTAACGAACAATTCACTCCATCATACAAAAAAAAACAGCTAATATAATTGTACTACAGTAATTAGTCGGCTAATTAAATTAGCATCAAATAATGGCAAAAAAAAGATCAAAGTATGAAAGAGAGGCTACATTATTATGAATGGGATAAGAGTACGTCATGAATAATGAGTCATACACACCAACCACCAAGAAAAATCATAATAATAGAAAGAAAAACACGTGGGTTTTGTAACAAAGATATTTAATAAAAGTTATAGTGGACGGCATGTGGGAAATCATAAGTATGCGCCACTCCTGACACGGTTCGAGACCGTCTTTGCGTCTGTGCCATGAGAATTGCTTGGCCGGTGGCCGGTTGGGACTTCCAAATAAAATCGACTAACCTTAGCAAAACAATTTATACTTTCGTGTTTGACATCTTACAACAATACATATTTCCCTAACTCTACCGTGAGACGGTCTCATACGATAAGATCTCTCACATATTTTAAAAGTAACTATTACTTTTCAACCTATTCAAAAGTAACGTGCTAATTTATCAAAAGTAACTCATTAATTAGTATCATACGATGAGACGGTCTCACCGTAGAATTACTGATAATATTTCTCTTAAAACAGCAACCATAACTTCCTATGCGTTCTATGTGAATAACCAAAACGAATCTAAAAATTCGATTGTTACATGTACTACAGCATAAACCACACAGGAACCCCAAAACCAAAACACCAATAGACTTCACCGTGATCCTGCCACCTGCTAAGACAATGATAACGTGAAGCAAGTGAGCTATATTGACCCCCCGATCTGACCAGTTTCTTTAATACGTAATTTATCTCGTGCTTAAACTATTTTGGATACACTTCAATTGGATTATCGAACTCGTCAAACCGTGTAAAAAAATGTGCAAAACTTCGTTCAAACCAAAGGGAGGTACCAATGTACCATCCTACGAGGTGCAGGAATAACCCAAGAATGATATTTAAGTTAACGGGTAACGATTTTGGCACTTTCATATTAATCTTTATTTACGGATACACTCTGTATGAGCATTCCAGATTAGTCGGGCACTACTACGACTCCCAACTCATGGGAACATCGAAGTAAACTTATGGTCACTAATTCAAATTTAAAGACTTTATATACGCAGTAAAACCTGATATACCAAACTTGATGGAGAAAAGGAACACTGATATACCAAAAATACTAGGAACAAATCGAGAAAGTACCGTAGCACTAGCAGAGTTTCTAGCTACAAACCAAAATGCTTCTACGCCTGCTAAAATAAAAATCAGATGGTTTACTAAAAACGAAATTTACACCCGCATGAAAACTTTGGACAAAATCCAATTCGCTGCACAGTTTGCATGCAAAACTCCCATTTGCCATGCCATGTAATGCAGCTGTGGATAATTGCCTCCCAGAAACAACTTTTTAACAAGTATACCCCCAAAAGGCAAAATAAAGAGGTAGGGGGAGGAATTAACCATGCATCATAAACGACAGGGAATCGGAAGTCGGAACGCTTAGTAATAACAATCAAATTCAATGCAGCAGAAAGTACCAAATCTTCATGCAAAACTAGAGGCTACCAAGCTTGAGTTTCCAGTCTGACTTCCTCGAGTCAGTTGAGCTCTTCATTCAACGTTCATCCCTTCAGTATGATAGGCCTCTAATTCTTTGTCAAGCTCCTCAGCTGACTTCTCCTGCTTCTTTCCACGGCCTCGTCCTCCTCTTCCCCTACGTTGTTGCCCTTGGCCACGGCCCACACCACGCCCTTGATTTTGTGCACGTCCCTGATTATTCTTCATACCTCCACGATTCCTCTGGCTGCAACAATACCAGCAAAATAATGAAATCATAATAAATCACTAGAAGCTACTACTATCCTAGATGCGGGTTATCCTGCAAACCAAGCTGCTGCCTGCTGCAAATCTGAAAAACCGAGCTACTGCCAAGTCTAGACTTTAGTGTTAGCCCCAGTTTGTCACGGGGAAGTCATGGGTTGGCATGAAACAATGAATGAAATTACAATCTAAAATGATAGAATTAGACTATCGATGAGGAGGCTCCTATGCAAAAGAAATAAGCTATACAGCCCCAGTGATCAACACTATGCAGTTATGCAAAAGTTTAACGCGTGCAAAAGGACATTCCTCAGAAATAACCGCATATACAATGTTTAAACCCAACTTTTAAAAATGCAACCAGGAGCATATAATGTTTTTCAAACATCCCTCATCCTCAAAACGTTTTTTCACCGAAGCCATTTTCAAACTTCACCGCCAGACAATTAAAAAGATATCACAGCTCCCCCTATAATACTAAGTAACTAATCAAACACATTGAAAGGGCTGAGAAATAAATGTCACAAGCTTCGCTTGCCAGCCATGAACGATCATAGGTAGTCAATGGATTGGGCTTCAAAAAGATATGGCTATAGCTAAATCCTTCCTCCTGAGGGGAAGTAATTCAACTAAACAAACTACTCAAGGACTTGCCAAAACCAGTGAGCACCACCCACAGAGCAAAGAAGAAGAAATCACTCACCCAATTCCGCGATTAGTTGGAGCAGATGCCATAGGACGACCCCCACTTTGACTGCAGATAAAAGAGAGATAATTTAGAACCCAAATTCCAAAAAGGAAAACAAACTTTATATAAAGAACAGCCAACAACGAATCAAGAAAACAACAAACTAGCTAAACAGGGAACTCCAAAAGGTAAAACATGATACAATAATCGATGTAAACTTTCTCCAAAGGACATCAGACAGTAGTAACTGTAGGTCCATCCAAAAAGAAGATGCGCAGTTAACCATTGAAAAATGCTAGGCTATCATCGAGAGTAGATCAAATTTGAAAAACTAAACCTTGGTGGCCTGACGTTCAGAAAATATGTATAGGTGGGAACAGAGGTCATAAACTATTATGCAATCCATTTGTATTTACATCATCCCCCCTTAAAATCATGATAAATCTTAAGACTAAAAATACTCGACAATTTGTAAAAGGGCATTCAAGTTTACACTTTACACAACATTTGAGGTTCCGAATAAGGCCACAACTCACAGCAACACCAAAAGGAATTCATCAAAGTCTCCACCTAGTGAGATTTTCCCAATTTTTGATTGACATCTTCACACCATACCCAGCAGTCCAGAACAAATTTACTAATTTCTAACACTCCCCCCCCCCCCAACCCACACACACTACCAATTTTTTGCTGAGTTTTGTTCTGTTTATTATAAAAAGGGAGGAGTTAAATAACATTTTACCAGAGACATCCGTACGATATAGCGATTGCCACAACATTAGTGGCTGTAGCAGCGACCTAGAAATTTAGTCATATGGGATTGTGTACTATAAACAAACATAACAGAAAAACAGTGGTCATGGCATAGTAGACCGACAGGCACCGCAAAAGTAAAGTAACACATAACAACCAAATCAGAGAGAAATAAGGCGCCAGTGCATGAATATTAAACCTCTAAAAACAAGGAATACTGGTGAGAAACCATATCCTTAAACTAGTACCATAAAATGTCGCATGCTGAGAAACATGCGCTTCAATAGTTCAATAACAATACTTCCAACACAGGAAGTCGTAACCAAGTTAAAAGGTCAGATAAAAGAACAAGGATCAAGATAAATCATTTCACCTCTAGCACTTGCCATCTAAACTCGCAAACTAACTTTAGAGAAAGTCACAGGAGAGTTGTATTTCACCTTCTTTCTGACCTTAATTTATAATAATGCACAGATAAGCGCACATAAATCATACTCAACTAATTTATCACAAGGTAAAAGGAACTACTTACCCCATAACAACTCTTCTTGTTGACCTTCCATTAAAACCTCCAACAACATTTATCCGAGCAGAAACAGGCACTTTCACATTGGGAGTCACAATATCGATCTTCATAGGCCTTCCATCCAGTTGAACATTGTTGTAGCGCTTGTAAGCTGCAAATGCATCACTCCTCCTTGCATAGACCACTTCAGCAGATCCCTGCAGAACAGCACAAAAAGAGTAAGAAATCAGTATTCTCACACACTAACAGCTAAGAGGCTATAACAATTACTTCCAAGAGTGAACATTCAAAATAAACACACATACAGCAAACTCCAACAAGCAACAAAATTAGAGACAAGAAGATAGCTATAACACATATTAAACTGGAGAGATCTTTTGTTTCAAAAGTCAAAATGATCGGGAAAGAACCCCCAGTTACAAAAAATAATATTGAAGCGGGGAGAAAATACAAGAGCTTATCATGGTAACTTGTTTGTAGTGAAGATATACTGGTTTGTTGCTAGAAAACAAGTTGAGATTTAGAATACTCGCTACAAATTGAACTGTTTTTACAGTCTACTTGATTGTGATTGGTTGAAACATGTTTTTAACGAAATCAACAAATTCCCAGCACACACAAAGCAATGAAAATAGAAGTCGTAAACTTAAAAAAAAAATCTAAAAAACAAGCAGCAGGGTTAAGATCATACAGAGAAGCAAGCCTATATAACTAATAAATAATGCTTTGTACAGCAGAATCAAACAGAAGAAAGGAAGGTAATTGAAAAACTTGAACAATTAAGAGCAAGTCAACAGCTCAAAAACAATGTCTATGCACACTGATTTCGCAAAATAAGAAATGAGTAATATATAAAAACTGGTGAAGGAAAAACGCAAAATGTCAAAACGTATGAAAAGTAAGATAACAAGAATAAAAGTTTGACAGACTTACACTTCCACGACCACTTTTGTCAAAGAGAATACCATAACGTTTCAGCTCCCCAATCTCAACGAAAAGCTCCTGATTCCAATCTCAAATTTCAGGACCAAAAGAAACCAGTCGCAAAGGTCGTTTAAATATTAAATGAATGGATCAGGCAGTACCCTTATATCATGATTACTAACTCCAGAATCCAAGTTGGATATGTATAATGTTGTGCCACTATCCAATCCTGGCAATCCTGTAGCTGCAAGGCTATCTTCAACCAAATCTTGCTGCCATGGGAAGTTCTTGGTTCTGCGAAAAGTCTGGTGATACCATAGGGAATAGAACCCAGATCCAGGAAAAGTTGATGTCAGCAAACGACTAGTAAGAGGATGACTCGCCACTCTCGAGGTGTCTAAGAGAGATCATCAAATCACATAATGTAAAAGAAACTATTAAGGATCAATCCAAATATATTGAGGTTCCCAGACCAGGCCCTTTCCATCACGGGTGAAGGGGAATTATTGGGTCATCTATGAGTTTTAAATGGAAACTGGAAAGAGAATGCAGGATCCAAGGAGCACTACGTAATACGGATATGTTCATCATATTAGAACTCTGTTCTGAAGTATTCCCTCAGCAGAGTGACCTGAAGTAGGACAGCAACTTGCACTGATCCACCCCAGACATAGCAGCTTAGTCCACTATCTCTCTTGATCTAAAACAAACCCGCAAAAGAAACAAAAAGGCAAGAGGCAATATGAAATGGTCTGGGACCTTGACCCTTAATTGGTAAAGTTGATTTTCAATGATGACTGGAGTGAGTAAATCAAGATACTAGACGATGCAGCAAAAAACTTCCACATAATATATCACTGGATTTCCCTTGTAATGATGCCACAAGAATGGTAGTCCAGTACAAGGACCATAGATACGGTGAATAGAATTGAAGCTGGGCTGAAGACACCGGAATGCCTTCTCTGAATACGACTTTAGGTTAATAATTCATTACTTGTTTAGATTTCTTTATTAAGCAGATCACCATTCACCACTTCGTGTAAACCACAAGCCAGATTCTAAAGAGAATGCATAAAACATCCGAAGTTCGTGCTTGCCTTGGCAATAGCAGAAGATGACGGGCGAGTATTCACTCCAAGAGAGACGTGTCTTCCTGACCCTCTCCCTCCTCCCCCTCCTCCTCCCCCTCTCATCCTTCCACCAACATTGTTAGATCCTCCTCTGGCACCACGCCCTCGAGGTGCAGTAGTACCTCTTCCTCTACCTCTGCCTGCACTTTTCTTGCTCTTAATGATATCATCCAACGACATATCCAACGTCTTATCCATCACGTACAAGAATTAACTGAAAACCGCTTCTTCGTCACGAGATAAAACACGCCTGTTAATCATAAACCACAATATTCAGCGAAACCCTCCACATCATCAGACATTCAGACCTAATATCGCCACAGAAAACAGATATCGGAGACGAAAACGCAACAAATCTCATAATCAATAAACCTAACGCACAACGATTCACAGTCATAAAGTATGCCAATTACACAGATATTTCCCAGAAAATCATACTAAACCAATCAACAAATAACAGATTTACAGCAGAAGGATCCACTAATTCCCCAATTATAGATTCAGCCCTAAGAACGACGAAAATATCGCGAATCATACAATACAAACCCTAATAAAATCAAAACCCCCAAATTAATTAAATCAATCAAGAAAAAACGAATCGGAGATTTCAGATTCAACCGTAACAATCACGAATAAGGGAAATATGATCAGCGGACAATTTCAAGCAGTATATAATCCACGAACAAATCAATAAATCGGAATAAAAACCCTAAGAAAACAAATCCCCAAATTATTTATTCAACAACAATATGATAATAATTAAATTAAACGACAGATTAAAAATAACAGAAGGAAGAAATCAAAAGGATTGGGACAATGATTAGAAGCTTCACCTTGAAGATTGAGATTAAAGATGAGAAATCGGCGAACGTCGTACGCAGCAAGAAATCTCGTCGTCTCTCGTTTTTTTTTTTATCTCAGTTTCTCTCTCCTGTTTTTTCGCTGGATCTGATTTGGGAAAAAATAATTTGATTTTTTTAGGGTGAGAATTTTGGAATGGCGACTGTGCGATGGGGGTTGATTTTATATGGGTCCGAGTTATCCGGGTTTTAGTTCGGTGGGTTGCTGGATTGGGCTCTTTTTTGTTCAGCTTCATCCACAAGCTAAGTCCATTTTGTTGGCCCAGCTAATGAGAAATATTAGATATTTGACCCGTTCAAATGCATATGGATGTGAAAAAGGTCATTCTTGACTTGAGAGTCTAAATACCGGTATACCGCAATTGGATTGAGATCCCCTAAAATTGAAAAATAACTCTACACGGTAGAATTTATTTAAAATGGAAAATTAACTTTATCATGTACAATCATCTCTTATTTTCATAAATACATTGTCAATTATATTTTTCCGTTTATTAGTAAAATCTATCAACTCTATGAAAAAATAACTCCGGAGGATCTGAATCCACCGCGATTGTAGCAAATTAATTGTTTTGGTAGTAAAATGGTGTTGCCTATGTAGTTATAGAGGACCGTGTTAGATAATTTAGCTCATGAGTTTGAATAGGAGTATCTAATTTTTTTCTCATGACGATGGATAAATCATCTAGTTTACTTGCAAATTATGTCGATACCATAATTGGTAGAGATCTTGGTAAGCTTGCTAGCTAGTACTCCAGTAGTATTCGTTTTGTTTCAATTTAGTCATTTACGAGTTACGACATAGTGGTAATTGATAACTAGACCGTTCATTATAGGAGTCACTCCCAATGGTGCACAATTGAGGGTTGAGACCCTTATTGTTGATCAAATTGGTGTACTGGATTATATCAATATGTGACCTAATTCCGGCATATATTTTGATGCTACTGTTTTGTGTTTGCCAAGATGATACGATGACCAAAGCAACAATTTCGAATTCATTTCACTAATCATAATAAAGCACAAAAGTCAATCATATCCGTCATGAAACTTGAAGATCGATAATGACAATGCTTGTTTAATTTTCCACGAGATCTTGCATTGTTGGCACACTTACAATATGGTGACTTGCTTGCCTAAAACGAGCGTTACATAAAGTAACCATCTTTTCAAATATCGAAAATATGACATCAATCGCATCATCGGAGCTTTAGGCAAACATGATATTGAAAGGTACCTACTACCTAATACCTAAAGTTACCTAACACTCTTCTCTAGTTAACTTCCTTAAATTAGAGCCTAATTAGCTAACAATTAACATCCTAGGGTACTTTAACATCATGTTCTTCTTCACTTGAGAAAATCAAGAACCCTATCATTATCATAACAAACAACATAAGAATCTTCAACAACACAATGATCCCCCTCTTCCTCCTCATCACCACCTTCATCCTCCCCCTCCTCATCACACAATTCGACATGCGAATGCGGCGCGTGTCCATCACCAAAGGACCTAACATGGTCCTTCAACGACCTCTTATGCTTAAAGTCGGAACCGCATATACAAAACCACAACTTCCCACAGTTCTTCTCATGTGTTCTCCAGTCGCCTCGCACGGCGAAACCCTTACCACATTTCCGACAATCAAAGCATTTCGTACCATGTTTCCGCTTGTAGTGTGTTTGTAGAGTCCTGAAGTCCTTGAGTGGCTTCGCTTTCGGGTGCTCTATGTTGTTCCTACACCCTTCCGCGCAGCAGTAACACGCCATCCTTAGCATGTTCATCGATGTCGGGGTTACCGACGTTGTTGTTGTTGTCGTCGTCGTCCTTGTACTTGCTCGTAAAGATTCTGGACCTCTTCGGTACTGCGATCCATGGCCCCACATATGCATCTGCAATTCATAATCCATATTAAGTAATTAAATCATAATCGAAAACACTGAAAACGTACTGTATAGGGCGTCACTAGGTGATACTACAAATGTAAACGATTCTAGTCATACATACCACAAATATACAATTTTGTAACGGTAATGAAAAGTAATAATTATTTAGGGTGTCACTAGGTGGTACTGATTATCGAGAATTAAAGAAGGGAGAAACAAAAAATGAACCTGCATGTTGTTGAAACGGTTGAAGGTCTTGTTGCAGACAGAGCAAGAGAATTGTGTGGGTCCGACAAGGATTTGGGCCGGAGATGGGATCCAGTACTGGCCTTCAGCTAGCCCACCATGGTGGTTGTTACTAGTAGGCCTTGCACATGTTGGAGCTGGACTCAATTGGAGGGCAATTGTTACCGAATCGTCACCAATGCTGTGGTCGTCCTCAGTACTACTACTAGCCCTATTATTTCGAGACGACGGTGGTGGTGGTGATGGTGAGGTTTTCGTAGTCCGATTTTCGGAACATAAGTACATATTAAAATCATTTGGTGGTTTGGTAGCTAGGGTTTTGGGGTAGTTTTGGCCTGGAGGAGCTAGGGACAGAGAAATGTTGCAATAATTAGCATCACCTAATGGCTGTTTGGTGTCTAGCAACCATGGATTGTTCTGCATTGTGTTTTCTTTCGAGTTTTCGAGTTTTAGTAGATGTATGTAACAGGGAAATGAAGGGTATAGAAGAGTATAGAGGAGAAAATGTATAGTGAAATGGAGCTATATAGCAAATGAATGGATGAAAGGGTGAAAATATTATGTATTTATGTATATGAAGCAGCTTTATTCAATGGTAGAAGTGGCAGTAGACTGATTATATGTTACTGTATATGTGAGCTTTATATGAAGTAGAGTACTGAAGAAGACTATCAACTTTTTTGCAGTTTGTTGTTTGCAATAAATGCCTGTTTGTATTACGTATATATGGTCTGGAAAAGATAAGAGTGAGTGAGAGATGAGCGCATATCCCATAACATTAGCTTGAGAATGTGGTCAAGGGTTTTCATGCTTGAAGGGGGCTACTGACAATAATACTGTGCACATCATTGATCCAAATTTCATAAAACCTACACATACATTGTAATTAGTCTAACCTCTTTTTTGTCATTTTAAACTATATACTAAACCATATAAAACAGACTACTCTACATGTTAATATAAGAATGCACGCATCATCATACTACTATGACAGTTTCAAATAATCGATGATTCATTGATTCATGATCACAATCGAAAGAGTTGTTAATTGTGAGATAGTATCTTGGGAATAATGCATACATAAATTGTATTGCCAAAGAAGGGCGGCATTGATATTATTAGACTATTAGAGAACGGTTTAAGGGTAAAGGGATAAATTAAGATACTCTTTTCTTAACATGAAAAATGAGATAACGACACTTAGTTATTAATGTCCAATATTATTGTTTGTTGGTCGTACTAGTCTTTCATATAGAATCCCGAATCCCCTTATTCGTGGCATTAACAGTTGTTACATGAAATTGGTGGCATAGGAATTGAGATGGTGGGAGCAAACACCAGCTAGAGAATGTGGTCAAGGGTTTTACACATGAAACATGGACGAGTAGTATATATATCACTGTAGACCCAATATCTTGACGGAAAGCAAAGTGCACATATTGCATAGATTTGAATATTTGATAGATTTGATTGTTCTAGCCTTACATCATCTTTGCCACTTATTATTTGCATGACATTAATTTACACTACTTCCTTATAGACGGAAGGACACTTGTTTACGGGACAAAATGAATAACCGTCAAGTCCTTATATAATATCTGTGGCACATTATTGAATGGATCCAATCCTAAAACTAATTTGACATTAACATCTATAATAATTCAATAGTTTTATATATAAACTTATGTCATTGCATCCCAGTTGTAATATTCCAATGTGAGATAAATACATTTGTTGTGTGCGGTTTCCCTAATAAAGTTTTAGGTAGCGTATGAAAATACTACCCATCCAAAGCAAGTTGACTCAAAATCAAACCAGATAATAGAGTTAATAGAAATTGACTCAATATGACTTGTTAATAAGCCGTAATTGACAAAACTTATATTTCAACCCAATCAATAGCTCAACCTTAGACGAACTCGGTATAACCTAATTTGACTCAACCCGACCCAGTCAATCGCATTCCAGTCTTTGGTTTCATGTACACATCGTTGTATCAAACTGATAACACTCTTATAATACTCCTACTTGCGAGACTGACTCGACACAACCTAATTTGACTCAACCCGACCCAAAAACAACTTGCCCTGTCGATTGCATGCCAAATTGTATGATGTACCAAAACTATATAGAGTGAGATGAAAAAAAGCGATGTGAGGAAAGAAGCCAAGGAACCAGATCAGAGAGAGATGACTGGGAGTGAGTCATTCTCAAGCTAAGAGGGTGAGGACACAGCAGGACAGGTGCACACAAACAGAGGATGGCAAAGTGATGACTGAGACTGTTAGTAGTGTTATTTGAAGCGTATTCATGGCGCAACTTTTGCAGTGAGAGTAGAAAAGGACCACTCCCTACTTTTTTCTGCTTTTGGGGTTTCACCCGGCCAAACCCTTCTCTTCTTTACTTTACTTTTATTTTTTTACATTTACTCACACTTTCTCTCTCCTTTTCTACTCCATTCTTGCATTGCTTCCATCTTTGAGTAACTCTCACTGATGCTTCTGCATGCAAAACGTACTGTCGTAGTTACGTGAATCTATCAACCTTTTCTCTTTCTTTCTTTGGATTATTGTTGATCAACGACTAAGCTAGCTAGTAGTCTAGTACTTTAATCTGTTTTGTATGTACATACACTACTACGTACACATAAATCAGAATATCGATCAGCTGATGAAGAAGGACCTTTGCTTAGCTTTGCTAGATATATATATAGGCTATTCATTAGTTAGATATCATCATGATCTGATATCAGTACTAAACTGTGCTTCATTATTCGATTTCAGATTTCTTATTATACTGTACAATGTCTTAGAATGAATAAGGTTATCATGCATGCATTACCCTATGAGCTTTCAGGCTAGAGAGTCGTTTAGCTGGAAACATTAAAAGGATATGAATTCAATACAATTCAGATCAGATCAGATCGATCGCGTACATCTGATTACTCAAGGATAGTACACATCAGATGAAAATCACATAGATATACATTATATTCTAGGACTAGACATATATGGCTATGAGTATTGTGGTGATTGATAATTGCGGTAGACATACATAATGGTACGTACGTAGTACATTAATGGATGTGTTGTTAGATATCTGCTTACCTTTCTAAGATACGTCTCAATATCGACATTAGACATGATCAGTTTATCACACGAACATCCTAATAATTACTCAAAGGGTAGTTCGAAATCAAATTGATTAGGTAAATGTTGGTACACGTTTTAGTTGGGCCACAGCCCTTAACAAAGTGGTCCTTGGAAAAGGCCATGTGATACCCTCAAAGCCCAAAAGGTACTAGCCATTGGATCTTGGTTGAATGAAGGGTTGGGATTGATTAGGGGTACCTTGGTTTCCCTATAAATACCCCCTCATTCCCCATTATCTAAGGACACTTTTTACACTACTTCTACACACTTCTCTCTCATACTCTTTATTATCTTTGTGACCCCCCTTCCTTCCGACTCATACTGACTTGAGCGTCGGAGAGGGGTCGCCCGGCGAAAGCTGGGCGCCCCCCTTGACGGTTTGTTCATTGCGCAGGAAACTGAAGTTGATCCCGGTCTATCCCTAAATCGAACTCACCCCAACATTTGGCGCCGTCTGTGGGGATAGACTACGAGGATCGGCTTACGTTGACTGCGCAGTACGAAACGTCGAGTGCGCTGTGCGCATGAGTATGGGCTGCGAAATTAATTTAATTTTTTATTAAATAATGGAGTCACATATTTCGTCTTACAATTTCTATTCCCAAAAAGGATGATACTTTTGACTGCGGTGCGGGAGTTGGGTGCGCATGAAGGAAGACGGAGTGCGCAGTGAGAATGTTATCAGGGGGCGCACTCACCTGTTTCAACCCGAGATCGGGGTGGTCGAACTCAACACCATTCGTGGCGGCAGCTCGGACTTGACCGACCCGGGCTCGGGGTGATCGGACTCGACCGCGCTGGAGGCAACAGCTGGGCCCCGCGTCCGAAATGACGACCCCGACTCAGCCCATTATACTTAACCACCACCTGACGCAGCGGATTTGGTCTCGACCCAGTTCGCAGGCGAGGGGCGCGGCCGCTGCCCGCCTTGACTGAACCTTGGTGATGCCGGCTCGAGCGCGACCCGCAGCGGAGTGGGCTGCTCGGATCTGATTTGCATCCGAGGCGGCAGTTTGGCGGCAAGACAGGAGCACTTTGGACCCAGTCTCTTCGGATGCGCGCCCCGACCGTACCCGAGGGCGGTGAACTCGGACCTTATCCAACCCAATTTCGGAATGGTCGGACGCGGCTCTCACTGGCGGCGAGACCAAAAGCTGTCCGAAGTCCCATAGCGACCGCGCGTGAAGTGGGTTGCTCGAGTTCGACCGACGTTTGGGGCTGCGACTCGGAATGGTTTCGAGTGCGAGGTGCTATCTCGGACTCGCATCAGAGATGGAGGTTCGGACCCAGGCCCTTCGGAATGCGCGCTCAGGCGATAAGCGCGGCAGTGTGAGTGCGATAAGCGCGGTGGCTAGCCCGAGCTCCGACCCGTTCAAGGGGATCACTTGACTTCGACTTGGACCACTTGGCTGCGAATATTGTTCTCCAACAGAGATAGAGATATAAAATGCTCCTTTTTATCTCTCTTTATTTGAGCATAAAGTGAAGATATTCCTCTGCTCTTCCAAGATAAGTAAACTCCTCCTATTATCGTATTGGCCCATGGGCAAAATTCATATTGGCGGCGGCGAGTAAATACTTCTTGTCAAATCGACTGCTCTTCAGATTATGATATCGGCCTCCCAATTCGTGTGCGAAGGCGTGCGGTCGTCGACTCACTCTGACCCAACCTCGGTTAGGCTGTCAAGAGTAGATGTCAGCACGACCGCGAACCGAGTCGAATTGGGAGCGGCTTGCTCGAGGAGAAGCTCATCATCGACCTCGCCTTAGAGCGTAGCTCGGCTTGAGGATGAGCTTCAGACATCGGCTTCGATGCGGTAGGAGTACTCAACCTCGGTATGATGAACCCCACCGTTGGCCGCGGTGGAGAGTATGTCAACCTAGGTATGATGAACTCCACCATCGGCCTTGATTCAGAGGAGGTCCTTAATCTCGGTTGCGAGGACCTCACTCTCTACCTCGCCTGGGAGCACAGCTCGGCTAGAGGAGAAGCTCATCATCGACCTCACCTTAGAGCGTAGCTCGGCTTGAGGATGAGCTTCAGATATCGGCTTCGATGCGGTAGGAGTACTCAACCTTGGTATGATGAACCCCACCGTTGGCCGCGGTGGAGAGTATATCAACCTAGGTATGATGAACTCCACCATCGGCCTTGATTCAGAGGAGATCCGTAACCTCGGTTGCGAGAACCTCACTCTCTACCTCGCCTGGGAGCGTCGCTCGGCTAGAGGAGAAGCTCATCATCGACCTCGCCTTAGAGCGTAGCTCGGCTTGAGGATGAGCTTCAGATATCGGCTTCGATGTGGTAGGAGTACTCAACCTCGGTATGATGAACCCCACCGTTGGCCGCGGTGGAGAGTATATCAACCTAGGTATGATGAACTCCACCATCGACCTTGATTCAGAGGAGGTCCGTAACCTCGGTTGCGAGAACCTCACTCTCTACCTCGCCTGGGAGCGTCGCTCGGCTAGAGGAGAAGCTCATCATCGACCTCGCCTTAGAGCGTAGCTCGGCTTGAGGATGAGCTTCAGATATCGGCCTCGATGCGGTAGGAGTACTCAACCTCGGTATGTAGAACCCTACCGCTGGCCGCGGTAGATGGGTCTTAACCTTGGTATGATGAACTCCACCATCGGCCTTGATTCAGAGGAGGTCCTCAACCTCGGTTACGAGGACCTCACTCTCTACCTCGCCTGGGAGCGTCGCTCGGCTAGAGGAGAAGCTCATCATTGACCTCGCCTTAGAGCGTAGCTCGGCTTGAGGATGAGCTTCAGCTATCGGCCTCGACTTGGAAGGGTTTCTTGACCTCGATCTTTGAAACCCTTCCCGAGGACTCGATGGGCAAATTTAACCGGGCCCGGAACTTTACCGGCCCCGGTGAGTGATTTTATACCGAGCCGCACTTCGTCGGTCTCGATGAGTAGTCCTATTCTGAGCCGCACTTCGACGGTCTCAATGAGGAAAGTTCGTTCCAAGCCGCACTTCGTCGGACTTGATGAGATCAAGGACGGTGTGCTAAAGCCAGGTCGAGTTGGATTATTTCGCCACTCGAACGGTGAATAACCACTGTTGGGGGAGGGACATCACCGCCTCCGATGGTCAGCCGCGGATCGCCCATCACTACGCCAATTTGAGCTTTATACAGCGCTCAATACACAGCGGTGTTGAACCGCTATATATGAGAACCATGTTATACAGCGGTTTTTAACCCTTTAGACAGCGGTTTTGGGCCGGATACATTATACAGCGGTTTTGACCCCCCTTATACAGCGGTTTTGCAAAAAAATGAAAAAAAATAAAAAAATAAAAAGCCAAATGGCTTTGCTTCGTGATTTCTCCGCCCCTCTCATTACACAAAATTGGGGGTTTCTTCTCTTCACACTCAAATACTCCAACGCGTAGGGTTTGTTGATTTTATTTTCCCCAAATTGTTCCATCTTAAACCTAATTAACGGTGAGCAATGAAATTCACTGCTATTTTCTGGTAATCAATTATGAAAAGGTTGTTGGAGTAGATGTCCTCCGACAATAATGCGTTGACTAATTAAATCTAATTAGGAATAAACCTGGGATATATTATAAATACTAAGTCAGTTGATTAACGTAAATCGATAACGCTTGGCTGGCTAGAGTTTGACGTTATTGTCGTTTTGACGGCGGTAATCAACTGATCCCTCCCGGTCACACTGATAAAGATAGTTTCTCCAAAAGATATTATATTTGTATTTAATACAATATAATATAAACCCTAATGTATCAGTAATAGAGTTAACTGATTATGTTGGATAGTGTTTTACGAGTTCGGAACTCGAGTCGGATAAATTATGGATTTTGTGTAAATTGTCAAAATTGACGATTAGCTATTTAAATTACAAAGAATTGTAATTTTAGCTTAAAATGATGTAATTAGTAATTATTATATAGAGATATAATAAGTAACTAACACTTAAAGAAATAAGTGTAGAAATTATACCCAAATTGTAACATAAGATGTTAAGGGGTATAATTAGTAAGGGCAAAATGGTCATTTGCCACAACCATTATATATAGTGTGTTTTATGTCAAATAAACACAACACATCATTTCTACATACACAAAAACTTGTTTTAGAGAGAGAATAGAGAGAAAACCCTCTAATTTCTCTAGAAATTCAGCCTACTTCCAACTCTTTTAAGATCAAGTTTTCTTCATTGCATGTCAATAAAAACTTGATCAAAATACTTCACTAAACCTAGAATAACATTAGCTAAAGTGTTAGCTAATTTTATTTTGGTTTTAGGGTTAAAATCTCATAAAAACTAGTCTTTTAGTGAGATTTTTTTGGAGAGCTTCTTTGGTGGATCAAGAGAGGAGGTTTCCTAACTTGGAAACTCAAGACTAAGGAGGAGGATCCCCATAAATTAGCAGCTCAAGATCCTTCATTTGAAGGAAGGTCTAAATTCCTCTTGATTAAGGTATAAAAAATATGTTTTATTACCTTATTTATGCTTTAATCTTGCATGCAACAAAAGATCCTAGCTAAACTTAATTAGGGGTAATTAAGTACTAATTAGAGGAGTCTAATTAGGGGCTAAATAACTTTCATGTGGTATCAGAGCATCGGTTTAAGTTGCATGTTAATTTTAAGCTTTAATTAGGTTAATTGGTAACTTAATTAATTTTTAATGATAAAAATTGGTTTTATCATACAAACTAAAGTTGCATGTGATGTTTTGGGCATGTGGATGCTCCAACCGAAATTATGATATTTTAGGAATTTATTTGCTAATTTTTGCTTATTTTTGGTTGTTTTTACAAGATTAATGCTATTTTCTAATTAATGGGTAATTAGATTAACATGCATGTTGATTTTTGTAATTTAAGAAATTTATAATTTTTCCAGAATTATAATGAGTATAATTTCCATAAATTTATTTCATAATTTTTATTGGCCATTTGTTATTAATTAGTAATAATGTAAATGGTGGAAAATTGATTTCTTAAGAAAAAATGACCAAAATAATTTTGCATATTTTTGTCCTTAATTAGCTACTGGTTGTGAGCTTAAATCACATAATGAAATAATTTCTAAATTTTTTTCATAATTAGTTATGATTTATTTAGATATTTTCGGGTTTATTATGTGTTTTTTGGACAAATAGTTAGCAAATATAATCAAATTAAACTAATTAATTCAATTTTAGTGGAGACTAAATATTGAAAAACTAATTTGTTGGTGGTTAGTTTAAACTTGAAAGGTGTTTTAAGTGTTGATTATTGATTCTAATAAGTTAGAATCGGAAATTCCTAATTTTATCGGGTTGCTTGTACTGTAAAGTTGAAAATCTGATTTTCGGTCTTATTTGCATGATTCTAAGTATAGTATGGCCATAGAGTACTATAGTATCGGTACTGTACCGAAATGTAAGGACGGTATCCGATTGGTTTGTAATAATTGCGATCTCGTATCGCCGGTTTGTAATAATATTTAATTTCCTTATTTTTTCAAAAATGTATAATAGGATAGTCCATATGTACATTTGTTTATATTGAAGACCGGCGCTTTTCACGGAGCCAATAGTTGGTGACTCGAGATCGAATTGAAGACGGAGCCTTTGAAGCTTTTGAAGCCTAGTTTAGGTTTAATTGCTTTTATTAGGTTCTAGTCTTATGGCCATACTAGGACTTGGATTTATTTGATGCATGCTTGGTTTAATTTCTGCACAATTATAACCAAACGCAAATCCCACATTGTCATATCCATTATCCACGACTCGCTAGATTTAGTTCACTTAAAAGCGATAGATAAAATATGACAAGATCTCTCACAAAAAATTTTAAAATCGAGATTTAGTCCTTCCACAATTCATACCTATGCAACCCTTGTTCATTAGGGGCACGCTCGCCCTAGCGGGGTGTTTCCTTTTTACCTTGGGGAGTAGGTTAATAAAGAGTTATTACGAGTGAATTTTGGTTTAATCTTGACGTGATTTGCAATACAAGTCTTGCAATACGGGACTAAAGGATTGATTTAGTTGAAATCGATCAACCGAGAGTTCTAAGTGTAGAATTAATCATGAGTTGGTTTACCGAAATTACATAAATTTAGGATGTATCGCCCTCCGCGTGCCTAGATTTATATAAGATCGGATCTCGGAATCATTTATATAATTTAGAGAGATCATTATATAAATGCCTAAATTCACAAATAATTATTTTAATGTGAATTTGACGATGAATTTAATCGATTGTTTTTCCCACGTTGTAGTTTAAAGTCGAAAATGGCTCAAATGTCCAATTCAGTAATATCCAAAGACTCCTGGCTTCGTAATTTTATGGAAAAGAATGAACTAAAGGAGGATGGAAGCAATTTTACTGATTGGGAGTTAAACCTGCGATTAGCCCTTCAATCTGATAGAAAACAACGTTTTCTATACGAACCCCCGATTCCCGCTCCAGGTCCCGACGCCACCCCTGATATGATACAAATGTATGAAGAGTACAAGCATGAATCTGACCAGATTAAGAATGTATTGATTTTTGCTATGCACCCGCGTTTACAGAAACGCATGATTGATTTTAGTGCATATCAAATATTCGCTAGGCTCACGACTAGTTTCTCGCAAAAGCCGCGAATACTTCAATACGAAGCAGCTTCGAGTTTCTTTGAGACTAAGCTCTCAAAGGGCCAACCAGTTGGTCCTCATGTTCTCAAATTTATCGAGAATGTTGAAACTCTTGAGAAGTTAGGATGCCCAATTTCTGAAGATTTTGCGGTATACCGTCTGCTTAATTCTTTGCCTGCAACATTCGGTCCTTTTAGGACGAATTACAACATGAATGATTTAAAGAAAAATCTTCATGAATTGCATGCCATGCTTGTACAACATGAGAGGGATTTGGTGTCAAGTGGGAGCGCGAATAAAGATGTTTTATCCATGGCGGTAAAACAAAAAGGGAAGTTCAAGAAGGGTGCGGGGAAGGGTAAGAAACCCGCGCGTGGCAAAGGAAAAGGAAAAGTTGCTTCGGGCAACAATTCTATTGCTAAGAGAGGCGCGACTCCTGAACAAAAATGCTTCCATTGTGGAAATTTCGGCCATTGGAAGCGAAATTGCCCACAGTACCTGGAGGAGAAGAAGTCGAAACCAGGTATATATATGATAGACATTAATTATGCAAGTACCACGTCCTGGGTATTGGACACTGGATGTGGATCTCACCTTTGTAATCACTTGCAGGGGCTGACGAAGGCACGTCGGCTGGCAAAAGGTGAAGTTGACCTCCGTGTCGGGAATGGAGCTAAAGTAGCCGCCGTATCAGTAGGAACGTATATTCTGTCACTGGCCTCAGGGCTAGAGTTGTATCTAAATAACTGCTATTTTGTACCAACTCTAAGTAAGAATATAATTTCGGTTTCTGTTTTAGACGCTGAAGGTTTTGAATTTTCAATACGAAACAACAGTTGTACCTTCTCGTTTAATGATATGGTGTACGGAACAGCCAAATCTATAAACGGTATTTACGTTTTAGATTTGATAAATGAGGTCTATCATGTAACAAATAAAAAGCTCAAAATAGGAGATCCCGATCAATCCTACCTTTGGCATTGTCGTTTAGGGCATATAAACGAAAAACGCATTGAGAGACTCGTAGCCAATGGAGTTCTCAAACCATTTGATTTTGGATCATATGGAACATGCGAATCTTGTCTTTTAGGCAAGATGACTCGAGCACCTTTTTCAGGAAAAGGAGTACGAGCGTGTGATTTATTGGCCCTCATTCATACAGATGTTTGCGGTCCAATGACAATCACTGCTAGAGGAGGTTATGACTACTTTGTCACTTTTACAGATGATTTTAGTAGATATGGCTACATCTACCTAATTAAATATAAAAGTGAGGTACTTGAGAAATTTATAGAATTTCAAAAGGAAGTAGAAAACCAATTAGGAAAGAAGATCAAGGCCTTACGATCTGATCGGGGAGGTGAATATCTTAGTAATGACTTTGATATTCATCTGAAAGACTGTGGAATCATATCACAGCTTACACCTCCTGGTACACCACAATTAAATGGTGTAGCCGAAAGAAGAAACCGTACCCTGTTGGATATGGTAAGATCAATGATGAGTCAGACTGAGCTTCCTGATTCATTCTGGGGTTTTGCTCTCCAAACTGCCATTTTCACACTCAATAGATGCCCGACTAAATCAGCTCCGAAAACTCCATATGAGTTATGGAGAGGAAAAGTTCCGAACCTCTCATTTATCAAGATCTGGGGTTGTGAAGCATATGTCAAAAATAAGACTGACAATAAGCTTGCACAAAGATCTGATAAATGTCTCTTTGTAGGTTATCCTTTACATACTCGAGGATATTACTTCTACAATCGTCTAGAGAACAAAGTTTTTGTGTCTCGAGATGCTGTCTTTTTAGAAAAGGAATTTATTTCTAAAAGACAGAGTGGGAGAAAATTTGAACTTAGTGAAGTTCAGGAGCCACAAATGCATAATGAGGTTCAGGATGTTTTGCCAGAAGACATTCCTGAATCGTCTAACTCTGTGGTTCCATTTTCCACTCCTAGAAGGTCAGGCAGATCAAGCCACCCACCAGATCGATACCTAGGTGTGATCGAGGATGGTGGTGATCACCTTTTGCTTCTAGAAAGCAATGAGCCTGCAACCTACAGAGCAGCCATGACTGGACCGAATTCTGCTAAATGGCTGGAGGCAATGAAATCCGAGATAGATTCCATGTACGAGAATCAAGTATGGGACTTGGTTAACTTGCCTGAAGGAACCAAGGTTCTTCAGTGCAAATGGATCTTTAAGATCAAGACCGGCATGGATGGAAATCAAGATATTTTCAAAGCTCGATTGGTAGCTAAAGGTTTCACACAAGTTCATGGTTTAAACTATGACGAGACCTTTGCGCCAGTTGCAATGCTTAGGTCTATTCGGATAATATTAGCGATTGCTGCTTTTCATGATTATGAGATATGGCAGATGGATGTTAAAACCGCCTTCCTGAATGGGTTTCTGGAAGAGGAAGTGTATATGACACAACCTGAGGGTTTTATTGATCCAAACAGTCCTAAGAAAGTTTGCAAACTTAAGAGATCCATTTATGGTCTTAAGCAAGCATCTCGGAGTTGGAACCATCGGTTCAACCATGTGATTAAACAAAATGGTTTCACCCGAAGTGTCGAGGAACCTTGTTTATACATGAAATTTAGTGGGAGTAAAGTAACTCTCCTAATCCTATATGTAGATGACATATTACTCATTGGAAATGATATCCCTATGCTTAACTCTGTTAAGGACTGGCTCGGGAAACATTTTCAGATGAAGGATTTAGGAGAAGCGCAACGCATCCTAGGTATTCGAATCTATAGAGATAGATCAAAAAGAATACTAGCGTTAAGTCAAGAAACTTATATTGATAAGATTCTTGACAAGTTCAATATGAAAGACTCTAAACGAGGATTTTTACCTATGGGAAGTGGGATAACTTTGAGTAAATCTCAATGTCCAACTGAACCTGAGGATATTGAACGCATGAAATCGAAACCTTACGCTTCCGCAATCGGTTCGATCATGTATGCTATGATGTGTACGCGTCCAGACGTGTCATATGCTTTGAGTATGACAAGTCGTTACCAAGCCAATCCAGGCGAGAGCCACTGGATAGCCGTTAAGAACGTCCTTAAATACCTAAGAAGGACTAAGGACACGTTCTTAGTTTATGGAGGGGATTCTGAGCTTCGTGTAAAGGGTTATGCGGATGCTAGTTTCCAAACAGACCGAGATGATTCAAAATCTCAATCAGGATATGTTTTCATACTGAATGGTGGAGCTATATGCTGGAAGAGCACCAAGCAATCGGTGACTGCGGATTCTACAACGGAGGCTGAGTATCTTGCGGCGTCAGAAGCTGCAAAAGAGGCAGTTTGGATCCGGCAGTTCCTGGAAGGATTAAATGTAGTCCCTACAGCAGCGGATCCTATTCCAGTCTATTGCGACAATAGTGGAGCAATAGTTCAGGCTAAAGAGCCTAAATCTAGTAACAAATCTAGACATGTACTCAGGAAGTTCCATGTAATTCGAGACTTTGTGGAACGAGAAGATATATCGATTTGTAAGGTTAGGACAGATGATAATATCGCTGATCCTTTAACCAAGCCATTATCACAGGCTAAACACAATGGTCATATTGTCTCGATGGGTTTGAGGCGTATGCCTGACATGTGTTAGATTATATGTTGTAATAGTTAATAAGTGTATTACCTTTTACATATATGATAATTAAATTCATCGTTTTAAGTTTTATTGAACTCTTTTATTAATTCAGTTTTAAGAAAATGCTGAATTATATATATGCTCTGTTGATTCCTAATAGGTCGTGGAGACGATTTGAACCCTATTAAGTGATCAGGATCAACAGTGTATTCTGTCTCTAGTCATAAAATGAGGTGACGTCTCAATTGACTAGATTGTAAGTCGGTTGATGACTAGTTCAATAGTCATGGATTCATAGAGATGAATACCGATTACATAGACAGGCTGTAGAAGACACCTTGTCAGACATTTGACCAATTATAGAACCTTTGTGCCTGGTCGTGGCAAGGTAATCTATATTATTCCTATTAGTCGATTCTTTTGACCTGAGATTATTTGTCCAAGTTTATACAGCAGGTGGTGACTTTGATTTATGTCCTAAGTCGTGCCGTAAAAGGAGGCTAAAAGAACATCTATTGGGTCATTACCGACTGTATGAAACGAAGAAGATAATTCAAGAAGGGATCGTCCACCCACGTCAGGGTATAATATCTTTGGGCCACTCGAGGAATTGTGACTGGAAATGCGTGGCCACGCTCGGAAGAGATCTATGATAGATATTCCGGTCAGACAGTCATAATCCAGATCGAGAAAACCACTTTTGATAAAGATCCAATGCAAGTTCGACCTGAAAGATACTTCGCATTGAGTGGGAGATATAACGGACAAGAGAATCGGTAACGCATGACTTGTCTCGGACAAGTGGGAGATTGTTGGAGTAGATGTCCTCCGACAATAATGCGTTGACTAATTAAATCTAATTAGGAATAAACCTGGGATATATTATAAATACTAAGTCAGTTGATTAACGTAAATCGATAACGCTTGGCTGGCTAGAGTTTGACGTTATTGTCGTTTTGACGGCGGTAATCAACTGATCCCTCCCGGTCACACTGATAAAGATAGTTTCTCCAAAAGATATTATATTTGTATTTAATACAATATAATATAAACCCTAATGTATCAGTAATAGAGTTAACTGATTATGTTGGATAGTGTTTTACGAGTTCGGAACTCGAGTCGGATAAATTATGGATTTTGTGTAAATTGTCAAAATTGACGATTAGCTATTTAAATTACAAAGAATTGTAATTTTAGCTTAAAATGATGTAATTAGTAATTATTATATAGAGATATAATAAGTAACTAACACTTAAAGAAATAAGTGTAGAAATTATACCCAAATTGTAACATAAGATGTTAAGGGGTATAATTAGTAAGGGCAAAATGGTCATTTGCCACAACCATTATATATAGTGTGTTTTATGTCAAATAAACACAACACATCATTTCTACATACACAAAAACTTGTTTTAGAGAGAGAATAGAGAGAAAACCCTCTAATTTCTCTAGAAATTCAGCCTACTTCCAACTCTTTTAAGATCAAGTTTTCTTCATTGCATGTCAATAAAAACTTGATCAAAATACTTCACTAAACCTAGAATAACATTAGCTAAAGTGTTAGCTAATTTTATTTTGGTTTTAGGGTTAAAATCTCATAAAAACTAGTCTTTTAGTGAGATTTTTTTGGAGAGCTTCTTTGGTGGATCAAGAGAGGAGGTTTCCTAACTTGGAAACTCAAGACTAAGGAGGAGGATCCCCATAAATTAGCAGCTCAAGATCCTTCATTTGAAGGAAGGTCTAAATTCCTCTTGATTAAGGTATAAAAAATATGTTTTATTACCTTATTTATGCTTTAATCTTGCATGCAACAAAAGATCCTAGCTAAACTTAATTAGGGGTAATTAAGTACTAATTAGAGGAGTCTAATTAGGGGCTAAATAACTTTCAAAGGTTGCATCTTTCCACTCAGGTTCGTTCCCCCCTTCTCTTTCCTAATTATTTTGATTTGATTTTGTTCGGTTTTAGTTGAATCTGACGATTTTGGTTTGCTTTTATAACCTGTAATGATTTTTGTACTGTAATCGAAGAAACCCCTAATTTTGTGGATTTTGATTGTACTTTGTAGTTTGATCGATCGTGAATATTCATCGACATGGCCAAAAGTTGTCTCAAGCTGTAGCATCCTCTTGGTAACTCGTTCTTTCCTTTTCTCTCGTTTTCCCTAATTTTATCTGAAATTGTCGGTTGAACTATTGGGTTTTTCGATTACTTTCATATATGATTCTTATGTGGGGTTTTCGTAATTTTTACAAAAATTATGTTCTTTGTAATTTTCTAAGTTCCTTTCGGAGTTCATTTGATTGAAATAGTTCGATTGTATTCTGCAGTTTGTTGGTGTATTCTCATCCAAGTTCAACATGTGATTGTACAATTATTTGAGTTTGTTAGTTCAACTTGGAAGGATAAGGAGAGTTACATTATTGAAAATATGTGAATTTTTTTTTTTTTTTTTTTTTTTTTTTGTCTCAAGATGACCAAAATCACCAGGTTTGTTCATTGAATTTTGATTGTATGCTTTAGTTCTTTGTTCTTTTGCTCTTATTTTGAGTCGATTTTATTAGATTTTGTCGGAACTTTGGTGCGATTGATATGATCTAATGGTTCTGGTTTAATTCTTTTTTCTTTTGCTTTGAACTTGTCGAGGATTTATTCCACTTGTATCTGGCTTTGGGTTTGTGGAATTATAGGTTTTCAATCTCTAAATGAAGTGAGCATATATGGGCACTGATTGTACATCTCATAGAGATAACCAAATTGCATATATGAATCTAGACATAATTCTCTTAGCTTTTAGTTCATTGGAATTAAAGAATAATTAATAGATAACTTGTATGTATTCATTAGCTACTTAACACATTAGCTCAAATATTTGGTTGTGCTATTAGACCTATATGATGGTTTGTGCTATTACACAAATTGGCAGTGCCGAGAACATATGTATATGCTTGAGAACTTGGTCGTGACAAGCATATTGGTAGTAGTGTTAATAAGCAATGCATCTTCATTAATTTGTGTGTTTTGACTTTCCTTTTTCACATATATGTAGTGTCCCTAGAAAGACAATAAGACGACTTGTGACGACTACATTCTTCGATTCATGTGCGAAATTATCGACAACATGTGATTCCAACAAAAGTAAGTGTCATTTGGTTATTGATGGCAGTGTTATGTTAGATATGATCCAATAGGTGAAAATGTATCAAGTGTGTACTAATATCATTTACCTGAATATTGCAGTACTTCTTGGTCTCCCCTTGTGCGTGAGTTATGACAAGCCATATGATGTGAGGACTAAATGGGTCAAGCACTCAAGCTATAAATCGCTTAAAACTTCATATATTTTAGTATACTCATTGTTTAGCTAATTTTAGTGCATCCAAAATTTTAATACTGTAAGGATGCTAATTCCATAATGGTGTGGATATATGTATGGTTTGGCTTGAAGTGGAATGTAGGGGCTTTTGTTTTATGTAATTAAGTATGGTATTGGACTATTGGTGACGATCTTGTGAGAGTAATTTCTAAGCATATCTGATCTATGGAGGCTGGATGCCTACCAGCAGCATTTTTTTTTTTTTAAAAAAAACAAAGGGATTATACAGCGGTTTAAAACCGCTGTAGTAGAGTGGACCTTATACAGCGGTTTTAAACCGCTGTAGTACGTACCTATACATTATACAGCACCCCCATTACACAGCGGTTTTAAAGCGCTGTGTAATGGGAAAAAACCCGTTGTATAAGACCTCGATTGTAGTAGTGCATACTTCATGGGGACTCGAATACTTTCGTTATTCGGGCGCGGTTGGCGACAATTCAAATTTCAATGTTTACCTGATGCGGATTAAGACGTTATATTCATCCCAACTGAGTTGGGTGCGCGTCGAATAGGGATTCATGGATCACCCGGCTCGCATCAGAGGCAGGGCTGCAGACGTGGCCCTCGGCGAACATGTCTCCAGCTCGGATTCGTTCGCCTACGCACTCGTGCCCAGTAATCAGGGGGCCCTCCATTTTTGGACATCCGCACTGCGATGCTGGGTATATATGAGGCGTAGAACCCCAGATCCACAGGCCCGGATAGTCGAGTCGAAATTTCATCGGCTCAAAATGACATCTCGGGCTCGACCCTCGTTAATATCCGAGTTCTATTTCGAACGAAGGATGGGTTATAATGGCCCACAAAAAACGAGCTGAGCCATAATATTCCACCCTTGGGTTAATACCTCGAGGGGCGCACCTATATAACGAGTTTGTGTTTGTTATTGTTTTGCAGGTACTATGTCAAAATTTTTACAAGTTGTAAAACTTGTTAAGTCGAAATCGCACCCAGTTTCAGGGGCGATGTTCGGATGCGATTCCCGCCCCAGTTTCAGGGGCGATGTTCGGTTGCGGCATTCGCCTCCACTTCAGGGGCGAAGTTTATTTGATCGTGACGAAATCGCACCCAGTTTCAGGGGCGATGTTCGGTTGCGGCATTCGCCTCCACTTCAGGGGCGAAGTTTATTTGATCGTGACGAAATCGCACCCAGTTTCAGGGGCGATGTTCGGTTGCGGCATTCGCCTCCACTTCAGGGGCGAAGTTTATTTGATCGTGACGAAATCGCACCCGAGTTCAGGGGCGATGTTCGGTTGCGATTCCCGCCTCCATTTCAGGGGCGATGTTCGGTCGCGGCATTCGCCTTCATTTCAGGGGCGAAGTTATCTGATCAACAGGAGATCGCACCCAACTTCAGGGGCGAATTTCGAGTGCGACTTCGGTCTCCATTCCAGGGGCGAAGTTTTAGTCGACACGAGATCGCACCCAACTTCCGAGGCGAATTTCGAGTGCGACTTCGGTCTCCATTCCAGGGGCGAAGTTTTGGTCGACACGAGATCGCACCCGACTCTAGGGGCGAATTTCGAGTGCGACTTCGGTATATGAAGAGATAAAGAATAAGAAGACGCATACGGCCATGAAGCTCGCAAGGGGCGAAGTTTTCGATTAAAATCGAAAATACGAGCCCCACGGCCTACCGAGGAAAAGAAGACGCAACGTATTATTGAGCATCACATGGCTTTACCAAGGCCTACCCTGTGGACCATGGCAAAGGGCGGCCGGAGGATGCGTAGTCCGATCACACTCGATGAGCAGCGAGCTGCGGTGATTGGCGAGCGCGACCCGACTTCGAGGGGCTCTGTTGGTACACGTTATAGTTGGGCCACAGCCCTTAACAAAGTGGTCCTTGGAAAAGGTCATGTGATACCCTCAAAGCCCAAAAGGTACTAGCCATTGGATCTTGGTTGAATGAAGGGTTGGGATTGATTAGGGGTACCTTGGTTTCCCTATAAATACCCCCTCATTCCCCATTATCTAAGGACACTTTTTACACTACTTCTACACACTTCTCTCTCATACTCTTTATTATCTTTGTGACCCCCCTTCCTTCCGACTCATACTGACTTGAGCGTCGGAGAGGGGTCGCCCGGCGAAAGCTGGGCGCCCCCCTTGACGGTTTGTTCATTGCGCAGGAAACTGAAGTTGATCCCGGTCTATCCCTAAATCGAACTCACCCCAACAGTAAACATAATGATAGTATAGCAAAATTCAAAGGTGTGTTGTAAAATTTAAAAAA
This sequence comes from Spergularia bocconei, assembly GCA_963457585.1. Taxonomy (NCBI): domain Eukaryota; kingdom Viridiplantae; phylum Streptophyta; class Magnoliopsida; order Caryophyllales; family Caryophyllaceae; genus Spergularia; species Spergularia bocconei. The sequence continues at coordinate 21,475,711 of OY734943.1, read as the reverse complement.
TATTAAAGTGAAACTATTCAATGAATTCGTTTGTTAAGTATCTGGCTTACCTTTCTTAGAGACCGACTACATCAAATTGTCTAAATGCTGACAATAAACATAATCACACAAATAACTTGTTAAGCGGTAATAAAAGTGTCCGTGTTTCTTAACCTTGGCGTCGACAAAACAAACCAAAGCAAAAAGAAAAACAATATCAAAAACATGACAGTAAACAACTAAACACACAACTGCAGTAAATGAGATTCCAAATAGACAAAAGTCTGAGTCGAGGAAGCGTGGGACACATTATCAAAGTACTAAAACAAGGAAAAAAATGAAGGGAAAGACGTAAGAAAAATTGCATGAAAAAGCCCTAAAAAATTATTCAAAGTTAAAGGTGGATTCCATTTGGGCTACCCTTCTGTAGAAAGGTCAGGAGAATGAAGACAAAGGGAGGTCGCAGTAGTATGTAGTAGTACTAGTCCATGGAAATTGGATAATGCAGCTTTATTCACTTGTTTTCTTTTCTTCCTTCTTTTGGCCCTAATTAATTTTACTCTTACCCTTTTATTATTATTCAATGTTATTCAAGTGTCAGTCAGATCTTCGATTATTATTATTGTTATTGTAACGTACAACATAAGCTTTATTTTTGCTTTGAAATAAATGCATTGTTTTGGTGTGGAATTGAGTGGAATTGAGAGAGAGAGAGAAAATGGCCAAAACGTAATAAGCTAGAGAAAGTGGTCAAGAGGGGGGAGGGGGATCAGTGACTGCAGATTGATGCACAGCCATTACATAGAATTGCAGACATTATGTTGACAGTACTCATCCACTGTTCATTTCATTGCGTAAATCCCAGAGTAGGACAAATTAAAAGGGAGAGACCAAAACACGAAAAATCAAAAGGGACTAGTACCAAATTAAAGTTTAACACTCCTATGTACATATGGAGACGGAACAATATTTGGTTCGGAGTACGAGATGTCGGGCAGTGATTTTTAAGACACTTGTGTTACATATCTTTGGTTTTCTCGATCAATTGTTAACGTCTCTACATATGTCTACAGACTTTTGAGTAACTTTTTGACCATTGTTGATCGAGAATTCAAGAACTCATAATACAAAGTTTCATAAGGGTTGGATTTGTGTTAACAATAATAAGTTTATGTAATTGTGTTTTCTTGCCTAGCTACGAAAGTTGGGTATAGCCCTATAAATCCTGTAACTATTTTCTTCAGGAATATTATGGCTCATTCTCTTGTTTACGACTTCTACTTTTTCTGATTTTTAAAAACAGTAAAAAACAGTAATTTGATTTTCAAAAATGCTGAAAACTGAAAACCAAAAATGACATTATCTGTATTGTGTTTTTTTTTTTTTGAGGTCATATATGTATTGTGTTAGTATACGACATCGACATGCATTAATAAAAAACTTAAACTATTCATAGGAACGGATTTAGTAGTTAATTATGATTTTACTGTTGTCCTAGTGCTTAGTAAATTAACTTGCCTAGAGGTTATCCCGTGGTGGAATCCTCATATCCCCACCTCTATAGCGAAATGCTACTCCTATATTCACAAAAACAAAAAGGAACGATAAATTAGCTAATTTTTATATATAGTGGTAATTTGATTGCTCATAAAAAACGGAATTCTTGATTCATTGAAAATGAAGAGAGATGTTTACCTAATCCCCCTGTATGGCTGAGAATGTTTTCATGAATTCCAATTCGATCATGTATTAAAGCAAATCGAACATATCATAATTACCCCATTCTAATATATTAGACTATATAACGGTAATGCGGATCACATGTCTCATTTTCTTCTTCCACTTTGTGTATCCCTCCAATCACGTGCTAATATTTTACAATTCTTTGCAGGAAATCTTAAGCATTGAGAATTCCTATGACGGACATAGATTGTATTTAGTCGCAATTAATAATGTTTAAGCTGTTTCAGCGTGAAAATTCAGTTTTGCCAAGTCGATGGAGTTTTTGGGCGGAGAGGGGAAAAAAGAGATTGAACTTAAAATTGTTTTTGGAGATATCCATTTTCCTGTGGGGGGTAGTTTGACACAATAGCATTTTGATACCACGCAGAAAGGCAACGTACAGAAATCAACTCAACTCAAATCAAATTTATCGAAATTACAATCAATGAATTCAGTCTTCTTTTAGTTATTAATTCGTCAAAATGCAGTTAATTTATCAATAAATTCAGTTTAAATCAAATCAAATTAAGTATATTTAAATCAAATCAATTCAAATCAGAAAAATACAGTCTAATCGCAATGCTTATACCATGCACCAAGGTGCACAATGAGTATGGTGCACCTCCTCACAATAGAGGAGTAGGGAGCAGACTTAAAATAATTTAAATTTATTTAAGTGTGGTCCCTACTCATCTATTGTGAGGAGGTGCACCATACTCATTGTGCACCATACTCATTGTGCACCTTGGTGCACGATATAATTTGCGGTCTAATCGCACATGGCCTAAGAAAGAAGTATTTTGTCTTGGTTAGACCCGTAATCGCCTATGAATTAACGGGTGGTATTAATTTAGCAACACTTTTTTCTAAGGATCTATTGCAAGAAAAGGGATAATGAGCAACTTTGGGCCTTTTTTTAAAACCCAAGATCCCCTTCGCATTAACCGGAGTTGTACAATTAGGTTCACCAGTTTGCGTAAGCCACAGTGCTACACCAAAATGAAATCGCGGATCTGCTCTCAAAATAACTCAAACCAATCTACTTTTGACCCAAAAATGTCCTACATGAATCAAAACCAAACCATGCACAGTATTAATTCATAAATCATAAGTATCCAAATTTTTGATGACCACGCCGTAATCTATTTCATTTCAATTAACTTGATCTAATAATTTATTACTTACTCCGTATATAAGACCGTCTCATTATAACATAATTCAATTTGGAACTATTTGTCAAATGGCAAAAAAGTATTTTTTAGCCACCAAAGTGAAGAGGGTGGGATCTAAAAAACACCAAACTCGTAATTGGTACTTATACCGTGGCCACGGTAGAATCTAAAACTTCTTGTTCTAGAATCTAAATGGTGAGTTATTAGGCCTATATTTGGTAAAACTAGCCCAAGTACGTAGTAGTTGAATGCTGAAATATTGGCTATATTTGATAAAAACTAGATGAAATAATAGTTGAATGTTGAAATAGGTAGTTGGATGCTGAAATGGTAAGTGAAAGCTGAAATAATAGCTGCAATAGTAGCTGGTGTATATAAAAATACATAAAAATGCATTATACATTTATATGTTTTTAATCTTATTTTATTGTAATAAATAATTGAGGATAAATTAGGAATAAGTTTATGCTAAGTAGCCTAAATTTTGTAACTTTATTGAAAAAGCTAGCTTATTATTTAAGCTAATGGAGTCACCAAACAAACTTATTTGGTCAAAAATCTTAAAAAACTAGTCAAATAATTTGTTTTGGCCAAGAAAGCTAATTTATTGTGCATACCAAACATAGCCATTAGCTAAATGCTGAAATAATAGCTGCTAAATGACTAGTGATGTTACAAGACCGACTTGGCCCTATTTGATAGGACTTATTCGCAGTAGTATTCAGATCAGTTCAGAATCATTCAGATCAGATCAGATCAGTTCAGAATCATTCAGATCAGTTCAGAATCATTCAGATCAGATCAGATCAGTTCAGAATCATTCAGATCAGAAATCTTCAAATTTTTATCAATGTATTTGGTACATAACTGATACTAATTCGTTGAAATTCAATCAAAATTTCAACACATTCAGATCAGATCAGATCAGTTTAGAATCATTCAGATCAGATCAGTTCAGGTCAGAATCATTCAGATCAGATCAGATCAGATCAGATCAGATCAGATCAAAATCATTCAGATCAGATCAGATCAGTTCAGAAAGATGCAGTCCTATCAAATGGGGCCTTATTTAGTCAAAAAGCTTAAAAGATAAGTCAAAAAAGCTACTTTGATCAAGTAAACTAGGTTATTGTACATAACAAACATATCTTTTCTTCATTCCTAACAAGGGTTTATGACAAAGTGGAAGTACATATTTGTCCTAGGAAATCTGGGCCTCCTTGACATTGCCCCTGCTATCCACGTTCAAAGCAACAAAATCCTGCAAAACTGTTATGGCCCTTATTTTGGGTCCTGAAAGGCAGGCCCAGTATAGTTAGCCACTTTAGATCAAAATGGCCCATTTTTTACAAATGGACATACCCAAATCTTTTTAGTCTCAAGATTAGTTCTTAGATAAATATCAGAGCATGTCTTAAACTCGATTTCTAATTGCTTGTTTTATACAGAGTATGAAAATGATCTATCCAACTGATGAAGAAATTTGCAAAGTTCATGTTTTAAGTACCAAACACCTAATGAAGGGGTGTTGCTAAACGTAACCTAAAAAATAGTACTGTAACTTATTTTTTCTATATTTCTTCCTACTTTATCCTTAATGATATCTTCTCCCTACAACTTTTAGATAATTTAGCCTAATCAATTTAACAAAGTTTAAAATTAGATTTAAAAAAACAAAAAAAACAAGAAAGTTGTGGACTTATGAACACGATGTATTGAGTAAAAAAAAATGGTCCTCGGTTTCGCTATTGATTTCATGTAATATTTATGAAGTTGAGACATAAGCTCCATACGATATCTCCATGGTGAATGAAATTCGGGTTATAGAAAGAAATCCAATGAAAATGCAAGAACTATGACATAATATAGGGAGATAGCTAATTTGGCGGAAGATAATGCACGTGATGATGAATAAAAGATGATGAAAAATAATGTCACTATGACATAATATATAGAGTATAGAGATAACTATTAAAGGAGATGAAATAATGATTGTGGTATAATTTGTAATTTTGGGAGATATGAGGGTAGTATAGCTATTTGGGCAGATCACGTTAATAAAAAAAAGTTACGTTTAACAACCATGAATGGGGATCACGAAGTACTTATTTGCATACTTCCTTAGTATATTCTCAAAATTAAAGCTATCTACGTGTGTTATAATAATCTCATTTTTGAATATAGAGAATTTTGAAAAACATATGAATCATTTGCTAATTTTCTCTAATTGGACAACTACTAATTTAGGAATAATCATTATGGAACAACGTGGGATGGCAACCATGCATGTAGAACTTCATCTATCTTCAAGTTGAATACAATATGATCTTTCTTAATCAAAATTGCTTACTTATTTTTCTCCGAAAAATAGTATAATTGACTTATACATTAGATATACGGTAGTTGCCAATAACTTGAACACTTGAACGCCTTCGGTCTGTTTTTTGAATGAAATCCCCATTACATTACTGATTTACTGCAGACTAAAAATTGAAAATTGTTGGTTTGACCGACAAACTACGTGGGAAAACCGTGACACCGAAGCAACGAGACCTTGAAAGTTGCGTTTTGAACTCATGTACCGATTCATGCAAATATGAGTGATTGAGTGCGTTGAGACATTAAAAAAATTAGTAATAGTCATTTAATTTCATCAGTTAAAAATATGATCATCACAAGGCAAATGCTGATACGGTGTATGTAGTAATGTACTATACTTTTTCATCTATGAGCGTACAACGGTACAAGCCAAATGCAATGCCAATTACACGACACTTTTTGATGGGCTCCTATATTTTCTGTTTAATTTCTATAGATAATTGAAAAATAGCTTTAAACAAAAAGTTTCAAATCATCAATGGTCATAAGAATGAACCTACATATCCGAAATAAAATATTCCGACTTTTATATGGAGTACAAGTTCATCTAATCGACAAAGTTATCATCTATTAAAATGACTTCTTATACGACATAACGTGTTAACCTGTCACAATACAACAAGTATATCTCATGAATATGCTCTGCACACATTATGATACGAGACAGCTGGCCATATAGAATTCAGGATTTCTCACTTTTTCTAGTATTGACAAAAAAAGATTGAGCCAATTAGCTTCTCAAGATAGGGAATAGTACATCCCTAAGGCCTAAGGGTGTCTACTTAATTAGTCGGGTAATTTGTTTAATAAGACTAGGAGAAGGTAGTGGTGAAGTTGACATGTAAATAAATTGCAACTAGTATGTGACTCGACATATATGCCTACACCACAAGAACCACGTCCTACATTTTTGGTGACCTTAACAAAATGGTCCCAATTTGCTAGAAACCTAATGAGTTTAGCATCCGATTCCACCATGAATAGGGTAGATTCTCTTCTCTTTGACTTTTGGACTGAAGATCCTTTATCCTTGGTAGAATATCCCGTTCACATAAATGAGCTGTTGTTGGCCTATTCGAAGTTTCGGACTACTTGATTGGTGGCCTGGTAAAATACTAAAATATATAGGAATAGGAATACTGTAAGAATTATCCAAGAAGACGTGAAGAAAAAAGGGAATTATCCAAGAAGATTACCTGTGACATTGGTTAAGCGCAAATTATACCATGCTCCCGGGAGCACAAGGAGTAAGTTCATCCCAATTTTTAACTTTAGATCATGTTTTAGCTCTAATAAGCTCTAAAAAGATGGGAGTACTTGACATAAGTTTCAAAGTCTTTACCAATACCAAACTATTTTTATGGATAGTCGGCTAGTCGAGTGAAATTCATTTCAAAACTAGTAGTGACATTATTCACTTTCGGCCAAGTCATTACTCCGTACGGAGTATATCTTGAATCTTAACATACATATGTTTTTAAAAAGGACTTCAACAATAAGAGTGGTTGACATTGATTGTGATTTCCAAGTCATGACTATAGCTATAGGTTTACAGGGCGGTAATTAGGTTAGAATACTCTTCCAGTCTTCCACATACCAAGGTAAATTGGTATTCGAAATTTTAAGTAGAGCAAACGATAAAACGACCAAATCAAGATCAAATCATCAACTATTGACACAAATTTCATTCAATCAACTCTAAACTACTGTATAGAACTATATTTTACACGCGTAGAATATGGCACACTCCATATTATAGGCCACCTATTGTGAAATACACGTTAGATTCATATAGTCATGGGCATGATTCACATTGGTCAACCTATGGAGAACAACATTTCCAATCAGAGGCAGGAAATATTGTGGGCAAAACGTACACCATTTAACTTCAAAGTCTAAAGTAGTAGGACACTGTGAAATTGTCCCTCAAAGTGACCCTTTGAAACTTCCAAAAGACGAATAGTGCTACAAGTGATTTGGGTCATTGAAGCCCGGAAATTATGAGAGTGGGCCCGACCCGAAAGGAAGAAGGAGGTGGAAGATACAAGATACTCCCGTTGATTATGAGTGGGACCCGCGCTCCATCTTTTTTTGAATGAGAAATCGGATATTCTTTGGGCTGAAAAAACACGATGCTCAAAACACACTGCGTCGGGTCTACCATCTTTGTTAACGTACTACATACTCGAGCATACTATGATCTGTAATCTGTATTTTTTTTGTTTTTTTAAATTTATATAAAGTACACCCTCCGTCCCAGCTCAAACACCTCATGTAAAAAACGATCTGATATTAGGGAGGGTGTACACACTAATCGGTTAATCAAAATTCCAAAAAAAATTGTATGGCGAGTTAGCAAAAACTCTTATCTACTTCACTATATAATTTTTTTGCAACTTTGATAAACCGATTAGTGTGTACCACCCTTGTTAACACAGGGGTATTTTCGGCACGGGGTGTTTGAGCTGGGACGGAGGGAGTAAGCACTAAGAAACTGCAAACAGGGTCCCCTACTGATTACTGCCAGCAATAACCCCAAAACAATGAGAGAAACAAAAGAAAGAAAACACGTACAAAGCCGAGATCAACCCAATAACCAGTGGTTATTCGGCTCATTGGCTGTGACTATGGACTCGGAGGACCCGAGGATAAAGGGTTAAAGAACCTTTATGTGATATATACTAGAATATGTTTAGATAGTTTTGGATGGTTTTGATTGACGGATTTTTTTTCTAACGTGTTTATCGAATGCAAGAGCACTTATATTTTTTTTTTAGGGGAGCAAAAGCACTTATTAAGAATTCATTTTCTTACTTAATTGAGTGTGATTTTCACATGGAATAAAAAGACATTAGTATACTCGTACGAGATCTCATATCTTTTTAACTGGAGCTTATAATGCAAACATAGGAAACGGCAGTGAAACCAAACGAGTTCTCGGGTACCGAATATTCTGATAGTATTTACATACATAGTGCCCATATATCACCGGATAACACCCCGTTGTGGTAAATTATACCGTATCTTTAATGTATAGCGTATATATTATCTACTAGCTTTTTACCCGTGCAAAATTGCACGGGCGGCCCGATTACATTACACTTTTTTTTTCTTATTTAAATTAAACTAAATTTTATAGGTGTAAATTAATTTAATATGATTACTTTGTTTAACTTTAATATAAGGAATATAATTACGGTGCAACTTTCTTTGAATGGAACTGAAAATGTCAATTGTGCTTATTCGTTATAACTGTTAGTAAATAAAATTATATTCACCTCAGCCGTATTTGTCCTTAGATTAGTTGTAAAAAATGGATCAATTGTCAAATCATGATTACGAACTCTGTTATACCGAGAAAATTCAAGAGCATTCACTTTGTACAAACTCTATTATTTACCGAGTAAATTCAAGAGCTTTTATGGGTTATGAACCCACTTTTTATTACAGATGATTGATACCGACTCGCATCTATTTTTATGCTCGTTAAAAACTAATTTAGTTGTATCTGATTATCTGACACAAATTTATGTCATGAACCCGCTTTTTATGATGCATGACTCATATTGACTCGCACCCGTTCTGATTCGCATATGTTTATTTTTATTTATTTGGCGCTTTTGTGTGTCATGAGCCTAATTTTTTATGACACATTACCCGTATTGACTCACACCCGTTTCAACTCTCATATGTTTAGTTTTATCTATCTATCTCGCTTTTATAGGTCATGAACCCACTTTTTATTATAGATGATTGGTACTGACTCGTATCTGTTTTGATGCTCGTAAAAAACTAATTAGTTGTATCTGACTATTCGACACCATTATATGTCATGAACTCGCTTTTTATGATGCATGACCCATATTGACTCACACCCGTTTTGGCTCCCATATGTTTATTTCTATTTATTTGGCGCGCTTTATGTACCATGAAGCCATCTTTTATTAGACATGACTGCTATTGACTCTCGTATGTTTAGTTGTAGTTATCTCTTCTACGCTTGTCAAATCTTACACGACCCGTAGACCCAACTTGACCCTTAATATAAGACAATAGAGATTATTCTCTAATTTTTTGTTCCACAAAATAATTGATTATTCTCTAATTTGATATTAATTGAATATATGCTAATTATATATGTTGCAATTTCGGTTTAAATTGAAGAAATGATCAAATTTTGTTTCCAAATAATTTACTGTAAAATATATGGTAGTACAAATTTTGACCGAAATCTTTACTTTTTAATTTGGACGAAATATTAGGGATTAATGTCCTTTGTATATAATTTTGTAAATAAAAGAATCAACAAAATCAATTGTCTCAGTGGTTGAACTGTTATAATATAACTTTGAGGTCACAGGTTCAAACCTCCAGAGCCTCATGATGTGGACGCAAAAATTTACACTAAATGTTTTGCCTATTAATTAATATAATATTAGCATGATACTCACCTCAGATTCGATCTAATGATGTACGAGTAAAGTAAATAAGTTTAGACCAATATATATAGACCAATTAAATCGCTTGAGTGGCATGTATATAGTACACGATCTAAAATCATCATCAACGTATATGGTAGGGACTCTGAAAACTAGTATCTCTCGGACGTTATCATTAACCTTTTTTTATTCCATCTCTTAGGGGTCGTTTGGATAACATAGGAATTAAATTCCTATAGGAAATAGATTATCCCGAGAATTAAATTCCTATGATAAATTGACGGGAATTCGCCTAACAACGTTTGGATACCATCTAGGAATTTAGAATTCTTTGAAATTAATTTCCCATAACTTGTTTGGTTACCATACACAATTCATTTGTTTAATTATTAAAATGACTAACTTACTCTCTATTAATGTAGCTAAATAAACATAAAATAAGTAATTAAAGGGTAAAGTAGTAATTGTATATATTTTACACCATAGGAATTGTGAATGACCATGGGGGGGCTAGGTACTTGAATTCCTATGCTTCATAGGAATTGGAAATTCCCACACTTCTTCAAAAATGGGTTATCCAAACAACCCCACAAAAACCCAATTCACAGGAAAATGAAATTCTTATGGTTTTCGAGGTATCCAAACGACCCCTTAATATCTCTAGACTCTAGATGATTGCTTCACAATATGCAGAAGCGACACGTACCAGATTACGAAACGATACACTTCAACTCCTGCAAACTTTAGAAAACGAAATTCATGGAAAAATGGAACAAAATTCATCAGAAAGAAAGAGGGCTGATCATAATGGATAAGGATTAAAATTCTGCTGATAAGTTGCGGCTTCCGTAAGCTTTGATTCCTTAGTGTCATCCAGCTGTGCATGCTTAGCTAGCTAGTTCATCATTTTGACAACCTAATTAAGGATTATTTCAATGATAAGGAAATTTTATTAACTTGGCTTTACAAGATTATGGGAGCTATCTTATGAGTAACATTTTTCTATGTAATATGTCCCATTTTGTAGATTTATTAAGAGTGTCTTTATAATGTAAGACATAGGTTTCTTATTATGGTCATATTTTCTTGTTATGGATATCTATGTAGCCAACTACTCCCTCCGTTCCGATGATATCTTGGACTATTCCATTTTGGGCTGTTTCGGTCATTTCTTGGCCTTTCCTTTTATGGGAGGGTTTTGTTTAACTAATGATGTTTTATGGGCCAAATTAACACTAATCTCAACTTAATACTAACCCAAAACCCATTTTAATTGAAACCCACCCTCAACATTCTCTCTCCTCCACAACTCCCCCACCCACCAGTCCACCACCCTTGATGCCCCCCTCCACTGCTACACCCCTCCCGCACCACCACCCACACCGCTACGACCCATTCCTCCATGAACTCCGATCACGACCCTCCCCTTGACGGCAATTGACGCGCCATTTTCGATTCCCCCTTCTATTTCTCATCACTCGTCGGTGCCGGAGGGGACTAAAAAGTCGGGTATTAGGGTCGGAGTAGGGGTGAGGGTAGGAGGGTTGGCTAAGGCGGGGGAGGGGAGGGGTCGCGTTCGTGGTGAAGTGTGGGAGTGGAGAGAGAAAAAACGAAATATTGGATCTAAAAGGAGGGAGAGAAGGCGGAGGGAAGGGGTGCTATGGTCGTGGGGTCCGCCGGAGTGATCGCCGGAGTAGGTCGGTCACTCTGGCGGTGGCCGATGGTGGCGTGTGGGCGGTTGAGGTGGGGGTGCGGCGGGGGTAGGGCGGCGACCGGAGGTGGCTGATGGTTGGGAGGGGAGATGAGAGAATATTAGAGTAGTGGGTTTATATATTTAATTAATAAGATTAATACTCACTCCCCCACTTGCTTCTCTAATTGCTCCTCTCCTTGGTTTTTGGTCCCAAACCAAAGTCCAAGATATCATCGGAACGGAGGGAGTACAAGTCTATAAACGTCTTGAAAGGCCACCCCATGCTCAATACAAAATGACTTCTCAAATCTCATTATAAGATTCTACTACGTGTTCAATATGGAAATAGTATTGTGCGTTATTGAGTAATCTGATTATGATATTACCATACATTTCAGATGCAATCTTTGCATCTGAGATCAGACATTACCTTGTTTGAGAAAATTACATACGGAGTATGCTTTCAAAAGATATTAAATCGATACAAGTAGAAACGTTACACAAAGCATTATGTGGCCATCATCTCTAGTTAATCATCATCCATATATATGATCCGATTTCAAAGAATGATTCAATTAATTTGTCTAATTACAAATGTACTTTATAGTACGACTGAATAGTTACACTTATCTTTTGAGTTATAAAAAAAAACATTGGAAATGTTATAACGAAACAGCCATAACTACTCCGTATTTCATAAGGGCTTGAGTGGACATAGAGTTTTGAGTTACAATGTAAGTACATAGGCTTAACTAAATTGATGGATTAATGTGGCTTCTAGTGATGAGAAAGAGCCAATTAAGTATCGAATTTCCCAAATAAGAACCATATGTGAGCATCAACTAACAATCATAATCTTAATCTAATTTTAAAAGTTCTTAGTCTTATTCTAGACTAATTTTAATAGACCTGTCATGATAATAATGTAATTAAAAGACTAATCAATACGCGGAAGCATGCTTGATCGGAATCTCCTGGCTTATCGGCGTGATTCTAATTGGAATAAGGCCACCCTCTTTGTCTAAATTAGAATTCATTACTTGCTCGCTAAACTAGCCATGGTACAAGGTTCACCTAATTCCGCATTATTATAAAAAGGTCAAGGGTTTTGAGAAAAAAAAATAAGAATTTCACTCCTAGTAGGAGTAAAGAAAAAATAAGACAGGCATATGTTTTGTTCTATATTGATTTGTAGGATTTGTAAATGGATATACTCACGTAGTTAAGTACATACGTATTAGTGTGTTTAATATGTTTTCGATCAATTGAAGGGGAGCCTTGGCACACCGGTAAAGGTGTTGCCGTGTGATCGATAGGTCACGGGTTCAAATCCTGGGAGCAGCCTCTTGTCAAATAAATTGACAAGGGAAGGCGTGCCCTCGAGTGCTTATACCATGCACCACGGTGCACAATGCCCATGGTACCATATAATTTGCGCGTGCCCTCATAACACCCTTGTGGTGGGACCCTTCCCCGGACCCTCGATTGTCGGGGACGCCAATGTGCGCCGGGCTGCCCTTTTCTAATATTTTATCCCTATTAAGTTACATATATACTAGTACATACTTTTCAAAAAAAAAAAAGTTATACAATATATTTTAACAATAGATGAATAGATGTTTTAATTTATAACTCGTGTTCTTTTAAAGGTATGAGCACATGTATGAGATGATCCAATAAAGCAAAAGTAAACAACTCGCCGAGACAGAAGAGAGACCATGATTGTGCCTGAACTCGAAACAGCTAAAAATGAAAAAGACCGTGAAATATTTTCCATAAAATACACTCACTTGATAAACTCCAAAAAACTCGATAACTGTAATTAAACTACGGAATATCAAAAATACGATAAAAATATGACGTAAAAGACAACTAAGGAAGGGTAACCGACGAAAGAAGGGAATCATGGCATCGAATATTCAAACATCTCTATAAAAGCTCCACACTTTTCTCTCTCCCTTTCCTTGGAGATAAAAACAACACATCATAAAAGTTGGAGTATACAAAGAGGTAAATTCACCCACAAGATTCTGAGATGTATGCGACGCCCCGACTTTGACACACACACCAATTTTTCTCCTTAAAAAAAAAAAAAAAAACATTGTTCTATAATTTTGGGTGTCATTTTTATAAAAATTTATCTCATAATATTCTCTCATCTTGATTCTACTTAGATCCCTTTATTCCTCTTCCACTTTATTCACCCCCACCATTTTCATTCATATATACTCCATTTCTCCCTCTCCCTCTCTCTCTAATAAACACCCACAAGTTTAAACCAAATAAGCTACAACAAAAAGTTCCCTTTTTGGGTTTTTTTTTGTTCATACCATCTTTATTTTAGAAGAAAGTTTAAAAAAAAAATGATGGATTTCAGGGAAAATATGCAGAAATGTCAAGAATATGTTCATAGTTTAGAGGAAGAAAGGAAAAAGATTCAAGTTTTTCAGCGTGAACTTCCTCTTTGCTTAGAACTTGTTACTCAAGGTAATTAATTTAATTTAATTAATTAATAATTTAATTAGTGAATTTTTATGAAGTTGGTAAAAATCCAATCTTTTTATACTTATTTTTGTGGGTTTTTGATTTTATGAAATGGTAATTAACAGTTTTTCCATTTGTTTTGTATTTGTGTAGCAATTGAGGCTTGTAAGCAACAATTATCAGGAACAACAACAGCAACAACGGAGTGTTTTAATGGGCATTCTGAGTGTTCTGAACAAACAACTAGTAACGGTCCAATTTTGGAGGAGTTTATTCCTATAAAAAGGTGTCATTTTGATAATGGTGATGATGAAGAAGAGCATGAATGTGATAAACCTCAAATTAACAGCATTAATCAAAATATTACTAGCACTAATAATGATATTAACAACAATAATAATGATAAATCCGGGAAGAAATCAGATTGGCTTAGATCTGTTCAGCTGTGGAACCAAACACCAGATCCATCCACCAACCGAGAGGTCAGTAAATAATTTTCTGATTTTTTCTTTTACTAGTTTATATAAATGGGTTTTTAATTTTAGTGAATGGGTAATTCTTTAATTTTGAAAAAAGTTTGAATCTTTATTTAATTATATGTTTTATTTTTATTATGTAGGATCATCAGCCAAAAAAAGTAGCAGTAGTAGAGGTGAACAAGAACGGTGGTGGTGCATTTCATCCATTCCAAAAAGAGAAAAACAATAGTAATGGAAATGGGAATGTGAATGTGAATGGTAATGTTAGTAGTAAACCAACATCAATGCCTGCTGCCTCGGCTTGCTCTAGTGCCGAGGCGGCCGAGGACGGTTCCGGTTCCGGTTCGGGTTCTGGTAGTGGAAGTAAGAAGGAAGATACTAAGAGTGGACAATCTCAAAGGAAATCAAGGAGGTGTTGGTCTCCTGAGTTGCATAGGAGGTTCTTGCATGCCCTTCAACAACTTGGTGGTTCACATGGTAATTCTTTTCATCTTACTATATGCAGCATGAATGAATACACTTGTGCCTTTCTATATTTGGAATTGATTATTCAATTAGTATATGGTATATTCTCCATTGTTTATGCTTGGGATTTATGGATTTAAAATTGAATCTTGACTGATTATTGGTGATTGGGTTGTGATTTGCAGTTGCTACACCAAAGCAAATTAGGGAATTGATGAAGGTGGATGGACTTACCAATGATGAAGTTAAAAGCCATTTGCAGGTGTGTTATTGGTCAATTGATTTTTGTACTCTTGTGGTTTATTACATGTTTAGATCTTTTGGTAGAAATGTGTGGAATTCAAATTCAAGGTGTTCTACTGCTAATGCTCTTATTGCCTTGTTGGGGGATTTATGTATGACCATGAATCCAATTATCTGCCCACGCTTAGCTCTGTTAGTCGATTTACGTATCGGCCTGGAACCTAGTAAATATAAATGATTCTGTCACGTATATCTTCTCCAATAAGTTATCACTAAACGTGACTCTATCGTGGAAGTATGATCCTTTTGGTAATATCTAATTTAAAATCCAAATAATTTTCTTTGTTTAGTATTCCGACCACCTAACAAATGCAATCTTGATTTTCAAGCTAAAGTTTAATGCTAACTAACACAATGTCTTGTTTTCAAAGTTGAGGTGTATAAATTATTGATGGGATTCAAGTCATTCAACTACTCTACTTGCTTTTGTTTAGAACAAGCAAATCCTACCTGTTTTTAGTAATTCTACTTGTATTAGTGCATTGTTTAAGGTTGACAATGTTGACATTATGTGAGATTGTGAGGTCTAAACATGTACCAACTTGCACCCTTTGCAGAAATATCGGCTCCATACAAGAAGACCAAGTTCATCAGCTGTCCAAAACAATGCAACCCCACAAACTCCGCAGTTTGTTGTTGTTGGAGGCATTTGGGTGCCCCCAACGGAATATACAACTGTCGCGACCTCAGGGGACGCGACCATGGTGCCTTCCCCTAGAAGCATTTATGCACCAGTTGCGACAGTAGCAACCCCATCTACACTTCCCCACACTTCGACTGTTGTTACGCAAATGCAACAACCGAAACTATCTAGCCATTCACGTTGTGGAGATAGGGGAAGCCCGAGTGATGGCGTGTGCGGTCGCTCATCTAACTCCCCTGCAACATCATCTTCGACTCACACTACAACAGCCTCCCATGCATATTAGGGTGGTGTTCTCCAAATCCTGTATTTTTTTTAATTTTTTTTTAAATAGAAGGGTGTAGAAATTTTGTAACATGTCCCCAAATGGAGGTAGGACTAGCTAGATAGTCCTTTGTATCATGAGGCAGAGAAGAACACTAGAAAAGAACATATACAAAAATTACACTAGTAATTTTTATTTTGTACAATCTACTCTACTTCACAAGGTTCCATTTTTACGTGATCATCGACTGTTACTTAATCATGAAGATGGGATCATTTCTTATTTTTTGCCAAAGTTGGCTTGGAGTTATCTTAGCGTTATGATCATTTGTCGTGAGATATTCAATTTTGAAAGTTACCCTCCAATGATCATTGGAGTGTTGATGGGGATTTATACTAATTGGGTTCATATATAATTGATTGGAAAGGCTGACAAAAATTGGCCTTGTTTTAGATCTTTGAGCTATCCAATTAACCATTTTTTAGGTTGCGTTGCTTGAAAGACGATCAAAACAATAGTAAAATTACCCCAAAGTCTCAAAAAGTCATACAGTACATGCTTAATATCAGAAATTATAGATCGATGCCTTAGCAAAGCTTGAATTATGAGTTATGCTTTCGAGTTTAGACATTTACATACACTTGTATATCAAAATGTGAGAAGGATAGTAAATAATATGGAATTATCAGAGAAATGAGAGTATTGGAGTCAAATTTGGAAGATAAATGGTAAAGTGCAAACCATGTAAAAACATGGCCGGTGGATGCATTATTCCAATTCAAACAATGATAACGTCACAAACCTTAACTTAATAACTCGTCTGCTTTTTAATATCGGATTTGAATACGTGACTATTGTTCAGATAAAATGTTTAGAATTCATGAAAACGTGGATAGTAATCTTTATTCATATGACTGATGAAAGTTTATTTATATATTGATGAGATGGAGGGGGAAGCCTAATTCTATACGGTATGATCACATTCAAGCAAGGTCTCGCAAAGAAGAAGAATGAATTGTATTGAAAAGAACATCACATAAGGTCATTAGGATAATGTAAGATAATCAAGCCATCATAATTCATGTGTCTTCCTAAATCTGACCTCCTAAGTTCTTAAAGGGTAACCAAAGAAACTTCTTTCACATTTGGTCAAGTTTCAAAAGACAAGCACCGATTGGTTCTCGTTCTACAGATAGATAGACATACCAAAAGGGGACGTATTATGGAATACCATCCCTTGCTAATTAAAACTTGCAACTATGAGCTTAACATCTTTAGTTATATATATTATCGCCCCCACCATTATATCAATTTGTATGTTTATAGACGTCTGTTACATTATCCCAATAAAGTGTACATAACGTGATTAGTCACTAACTATCATGCTATGGTCATTGTATAAGTCAGTTGTGATCTTATCTGACTCGAATCTTACACTATAATGTATAAACTAGGTAGGACGGCATCTCCAATAAATAAGATGGAGGAGAGGACAAATAGTAGTTGCGAGTCATAATTGGGCATGCCCAAAAGGGCGATGCCTTGTTGTAGGACGCATATGCTGATATATATCCTCAATTTATAATAGTAATGAATACGATTGTAATGTGGCACAGGTAGATAAATGTGGACAATTTAATGCGACGTAGTAGGGTAAAGCATAATATGAAGCCAAATGCGAATTGTGTTTCAGAGGGAATATTGCAGAGACACCGTACCGGATCTTTGCATTTTTAAAGAGAGCTTGGGGACCAAATGAAGCTTCTTCCTCTTCGACACATAATGACATAAATAGATTCAGTAAACTTGTTTTAGAATGAGATTGTAAGAATTGTGAAAGAAACTTAGGATATACTATCTCCGTTCTTTCAATCCGTTGATCCTATTCAAAAACAATTCTTTTAGGCCCCGTTTGATAAGACTGCATCTTTCTGAACTGATCTGATCTGATCTGATCTGATCTGATCTGATCTGAATGATTCTGATCTGAACTGATCTGATCTGAATGATTCTGAACTGATCTGATCTGATCTGAATGTGTTAAAATTTTGATTGAATTTCAACGAATTAGTATCAGTTATGGGCCAAATACATTGATAAAAATTTTATCTGATCTGATCTGAATGATTCTGAACTGATCTGATCTGATCTGAATGATTCTGAACTGATCTGAACTGATCTGAACTGATCTGAATACTACTGCGAATAAGTCCTATCAAACAGGGCCTTAGTCATTTATCGAGAAACTGCTATCTACAGTTAGTTACTTACAAACACATACACTAACTTGCTAGGTAAGGTGCTACTAACATAACTAAGCTATGTTTAACAAGCATATTTAGCATTGCATGTTAACATGAACAATCTTTTCACGAGGATTAAGGCCAGCAGAAAATCAAGCTAGTTACATGAAAGTTGTCTCAAGTTCGAATCCTTGTATCCCCATCACCCGCATGCATTAACTGTTCTGAAGCACCAAGTCTTTCACACTCGATCATGCAAGTCTCTAATGTAGTTTTGAATGCTCAATTATATAATAAGCCTTCCAATACCAACAATTACTTTTCCTTGGGCGAAGAACACACATAAAATCAGTAATATATCTCGATGAGAAACTTGTGTAACTTGGAACAAACCATAATGCAAAGACTAAATATGAGTTAATTGGTTTGATACCCTATTAACCAATTTATTTATCCTCGTATTAGATAATCATTGTTAATTTTTCACAGTAAAATCGAAAATGCATGAATTAGACTCATTATGTAGGGATGAGGTCCATACATTGTACTTTCCTCCACAAACCCTCGAGTTTCCACGTTAGCACTACTATTGGGTGCATGGTGATGTTTATAAAACAAAAAACGTGGAAAAACCAAACGAGATTAGGAGCATTTTACGTCAAAACTCGAAAACACTGGAATAAGACAACTAGACTATGCCATTTCGAGAGGGACTCTTCCATCATTTCAATTATTTAATCATTCTCTTCGCACAATAAATTTGGTGGACCCACCATCATAGACGAATATCCATCGGATTAACGTACATATTCCACTTACAGTATAATATTACGGTCCAAAATGTGCATTTTTACGAGTTTATTGTAAAGTTTGATTTGATTAGAATAATGTAGCAAATTAGAATATTATAAGGAGTATATACTTTAATTGTTTATATTATCTCCAAGCAACAAGTACTGCTGAAGATATTCCTGATGCCCTCGAATCTCAAGCTTGTTGTCCAAGATTCCACTATTTTGTTTTGTCGATTCTTAACTTTGGAATCAACTCATGAAGTCATGGTACCGCCATGAGGTGGGACAGTGACAAGGCCTTTTTCTTATTTCTTATTTGTAGTAATCTTGTTTTAAAACCAATCCGATAGAATTATATAGAGTTGAGAAATTCTCTATGAATTTCATATATAATTTTCAAGCATTTTAAAAGGTCGTCACACTATCTCGTTGAGTTTTAATCTGCGTAAATAAACGATCACTCTATTGAGACCAGCCTATAGAAATCACGAATATATGCATAATATACTTTGTCGGTCTAAATTAAACTTCTCATGATACAATTGCACAAGAATTAAGCTGGAGTATTTATATTTAGTTATTTACATAACTATTGACCTCTAACAAAAAAAAAAGAAGTGCAAATAGCATAGTATGGTCTAATATTAATTCAAGTTGCCCATCCATCCATCCTTTGTTCTTCCTGGATTTGAAACCCTTTAAGTTCAAACATAAACCATCATATTGCATATTGTAACGCAAAAGCAAAGTAGAGATTGACGATTTTGAATTATGCCGAATCTTACTCTTCATGGTCTTTTCAAAGACGAAATTATGGAAACCACACAGTCCTACGATAGCATTGGTTATAGTTCTATTTACTACCACAAACCATCTATGCAATTCCGTGTACTAGGATCCTTTTTGAGGAAATGTACTATGAATTATAAGTTGACAAAACACTTTTAGTACAAGTACCAGGATGGAGTAGTTCCTTGATCCTAAATTAAGGAGACTTTGTCTAAAACAAATAAATTATATGAGACTTCTTTCTGAAGAATGCATGATAAGTGAGAGAAACAAGTCCCATGATTCCTAATTAGCCATACAAGTGGCCTTTGGGGACACTTAGAGGCTAAATGGCCTTTTAAGGCCCTTAAAAACCAAGGTACTATTCCTATGTTTTAGAGAGTCAATAATATCATATGAATTGTCCTTGATCTTCTTGGCTTGTGTGGGTTGTGTGTGTGTAAGAAATAAAGAAATAGATCTCAGAATCTAAGGGAATATCCGAATGACCTAACCTACTACTTAAACATGGACCAACTAATACGAAGACATAGTTTGTCTTACCAATTATTTATGATTAAAGATATACTACACCCTATGGTCAAGATTGGATAAATTATTTTAATTGTTAGGGCAGGATTCAGGATTCCTTTCTCATGTAGAATTTGAGAAAAGTATTTGGATCTGTGGGTGTGAATATGCTTCATGATTCATGCAAATTTTCAGACTTTGTGCCTTCTCTAAAAGGGCCAATTGACTCAATTCTAATGAAATTATTTGCCCCAAACATTCAACAAATTTGTATCCGAAAATATTAAACGTCATTCTTTTAATTTGACGGGCTCTTAAGATGAAAAAGTAATAATGATGAGATCAAAGAAATGTTATAAGCTATTAGTGAGTTGCTCAGAGAGTCAGAGTAATCGATTTATTAGTATGATTTTAATTTTCTAGTTTAGACTAGACATGAAAATTAATGATGTTACATTTCGTTAAGATTAAAGAAACTTTAACTTAGTAATTTAGAAGCTGAACTCCCCTCAATTCTTTCATTTGACAATATGAGTATTTAGTTTGAATTCTTATGATTCTACTCATCACTTATAACAATATGTAAATAATGCAACTCGAGACCATTCAGATAGAAGAAAACTAAAGAAAGGGTTACCCAATTAGATGATTGCCTTCTTAATTAAAAAGAAAAAAAGTGTCTAATCTTGATGGTAAAAGTATGGTAGAATAAAGCCGTCCAAAATAAAGGGGGCCAATAATAGGATGAGAATAACTTGAACTAATCCGACCTATAAATACCTTTCAAGTGTCTTTAGCTATCAATGACGATATTATGTCTGACTGATGTAACAAAATTTAAATCTCCCTCCTATAACAATGGAAGCAAAAATATTGAGTAATAATAAAGTTGGAGGTGTGTTTTCTTGAACTAGTCGTGATGGAGTGACATTAGTATTCAAGAGAGGAAAACAAAAATTGTATTTAAGATATTTAATCAGATAATGTTTACGTAGGATTGTGACTAGTACATTCTAAGTTCAAGTGCGATTACTTGACATTCAAGAGATAATGTTTAATTAGATAATGTTCATCTATTTAAGTTGTTTCTTTATTCGACCAATCATTTTTTTACGTTTTTTAAACCTATCTATAACGTTGTCGATGGAAGGAATAAACACTAAAACACTTTAACCTATCTATAACACAAAGTTGTAAAATTTGTGTTTGCGTAAACATAAATGTATGCTTACACTTTCAAAATACTGACGCACCGTGGTTAACACTTTAACAGTTTTGTCTGTTTTAAAGGAAATGAAAATGCTTATGCGAATGCATGCTTAAAACAGTGCTAAATGCAGGTTTACTTGAATCACTACACTTTTGTTTTAATCAATAAATATTTTTTCCTCTAGAAAACTTTGTTTTTGCAATTTCTACCACATGCAAAACAATTTGCAATGTGGGTTAGCCGGTCTTTTTTTTTTTTCAAAGATAAGAATACATGATGTGCAATTAGGCCCCCCTACTATCCAAGGGACACATGTGGGTTAGCCGGTTAGACATAAGAAATGTAACTCTCGTATTTCTTTTCTTTCTTTCTCGATTGAGCTTAAACTAAAGTCTTAAGACAGTAACATTATTGGGGGTAATAAAGAGTGGTCGTGAGTTCGTGACTCATGAGCTTTCAGGGCTGCTGTTGGGCTATGTTTGCTAACGAGCCCGCTGCACCATTGGTGACACCCGATACACAACACAGTACCAAATGGGGCGTCAATGTAACATCAAGAGTCACTCATATGTGCATCAGGGGAATCTGAAAAGACAAGAAAAATAAAGCGGACCTGACTGAACGGAGGAATCTGAAGAATAGAGACAATGCTCTTTCACAGAAGAGAGTGGGTGACTTCTATCATCAGCCATATAGAGCGAAAAATATCAGCTGCATCGGACTTTGGCAACCAAGAAAAGTTGGAAGTTCATAACTTAATACACTGAAGTACAAAAGAATCGCAGCTGTGGGCAGAACAGTATACATAGATGACTGAATTGGCTCGTACTTGACAGGAAGCAGATAGCTTAAAAATGAGCCGAGTGATTAAAACAGTGATCACAGCAGCAGAGTAAACCTCTGAGATTCTAACCCATAATTCACAGGGTTCCCATTAAGGTATCTTTATATCATACAGATAACAATGTTGCACGATAGGTGATTTATGTTAAGCCATAGTCCATTCTGTTGTAAATGAGTTGAATCTAACAGGTGATAAATCGATATATCCTATTAAATACATCCTATTAAGGTACTTACAGTTGAGGTATCTCTAACGGTATGCCTGGGATCGGCTCCAGGACCTTGGCATTGGGTAGTTCTTTCAACAAAAGCTCCTGCATCAGCAGAAAGTGTTTCATAAGTTCTTCCTTAACAATATTACGGAGTACAAATCATAAAGTGTCTACAGGGAACGGTACACATTATATAGAAGTGTTTAGTATATAAAAACGTTGAGGGCTTGGTTTTCTAACTTTGTAACCAACAATCCAACATATCATTGTTTCAAGTTTTCTAACACATGAGGAGTCCAAGTTGTCCAACAGAGATAATCCCGCCGAGTAGGATCAAGGGAAATAATAATTTTGACGACATGATTGATTTGATGTGGAAATTAACAAACAAAATACCAGCATTTTTTTCTTGTTCATCATTCATAAGTGTAAAAACTTGCAAGACGTCCATGTATACTATGAAAAAAAAACAGTATTGGATGCGCATAAACAAAATGAAAAATACAATGGAACTCTATAATCCGTTCATATATTTCATAATAACTTGGAAAGTTGGACGTAATAGAAATATAGAAGCTCCATAATACTAGACTAACATACTTGAATAGTACTAACAATAAAACAAGCTAATACCCCATGTCGTTTATAATAGGGGATAATAAATAAAACTTGATTATTCGAAATATATAATTATCTAATTTAAATGCCCCATCCGACCAGTTATCGAATGGTATTGCTACACTTGCTCATTTGCTCGGCTCTGTGTTGATTCTTCCTTTGCCTCCATACAAGCAACAAAGCGATTCCAAAAACAAAGGACAAAAAGCAACACCAGAGCTATACCAAGCCCTACGCCCGCTAAAAGTAGATTATGGTCCATATTTTTATCTTCTAATTATTAATCATGTGAAATTAGATTTAATTGAGCGGAAAATGAGGCCAATTCGGTCTATATATACTACTACACTATGGCCTGGGCATTATTGTTGATTAACCCTAGTGACCAAAAGAAAAGGATAATATCTTAATTATTACCATTATGAACTGACAAGATATACTTATATATAATTAGCAAATATTTTCTCTTTGTGTTTATTTATGGCTTAATGATCCTACGTACGTATGTGTATTTCTACTTTGATTTAATGGAAAATGTTTTACACTTATACAGTAATATTTTCCTTGGTAAAACTATGAATAGATTATATTCACATTATTTTTCGGACAGTAGATATAAAGTTTAATTTACAAGTTTACATATTATTTATTTTCCCCAAAAGTTCCCATATATTTCAAAAAAAAAGTTCCCATATGTATAAAACATATCAATTACCACAATTACAATTACAATCAATCACAATATGAACATGATTATATTATTCGTATTATTTCCTTGATATGATTATATTATTCGTATTATTTCCTTGATACCTATTAGGTAGAGCCGAGGAGTACTGTACCCATAATTTATGCCCAAATTCTATTGTGAGACGGGATGAGACCTCTCACACACTTTTCAAAGTCAACCTATTCCAGAAATAACATATGCTAGTTTATCAAAAGTAATATATTAATTTGTCGCATACGATGAGACGGTATCACCATATATAGAATTACTGTAATTTATGTCATGCTCAACAAATGAAACATGGGAGACATAGTTTATAGGTTAACCCATCGTAGAACACGTCATGTTTTACTCATCCAGGAAACTTGTACAAGGTAGCTAGATGATCACGGAGAAGGACCAAGCCCGATTTATTTTCGACACTTTGACCGAGAATTTCAAAAACTGCATCCTCTTTGCTACAGTTTATCATTATGAAACCTAAGCTATCATTGAGAACACTAGCAATTTGCAGCTAACAAATAATTCGACAGCACAAAACTAACTTAGGGAGCACAAGATACAAAACCTTAAATGAGTCCTCCGTTCCTTCGGTTTGAATTACACTTGCAAGAATCCCTTTGCTGTCAAGGTCTCCATTCCTCAGTGGAACGATATACCTTAATCCATTACAAAAAGAGGTTTGCAAATGCTTTAGGCTGAAAATATAGTCAAATGATAGCTTGATAAGTGAAGTAAATTTACCTGGCATGCAAGAACTTTGCAAGCTTGACTGCATCTTCTTGCCCGGAAACAAGTGTAAACTTGGGTAAAAGCTGCTTAACTATTGGTGTAATGACAATATCTGCGCGCTCCTCCTTCAGGAACTCCTCATTGTAGACACAGTGAGGTTCATAGTACAGCGTCAACTGGCCTTCAGTCGAGACAATGTACCTGAAAAAAGATTACATTGTATGACAAAATAAGTACAAAGCAAACGGATAATATGCAAATCCTCTGTAAAAACCAAAAGCATGAAGCGTAACAAAAAATAGCATAGTCTACCCATTCTCAGGACGTTGCCAAGGTGGACCAAGAACAGGCCCTACAGTCGCACGAACTCTAACTTTTGAACCATTTCCCCCCTCAATCTCAGTATTTTGGCCTGGTTCGAGGTATGTTACCTACAAATTCACAGACGAAGTGAGAGTAAGAAGGGGCATACAGAAGTACCTGCAGGGAATATAAATGAGACCTACAGATTACTAGAATTATTTGTACAAAAGATCAGATGCGCTACCATCAGAGGAACAGAGTTTATTCATTCAAATGTAAGCTCATTATTTGCTCAGAGGATACAGAGATTCTTTCAAATACATGCAAGGGTATCAAATTAAAAAGGACTAAGCATGGGCAAAAACACTTGAGAATTTGTCAAACATAGTCTAGACTCTAGAAGGGATCACAGCTAGGCCCCCAGGTCCCCAATTTGAGTCATAAAATTTTGGGGATATGTATGTCAAAGTATCATAATGAGAACGTAAATGTAAATGCAGTCAGGTGCAAATACAACCAAGGATAGTAATATAGTATCAAGACGGAAGTAAGGTTAATCTGCGGAGGGTGAAGTACTCGGTCGAGATGCATCCTCACATATCATGCAAGATAGCCTGCTGCAACATTGTTGATAAATTAATCATCAATTATTTCAAGTGTATTCCGATTGCGCCCAATTTTTACTTCAAATAAAATAGTTATGTTGGCATACCTGCCTTGGATGGGAGAAATAAACATCCAAGAGGAGGTGCCATATTATATTACCGGGCTATCCCATAAGGGTCGTCCCAAGTCTGGAACAATTGGTAGGTATAGTATATATCTTATCTTTCTAGCAAGTTTCGTGGCATTTAGGTTGGGTGCTGATTTTGCCAAGGCAATTATTACACCTTCCAAGGCAAATTATTAAAACTTACAAAAACACCCCTAAAATTTTTGTCGTGTACCCATCGTTAAAAACGCAAAGCTCTTACCCTTTCCCAATTACTTAATCTTGAGCATTAAAAAAGGAATGTTTCATATCTCACTACTTTTATTGTATCAAACCATATATTATTGCAATAAAAATTAATATTCTCCCTTTCTAACTCTAGCAAATCTGACGAACAACCTACAATGGTAGGCGAAAGTTGCAAACACTGCATTTCATCAAAACTCTTATACGCATATTAACAAATCTAACAAATTGACAATGGCTACACTTCACTGCACCTCGTCTTGTATGATCATTGATGATCAATCAAGGTCAATGATACTATATTTAAATCCCAAACCTCTAATGATATAAAAGAACTAATCGACCAATCGGGATCGATATCTGGAAGAAACTCTAATCAGATAAGAGATTGTGTTACCGACTGCCAAGACTCTCTAAGAGGTTCGTAAACGAATACTTCCTCTAAAATATTGCCGAATGATCCATTTTTAGCTTGATTGTAAAGCTTACCATTGAAGTTTGCATTATTCTCCATCATTTGAGAATTCTGAGCATAAAGTTCGAAAGACGTAGGTCGTTTCATGAAAACAATAATTAATGCAAGAAGGTATTAGGAAAGAATACTAATAAAGATTATGAGTAATGACTTGGGGGTGTTTTCGTAAGTTTTAATAATTTGCCTTGGAAGGTGTAATAACTGCCTTGGCAAAATCAGCACCCTTTAGGTTGCTTGAACCATTACAAATTTGGCAACTTTCATGTGATCATGGATCTCTACGACAACAAATTGCCATTAGTCCCGAAACAAGCCAGCTCTTTCATGATAGTGGCCTAAGCGACTTCCCTACGACCATGGTTACTCTTGCCCTTCGACATTGAAAAAAGCTTATACTCGAAACCTCGATTAAAAGGTCTGGGATGCCACCCGTAAATTATATGGTACACCACGGTGTACCATGCCCATGGTGCACCTCCTCACAATAGAGGAGTATGGACCACACTTAGAATAATTTAAATTATTTTAAGTGTGGTCCCTACTCCTCTATTGTGAGGAGGTGCACCATGGACATTGTGCACCGTGGTGTATGGTATAAGCACTCCTTTGCACCAATACATTTCAGTGATTTCACCTATCCAGTGGTGAGCGGCCAGGTCAATTGCATCTCACTCCAGGGTGACCTCATAGTTATCCTAGGTTGAGGGAATCCTTGTTCATCAACGCTTTCACAGCAATCATGCCAACATCAAGACCTTGTGACTGAATGGTCAACAAAACAGTTAGGCTCTTCTTCACTCACCTTTTTGGTTGTACACTTTATCCAAACAAAAGGGTGCCCAGTCAGACTCTATTCTTGAGCCATAGAGAATATTAAGAATTTAGGCTAGTTTTTTCCATTCATTAGGTACTTTATATAGCATAGGTCATCGCTCAAGATGACAAAGTGTTGGTTGCCTAGCACCTTCCCACATCATAGCCTTAACAAACGAACATTCTTGTTTAAAAAATACAGGTTTTATAAGGACTCAGGAGTGGTAATAAATAAGGAATCATAATTTAGTACTCCGTATAAATCTTCATTCATTCCATTACAGTGTCGCTACATAGACAAATGGACAATCGCTGCTCCAAGGGACAAAAAATTCATGGCCTGATTTATGTGACATAAGTACATAACGATGTCAACTTTCAAACGAACAAATAAGAAAGACTGCGTATGACTTACCTTGGTGAATAAAGGAGCAAGGATTGGCTCAGCATTTGGAGTCGCTATAACTCTTAGATTAGGAAACTTTGCCGAGAGTGGCTTCAATGTTTTCAAATGACAATGATCATCAAGGCTTTGTGTTATTAGCAAACAGTCCACTTCAGGAAGATCACTAAGCTACCAAGAAAATTGTCAACAACATTACAAATAAGAGACCGGCAGAAGATTGCAGGAACAAAATCCCCCAATAAGAGACTAAGCTACCAATAGGATTACCTGAAAGCCTTTCAAGAACTTCTTAGCAGCATCATAGAGCCAAGGAATACCAAAATCCAAATTCCCCACCAAAATTGGGTCGACCAACAGCTTCACCCCACCGACTTCCCACAACCAACTATTCCCCTATAAGCCAAGAAGCCATTGTCACTAATCAGCAATCACACTACACAATTATCCACTACCATACTACTCCCTCCGTTCTTTTGAATTGTTAACGTTTGTTTTATAATTGTACAAGAACACAAACTAAACCTTAACAATCCCAGGGAACCGAGGGAGTACTCAAATATCATATGAGTTCTTAAGCTCCTAGAGTGAGATTTCCTCGGTTTCGACTTAGATAGTAATCTAAAATCTTAATTAAGACCATGCGTAATCTAATAGTTCAAGTTCTTGTACAACACTCACTTCACTATCAAAGTAAAATTTACTTCTAAATTCAGCACAATTAAAACTTTTCAAATTCAATATTCCGAAAACATCAAATTTTAACGAGTTTGACAAGAAACCCACCTCGAGAAAAGTCAGTTTAAGAGGATCAGTGGATGAAGAAACAGACCCAGTTGCATTTTCTTCAGAAATCAAAGCTGAACTCCTCACTAACCTGTTCAATCACATGAAAAAATTAGTAAAAATTAACAATTAAACCAAGAAAAAAACAAGAAAAGGGAAACAATTAAAGAGTAAAGAACACACCTTTGAGAAGAAGAAGAAGAATTCAGCGCATTTCTATTGGAGAAATTGCAGATTGAAGAACAAAGAGCAGAAGAATGTTTGAAGGGGATGAAATTGGGAATTGGGTTTGGTTTTAATATGGATTTAGAAAAGTAAGAAAATGGTGTGAAGTTTGAACGACAAGCTACCATCTTTGTGGGGAGAATGAGAGAGAGTGAGAGAGAAGATTGATGTTTTGTTGACAACTTCTGAATGACTCAACATGTTAAGAGATTACGAGCATTGTTGTTCACTTCTTGTGTTCTGGGTCAGACAAGAGGGTATGGTGTTCGACTGAACCACTTGGCATATACTAAGTGATACGACACGACATCGGTCCGAGTCATCATCGTAGTGGTTGTTTAGCTGTCTATGAAAATTACGGGAAATTTAGTACTCGGTTTGTAGGTGATCTTTTTGTGATTTTTCAATGTTCAACAACGGGTATTAAATTACAACGATAAAAGCTTGTATGACTCGAAACTTTACTAAAATTTACACTCGTATTTTTCTTCAGCCATAAATCCATAATTGATTTGGTATCCTAGACTGGAACAGCCCTGACTTTGCTTACGTATTCTATAAATATGGAGTGATTTATTCTCCCCTGCCCGCCAAATGAGAAATTGATAAAAGCACCACACTTTACAAAAGGGTAATGATAATGCCAGAGAAACAATCTCCTCTTCACGCGCGCTTTACTGGGCTTGGCATGGAAGAGGAGATTGTTTTTCCGACAATAGGCCCGCCCTTACAAAAGGAATGATGATATTGTACATATTTCTGATTTATCATGTACATGCTTTAAAAACAAATTGTTGTTCCCATTTTTCGGGCTTGTATGGAATGGCAGTTACCATTTTTTTACCCTCGAGGGCTGGCAACTCGAAATCCCGAGGGATCGGGTCATTATAGACGAATGAATTTTCTTTTTGATATTTCGTTAGCATTTCAGAGATCACATCAACCTCGTTTCTGAAGACTTTCCGCGAAGATTGGTTTCCCTGCACATTCTTCTTATTTTTTGCGCGCTTGAGAAGGCCAATGGCGATACCAAATTGCTTAGCCTCCTTGTAGCTTTCAGCTAGGTGTCTATGGCTTCTCAGTTCATGTAGATTTCTGCAAGAAGATATAAAATCCTGCAAACATAATCATAACATTAATTTCGTGTTCCTATCAGTACCAAGATGTACAATTCATTGGACAGCAAAAAGACTGTATGAGTGAAAAAAAAACTAGTGAGCTACACAATCAGTCAAGACTTCAGTAAGATATCTGCTCGATTCAAGGCGGGTAGGGGATGAACCATGATGTTGTTACACGCTTCCAGAGAAGCAGCTGTAGCAATATTTCAAAAATTCAGTGTGTACTAGGCTCACTCAATGGATCCATAGAAAAACTGGGGAAATTTGAACGACAGTACAAGCAAACAAATGTTTATGATTACTGATTAGTACTGAATTACTGATAATTGACAAAAGAGCGCTTGCATTCCTATAGTAAACCATACTCCACAAGTGCAAATGCGAAGTTATACAGGTCTTAAGTGGAGTGGGACAGAAAATGTTTTACGCAATTATATAAAAATATGAGTGTAGACTATGGAGTGTAGACTTACCAGGAATCTCTCTGAAATATTTCTAGATTTTGACGGCAAAAAGGCGCTTGCTTCATCCAAGATTTGTGTGACACCATAGTGTAGTTTTGCTAGCAGAGAAGCAGACATGTTCTTCTTTTCCGCCATTTTTATGGATACGGCCTAGGAATCAGAGAATATCAGGTTTTAACGACCTTATTCATTACGCAGAAGTAGTGAATACAAGTAGAAAGAACACATTTCCATGTAATAGGTAAATAGATTACAGAACATCATTAGGACTTAACACATGCAGTGCAGGGATTGCCTTTACCTGGGCCTCAGCTAAGCACAGAAGACTCATGGCTGAGGATACATTGTTGACTACTTCAGGTGGTTTTTCTCGAGGCAATATAGGCTGTAATGATGGGAGAATCTCCATGTTCAAATGGTTGAAGATCCCGGCAGCTTGTTTCAGAAGGGAGGCAGATTGTTGCAATTCTGTGATGATGCTTACGTTAGTACGTTACAATAAAGATACAGAAACCAAAGAGCATAACACTGGAAAAGAGGTATAGAGTGAGATAGGTGCAGCTAGACACTGACCTTCGATAACTTCAAAAGCCCGCTCACGTAGAGTTAAGCCGTAAAGAAAAAGAGTCATCCCGAGTTCATATTTCAAGCTATCGATTTGAAAATACCTTGGACCACTGAGTTTAAGTGTGGACGATGATCCAACAATGCTAGTCCATCGAATTTTCAGATCCGAAACCCACGAGTTATTCCACCCATAGGCTCTACCTGAATCAATCTGAGTAATTAAGTTCTCGAGTAAGGGAAGATATTGTTCCAGCTTTTGGATTTCCTGAAATATTTGGACGATTCATCCAATTAAGAAAATGATTGTGCAATCAGACAACAGTAACAATCAGATTAAAGACACAGCAGGAGACAACAGATGGTCTTCCATACACAAAGGCATATATAGCAGTAGTATAGCACAAATGTGGTCAAGTTATTAAGATCTGACAATCTTAAAACCTAACAGTGGTGTTAATAAAATTGTAGACATAATGTCTCAATATAACACGCATCGACAGCAAAACCCAACAACTGGGGATCCATGTAGGCAAGAATGTTTGATTCTATTACTTCCAAAGCACCGGCAAAATGCCTTACAACTGTTACAAGCACTATCTTGGTTACCAGAACAAACACGCCGAGGGACCTCTGTGGGAAATCTGGGAATGGAACCATTTCTCAGTCTATCCCAATCATTAGTATTAATAGTATGCATAAATGTAAGCTAAAGATCACTAATAAATTAATAATCTTTGAGCAATCTACAAACAAAGAAAACAACGAACAACAAACAATCCAGATGACAAAAAAATTGGGCTAGATAGAACCAGACGACCAACCTGTTGATTACGAGAAGTTAGCCCGCCAGACATCTCCCTGGCAGTAGCTTCTGTCACAAGGCTGTTGTCATTAACAGATTCTTCAATCAGCCTACGTTTTGCGCTCAAATCTTTCAGTTGCTCAAGACTTGTAGTATTAAGAGCTACAAGCACATCCTCAAACACTATCTGCAGGCACAAAGAGACAATGTCTTACAACAACAGGAATTTTTTCCAGACATCAGACGACAGTATGTGAATTCCACTCGAGGAACCAGGCAATATGAAGAGCTATATCCATCATCAGAGTGCAGTGACAGTCAAATCGTTAACAAAACTACAGAACTTTACGAGCCAGCTAATTCTTTCTCCACAATTCTCACGTTTCCTCTAATAATTTCCCTAATCCAATGTAAATTAGGACTCAAACTCCATCAAAAAATCAAATTTTACATCAATTACAAACAAAGTAAGCATTCGTTTTAACAAATTTGTACACAGTTTGTTAATGACTTAATTCAATCAAAACTCTAAACCGATGGTTGGAGAACACACAATGGCTTTACACGTCTATCACGCCCCCTTGGCCTACACTACAAACCTCTTGTACAACACTACAACTTAAACTGAGTTCCTACGGATACTACACTTAATAGAGGGTGGGGCAACCAAAATTTAAACTTGAGACCTCCGTGACAATGAGACTCTTTTACCATGTCAATGAACCAACTCTACCAAAAATCTAGAACCAAGGTCGGACAATACACAGTGTACACACAATGACTTATATGCCTCTTAACACATTAACTCAAATTATACACATGAGAAACACGGGTATCAGCTAGTTCAACTAGTAACGGGTTCAAAACACGTCTACATCACTACTACAATGCCTCATACCAAAATCATGAAAATAAAAGGCAATATCTTTCCAGCACCCACAAAGTCAAATTATAAGAACCCGGAAAAAAAATTCAATCACACTGCATTCCATCACCACGGACCCACTAACAATTGTCATACAGATGATCAAAGACGACTTTTTTTTTTTTCTGAAGCTGACATAAATGGCATAACAAATTTACTTCAAAAATAACAAAGTGCAAAAGAAAAGAAAATTACCCTTTTGGTCTTAATCCCTGTAAAACTGTGATGAAGCATCATCTTTCCCAGAATCCCAGTTTCCAACAGCCTAAGAAATCCCTGGTCTTTTTGTCAGGAAACAGCCTCAGAAATTTTCCGACAAAGACCAGGTATTTATTGACTATTTCACTATTTATATTTTTTTTTTTGTAGGAGAATTTTGGACTCTCGCTCGAATAAGAACTTGTACAGCGACTGATTTGTACTTGAATAAGAATATGTTGCATGTTTGTATTTGGATTCGAATTATCCGCATCCGATTCGTAAAAGGAATTCGGGTAATTAATTGTATACCCTGTTCTCACTAAATTCTTCGGTCATTTTGTTAATCAATTAATCAATTAACACACACTTTCTAGTTTCTAATAGTAAAGAAATTGACTACACTTAGTCCCTGTGCGATTCAACTTATTCAACGATGTTTTCAAATCAGATCAGATTTATTCAAATCAAATCAAATCAAATCAGTTTTATTCAAATCAAATCAAATCAGATCAGAATTATCTAAATAACAATCAATGAATCTAGTCTATTTCAAGTTATTAATTCGTCTAATTGCAGTTAATTTATCAATTAAGTCAGTTCAGATCAAATCAAATCAAGTTTATTCAAATCAAATCAAATCAGATCAGTTCAATTCAAATCAAATCAAATCAGATCAGAAAAATGCAGTTCAATCGCACAGGGCCTTATTTCTTAATGCAAATTGATAGAGTTCTACAGTGTAGACACAATTAATTTGTCTACAATGTAAAATTGAGTTGGTTGCAGTAAAATTGGGATCGAAGTAGTGAAATTAATTGTCATGAAAAATTCAGGTAGTAAAATTAATTGTGTGAGTAGTAAAATTTTGATAGTGCAGTAAAATTATTGTTGATTGTAGACACTTTTGGGTGTCTACACTGTGGACCTCTATCATTTCTTAATTAGGATATTATGTGCTTTAAGTTTTTCCAGAGAAAATGAAAAGTATACATATAATCGACTACATTAATATAATTTTATGAAGACACTTCTGCATAAGACTTGCGAGCATTTGAGTACGGGCGTATTTAGTCTTAACTTCATAATACTACTAACTTCCATTCCGATATTTTAGATTGTTATTGTTTAATTCAGATATATAAGAAGAATCTAAAATAAACGCTTGATATTCTTTTCAAAGATTTTAGGCTCACACCGCTGTTGCGAGAGGATCATCATGCTTCTTATAGTCACGAAATCGTGGTATACAAGCACTGACTAGATTTTTTTTTTTTTTTTTTACGGGACTAGAATTTATTATAGAAGTAAAGAAGATGTTTAAGAAATGTGAAGGTAAGGGTAAGACGGGAATGACGCATGCAAGGGCTCCCATGCAACGAACAACAAAGAGAAGTGACATTTGGCGCAGTTTTTCCGGAAAAAATTACAGACTTCCAGTACAAGCTTTTGCATGGCCTCGTTGGACACGAGCATTCAAACGAGATTAGGA
The DNA here is from genome assembly GCA_963457585.1 of Spergularia bocconei. Taxonomy (NCBI): domain Eukaryota; kingdom Viridiplantae; phylum Streptophyta; class Magnoliopsida; order Caryophyllales; family Caryophyllaceae; genus Spergularia; species Spergularia bocconei. The sequence continues at coordinate 21,441,475 of OY734943.1, read as the reverse complement.
TGAAGTTATTATAAGATAAGATAAGAGCTTTTAAGTCACATAGAACAATGTTGTAGGTGATGAGGACATGCAAATTGAAGAAGAGGGTGTGAAGTGTGAAGTCTACGCCTCCGCCGACCGCCGCTACTCAACTCAACTTTAAATCAACCAATTTGAATAAGGTCAGTAATTCTGAAGCTCTTGATGATTTACTTTTGGGTTAATCTTTCATTGAACCAATAACCACCTCGTTTCAAATCTATGCCATCTATTTTTGGTAGTGATCTCTTTCATTGTTCACTGAAACTTGAAGTTGTTTCTTCATCAGTGTAAGTACACACTTAAGTGGTACTACAAATTGACATACGATATATACCAACAATTTTGGGTCTTTATTTCAAGCCTTTTTTTTTCCCAGTTATGACTTATGTCATCTAAAACAATCTCGTTAAGAAAGTGGAAGGATAACAAACCGTTACGGCCATAAACATCATACAAATAAGGAAAGTGGAAGATCAATTAGAACTGACTCAAGAAGGAAACAAGAAGATCATGTAGAATCGGAAGGAGTACCTCATCTACAACAATATTGTAGCGGGTGTAAAATCACAGTGGAAATGAGGTCCATGGATCGGATGGGAGGGTAAAAAGATTAGGCTTGTTAACATAACCAATCATGACTTGCACACTTTAGCAAAATGAATGGGAGACAATATTAACTTAAGTAACCCACATGCAGTAGTAATGGACTAGGAGTAGTATTGACAATTGATTGTCTTATAGAAGAAACTACCAATTTTTAATTTGTGATTTTGTGAGCAAATTTGGCTCTGTACACTCTAGAACAAAACTTTGTCTCTAGAAGCTTTGTAACTCCATTATAATCCTCACACTCATCATTAACTCTATTAATTAACGTGGTACCACCTTCACCATCCCAACCAATCAGAAAATCTAAATCATGTTCCGACTTTTTTAGGGTAATTTAGTAGGATGTGTGAGGGTAACATTGTTTTTTTTTTTTTTTTTTGGTACAATGTGTGAGGGTAACATTGTTGATGTGATTAAATTACCTGTTGCGCTAATAAGCACAGGAACGGTCGTTATATCAGCTAAAGAGAAAAGAAAATAGTGTACATGAGCGGAAAAGATTTCCCAACCACCTAGAATTTCAGAGAAGGAATTTAAACCCTTTCATCACTTTGTGTTCTACAATCCTAATCTCACCAACTTTTCTTCCCTGTTCTGATTTGTTGCCTTATAAACAACTTGAAGAAAATATCAAGATAATCCCAATCAGTGAAGTTGAGCTTTGATTTTAATCTAATCATAGCTAATCATGACAAACAAATGTTCTCCAAGGGCTCCAAACCGAAAGGGAAATTTTCGAAAAATGATTAATATTTTCCTTCCCATCTCTATTAAGCTTTTAAAGCACTGATCACCTGCCAGTCTGCCAATATAAGACACTAAAAACCAACTGAAGTTACAAGTTTATGTTCTTGCAGACAGAATGGTTTCGACAACCACTCGATCTCCTAAGCCTAAGGTAAAACTCATTTTCACCTTAGCTGGTTAGTGAATCATGCACCATCTACTAATTCTAATGATATGTTTATTAAAATCTACACCAGGAGGTATTTTCGGTTGAAGAAAGTGGCCCTCCTCGTCGAGCCAAATGGTGGTACTCAACCTTCCATACAGTCACTGCGATGGTTGGTGCCGGTGTCCTAAGCCTTCCATATGCCATGGCATACCTAGGATGGTAACAGCACTACATGATCTTAAACTTTCGCTTCTGTTTTTTTTGCAAGGATGGACCTAATGGGATTTTTAACTGACCTGTTAATGCAGGGGTCCAGGAACTGTGGTTATGATACTATCTTGGTGCATAACTCTAAATACAATGTGGCAAATGATACAGCTGCATGAATGTGTCCCAGGGACTCGCTTTGATCGGTACACTGACCTTGGCAAGTATGCCTTTGGGCCGCGATTGGGGATGTGGGTGGTTCTCCCTCAGCAGCTAATTGTCCAGGTTGGGTGTGATGTGGTATACATGGTTACAGGAGGGAAGTGCCTTAAAAAGTTCATGGACATAGCCTGCACCAGCTGCGTGACACTGAAGCAGTCTTATTGGATCCTTATTTTCGGATCACTGCATTTCTTTCTGTCTCAGCTCCCCAACTTCAATTCTGTTTCTGGAGTTTCTTTAGCTGCGGCAGTCATGTCCCTCAGGTACATCATATATATGTTTGCATCAGAAGATCCCCAACCCCTTTACAGTTTCTAAGAAAAGACTAGAACTCAGAATTATAAATTATTGTGAGACTCAGTGACTTACCTTTACGACCAAAGATGTTGAGTCTCCAGAGTGGAACAGGTAACCGAGCTCCAGATAAAAAATTTCCTCTGGGAGTTTTCGCAGTTTAAAACAAGTTCTTCAATAATGTTAGTATGTCATCCAACTATGCGAGCTCTTCACCTACTAGTCAAAACTCAAAAACGAGATTATTAAGTATAAAGGTAAAGGTGATGAACGCAGAAAGTATATATCTTCTGATCAAATAGATAGAACAAGTGAGAATCAAGAAGCTGTCATCTGGCTATCAAGCCAGCAAGTCACTACGCTGTCGTGTTCTGTATATTAGAGATATATCAAGATAAATCGGAGTGAGTCCTGCATAAAAATCATAAATTTCCGTGTCAGAGACATTGCTTAGATTAGCAACAATAACTATTAACAAGAGCAGACATCTTTGAAACTAACTGGGTAGGCGTAGCTCATGAAATCTCGGAAAAAAAAAAGCCTGGCAGCACTCATGTTCAACACATGATAGAATAATCGATGACTATTTAGTAGGTCTTTTACACGTTAATTTCTACTGAATCAACCACAAATTTGCAGTTACTCAACAATAGCTTGGGTTGGTTGCTTGGCCAAAGGTCAGGTCCAGAATGTAAATTATGGGTATAAACATACAAGCTCAGTAGATTTCATGTTCCGAGTCTTCAATGCTCTGGGGCAGATATCTTTTGCATATGCAGGGCATGCAGTCGCTCTCGAAATTCAGGCCACAATACCATCCACTCCAGAGAAGCCTTCCAAGATACCCATGTGGCAAGGTGCCCTAGGGGCTTATGTTATCAATGCCATTTGCTACTTCCCTGTGGCATTTGTTGGATACTGGGCGTTTGGCCAAGATGTCGATGACAATGTGCTAGTAGGACTCCAAAAGCCTGCTTGGCTTATTGCATCCGCTAACCTGATGGTGGTCATCCATGTCATTGGCAGCTACCAGGTAAGTATTTGGCGTTCAGACCGTGAATAATAAAAGGCATATCAGACTATTTACTGACTAGTACAATTCCAGGTTTATGCAATGCCTGTCTTTGATATGCTAGAGAGATTGATGACAAAAAGATTAAATTTCCGAGAAGGGACTGCACTTAGGCTCATCACTCGTTCTATCTATGTCGGTAAGCGTATATTTCAATATGAACTTAACAAAGCAACTTCAGATTTTTGGTAAAAACACAGGGTCATGACTCATGAGTTGCCCCAAATTTTAACATGCAGCAATTACACTGTTTATTGGGGTTTCCTTCCCCTTCTTTGGGGATCTTCTTGGATTTTTCGGAGGATTCGGATTTGCACCAACTTCATATTTCGTAAGCTCTCAACCATTTGATTGTGAAGTGTCCTTCACATCTCCAAATGCAGACGACTTATTCCTCCTGTATATCATGTTCAATGAACTTTGCAGCTACCGAGTGTTATGTGGCTCATCATCAAGAAACCAAAGACGTTTAGCGTCTCCTGGCTGATCAATTGGGTAGACATTTGTTATATACTTATATCTCCTATCCACTATTAAACAAACTGGTCTTTTCGTGATCATTCATTTTTCTCATACATGTCTCTGTTTCGCAGTTCTGCATTATCATTGGAGTGTTCATCATGTTGGCTTCAACAGTAGGGGGACTACGAAACATCATTATGGATTCTTCTACTTATAACTTCTACTCGTAGATACTGCCTAAATATCTTAAGGTAAAAGCCAAGAAACCTAAACAAACAACTTCCACCTGATATTCACTGTGACAGTACCAAGTGTAGGTATCCTTACAAAGATGTTATCGATCAATTTGTACACCAGGTACGGGAATTCAGGACTACCTGATGAGCAATTACAATTTACAAATACAAGAACTTACGATCAACAGCTAGTCGTGGATCTACGAGAACAAAGCACCAATATCTCTCTCTACATGCCAGAAGCCAGAGAGTTGGGATCTTCCTATCCTATCAGCCACTAATGTCATCCGCTAATAATTAGCAAATCGTAGCAAAACCGCAGGGAAGGACATAATGAACTTTCATGGGTTTGGGGAATGTCTGACACCTAGCTGTTGTAATGTTAAATCAGAGTCTAGAATTGGTCTCGTGGCACAAGTTATGTAAGATCCAGCAAGCTAAGATATAGCTAGCCTTGTATTGTGAAACTCATTTTCTGGCTCTAGCTAGCCGTGTATTGTGAAACTAGTAATCTAGCTCCAGACACAGGGTAAATGTGCAATCCGTGTCAACGTCCTCCAAGCCTTGAGCGTCAGATGCATCAGGAAATGCTGTATTTACACAGTGTGGACTACGCAATACCGCTGAACGCATATCAAAGGACGTGAATACTAGACGGGAATCTGCAGATCTTTTCCTTTATGCTTGTATGGGGTGCGGCGGGAAGGTGGCTTTAATGAACAGCCACAAATCCATTTTTTTTTTAAACGAAGGACTAAACAGATTGTTAGAAATAAAGAAGACATCATTAACAAACAGATTCTTGACCGAGTAAAGATAAAGACACAGTTGCGTAGAGCAGCAAGCATACATCCCGTCAACAACCAACGTACAGACGAGTGTCTTCTGTCCAGGGTAAGAGTGCAAGACCGCATTGGGTAGATGGTCATGGCCCTTGAGAGGGAGGGGAGCGGGATAGCAAGAGAACCCCTCTCAAGTGCCACTGGCGGGACTTGGAACTTGCGAGATTAGAAATCGCAAATCCAAGCAACAGACCAATCAAGTTAAGGTTAGTACAGCAAAAACCTTTATTCTTAATAATGAGGAGGGGCAAGACAGCAAGAGAATATCAAACCTTGGGGATCCAAATATCCAATGGCTAGAAGGAAAAGCATGTATTCAATATTTCAAACACGCGAGAGCGCAACAACTTCAGCTTTGGCACTTTTAGCAGAACGGCAGCCTCAGATATCAAAGCTCAGAACAAAAGCAGCAACACAGCGTGCCCATGGAAACACAACATTCAACCCAGAATTTTTAACATTCATGCATAACTGGATAAAACTAAACAATAACAAACAGAAAATGTCTGAAAGTAATCAGAAAAGGGATTACCATGCGGGTCTAGATTTGCACGCTATCCCACTCGGCAGGACTGTTACATAAAAGTTCAGCGAAACATCAAACTACATTACTCGCTCCCACTGTCATCTTCAGCTACCGGCTCTTTGACATCGATTGAAAACTGGTACTCTTGGTCACATCCCATATAGGAATCGCACATAAAATACAGAGTGAGATCCTTCTTTCCAGTTTCAAACAAATGATTAATCACAAGCTTCGTGTTAACCCTCCTCTGGAAGGAAATCCTTTTAATAGCAAGCAGCTGGTTGTCTGTATCGCCCACAACAAGCCACCACCCCTCTTCTTTCACCTTAGGATATCTAAGGGCGTCTACGGGTCCAACTTCAGGCCTCCCTTCAAGATCCCGTTCGAGGGTGATATCCAATATAACATCCTTCCCTGCCCTGATGTTGTCAGCACCAACCACATCATATGTCATGTCTATGTTAGGAAAGCGATTGCAGAATCGTGCGATGTCTAGGAGCTGTGAATCAGACATCTGCAAGAGCTCCCTCCTCTCATCATCCTCCATTTCCACCAAGTCAAAGACAGTCTCAATGGGCTTACCCGGGTTGTCTTGGCATCTCTTGGCCAACTCCTTGGTGAAATGGGGCAGCTGCAAAAGCATGGAATCACGCTCCCACATGCCCTGTGTCACCATCTGGCTTACTTCCATTGCTAGAAGAGCAAGTTTTAACCACGCATTGCTGGAAATAACATCAACCATAGCCTGAAGCAATTTAGTAGAAGAAATGAGCACATCGCGCTGATCAACTGCTAAATTTCCACCAACTGAATGCCTTGAAAAGTGAGCTTGCAACAGCGCATTTGCTTTCACGTGTGGATCTGTAAAGTTGGGGTTCTCAAATGAGAACCTCTGATGATGGACTAACTTGCGAATTGACTCTTCTTCACCAGGTCGCACAGGGAGTTGTGAGAACTCTGATGCTGAAGCCAATATCTCCAACAGCCCCTTCAGCTTTGTTTTCACAGTCAGGGAAGAACTGAATCGCTCAAGTGTGGTGTAGCTTAAGTAATAATATGATGCAATCATGCCAATGTTCAAAGAAGAAAGGGACCCATCCTCATCAATAGCCACACATTTGCTTGCTTCCAGGTCACTGAGTGTGTTCTCAACAAGCTCAGATAGATAATCAGACAAATGGGTGTGACTGACCCCCTGAAGATTGTAGTAATTGGGATTCTGAGTGAGCCTTCTGTACATGAATGTCCATGTCAGATAATCCACAGCATCCTGCTGACTCTCAATAACCCCTACACCTACTTCTGCATTCACATTATCATGCAGATGATGGTGCAAGTGACTTTCTACAGGGAAAGCTTCATACAAGAACTTCTTGTAGTACTCCTTACGTGGTGCATGGCAGAGAATAACACACTTCCCAGACTTATCTAACAAAGGCCGACTGGCATGACCCATCATCTGGAGCAGATCAGTGACAGGGTAATCACTATGAGCATTTTCTCGCCCATCATAATGTTGAGTTCCCATGACAACTACCAAATGTGCTAACAAAGGCACTCCCCAGCACATTGAACTTGTCATGACACAAACTCGAATCCATCCAGCTTCAAACAGGTGGGATACAATCTCCTGGTCTGTGCTACCCAACCCTTCATGCAGAAAACCAACACCATAGCTTAGGGTCGTTCTAAGAGTTAAATCCTTGATCTTATCAGTAAAAGGCTGCAACTCCTCCAGTGAATGCAACAAAAATGGCAGTTTCTCTCCAGTCTCTCCACCGATATACGTTACAAGATCCATTGCAGTGAGTGAGGCATGTTTCCGAGTTGGGACATACACAATAGCAGGTTGCTGTTCTTTTGTGTGTTGTACGATAGCAGTGTAAGTCGGCTTAGTCATAGCCTGCATTCTTGCCTCAAAATTAGAAATATCCACACCCTGAATGTGAATCTCCAAAGGAACAGGACGAACCCCTGGTGGAAAATTGAAAAGACCATGTGAGGTAGCACCTATCCATTCACCAAGATCCTTGGCATTTGCAAGAGAAGTTGATAAAGCCACAATGCGAATCTTGTTCCCTTGACTTGCTATGTATCTCATCCTTGACACAATCACTTCCAACACAGGGCCGCCTTGACCACCAATCAAGTGAAGTTCATCAACAATGAAAAGGCTGACTTGTTGAACATTTTTTCTCTGCTTCCAACGCCGAGATAAAGCATCCCATCTCTCAGGGGTACTTATTATTATCTGCCCTTTTTCAAGTAATTTTAAGTCAGTTCCTGCCTCGCCAGTAAGCTCCACTACCTGCAAACCAAGACCTCTAGTAAACTTCCTCTCCCAATCACGAAACCGTTCCTTTGCAAGAGCTTCCACTGGTGCTATGTACACAACACGCATTACATTTTCAGGGACTTTCTGATGATTCCTCAATATCGCAAACTCGGCACATAAGGTCTTCCCACTACCAGTGGGTGCAGCAACTAAGACATTGTCATCCGTGTTGTACAAAACAGTGAAAACTTGTGTCTGAACCGGATTGAAGTGGCTAAATTCCTGATAAAGACGTTCATATGATGCGTTTCTTAAAGCAGTCACTGGGATTGGCTGCAAATCCAGTAACTCGGTAGGGGGAGGGTACTTCTCAGGCAAAATCAAGTGTCTGAAAGAAACAGGCAAAACAGTTTCCGATCTCAACCATCTATCAGAAACAACATGAATGAAGTATTGAGGTGGCAGAGGCTCAGATATTGGCACAGTGAAACTTAGAAAATGTTCTTCTTCACAATATTGTTTTTTCACCAGGAAGTACTCATGATGGAGAATGTATTCACCATCATTATCCTCCACAATAACCCAAAAAGGCTCCACATAGCCATGAATCTTGTCCTCCCACCTGAAATCGGGTGTAATGGTGAGCTCCACACGCAGCACAGAACGAGTAATTGGTTGGACATGCGCTGCAAGGTTGAGCTTTGGAAACTGGTGGATACACTTGTGAAGTGTTCTCCCCAGCTTTGGAATTCTTACAAGCTCCCCCAGCTCGTTCGAAGACAGATCATAGTATCTTTCCCATACCAGATCCTTCTTCTCCAGCTTCATAAGGACATTATCCGGAATTCCAGTGAACTGGCGGAGTGGAGTTTGGACACTCCACATTCTCTTTTGAACCATTTTGCACAAATTTAAAGCCTTTTCTGCCAGCTGAGCCCACCCTCTCTTCAAGACAATTTCAAAAAGTGCTCGCATAAGACGAGCTGCACTCTGTAGGAAAAAAAAAAAAAAAAACAAAGTAATTGGAATTGGTACATGAGACAATACAATTGCAAAACCCAAAGATAGCTCACAAGTGAAGAGTAACATACCTGCGTTATATAAACCATGTCTGATGATAGTGAAAGGCCTTCAAGCTTCAGCTGAGAAATATATGCTTGAAGTAAAACATTGATCTTAGCACTAGGCTCCTCTAAGCTCTCTTTAATGGGTATAGGAACACGATCCAAAAGTTTGGCCAATTCCATCTTTTCATCTTGCCTTACAGTAACATATTTGAACTCCTCGCTGAGAGAGAACAGCCGGCAGAGCTCAATGTCACCCATAGTTGGCTTCAAGTGCTCGTTGTAGGTGGATATGGTTCCATGGGTTATGTAATAGTAACTTGCGATTCGACCCAGGTCAGTCACCTGGAAGTAACCACTCTTTCGATCATATTTTATCAAGTTGTTTTTGTCCAAAGTTGTCGCAGCAGAATGAATCTGAAAAATAAACAAGTAACATAAGTCAAGTCAAACAAAAAGCTTTAGCGACGTATAAATGCATTAGATCATCCAAAGTAAACCAGGGCAGTAACATATCACCCCATATAATCACTAGACAAAGGGTGAAAGATGGAACTACAAGCTAGCATGGTTGAGGAAACATCTGAAACTAATCCTGAGTGACGAATTTAACTTACTGTTTACATTTACAGACTCATATTAGCTTAACCATAGATTGGAGTTCAATTTTTAAGTGACTTCGTGCAGAATGCATTTCTCAATTGCAGTTAGCAAATCACTTTTGATTACTAGTTAGCCATTTTCAGTCAAGACATTCAATACTGGAGGCACAGTAACGTTGCTACGGTCCTTTCTCACAAAATTGAAACGAAGACACCTAGTCAGAACCTCAATGAGAATTAGTCACTCCAGATGCTACACAATGAGCAGCACTTGCTAGTTACTACATGAGAATTTTCACCTAGATTCAATGTTCTTAACAAGACACCAAGTCAGGACCTAAATAATCAATCATCAGGCTTTAACAACACAAAGTTAGCGACATGATCCCCTCTACCCAAATTTACAGCACCAGCATCGGCAGCATGCATAGTTCTATCACAACGCTAAAGCAGAGACAAATAAAATTAAGGAGATGCATATAAGCAGATCAGTTGAGAAGAATGGCAGAATTCAAGGCAGCATAAGAATAATAGGTAGAATCTAAAACAGGTAAGATCAAGAACTTTACCAGGTCAGCTCTTCTCTCATCCAACATCAGATCCTTGCCAAGCGCATCAGGAGCTAAACCATACAGAGATGGATTACGCAACATCCGAATGTACAGGTAAGTGTAACCGATCCAATTGCAGGCTTCTTTAGCATTTTGCACAGTTCCAAGAACAATTTCCGCATTCAACTGATCAGCTAATTTTGAAATAAACTGGCTTTCAATTGGAAGTTGCTGATTCATCAAAGAGAGGTAGAACTGCAATTCAGTATGGCCAGTAATGATAATGCCCTCTCCATAAGTATCATACTGAGGCCTACCAGCTCGACCCAACATCTGCATAACATCCAGAGGACTCAATTCCGTCCAAGCTCCTTTTTCTGGATTATAAATCTGGGTTCCCTTGATAATCACAGTGTGCGCAGGTAAGTTAACACCCCAAGCAAGGGTTGCCGTGGAAACTAAGACTTGCACATGACCATCAGCAAAGAGATCCTCAACAAGCTGGCGATCAGCCCTCGCCATCCCAGCATGATGAATTGCAAATCCATAAGGTAGCAGGTCTTTCAGGTCATTACTCTTGACCAGGTCCGTATGGGTATGAAGAATTTCACGACTTGCACTGTCTTCTTTAAGGAATCTGCCAAGGGTGTCGTTCGCCAAGGCTGTATCCCTTATCGCACGAGCAGTCTTTGCTGTCTCTTTCCTCGAGTGGACAAAGACAAGAACCTGGTGTTTTCCCGCCACTGCCATCACTTTCTCATAGCAAACATCATTCATCAGCTGAAATCTTTGCAGCGGCTTCTTCACATTGATTCCGATATACTGTTGAGCAAGGGGGCATGGTCTATAGCTGTTGTCAAAGTAGAATAGGCCCTTCTCCACATTAACTCTCAAAAATAATGCAACATCCTCATAATTAGGAAGGGTGGCTGATAAGCCAATGAGCCGGATATTCTCTTGTGTTGTTTCAATCTGTCTAACAGTCCTTGCCACTATACTCTCCAGAACAGGACCTCTATTATCGTGAAGAAGATGAATCTCATCAATTATAAGAAGCTTGACAAGCTGGGTGTACGTCCGATCCCCTGACTTCCTCGTGATGATATCCCATTTCTCAGGAGTTGTGACAATTATCTGAGTTTCTTCAATCTGTTGCCGAGTTAATGACTGATCTCCACTCAGCTCCTTCACACTTACACCATAATGCTGCAACCGATTAGAGAGATTACCAACCACTTCCGCCACAAGTGCTTTCATTGGAGCGACATACACAATCTTGTAATCATTGTGGTTAAAAGATCCATCAGGCGCTCTGTTCAACGCAATCTGCTGTAACATGGTGAGTACAGCAACATTGGTCTTCCCAGCACCAGTTGGGGCACAGAGAAGCATGTTGTCAGCAGAAAAGAGTGCTGTTTCATAGACTTTACTCTGAACCCTATTGAGTTGTGTCATACCTTGGAAAGCTGGCTGTGCCCAGTCTGGCATTGCAGATATCTTAATCAGTTTTTCACCCTGTTCAAGTGGCTTCGCTTTCAATGCAGGAATATGGACCTCCTCATATCCTTTAGCCTGATGGCGGAAAGATCCTTCTGGCAGTATAGTCTTCTTATTTGCCATGAAACGTCCACCCTGCTGAAATGCAATGCTATCTAGATCAAGTAACTGGCGCTGCCCATTCAACCAACTACTATCAGAATCTTTATCAGGTAATCCCCTGCGACCACGGTCCTCATTTCCAACACTGTCGTCCTTCAAACGACGAGCCTCCTCTCTTATACTCTTCTCCACAATTTTCTGCCTCTCTTTGGCAGTAGCCCGGGTGGCATGCAGCTGTTCCAGAATTGCAGCTAGCTCAGAACCAGATCCCATCATCTCTTCTTCAATTCGATTCCTCTCTTCCTGGTCTTCAGCTCTTGCTAGACGTGTACACCAGACAATCTTGCGCCTATTTCGCAATAGATACTTGATGAGGCTAAATTTATCGAACTCAAGGTGCACCAAAAGCTTACCCTCAACCTCCCTGTCGTCCCCATCAGCAAGAATCTTGAGAACCTCCTCAGCAAGTTGCTGGCACTGTTGAGGATCAATCTGCTGCTCATAGGCTAGAGAAATCTTCCTCTGAAGCCAGTATGCATCAATATCTTGAACACTCAAGTTCATACCCTCATCAGCATCCTGCATATCCTCATCGTCCATCCCAGGACCCATCTGCATACCCCCAGACCCACCAGCTTCAGCCATATCCAAATCATCATCGTCATCCTCAGAATCCCGCACCATATCATTATCACTCTCGTTGTCATCCTCAATGTCATCAAACTCCACTGCAACCCCCGTGTCACCAACAGCATCCCCATTTACCGAAGGCCCAGCATCACCACCCTCTTGGTAATCTGTAATCTTCTTCCCCAAAGCAGCCAATGGCTCAAACACCTCACCAGTTCCCAACAACTTCTCAATCACCTTCTTTTTATCCGCCACCTTAATCGTGTCATCCTTCAAAGTCGCCAAAATCTCATCAGCAGCCCCCTGCAAAATCCCCGGCTCCTGCCCACCAAGAGCCCCTTGCACAATATTTAACATAGCCTCAAAGGCGGCACTCGTCTCCTTAGTCTTGGGCTTATAAACCCCCTCATCAATAACAGTCAACACACTCTCCTCCTTAACCTTTCGCCTCTTCCCCTGCCTCACAACAAGCCCAGCTTCCGCCCCTAGCTCCCCTTCCCGCTCCTTCTTCTTCGACGCCTTCTTAAGCCTCTCCTCCAACTCCGGCGGCCTCCCCCTGGCCGCCCTATCCCCAAACGACTTAGGATCTATTTTACCATACAACGACTCCGGCTCACCCGTGGGCTCATGCGTGTCCCTCGGCCTCGAGTCCGTAGTCAGAACCAAACTCGAATTCGCCCTGTACTCATACTGCTTATATCTCGCGTGCGCTTCCGCCATCTCTCTATTCAACAAACCAATCAATCAAACAACCAAACAATAAGTCCCTCTTTTCAATATTCTCCTAAAGCTTACTGTTTACGCAACAATTACCTATCAATATAAATCTAGGGTTTAAGCCGAATCATAATCCAAAACCCTAAAAAATTGAATCACACGCTACAATGTAGGGTTTAAGCCAATCCAGAAACTTCCGATTCCAAACAAAGTAATTATTCCAAAACCCTAAAAATCGATTCGCACAATTTAATTTTTATACGAAAAAAAGAAAAGAAAAACAAATCACTGCATAATAATAATAATACAAAATCGTATCGAAAGCAAAATAAAATGAATAATAATTAAAAGAAATCGAAGGAATTATAAGAGGACTTACCAGAAAAAATGATAGATTAATGAGGATGTGAGATTAGTGGGAGATAAATCTGAGAGTTTAGAGCGAAGGGTTTCGCGTTTTATGGTGTTCTTTTTGGGAGTGAAGGCGGTGAAATATCTACCACGAGGGGAGAGAATGTGAGTATTTAGCAATTCGCTAAACCGACCTATGAGGCTTGCGAGTTACGACTTAAGGAGTCGCGAAACTTTGCTCTATGGCGGTTTATTGTAGAGACGTAGTCCTGATAAAACTGATCTCGAACTTAGATCGATGGATTGGATTTGAAATCAATATTGGGTTACTTCAAATTAATAAAAATCCGTCAAGTTTAGAGAGTGACTCATGACCTTAACTGAACCTGACTTCGTTAGAGCTGATTAAACCCAAACATTTGGACTTTCAGTTATTCGTTTAAGAGAAACATGACCTGGATTATTTGTATGTAATGGCAATCTTGATTGATGAAATTACCAAAAAAAACAAAAAAACTAAACTTAAAATATTATTATGTGACAATTTTTTAAAGATGAGAAGGCCTAGACGACGCAATTATTCCTGGGTTGGATTTGATAAAAAAAAATACTCATTTCGCTCGTCATTGGCCTCATGTGGAAACTGATCCCAAAGTACTAAACTATATACATGCACTATTTTTACACATATGCTCCTAGTGTCATCAGCTCTATATGTCGTATAACAAGCCATTTATCTCCAACTGGACATGGACTAAATGAGCCTAACCGACTGGAGCTGACACAACAACAACAACAACAACAACAACAACAACAACAACAATCGCCACCACCAAGCATCATTGCCAAAACGATTTGGGTTCGGCTAACATGAATAGTTGTGTACTCGTCATGAGAATGCCATATGTAAAAGATAATGATCGCTGGAACACAATTTTTTAAAAAGTAGTGGAACCACATTGAGCAAGAGTAAAAAAAAAAAATCAAATGAAAAGGAATGAACATAAATTTGAAATCATATAGTGTTTAAACAAGGGAAAATGTCCTTACAAATGTTAATTCAGAAAATAGGAAAGTCAATACAAAATCATTTGCAAAACAAACAAACAAAGAAATCATGAAAAGTCAAAATTATATCCTCCACATGAATCATGTTACTCTATAACGCCGTATCTAATGCCATACTGTTTTTCAAGTCCCAGGATTCTCAAATTATTTCAAACCACCTTGATCTAAGTCACTTTGGACCTTCCCCAAGCACTAACAATGTTATCATTTACCCATCCTTCATTTCTTCTAGCTAGTACACTTATTGCCTTCTCATACAAGTATACAACCATGCCACTCGAGTCGATTATTCATCATCTTATCCCCAATAGGCAATAGACACACCCCCTACTTTATTTCTCCCTCTTCATTTATTTTCTTAACCAATCCTCATTTGAATTGACATATCCTGATACAAATATTGTTGCGCAATATTAGTGATACGAACTTACCAAACCCTAATCACCCTCGACTTTAACTTCACAAACCCCTACACTCTGGAATACTCCCCATGTTCCTCAAGAGGGTGGACAAAGTTGTTTTGTGCTTGTAAGATTGAGTGGGAGGGGGGTAAGGGCGGGTGGTGGTTCAGATATACTTTATTTCATAAGTTATCATACGCCTCTATGAATTTGTCATTTTACAAATATGATGTGTCCCATGTTCTATACGCCATTTAGACACAGTACTTCATTCTCAATCTAAACTCCGATTTAAAAAAAAAGAAAAAAAAGCGTGTAAGATACCCCAACAAGCAAACAAGCACCCATATCGTCTACCAAACGAACCCCCAAAAAGTCGAGTCGAGTCGGAGTAAAAAGGGGTTAGCATCAAAGGTTAAAGATAAAAATAGACGGATCGAATGTTAACGTCCTCAAACCTCCCAAGTACTCCCCAGGTTCACACACGCGCACGCCACCACCATCACACACCCACACAAAACACACACAAACAAAAATAAAAAGAGTAGAAAAAATCAAACCAAAAATAGATTCCACATTTCACCACCAACACACACACAGTCTCAACTCTCAACTCTCACACATAGAGTGAGGAGAGAGTAACAAAACCACCACCAACAATAATCGAGCATAAAAATGGATACTGCAATCGTCGGTAGATTAGCTCTCTCCCCTAATCACGTCCTCAACCCTAATTCCGGTACTAATCTTCTTCCTCCTTCTTACTTAATTTTATTTTGTTTTGTTATTAACTTATAATTGATTAATTCGTCCAATTTCTTTAATTCATACAATGTTATTCTATCATCTGCATGTTTGACTTTTTATTATTTGCGGTAATTTTTTTTCTTCTGTTGGATTGATTTTTTATCAATTTTGTTTATCTTAATTTCTTGAAGTTTGGTTAGTTGCAGTAGAGTTTCAATTCGTTATTTTGTTTATTCGTAGCAAATGAAATAAATTAGCTTCACTTTCACTTTTCTCTTTTTTCGATTACTTATATATAGCAAATGAGTATTTTTGTTGTAAGCAAACCTTTTGTTGTTTTAATTAGTGTTGATAATTGATTAGAATGCTAAAGATTTAATTATGTTGCATGTTATCCTTAATCTTGATTTAAAATTCGTATTTCGCGAATTCGCGGTGTCTGGCCCTTCAATCGTGTTCCGAAACATTTTGCGGAGTTGTGTGGTAGAAAGCTTGAGTGTGAACATTGTAAGAGGCCGGAGGCGTCACAGAATGTGTGTTTTTGAAGTCATAATCGAAAGAGTGTAGGCACTATATATAGTGCCTGTACCGCCTTCTCGTTGATAACACGGTGTTAGGAACCTTGTGCAAGGTTTTCTTCACATTTTATTTTTGGTGTGTGTAGGAAGCTTTGTTTTGTGAAATTGAATCGTAGGTACGTTGTTTTGGATGTATTGAAGCATTAACGTACACGTTTGTATGAGAATCTGCTGTCCGTAGGTTTTTGCAGCATTTTCTGTTAACAATCATAGAGGAACAACAAAGGACCGATAAACTAGTGAATATTGATATGTTTTAATCCTCCTTCGTGTTCTTGAGCTGAATGAATGTTGAATTTGCGTATAACAAGTTAGAATTTTGGAAACACTGGGCTCTTCTGCTGAATCTGGAATTGTTGTAGGTGATCTTAACTTGAACTTAAATAATTATATCTTTTATTGGCTCTTTGTCGCCTTATAACTTAGCAACCGGAATACTGGATGGAAGATACAGAGGGCTCCGAGACTGTTGTATTTTTTATTTTGCTACTCGGAGATGTACATTGACCAATTAAGAAAGGGTGAAAAAGCCTACTCTTATACTAGTAATCAAATGAGTATACAGACGGGACACCAAGAGAGTGACCCATGTACAAAAGAAGGGTCTAAGCTCATTTAGGAAAGCAGGGCAGAAAGAAAAAGAAAAAAAAAAATAAATCTGAAAAGCTTATTTATAGAGGTCGAGTTAAGAAGCTGAGCCTTTACCTTGATCAGATTAGTTTCTGACTTTGCTGCCTAATTAGGAGTTGTTCTGTCCTCCTTTCTACATTGTAGTTTGGAAACAATGCTGAGAATTGTATTTTGTTCCCCTGGCTTCTATACTTACGGACTCAAGGTATTAAATTTCAGTTTTGGGTAAACAACATCAAAATTACCCAATGTGTCAAAAGGCTCAACCCTATGGCGAGGTAAGGTGAGACTGTATGTATACAACCTTACCCCTATGTTGAAAACATGAAATACTGTTTCTGGATGACCCATTATCGTCGAAATTGCTCAAACTGTCTCTTACTTTGAAATACAAGAAGTACACGGACAATCTTGTGAGCCATTTACTTTATTATTCCAATAATTGAATGTACAAAGGCTGCTTTCCGAAACTTTGGTAGATTTCGGAAACTTGCAGCAAATATGAAATGTATTAGTGGTTTGAGTTAATCTCAAAATTGCTGTGTATCAGTAACGTCTCTGTGTTGCTTCTGATATTTAGAACCATGCATGTACTAGAAAATTAGGAAGACTAGAAGGCTCCATTACTGTGCTTTAAAAGAGATGGTCTCTGCCGAGGCTTGATAATGTAAATTCATAACTACATTGTACTTCAGTAGACTGTATTGCTAGATTTTCTACGTTTCTGATCTTTGAGTTGGCTACATTAGGTGGAGCTTAATTGTAGTTTACTGAAGATTTTTTTTTTTTTTTTTTTTTGGTAATGCCTGGTAATGATCAATGTTGAATTATGTACAGGGGGTAGACATACTTTTTATAGAGGATCGTGCAACCACCGTGGCTTCTTTATGGCTGTGGCAGCTACTGGATCTACTAGAAAAGGAGGAGTTCTGGACAAGCCTGTAATAGAGAAAACCACACCTGGACGTGAATCTGAATTTGATCTGAGGTGCTTACACCTTTTTTATTTATAAGTCTATAGAAATGCTCTGTGCTCTAACTGAATTTGTTCTGTAGCTTCCACGTGTTACTTTTTTTCATCAGCATCATTATGGCTGCTAAATGTATTGAAGGGTTTCTTTTAGATAACATAAGTTTTAAGCTAGGTCCTGGGCTAAATCCCGTTAGTGGTTCGTAGTTCAGTGACTCAGTGAGAGTTCATTATTTAGTTGCCGTTAATAAACCTGAGTGTGAATGCATAATGTCATTATTATACAGTGACGTCAAGTTAACGAAAAGTGATGTCAAGTTAACGAAAAAGTTAACTTTTGATTCCGAAGTGGTAATGTAGGTATGTTGGAAGAATTTCTGGCTTTTATACTCCAATTAACTGGGCTGGCGGGTACTCATTAACTAAATTTGATAGGATGATGTGCGTAACTTACATGGTGTGGAAAATCTTTGAACATGGCATGGAATGACAACCATTTTTTCTCTTGACTGAGGGTCATCAATATGTTAGATACGAAATACATGGGGATGGATAGAAACTCTGAGGAATCTAAGCAAAGGGCACATCGATCACCAGTTGCGGTTGTGACTTGTGACTGTGTGTGATGGTACTGGTGTAGCTTCAGTTCAGTACCTTCTTGAAAACTGATTATTTTCCCCTTCAGATTTCTTTTGGATCAATCTTGTTGAGGATACTGATGCTTATGGAGGCTGTGCCAACAGGCAGATTATGAAATGCTATATATTTAGGAGCTGGCTTGTTTTTAGATTTCAAAATAACATAGTTTGTTCAAGAACCTTAGATCTTGTTGATTGACCTCAAGCAACGGCCAAGAGCCTCTAGCTTTATTACGCACGTGTTTGATAAACCACCCTCCAGATCTGCAGTGGCCTGACAAAATCATGAATAAGATGTCCATTTAATACCTTTAAAGCTGGAGTCCTTTTTGTAATATATTTGCCAATAGTTGCATCAAAGTATAGAGATGACTCAAATGAGTGCCAAATGCCGTCGCTCAAAGAAAACTTGATTGAATTCTCACAGATTTAACATGGTTGTACAGTATTATATCATTTATGATCGGTGCAGCTGTTATCGTGTTTATTGAGTACTTTGCCTGCATGGATGTAATTGCTATCGTATCTATGGAGTTCAAGATACTCTACCTTATAGATTTTGTTCTCGGTAGCAATCAACTAACACAGTACTTTTTTCGAATCTAGGAAATCAAGGAAGATGGCTCCACCATACCGTGTCATGCTGCACAATGATAACTTCAACAAAAGAGAATATGTTGTGCAAGTCCTGATGAAGGTTATACCCGGGATGACAGTTGACATTGCAGTGAACATTATGCAAGAAGCACACCACAATGGTTTAGCAGTCGTGATAATCTGTGCACAGGCTGATGCAGAAGAACACTGTACGCAGTTACGGGGCAATGGGTTACTAAGTTCTATTGAACCTGCCAGTGGCGGATGTTGATTAGGGGCCTTGCAGTGGCTGGAGACCTTCATGGTGATATATAATGTTGATAAATGTCTCATCTACATGTGTGTATATATGTCACATTAAACTTCTGTATGAACCATGATGTTCATCTGGTCGAGTTTAGACTAAGGATTTATCAATACATAATCATACTTCGCGCCTCTTGTGGCAGAATATACTCATCAGAGTAGTAATTAACTGGATTAATATTACTGTGGGTTGTGGACTTGCGATGAGTATGTACTTCTTCGTGGTCTGGTTGCCACTGAATGGATAAATTGTCGTGTCCAGGGATGCATACAATCTTCCAAAATAACCCTGCACTTCAATACATAGTGGCATCTACAGCAACTTGAATTGCGCGTAACGTTTAAGGAGTGACCGCCAAAAGTATAAATCGTGTAACACTACCACAATTCAGAAGAAACCTCTAGCAACTTACATTACACTGGTTTGCTTGTTTTACTGCCGCTGCTTACTCAGGGTGTGTGTCACGGACCATGGACGCCTCTGGCTAGTCTTTACATCACACTAACAACAGTGACCCCTCACCCCTGTAGATCTGTAGTACCGGGCCTCAACTTTGAGGACCTACTCGTTTTGAATCGTTGCATACTGCCGGTCTTAAACTCTGAACTCAGGGATGCAAGCACTTAAAATGTTAAATGTGGATGTAGATTTTTAATAATGGGCAGCACTTGCATAGTTGCATATCGCGAAATCATGAGATGGATTGCCTATAGTAGAAGCTGCCTGCGTATATTCTGGAGCTTGATAGTACTACTACTATATAGAACATGATACGGAGTAATAAAGAAACTAGCCAAGAGCAATGGCGATTTTAGCCCATAAACATGTTCATAAGAAACCCAAGAGAACACCAATTATGTGTGGAGCATAAATTTTTAGCTGAAAAAATATGTCAAGGGTGAGTGGGTGACCTTAGCAATCAAGGCACAAAGCAGCAAATCACTTCCAATGTTATACCAAGTGACAATGCAGCTCCTTTGCAGATCGATCTTTTCTTTGCAGGGGTAATCAGAAATGTTGTTGGTGTATCTGTTTTGAAGCTGACGAAAGGCTAATCTAATACGGGTGCAACACCGTTACACTTACAATATAATCACTCCAACGAAAGGCTAACTCCATATCATAATATATACACATAATGCACAAGGAATTGCAAAGCTTTTCCTTTTTGTGTTTCCTTATTTTACAACACACTACGAGCACAGATTAGAACTAAATAAGTCATAATTCCAGGTCTGTATATATACAGAACATACACACTGGCTACAAACCTTATTCTACTACGTACAATACATCTTCCTCTTCTCCATACTCTTACTAACCATAGCTCCAATTGCATAGGCATATCTACTAGATGTCAATCTTCTACTAGGAAATCAGACGGGAGACAGGTAGGACTGGATTCCATAACCGATCAATAGAAATCCACAGAAAATAGAGACCTGAATGAACATAGAAATTTGTCAAGGAAGGGATTAGTACAAAGTGCTTTCAGTATAAACCAATTACAAAGCACAGTGTTTCAACTACGAACCACTTTCTCAGAGATTAGAGACGCTAAGGTTTTGCCACCCATGACCGCAGCTGTTGTACACAGTGTTTGGCCCCTATACACAATAAACATCCATCAAACATCTGGTTCAAACCTCAAATGAGATATATGTGATGAATTGAGCATATCGTTGTAGCAAATAATAAACTTCTAGTGCAGAGCTTAACCCCTAACCCGACACAATTAAGAATCTGTCAAAAGGTTTGGGGTTTATTACCACAAAAGATCCAAAATATGTGAGATTTTAAATTCAATAATGAGAATTTTAGCAACAGCAAACATGCCAAGAAACACATAGCAATAATCTTTGACATTTAAATCTTCATTATACAGACAATGTAAGATCAGATAGCAACAAGCCTATGAGAAAAGGAAGAATTTACCAAATGATTCGAAATCTATACCAAAATAAGGAACTCGAGTTTGAAACAAAATCGAACACCAACTGGACTGAAAAAACAATGCACAACGAATTTGGAAAGGATTCAGGTCTTAGTTGATCACAGAGGCCTGGATCCTAAACATAAAGAAGTGAAGCACTAAACGCGAAGCCAACAGATACAATCACACAGTATCAACATTTTATGTGCACATCGTCACTCAATGGGCTCATGTTTTGAAGATAATAAAATCACAAAAAGGACAAGAACGAACAAATTTCAAGACAAGCGATGAAGGTGATATGTAACACTCACACAATACCACCAAGAACAACACCGAAAGGGTTCTCATCAGCAGCTAATCCAATGGTTGCTAGCTGCAAACACACCACGAATGAATGATATTGATCGGAGGGTTGTAACAGTACAAAACTCAGACACATTAAAAGGATGATTTGGAGAAATTTGAAAACAATAAACTAAAATTATATCAGTATCAAATATGCAGACCCTTCTCTGCAACATACCTGACTTTTGTCACCCCATTCACCAAAAAAAGTAATAGAGAATGCCTGCAAAGAGGGTAAAAACACACCCGATCATATAAGAATAGACTTATGAGATAGTATATAGAACTATAGTCTTTTGCGTCGGTTTCAGCTACCTTCAACAGAACTGGAGAGAAAAATTTCCTAAGAAATGGCCTGCTTTTTTTCTTCTTTTCATCATCATCCTGGAACATGCAAAATATTATTCGTCTCAAATGGCAAAAGGGAAGGTCATCTTAAGAAGCATATAGCACATGTACAAATAGTCGAGCAACTTGGCTAGTCTTTGATATGATTGAAATCAGCATCCTTTAGCACAACTGGTTTATACCAAACTCATATAAATTACCTCGTTCTCTTTGGATGCTCCTTTAGCCCCCTTAAAATCAGCATCCTGGTCCAAAGGAAACAGTTTATATAGAAAATTAAGATATCTGTACTACAGGTCCAAGAAAGAAGCGAAACACTTACCAGTTTCTTTTCGAATTCATCCAATTCCTCCTCATCCCTGCGGAGTTTGATTCATTACATTAGCTGAACGCAAAGATTCATCTAGAAGAAAAACTCCATATGAAAAGAAATATGAAAGAAGGCCAAGATGAACACTAGGAATTACCCATCTCGATGGTAACCTTCCCACAGAGACCACAGTCCAAACCCAGAGAATAACAGAGTTGCAATGTGATGAGTCAATGTTGGAGAGATCTGAGTGAATTACAATGCATAACATCAGCTAAATATATACTAAAACAAAGACACGACGGCATGGGCAATGTCTTTCCAGTGCACATAAGCATCATATTATGGCATACAGCTCAGGAGTTACGGGACAAGAACCTCACCAAATTGGGAGCAGCCCATCCAATAGCAGATGAAAGAACTGTCATCACCTACAACACAAACCCTTATAAGACATCTGCATTTAGAGAATAGTTTGAAGTTTGAACACAATAAAATGACATTTGAAGAGGGAGGGTGACGCCCACTCACAACCAAAGCAGAGATGGAGCCTGCGAGGACAAGTTTCCTTGGGTGGCGCATAGCCAAAAGCTTTACAAAACCATCAACAAGAAACACTCAATCAGCCATTGTGAGCGTACAAACAGTTTGTAAACAATCATTCAATACGTATTTTTAAGTCCTTCCATTCCGTGTAGGTTTACACGACTACAATTTCCATTGATCGTAGAAAATGTTCTCTCGTCCTTGAGCTAATCGACTTGGCATACATATCTAGTAACCCTCACCAAATTCAAGTTCAAATTGCACAACTGATGTCAATCATCTAGCTAGGACGAGCAACGAATATAATTTGTACCTTTTAAACTCAAAGTGACGTTACTTTGGGACAGCAAAAGAGCATTAGTACCCTTAAGCCCTAATTCGAGTAAGCCCTTTGTTAGTTGATGTCTACGAACTTGATCCTCTAATTTGAGTTACTCATACTCCTCTCCCAAAACCCTTCAATCTCAACTAACGAACCAATAGTCCAATACAACTAGTCAACTAGACACTTCTCTTATAAGCCACTATAACCTACAATTTACTTCTCATACAGAAATAATTCAATTCCAATAAAACCATTCTCCTATAAGTTGAAGGCATATTCTTCTTGACCACTAAATAATTCTCCCGCATTCATCACATTCGTTATAAAAAATAATACCATATTCAATGTTGACGGTAAATGTTGGAAACTATACAACAATAGCATAAACATTATTTCTTGGTATTAATATATAACGGTAAATGTTGACTTGTCAATGAAGATTCAATGGAAAATTTTGACACACCCCAGGAGCAATGAAGGACTTATCACCGATCTCAGAAAGAACAGTCATAACCAACGCTTTGGTAAAACCCTGCATAAAACCCTGCAAAAAAAAAAAAAAAACCCCAATAACATGCATCAGAATTGCAATGCCAGCAAGAAAGAAATCGATATTGGGGAGAAATATAGAAGAAAATATAACCTGAGCTACTGGTGAAGACATCCTTTATAATTGAAAGTTTGAAACCTTTTTTCTTCGAGTTGGAAAAGAATGAGAAGTAGAGCTGAAGAGAAGAGTAAAGAGGAAGAGTTGTTCGTGGAAAGATGCAACCTTTCTCTGCTTTTATATCTCTTTCTCCCTTCCTCTTTCAAATGTCTAGAATAGGGGGCCGTTTGGTACCAGCATGGGAGGGGAGAGGGAACAAAAGAGGAAATAGGAGGGAAAGGAAACAAAATCTTCCAAATCATTTACTTTGTCCGTTTTTTTACGTTTCGTTTGAATATGTGATAAGAATTGTAACGAAACGTAAAAAACCTAAAAGCCGATTTAAGTAACATGTTTGGTTAACCAAAAAAAGAGAGGCTATGTTGTGGTTGATTACTTGATTGTTAGGGCGAAGGAGGAAAAGAAGAGGGGGCTGGCACTGATGTGGCACAATTATGTTAACATGACACTTCAGACGAGCTCTCGAAACAACATTGATATGAACGTTGAATATGTCGGTGTAACGTGGCGACTGACAGGTGTTTCCGGTTTCCCCGAAGATGCAATGAAATAGGAAACCGCGGTCCGCCGTGAACTTTTGACGTGATTTGAGCAAGCGAGGCAGGGAACTGGGCGCGGTCCGCCGAAATCTAGTCCACGGTTGTTTGTCGCGGATCGCCAATGTGTTGTCTTGGTCGGTTTGTTTCCGGGTATTGTTAAGGGGGTGTTTGGTATAAAGTTTGTAGTGGAAACGGAATGGAATGAGATTAGGAAGGGAGTGGTAACGAGTTCCGTTACTTAGCTTAACTTGTTTGGTTTGACACAATTATGGAATGGAATCATTTAAACAGGGGCAAAAACGTAAAATAACCAAACCACCCCAAACCCTTTGCTTTCTCTTTCCTCTTTCCTTCCCCCTATCCCCACCCTTCCACCACCGCAGAACCACCGCCACGCATGACACTGGAGTCGGTGCCGTCACCACCGGTAAACTTGGCCGGCGCCGATGCCACCCTAACGCGAGCCTGACACGTTGCCCCACCATTTTCCACTTGAGAGGAGAGAGAAAATGTGAGATAGAAGAAAGGAGATGCCGGCGGTGCAATGGTGGTCGTTAGGTGTGGCGGCAGAGAAGGTGTAGCCTGCGGTGGAGGTTGGTGGTCGGTGATGAGGAGGTGGTTGATAGGTGAAAGAAGTTATAGAAGGGAAGGAGGGGGAGAAAGAAGAGAAAAGGGAGGACGCCGGCGGTGGTGGGGGTCGCCGGAGTATGGTCGGCCGGCGAGGCTCCGGCGAGACTGATGATCGGACTCTAGGGCCGAGGTGGTGGCTTGGCAGTGGTTAGGTGTGGTGTGGTATGGGAGGAGAAGGTAGGGGAGGAGAGAGGTTATAAAAAAGGGGGAATGGATTTGGATACCCCAAGATTGAGGAGGGTTTCATTTTGGGGGAGTGGGTTAGAGGAGAGTAATGGAGTGGGAAAAAATAAATTGAAACCAAACAATAAGTAACGTAATCGGATTGGGATTCCGTTACTTGGAGTCAAAAAATGACCAACCAAACATGCACTAAATTTGTTTCTTAAATTTGATTTTACTTTTCGTTAGGTCTTCATTAAGGGAGTTAAAATATAAACCTCCTTAAACCTAGCTTAACATTTGATGTGAGAGGATTGAGAGAGCCAACCATGGGGTTCCCGATTAGGGTAAAATCTTGAGAACTTCGATCACCTTATCATCTTTAGTATCTGTAAACTCTCGTCATAGTGAAATTGGTTCTTGATCATGAAGGATGTAGCTAGTGATATAAAGGTAAATTTCGTTCAAATGTTTGTGTTCTCTATTGTTGCTTTTGCTATCGATTTATCCTCGCTTTAACGGTTCCTGGCCTACCGAACAACAATACCGTACTAGAGAGACTCTACAGAGTCCTCTCCACAAAATCTTGGCACGACTTATCTCCACACTCTTCTCTCCACCGCTTACCAGAAAGGAAATATGACCACCTCCGTCCCTTATTGTCAAAACTTAAGAGCATCTTTGCTGTATTGGGTCTCAAAGCTTGTAATAATGTCACAGTGACATCATGTTGATATCAAATGGAAAATGAGACCGACTTTGAGATCATAGTCTTCAATAGTGAGACATATATTTGGGTCTCAGAATTTTAACTTCTATCATTAATTGATGCCAAGAATAATATAAAAATATATAACTATACATGCTACTCGACCCCACATAATTACTTCTTAAGAATTATGAGACAATCTCTGTATTTAGAGACCGTCTCTAATTATTTGAGACTCTACTCCTCGATCCACATTTAGGGTCTCCCATTGTGAGACTTACATTTTCTTCTTTGAGAGTCATTTGGGACCCTAATGGAGCTCGTCCTACCAAACACAAAGGCACGAAAACATTTTGTTTTGAGAAGAAATGGATGAGAGATGAGCAGTGAGGTGAAATCATCCAACAATATACAATGGCAGTGATGCATGTTGTAAGAAGTTCATGACTGAGGAAGCATTTGAAGCCTTATCTTAAATGCACCTATAAAGCCCCGGGCTCAGATGGCATGCAATTTTACAAAAAATGGGGGCATGTAATCGGGAATTGTTGACAATGTTCTCCACGTTTTGAAGCAAGGTGGTCATGCAAACTTGAAGGCGTTATGCAAGGACCACCAACGGCACCAAGGACTTAAAGTAGGTCATCAAGCAGGCAACCCTTGACCCAGCTGCCTTGAGAGCTTGACGGACTAAAAAAAAGTGGTCTTTTGAAATCTATGAAGCACAAACACCTCTCCCAAGTTAAGTGTCCGTCAGACACAAACACCAAGGGATTGTAGCTCATCACTTGAATCACTAGCAATCACCTATGACAGCCAGACCGACTGTGAATTGACCACATGCACGCACTTTGATCTCCCTCATACGCACCATAGAAAACTTTCTAAAAGATCACCCATTCTAAGCCTACTCTCCAACAATCACACTTAATCGTGAAGTTTTAAACATGAGCTTTCTAAAAGAAAGTAGATTTTGTTAGTATGAGTAGCACTATCAATCCCTTTAAACATTCATATGCACCCTGCGACCGTGTGCAGGATCAGGGTCAGACTAGCTACCTATCGAGGGAGATCTTAGATTTGCGTGGCTATATATTATTGGTATGGATTGGTTGATGCACAACAACTACATCGCGTTCTTTAAGTATGGAAGTTTGTAAAACCCCAATTTCAAACCCCAATGGATGAAATATGGGTTTAAGAACTTCCAATCTTATTGGGTTGTGGTGAGACGTATGGTAGAACGGGTTGTTACAAATGGTATCAGAGCAAATTTGCGACCGCGTATTGAGTGTTTGGGTAAGGCCAGACTAGGCCCCTATCGAAGGCACACAGTTTATTTGTGATACCGTGATATTATATAAAAGATAGTTCATTCCCCAAAAAATTGAAAAAGTTATGACTTGTTTATAATATATGGGTTTAAGGGGGACTTCTCCCATCCAATTGGATTGTGTTATGGTGGGTTGGAAGATTACACTCACGCTTATGGAGTCCAAAAAAGAGAACACTAAGCGTTATGTTTCACTCTGGGTTCACCACGCCACTTCGGCTAATAGCGGAAGATAGTCCTAGGCTTCAAGTACTACCTACACGCTGACCTTGAGGCCGAGGCAAGACAGGGGCATCAATAATGTAACACACGGGTCCTCGTATGGAACCAAAATAGTCACCTTTGGCAACTCGCCATGGTGACTTAACATACTAACATGGGCTTCTTTATTTCGGTGCACTTTGGCCACACTTGTGCACAACCTAAGAAATCTTTTGAGGAGGTCACCGATTTTACTACTCCCCATTAAGGTCACTTTAGTGCGGAGTGCTTGGGACATGAGCTTCTTAAATAGCACTATTAACCCTTTTGAGAACCCATATGTGCTCCTTAAATTTCTTGTTAACCTCCTCTTCATCTCGGATGTTACAATCTCCTCTCTTGTGAAAGCAATGTCCTTGCGCTTGACAATTAGCCGCAACTAGCCCAAGAATCCTCCCTTGTCAGGCGATTGGCCTGGATACTCCGGACCATATGATTAACACACTATTCCATGGTTACTCCGCTACCGTTT
Organism: Spergularia bocconei; assembly: GCA_963457585.1. NCBI lineage: Eukaryota > Viridiplantae > Streptophyta > Magnoliopsida > Caryophyllales > Caryophyllaceae > Spergularia > Spergularia bocconei. The sequence goes on along the minus strand of OY734943.1, from coordinate 21,413,781 downwards.
TGTATCCCCGGCCCCTCGCATTTTGTAAACTGAGCTCACAAACTAACACGGGTCATTTGGGCGCCCATTGACCTCACTTAAGCACACCCTAGAAAAACATCCCAAAAGGTCACTTATTTCACTACTTTCTAACCAGCATGCCACACCCGGGAATAAAACGAGCCATGGAACCTGAAATCGACATGGTCTTATCCAACATAACCCGATCCTAATTATATGTGTAACCTGTTTAACCCGATCAAAATCCAACTCGAATATTACCAAACCTGTTTAAGACCCGAGTATCCAATTACAACAGATTGTGTGAATGTTTATTTGAAATTTTGTATGTTCTAAGTTTAATAGGGAATAAAAAAAACGAGTGCAAATTTATGTTCTAGTCATCTAGTTGAATATACTCTGTATGGAATAAAAATACAAAAGCTCAGATAGGATTATATTTAGTTGCTTGTGAGCCTTAAAGGAAAATCTGAAATTTAAAAAATATATTAAATACTAGGAAATTTTTTATCTTGGGTGCTCATGGTTTGAACAAAGTTTTACTTTGGGTAAATAAATTACATAATTAAATAAAAACTTGATAAACTAAAAAAATGTAACAAAATATAGTTTTTGGTTAATGGGGTACCCAAAGTGAAACTTTGTTCAAATATTGGGTACCTAGATTGAAATTATTCAAATTCACGTACCCAAATTGAAATTTGTCTAAATCTTGGTCACCCAAAATGAAAGTCTAAGGTTGCTTACTCAGTTACTCCGCATCCGATAAGATTAACTAAGTATCTAACCGATACCACTCGACCCAATGACACTCTACAGTCTACACCCCCCGACCTACCCTGACCCGGTATGACCCGGGTTCTTGATACGAGTCTTGCCCTGACCCGACCCGACCCCAACACAACCCAAATCCAATAGCTTTACATAACTTGAATCAACCCGACACTACTACGACCCGAACCCGTCGACCCACCCCATTGCTATTTCTAATTAGACGTCCTCTGATATGTTTATCAGTTTATTTTATGCCAAGATGGATATAGGTTTAGAACTCTTTTATTTATCATAACAGGCCCCACTGGCCCACTCTCACGTAGTCACGTGGGTTTGCTGGACATTCCCACTCTCCCTGCCGCGCGTGCGGTACCGTCCCTCTTTCCCTCTAGCCGCGTGATTTGCACAACAACTGCAACTACTACATCCCCTTCCTTTTCTAGTTGAGGAGAAAGTTTGGCTTCAATCAAACGCATCTTCCACCAATTGCCCCAGGTGTTTTCGGGAAAAAAACAAAGGAATCTGATTCCCTCTTTCTCTCTCTTGGCACGTCATCTTTTGACTTTTGCCGCGTCATAGTCTTACGCAAGGAAGACAGAGATTTGTTTGAGAGTACTTCATTTGTTAAAAATATTCCTAAGTGGGCCTGCTAATCCCTATCAGGCATAAACTAATCATGGGCTTTGATGCGTTTTGGGCAGTTAAGTACTCTATTCATAATCTTTTTATTGGGTCAACGTTTACATTTCGGATCATGATTATTGGTTGGATTGCACAAGACTTGATTGATTTCGAGTTTTGGGACTGCGATAACTTAACTAGCTGGGAATAGTTTCGTCGTCCCCTATAAGCTACACGGTTTGAAAAGACTTATCCAAGTGATGCAAACTAAAAACGAGTTTATATTTGGATTTGACTACCTTCGGCTTTTGAGCTAAAGGGCCCTTTAATTAGCTTTGAAAGATTGAGACCTACTACAAACTTATACTTTTGACGACAAAAAAAATTGTAATTGTCGTCAATTGAACAAGAAACTGAAACTTTCAAATAATCCCAACTAATCGGAAATGGAGAAAATACTCACCTAGCCTGCTAAAGTAGTTTGGAATTTTCATATAAAAAATCGTTTATCATGGTTTAACTAGATATCCTTAGCCTGCCATCTCCTGTAAATTGGCAACTTCATAGAATCATAAGTCCCCAAGAAATTCGACATTTCAAGATTAACCAAAATGAGCACTTATGACTCTTATGAGTTATGACATCTTAGAAGATACGTCAATATTAAAACTAATATATGTTCGGAAGGAAGTAAACATTTACAGCGCGACACTTTCAAATATATGAGTATTCATTTTCTTCTAGTAGGAAGAGGTACTTAATAAGCACGGATAGTATTATAAACACTCGAGTCAAGGACATGCACGGATCAAAATTTCATCTACGATGAATATATAACTTGTACTCCGAATTTTATTATTTGATAATAAAACTTTTTTGGTAGCTTGAATATAAAAAAAAAAAATTGCAATTGCAAGTGGGGATGTGGGGGACGTGGAATTTATTCACTCAATGAATGAGTTTCTTTCCGACTTTGATAGTTTCATGTCATTCATCAGATGAAAGATTTCTCCCGTTTTAATGGAGCATTTGTTTTTTTTCATTCACATGGTTAGAGATGCTCTTTTTGTCTAATTTTTGTCTTGAATGAATATATGATAAAAGCTGAGTCAGAGTCTACCACTTTGCATCACCGCAAGTTGAGGTAGTTGGCCATTTTTTCTATATTTGGTATGATAAAAGTTAAGGTAGGACCAAATGTTGTCTTAATCACTTTTGTATGATAAAAGCTGAATTAGTAAAGCTCTAACACATGAAATAGTTTACAGTTTAATTAATGTAGTTTACGTTTTCAAAAAAGAAATAGTTTACAGTTTACGCCACCAAAAAGTTTAAGTGGAGGTCCATTTTGTCTTCGTTAATTTATGTGATGAAACTTGAAGCTGAAATAAGAGTGAATGACCCATTTTTGTCTTCATTACTACTTTACTAGTATGATAAAAGCTCACAAACTCTACCTAGTACCTACACGAACAACTTTTCCAAGTTTACATCACCAATGTGGTTTAAAGTTTAGACCCACCCATACCCACTCACACACAAAAAAAAAAAAAAAAAAAAAAAGCCAACAACAACACCCACTTAATGAGTTAATTCTAATCAGGCTTAAAATTTTGAGTCAAATACATACTTTAGTTAATACCCGTTTTTGCGCTGTATAATTTTGATTGGAGATAAATAAACATACTACTGTACGAGAGATACTACAGGAAATGCAAATACACCCTCCTACCCACTAAGATGTCCCCCTTTCGTTTTCAGTTTTTGAGTAGCTATGTTCGGGGCTACTTCTAGACCAAATGAAAGCCCCGTTTACCTTAAATTTAAGTAGTCTTGGTAGAATGCAATGCAGAATAGAATAAGAACTAATTTTTACAATAAGTTAACGATTCATTTGGTCTAGAAATAGCCCCGAACGTGGCTACTCAAAAACTGAAAACGAAAGGGGGACATCTTAGTGGGTAGGAGGGAGTATATGAGTACGGTGTATATCTTATTTATTCAAAGACGGGTATACAAGGTACAGTATAATGCCAATTTGCCATAAATAATGAGAATGTGTTTGAAACTCCTTTTAGTCTGTTTAGATTGTTACGATCGATTATTCGAATTGGACATTCACATCCCAAAGTGTTTTGAGTACACTCCCCTGTCACTACTACGAAACACTGTTTATCCAGTAAGGAAGTTGAGCGTAACCCAGTTAAAACTGAAACAAGGATTGATGGCTTGAGTTTCCGCTTTATATACATCACCTATTCACCTAGACCACGCGGGTGGCCTCATCATATTATATACAGAGTATTGATTATTTTTTCTTTTGGTGAATATTACAGTACCTGCATAATTCAAAGGGACACTTGCTCAAGCCAGCAATGTAACAAAAGTAATTGATCTCAACCATTTTCGAAGGCTGTGGGAACGCGTTAGGGGGTGAGGTTAGAGAACGATGGAGGGGGTAGCCGGCTAGGTGGCGGCTCAGATGGGTGGTGGGGAAAGGGAGACGAGAGAAACCAAATATGTGGGGGAGGGAATAAGGAAGAACATATATGAAAAGAAAATAAGAAACGTCCCTTTAAGTTTGAAATCTCATGGTCATTTTAATTTCAAGCTTCTACTTACCAAAGTTTCACTAAGAAATTAGACAGGAGACAGGAAGGACTGGATTCCGAAAATAATGAAGAGAAATCCACCGAAAATAGAGACCTGGATGAACATAGAATTTTGTCAAGGAGGGGATTAGTACATATTGCTTTCAGCATAAACATCATTACATCGTGAAAGCGCAATGTTTCAATTACGTACCACTTTCTCAGATATTTGAGATGCTAAGGTCTTCCCACCAACGACTGCAGCAATTGTACACAATGATTGGCCCCTAGACAGTAGGCACAATAAACATCCATCAAAAGTTTGGTTCAAACCTCACATGAGACAAACTCCGTATATGTGATGAATTGAGAATATAGTTGTAGCAAATACTCCCTCCTTCTCAAAATATATGACTTTCTCACTTTTCAAGGTGAGACTTTAAACGTAAATATACTCTAAACGACAAGGCTAAAAATTATAAAACTATAATTTTATGAAACCTTATTTCGATACGAATCTAATGAGTATAACTTTGCCCATAAAAATCTCATTAGTTTTTTGTTAAATCGAAAGTCAATAGCCTCCTCGAAAACCGAAAACGTCATATATTTTGAAATGGAGGGAGTAATAAACTTTTAGTGTAAATCTTAAGTCCTAACCCGACACAATTAAGTTTTTGTCAAAAGAATTGGGATTTATTACGGCAAAAGATCCGAGATAAGTGAGATTTTACAGTATATAACGAGAAGTTCAGCAACAACAAACATGTCAAGAAACACACAGCAATAATCTTTGACATTTAAATGTTGATTAAACAGACAATTTAAGATCAAAGAGCAACATGCCTATGAGAAAAGAAGAATTTACCAAATGATTCGACATATAAACCAAAATAAGTAACTCAAGTTCGAAACAAAATTGAACACCAACTGGACTGAAAAAACAATGCACAATTCACTTGGGCCTGGATCCTAAACATAAAGAAGTGAAGCACCAAACGCGAAGCCAACAGTTACAACCATGCAGTATCAACATTTTATGCGCACATTGTCACCCAATGGGCTCATGTTTTTAACATAATAAAATCCACAAAAAGGACAAGAAATAACAAATTTCCAGAGTAGCAATGAAGGTGATATGTAATACTCACAGAATACCACCAAGAACAACACCGATAGGGTTCTCATCAGCAGCCAATCCAATGGTTGCTAGCTGCGATCTCACCGTGAATAAATGGTATCAATCAGAAGGTTGTAACAGTAAGAATCTCAGACACATTAAAAAGATGACCTACAGAAATTTGGAAACAATAAAGTGAGAATATATCAGTATCAAATATGCAGACCTCCTCTGCGACATACCTGACTTTTGTCACCCCATTCACCAAAAAAAGTAATAGAGAATGCCTGCAAAGGGGGAAAACACGCCCGGTCAAATAACAATAAACTTATGAGATAATATATAGAACTGTAGCCATCTGCGACGGTTTCAGCTACCTTCAATAGGATTGGTGAGAAAAATTGTGCTAGAAATGGCCTGCTCTTCTTCTTCTTTTCATCATCATCCTGGAACATGCAAAATGTCCTCCGTCACAAATGCTTTCAATAGGGAAGGTCATCTTAAGAAGCATATAACTACATATGCAGATTACTCAAAACCAAAGAACGCAGCACATGTACAAATAATGGAGCAACTGGCTAGTCGTTGATAGACTTTAAACCTATTAGTTGTACAAATAATGGAGCAACTGGAGTAATACATTAGCAGTTGCAGAAATTAAGGCCAAAACCTATTTGATATCAGCACGAAACAAATCAGTTCAATGAAACTGTAGTTATATACGTTGAATACAAACCATCAACCAGGAACTTCAGTACCAAAGAAAGCTGTCAGCCTTAAAAAGCCTACCGAGTTCTTCAACGTGGTTGTGAATAAACTACTGTAAATCATAGAAACAAGCTATCTAGTTCATTTCCAGATGCATAGGAACACTAATGAAAGCTATTTGACTGAGTGTTTCCTCAAAGGACGTTATATCGCAGATTTGGAGTATATAAAGATCCTTTAATGATATGCAAGCTACTTATCACAAAGGTCCTGCTGGCAGCCCAAAACTAAGGGAGAATTATGAGACAACTGGCAACAATGAAAAACACATATCCGTGTAACTTCTAACTAACATTCAAGCCACAATATATCAGTGATTTCAGCATAATTACAAGGAACACTAAGACATAATTACAAGTTCTTATAATAAAACTCATATAAATTACCTCGTTGTCTTTAGATGCTCCTTTAGCCCCCTTGAAATCAGCATCCTGGTCCAAAGGAAACAGTTTATATAGAAAATTAAGATATCTGTACTACAGGTCCAAGAAAGAAGCCAAACACTAACCAATTTCTTTTCCACTTCATCCAATTCTTCCTCATCCCTGCATAATTCAATTCATTCTATTAGCTCGACACAAAGATTTATTCACCCTTCGAAAGTTCTGTCATTTTTAACCTAGAAGATATATGAAAGAAGGCCAAAATGAACATTAGGAGTTACCCATCTTGATGGAAACCATCCCACAGCGACCACACTCCAAACCCAAAGAATAACAGAGTTGCAACATGATGAGTTAATGTTCGAGACATCTGAGTGAATGACAATGCAAAACATCAAACACACAGATAGTAGAAACAAAGACACAATGACATTAGCACTATCTTTCCAGTGTAGGTAAGCCTCGCATTGTGGCATACAGCTTCCAGGATAGGAACCTCACCAAATTGGGAGCAGCCCATCCAACAACAGCTGAAAGAATTGTCATCACCTAGAATACAAAACCTTATAAGACATCCGCATCATAGAACAGTTTCAACACAACAAAATTACATTCGTAGTGGGAGGGTCTAGTCCACTTACAATCAATGCAGAGAGGCAGCCAGCAAGGACAAGTCTCCTTGGGTGGCGCATAGCCAAAATCTTCACAAAACCATCAACGAGAAACCGTCAATAAGCAATTGTGAGCTTACAAACAATCTGTAAATAGTCAACTAAACATATTTCACATTTTATACTCCTTTATTTCAATAAACGCTAGCAGTACCACAGTATCAGTTGATCACAGAAAATGTTCTTTTCCATGAGAGCGAATTAATCTGTGTGGCATATTCACTAACCCTCACTAAAGTCAAGCCGAATGACAAGTTTCCAAACTCGAACTGATGTTGATTAGGCTCAACAAAGGCGCATTTAAGCACTTAATTTTTTTTTTCTCCAGCCTTTTTTTCCCAGATGGTGTCTACACTCAGCTACTTAGTCATCTCCTGTCAGCCTATGAATCAATAAGCGTCACTTCGCTTCCCAGTCGATAACTAAAACAATACGGAGTACTCTACAATATACTCCCACTCACAGATTTAAACCAAACGTAAAGAACCAAAAAAAAAATGGAGGGAGTACTACTCATCAGAAGTCGATGGCATTAGATTCGGAAAAAGAAAGAACCATATTCGTATTAACCACTAACTAATAAACAATCAGTAAACAAATCAAATGACTTGTACGAGCATCGAAACCATAAAAACAGTACCACAAACATTAAAGTTTATTTCTTGGTTATTTAATCTATAAACAGTAAATGTTGACTTGTCAATTAAGCTAATTCAATGGAAAATCCTTCAAAATTTTCCGTGTAATACCCATCAATCAACAAACAACAACACCCAAGACTTAGTCCCAAACTGATTTTTCGGGTCGGCTAACATGAATCGTCATTTAAAAGTTACTAGTAGTGAGAACTAAATACATACCGCAGCGGCAATGAATGTCTTATCACCGATCTCAGAAAGAATAGTCATAGCCAATGATTTGGTAAAACCCTGCCAAAAAAAAAAAACCCAATAACATCAGAATTGCAAAACCAGCAAAAATTACTCAAAAAAATTGGGGAGAAAAATAACCTGAGCTACTGATAAAGACATCCTTCTTCTTTTTAATTAATTAATTAATTAAATTGGGGAAAAAGAAGGAGGAGAAGTAGCGTGAGAGAGAAGGAGGAGGAGAGAATAGAGAGGGTTGTTGTTGTTGGAGAAAAGATGCAACCTTTCTCTGCTTTTATCTCTCTCTCTTTCACTCTTTTACTCTTTTACTCTTTCTGGGTCTACAATAAGAAAAACAGAAAAGCGCGGAAAGGTGAAATCAGGTGCTAATTTTGCTAAGATTATTAATCAGAGTAAAAAAAAAAAAGAGTTGGTAGGAATAGTTGGTGTCAGGTCACAAGGAAACACTGGTGAGGAGGAATGGCGCAAATTATACCATGCTCCAGGGAGCATGGTGGTCCTCCTCACAATAAAGGAGTGGGGACCACACTTAAAATGATTTTTCATTTTTTAATATGTGGTCCCCACTCATCTATTGTGAGGAGGACCACCATGCTCCTTGTGCTCCCTGGAGCATGGTATAAGCACTGGAGGAATGGAGGAGGTATATCCTCACTATGAAGGGAGGCTTATTGCACGGATCACAGTCACTGTCAAAGTGTCAATGCAAGGGATCTATCGAGATGGGATCTGCACCAGTTTAACCTGCCTATGCAACCTTCATATTGACCCACTACAGTATTAATTAGCTGTCCGCCTATGATTGGCAAAGTAAGGATGATAGGATGATACTCTACTCTTGTGCTATACTCCCTTGTACGCAAAATGATCTTACCGATTAGTGATTTCGTGGTAATTGCTTTGACGGGCTATGTTGAGGGCTACTTGTATACCAAATGAATCGTTTGCTTGTTCTGCTACCTTCTATAGAGAATGATCTCCCTATTTTGTGTTACTATTTGGACCAGTCATGTTATAGGTTACTTGTAGAACAATTGTATTTGTATTGTTCACTTGTGTACAAAATTTGCCAAGGCAACATTTCAAAAAAAAAAAAAAAAAAATTTGCCAAGGCAAATAATAAATAACTCTCTGGTTGACTGGTTAGTGGTTACACAATATATTGACTCTCTTTAGATAGCCTTTGGGAACTCGACATCATTTTCAATTTATTGAATTCAATTCCAATTCCAAATTTCAACATTGTGTTTACATTGGAATTGAGTTCATATATATAGGAAGGGTTTTTCTAAAAAGTGCCCATGGGCACTCTATAAGAATTAGGGTGCTGATTTTGCCAAGGCAAGGATTACCATTGCCAAGGCAAAAGTAATTAACTTCCAATATTGTCCTCAAGATGAATAACATTATTAATAAAAAAAGAAACTTAATCACACTCCTATAGTCCTACAGTAACATCCATAATCTTCATCATAAACTTCAACCCACGACTCTCCACACGCACTCCTCACCATTGCAAAATCTGCTCCTTCCACTAATTACGCCAGACCTCGTGCGTCCCTCCACCCCTAAACATCGCCCTTTCATTTGTGCTATCATATAAGCTTCAAAACTCTCTCGTCAGCCACAAGCTTTGACAGCCGCCACACCACAGTTGTTTACGGCGAGAAGGGGGATTTGTTGCCGTCCTCAATCAATTGCCTTACGAAGGTGGCGATTGTTGCGGTGGAAAAGAGGGAAACGGGAGGGTGTCTTCGCAAGTGCGTGGTGAGGGTAAGGCCGACGACGACTTCAGGGTTGGTGATGTCGAAGGGGATGTTGGAAGAGGCGGGGATGGGCGGCCCAGAAGTGTTTGGCATTGCCGCGTTGGAAAGGAATATAGTGGTTAGGGATTTTCATAATTAATAATAATGAGATTAATAATCTTTGGATGTAGATTTCATATTTAAGGGCAAATATGGAAGTTACCTACTTTTGCCTTGGCAACGGTAATCCTTGCCTTGGCAAAATCAGCACCCAAGAATTATTATTTCTACCATTTTCAAGAAAAACAACAATAAATGCTACTAGTGTTTTTAATTTTCATTAAATTTTAATGTAAATTTTTTATGTTATTATTGATCTTTGTTCAATAATAAAAAAAAAAACTCTCACCGGAAAACACCAACCCTAATCCCTTTTTCGGCAACCTTAAAATAATTTTGCCTTATTAATCACATCCCATACGGGTTTAGTAGTTGGGTTTTAGGGTGTCTTTAAATTCCGGCGGCGAAGCCGCCGGAAAAGTTTTCGTTTGAAAGTTTGATGACGGCGTAATTGTTGATGAACGAAGTCGTGCGTGGTTGTAGGCGTCTCAACCGTAATGGTGAAAGTGGTTTTTGTTTATGGGAGCAAAATGATTACTTAATTGTATTAATTAGTTTATTATAGGGTGCATTAAATTTTTGTTGGAAAATGGTAAATTTAATTATTCTTATAGAGTGCCCATGGGCACTCTATAGAAAGACCCATATAGGAATTATATACTCCCTCCGTGTTTTAATATAAGTCGTTTAAGGGTTTGGCACATCAATTAAGAAAATTTTAATGAGACTTTCACCCTTTAATTAAGTAATAATTGTTTTGAAAATAGGAGAAAGAATAGCCATTGCTAATGTTTATATACTGTATTCATGGTATTGAAAATATATTCAAAGAGATGAAAAGTTGTTCATGGAAGAGAAATTAATGAAGAGACCTTGGGAGCATAAGCCTTTATTGAAAAAAATCGGGAATCACATGAGATCATGGGGAGGTGAGAACGTCAAATAAAAAAAAATTGTGAAATTTGCTAAAACGACTTATATTAAAAAACGGAGGGAGTAGATAACTAGGCCTGGGCAACGGGGCGGGTCCGGGTCACTCTTAAACGGTCGTGGCGGGCCCGGGTCATACATCTTCAAAACGGGGCGGGGCGGGTCACGGGTCCGTTTTGGCCCGGCGGGTTGTGTTTATGTGGGAGTGCCATCAGATTAACCCACGCAATCAATTAAATCAGAATCAAATCTAGGGTTTTCAACTTTGCCCAGAAATCTGCTTCTCCGGCGGCGTCGAAAACACCCGCCTCGGGAGGAGATCTTTGATTGAAATGTGATATCCCTCGTCGTCGTCGCCGCCATTGCCGCCGCTGGAAAGGATTTTTGACGAGTTAATGCTCCTGTAAAGGGGGTTTGAACTTGGCTTGTTGATGAAGCTTGCTTTCTCTTTCTTGAGGTTTTTGGTGTTGATTCCATGGCTTAGTAGGAGAGAGAAGGGAGGGGAGGGACGGTAAAATCAAGCCATCAAGAGAAAGATCAGAAGGAGAGAGAAAATTAGTGGTGGGTTGTGTGTTTTTTTTTTAATTTGGGCCCATTTTTGTTTCTTTTTTAATTTGGGCCCGTGTTTGTTTTTTTAATAAGGGTCTGGCCCGCGTCGTCTCACAAAGGGCTTGACCCTTTTTCGACCCGCCCTGTTAATAAATAGGCGGGCTTTGACCCTCTTTAACAGGGTCGATCGTGGGCCTTTAACGGGGGCCTGCCCCGTTGCCCAGGCCTATATATAACTGCCACTAGCCATTCCCTCCCAAGCACCATCCCCACAGCCCCCCACCCTCCCTGAGGTTCCCCTACCGGACCACCCATCGCCTTCGCCGCTGGTGTGCCACTGGCCCACTGCCGTCGCTCAGCCAATGCCTGCAATTCTAGAACTTGTATTTTTTGGATTTCAATTCCAATTTAGAAAGAGGTGCAATTGGTAATATCACACTAAAACAACATGTTTGTTAGATAAGAATGGACAGAAAGGAAAGGAAATGAAACAGATTTTACAATTTTCATACGTTTGGTTTATAAAGATACGTGAGAAGTGGAAGGAAATAAAAGAAAATGTTAGAAAAAGATCCTTCATTAAAATGTGAGTTCCTTGGGCGGAATTGGATGGAAAACCAATCTAAATCATAAAACACCCATTTTTCTTCCAATTCCTCCAAATTTTTAATAAGTGATCCAAACAAAGGAAACCTAGTTCCCTCCTTCCTTTCTCTTCTTTTCTTTTTGGGTTCCTTTCCATTTCTTCTAATTCTTTTCCTTCAGTTCCTCTCTACCAAAGATGTACGGAGTAATACTAGAAGTGAAAGTGTCTACTGCACCCACTCGGGAAAAAAAGACAGACCCAAACCATTCGACATCTCCACACTCAAACTCCACTTGAGCAGCTTCACCATTACGCCAAGAAAGTCACCTTTTGTTGTGGCTGCATTAACTCTTGTGGAAGAAATCATCACTGGCTCGATAACCTCGGGCCGCAATCGGGTTCTAGGAAGAAGGCGAAGAGAAAGGGGAGAGGGCATACTGCTGGTCAAGGGAAGAGTTGTGGGTTTGGTATGAGGGGTTTTGAAGGTGGTCAGATAGATGCCTCTTTACCGACGCCTTGCTGGAGGTAATCATCAACCTATTTTCGCTCATTTGGATTGTTAATGTTTGGTTTGAATTGATTTCGCGTTTTTTTTTTATAAGAAAAGTACTATTATGTTGTTGTGACTTATGCACTATGGATGTTGTTCCTATATTGGGTTGAGTGCTGGTCCTTTCATCATTATGTTGAATTTTTGTCATACATCTGTGTGATAGCCAATTAGCCATACCATAAGTCGATAATGCTGTCATATTGATGGTTCGATAAGACGGTTATATGTTAGCTGATTCAAATCATTTCGGGATTAAGGCTTTGTTATTGTTCTTACACCATACCATAATGGCAATGTGCCAGAGCTTGTACATGTAACAGGGTTATCACTTATCCGAATCCAATTGCACATGCATAAGTTGAGGTATTTCAGTTGGAATTTCGGGGGAGTTGATATGTAGTAGGATATAGTGAGGAGTAAGGGAAAGTAAGGACACTAATTGAGGTATTTAGTTTGGTGTGATGTAGTTAAAAATGTAGGATTCTTTTAAGATGCTTTATGGAATATCGAGTTGATCGGATTAAATGTGCCGAAGGGGATAATTACGACTTAAGAGTGTAGAACTATGAATTGCGGGATTTGATTGAGTGCGTTCTTGAGCTTGAAAACTTGGGATTTTGGATGCAATGGTGATAGAATATGCTGATCGTGTACAATCAATTTTGGAATTTATAACTTAAGCCACTGTGGTGGGATCTGTTTAGTGCCAAGGCATTAACAAGACTTTTCAGAGATGTTTTTTGGATGCCACCACATATTCTTGTTAGTAGTTGTGATGAAGCCTGAGGATCGAATCAGCCAATGCGTCCAAAGTTTGAGTCTTTAGGCTATGATCAGTGAGTACTCTTATGTTATGGAGCACTAATTGATGTCTTGGTCGTTACTGCTAGTTCCTTGGTAGTTAAATTACAAAGCTTTATGAAAGAGGCTTGCTGTTGTCCAAGCTCCATATTCTCGAGAAGTGCTTCCTAGAAACAGTGTGTAAGACACAGTTTCTGCAGAAATTCTAGAGTGTTTGGCAATCCTACCAAAATCACTTTAGAAAGAAAAAAAAACGTTGTTTGGCCTAGTTTTGCCCTTTCAATTCCCATCTTAAGTAGGGTGAGAAATGTTGAGGAAGCAAGAATTGAGCAAATAAATGCCCGCTGTCACAACCGCCCACTAGCTCACATATCCCAAAGAAGGAAACCATGAGAAATGTTTCTCCAAAAATGACCAGTAAACTCTCCAAAAGCAGCAAATGTACAAGGCAAAGATGAAGAATGGAAGCATATGAGTCAGGATGGAAGAAAGAGATATTTTAGTAGATTCAGAGAGATACTGGCATTTAGATGGGCCAAGGAGAGAGAAAGACTGAATATGGCCTTTAAAATATTGACAGCTCCCCAAGAAACTGGAACAAGAAGCCCAATGCTTGTGCTCTTCAGTCCCTGTGCTCTAGGAGCTTGGCAAAACACATGCTTTGTGTATGTATCAGTGTTACAGAATGCAGCGACAAAGTGAAATGCTTGCATTTGATGTCATGCCCTCATACCTACGGACTTCCAATCGATTTTGTATATAGTATAATGTACCCACTCCATTAATGATCAAGTAGTCTCCTACTCTCCTGCCAACAATTATTCAGATTTAGGGTACCTCGTTGAGTACTTTGTTCCGCAGTTTTCCTGACTTTTGCCATAGGCAGTGACATCCAAAATGTTGGTTGTTTCTTGTTATATAGTAGGTGTCATCATAGAGATTGATAGCAAGGAAATGACCTAAAAAACTGCTCTTAGCAGCATTGTTATAGACTTCCTTATTAAAGTATGCTCACTGATTTGAAATAGTAATGAACTTTCAAGGTATATGCTGACTAAAATTAGAAATCTCCACAGAAGAAGTTCCAAGATGGTGTGGCTTGAAGACATCAATTCGACAACTGTTATGTCACTGCATGTGCTATGACTTAATAGGAGTAAATATGCTATATGGTGAACTCTCAAGGAAATTGAGAAACTGGTATTGCTTTGAAAATCCACGTTGCCAGATACCAGCATTCGACATTTTTAATGTTCTTTCCCTTTCATTTTTGGTCAGTTCACAATGGTGCTCCCATCTTCTGATTGGTATTTTATATGTGGCTTGTGACTCGACACATTTCCCCAACTTTCATTCTCGGGTTACGAGTTTCTTAAACTCCGTGCTAAAGCAAATGGGAATACATAGCTGGAGTGAGTAGCGAATTATTACACTAAACTGGACAGTGGAGTGAGAATGTTTCTGTCGGGGGGGGGGGGGGTGGTCTCCTTGCCGGTTTCGAGGCTCTCTGCCTGGGATCCAATTCATTTGTTCCCCCTGCAATCCAAATTAAACATTTGATGTAGATAAATAAGCTGTCCTGCTAGTGAAGCCTTAAACTGATACAGTATCTCTTTTGTACCTTTTTTTGTGGTTGGTTTGTCTTCCAATCAAGGTGAAACATGTTAAAGTATAAAGTCATTGTTTGGGCCCTAACTATCAGTCTAGACTTTTGGTTGAGTTGGTTTCTAACATGGTATCAGAGCCTCAGCGATCCTGAGGTCTCAAGTTCAAATCCTCGTAGCCCCCTCCTCAATCAAGTGCACGTCAAGCACAAAAGTCGTCGTCTGTGGATTGGTATAGTCCACGTTTCATGCCCAAAGGGCATTCACGTGAGGGGGCGTGTTAAAGTATAAAGTCATTGTTTGGGCCCTAACTATCAGTCTAGACTTTTGGTTGAGTTGGTTTCTAACAAAACATGGTGCCCCTAAGGTTTATATGTTTAGTGCACATGGTGCCCCTGATTTGTGCATATGAGTGAACGGATTTAAGATCATAGAAAGCTGGTGACCAGAGTTGGTATGGTGTATATGATGGTGTTACCAGACGTTCAACTGATTTTGTCCTGGTAGTAATATGTTTTAAACAGGGAAGGTGACACCGTAGACATTGGAAGTTTATTAAGCAGCATGTCCGAAATGATTTGTTGTGTAGTTTACGAATTTTGCATTTGTGTGTGTTCAGATTTTGGGTGAAGGAGAGCTGAACGTAAAGGTGCACATTAAGGCACGTGCTTTCTCAGAGTCAGCAAACAAGAAGCTAGGTGCTGCAGGTTGTACTCTCACAGAACTACCAGGGAAAAAGAAATGGGTTAAGTCATCAGTAGCTAAGAACCTTGGTGCGACGAGTACTTTGCTAAGAAATGACCTGCAACGCCAGCCGCAACTTCTTCCGCTGAAACTGATTCTGGAGGAACTTGATATCAGTTCGGACCCAAAAATGCATAGGAACCAAGATATATATATGCAGTGCATGTATCGATTTGTTTACCTTTTGTAGAGGTTTAATTTGTACCAAAAAGTCAGTTCGATGGTGTAACTAAATACTCAAATCACCTACTTGAAATTTTGTTAATGCAATAGTATAGTATCGTTGATTGTGTGTACTTACTTTGTCCCTGAACTTTGCACATCTTATGAACCTTGTCTCACAAATTTCTTGCACTGCAGTTTAACGTAAATGCATGCCATGAAAGCTTTAGCTGAATCTCCAGCCGGTTTTAGGGCTTCTCCAAGGTTTTTTTGGACTACATACAGTCTACAGCATCTGATATAATCCCGATTCTGAGCTGGCCTGGGCAGAGTCACGTAGGGCCGCATGGCAGAGTCGCTTAGGCCTTAGGGCCGCATATCTCTCCCTGAGTCCCTCGTGAGTTTAGATATTCCTTACCCATTTTTAGTCTTGTATTACGCATCAACTCAACCAAGTGCTAGATAGTGATGAGTTCAACTTCATAAAATATGGTAATTTCACACCATAAAGGTTATCGATCGTAAACTACCCAGTCATTCAAATGCATAGGAGTACCTGTACACTATTTCTCAAAACGTCAATTACTTCACGCTCTCAAAGTTTTGACAATGTCACAAGAAGCTTAGGTCATCTCATTCACTCACTCACTCACTCATATTACATAAACTATTAGTTCATTTTAAATCACTTTATATTTTCTAAAAATATGGCAGATAGATTATCTTGCACCTAGAGCATTATTTACAATTCTCACATCTTTCTTGCATTCATGTCTCACAACCCGGGATTGCAATTTTAACATGGAATTGTGCAAAACACCTTCTATCAAGACGGTATCAAGACGGCTTAATTATTCGGCTCGTTCTCTCGAGAGATCGTTATCGATCTTCTTTCGTTAAATGAATGACAGAATGAGCTTCATGTTATAGATCCCATGAATCATTTTTTCCAGAATAGTGGTCTCACTATTCTCATTATTCATGCCATCAACTTGAGAATTTTTCATAGTAGTGGTCCAGTGGATGCTCTACAGAAGTAAAGAGCTGAAGTGCTATTGCCACCATGCCCACCAATACTAAATGTGTAAAAGAGCAATATATGCTTGCCTAAAATAAGGCAACATGGTGAATATATATTCCACATAATATGTAACGTCTATACTGTAGTATGAACTTTATGGATCTAGGTATGAGACATGTGTAATGTTTGAGATCAACTATGGGTTATGACTTGAGAGGGACATCGGGGCTAATCATGGATTTAACATTTTTGCTAAGTATAAGTATAAATTCTTAAGAAGTATCAAAGTCTTCAATTGACAAATTATCTAACTTGTGAAGTTGATTTTCAGTTGGAATAATACTCCGTATTTTACTTATGGGGGGATTTAATGCCCCCACATACCACATGACCCCATTTCACACGTTCAATTTGTCCATTTTCACTACATTTGCAAAGTTGAATTTCTCACGTAACTTGTGTGTTTTGCTGAAAATTGGAAAAGTTAGTTTTCACATAAATAATCCCTATTGCAAAGGGGTCGCTCATCAATGGTTAAATAATGAAAATTTATTTTCTCGGTCTTAACTTCAAATCCAAATAGGAGTGTATTGTGCCTCTATATGCTTCTATTTACCACAAGAGGTCAAGAGCATACTTAGCTGGTTCCATGACTTGTAGAGTTGTAGGTATTACGTATACCCGCAGAGTTTACCCAGAGCACATCTAACGAAGGGGTTGCGGGTTCCCGTGTATACAAAAAATTCCATTGCCTAATTTTCCCAAAATAGTACTCCGTATAAGATTGGATTTGTTCTTCAAGTAATGTAAGGCTTGGGAGACGTCTTTGAAAATGGTCTATTGTCTAACTGCATCAAATTTCCATACATTTTGTTAATAATTTGCTTCCAATGTTTTATAGACCAACTGACCAAGAGTCTCCACTTCTTAGTTCTTACTCCCCAATTTAGCAAAAATGTTTTATTTTTTCATGTAATTAAAAAAGAAATACAAATATTCAAACTTGAAAGTTGAAACAACTCCTAGACAAATTACCCTCAATTTGCCAAATATTTGGCCAACTTTTGCACTGGACAAATCAGAGTGCATTATATGTAAGCAGTCTAAGCACCATGTGCGAAATTGTTACCTTTTTGCCATTTCATGATCATGTGGTTGCAACTTTGTACTCCGTAAATGGAAAACACCAAACCTTACGGCTACGACCAATCTATTATCTTGGACCCATGCATGCATCATTCAATCAAGAGGTACTGAACTAATGATTGCCCATGGGCAGCATATTGCATCACTCCACAAATAAAGACAAGACAAAGCAACATGCAAGATTAAGGAACAAACTCAATCTTCATTAGTCATTTGGTCTCTCCTCTTAAATTTACCCCATTCTCCAACGCAAACAAGCAATCACACGACAACGTGACCACGACACGATCACCGGAGACAATTGCTGATCACCGGAGGCCACCCAACAGTTCAACACAACTAGTTGACCACCGGAAAAGGGTTCAGGGTCTCACTTCATTGCCCGCGTAGTTGCGTGCTTTTGGCCCACTTACATTTGGTTGTCCTTTTGTACTTGTGTCATGCAAAAATGTTGCATTACCACAATGCTTGGGTTGGCAAGCTTTCTCAATCAATTGCAGCTCACAAGCTAAAGGATGCTTAAAATCAAGTAAACAAAATTTTAAAAAAAAAATCATGTACGAGTAAACTTATGTCATTTTGGTACCTCCAAAGACTTTTTGATGATCAAATGTAGTAATATTATTTTCATAAGTAAACACAAATGTTAAGTGGGCAAAAATATGTATCATAAGTATATCTAGTATGAGTAGTATCACTAGAAAGGAATAACCCGTAGTAATCTTGAAGACCTATATACGTTGATTGATTTGTAGCGACATAAATCGAGCAACTAAAACCCGAATATTGTTAGAGAGGAAATAGGACATGTACTAAATTGATCAATTTCTTTGTTCACAATTCGAAAACGGTTATAGCGGATTTTTTCTTCCTCATATATACGCACTTTAGAAATAAAAATCAGCGCTACCTCCGTTTATAATTAACAAATCACTTTATCTAAGCCATATGCGATCGAGACTTGTATAGAACTTAATAAGTTAATTATTAGCCTTTATAGTTTCAATCAAAAGTTAATAATAGTTTTTAGAATTATTCCAATTTGAAAGTAAGGATGGACACTGTGAAATTAAGCTTTGGTGAAGAACAACAATGGTGGAATAGCCGCCATTGTTGAGTGATTGAGAAGCTAAGTTTGTTTAGAATGAGAAACTGTAAAAGTTAAAGACAAAATAGAAATATTATTTGTATTGAGATAATTAATTAATGAATGTACATGGTGTTCCTTATATACAAAAGAATGATCCTTACAGTAGCTAAACTACACCTTCACTCATACTATAACTACTCTATAACCACCTTCCAGCTCATGTAACCGATTCCAGCTCAGCACCTCGAAGTCTTCATTCTGTTATAACCGCTCAGCTGACGTGGAAGAGCTATGTAGAGCTTGTAAGGAGAATAGCAGCAGTTTAGCAGGACAGTGTGTTGAACCACTGTTTCACATCCCCCCCTCAAGTTGGAGCTTCTGTGAAACTGGAAAATAATAAGCCCAACTTGGAACTCAACAGGAAATGCTGCTGATATCCCAATGGCTTGGTCAACAAATCAGCCAATTGCATAGAAGATTGAACATAAGATGTAGACAAGAGACCCTCCTGCTGTTTTTCACGAACATAGTGACAGTCGATGTTCAAGTGTTTCGTCCGTTCGTGAAAAACAGGATTAGCAGCAATGTGCTGTGCTGCTTTATTGTCACAGTACAGAGTGACAGGTAGGGGAACATGTACCTTGAAATCTTGCAAAAGATTGTTTAACCAGACAATCTCAGCTGCTGTGTAAGACATTGCTCGATATTCAGATTCAGTGCTTGACTTTGAGACTGTTTTCTGTTTCTTAGTCTTCCAGGAAATCAAGGCTCCACCCAAAAATACACATTGACCAGTTAGAGATTTACAGCTAAACTTGCAGGCACCCCAATCTGCATCACAAAAGGCAGTAAGTTTCAGGTCTGAGCCTGCAGGATAAAACAGTGTTGCATCAATAGTCCCCTTCAGATACTTAACAACATGTAAAGCTGCCTGCAAATGTGGTTGCCTTGGAGTTTTCATGAACTGGCTTAAGTGTTGAACAGAATATGACAGGTCTGGCCTGGTAAGATTCAAATAAAGCAACCTGCCAATCAATCTTCTGTAGATTTCAGGTTCTTCAAGCAGCAAACCATCATCTGGAGTGAGATTTAACCCTTTAGGTAAAGGAAAAGCAGCAGCATGACAATCAGACATTTTTGTATCCTTGAGAATATCAACCACATATTTTCTTTGATTCAACAAGATGCCCTCTGCTGTTCTGGTCACTTCCAGACCCAGAAAATACTTTATCAACCCCAAATCTTTGATTGTAAAAGCAGAATGCAGTATGTCCTTGAGCTGAGGAATATAGGAAGCATCATTGCCAGTGATGAGCAAATCATCAACATATACCAAAACAATGGTAAAAGAATGACCATGTTCTCTGGTGAATAGAGAATAGTCATATTTGGACTGTAGAAATCCCTGTGACAGCAGTAATTTTGATAATTCTACATTCCACTGCCTGGAAGCCTGCTTTAGACCATACAAAGATCGTCTCAGTCTACATACTTGGCCAGGTTTGGCTTTAGAATATCCCTGTGGTGGAATCATATAAACCTCTTCGTCGAGATAACCATGCAGGAAGGCATTGTTGATGTCTAGCTGATGAATATCCCAAGATTGTGCAGCAGCTACAGCCAGTAGAACTCGAACTGTGGTAAACTTAGCCACAGGAGAAAAAGTATGTTTAAAATCTTTACCTTCAATTTGACTGTAACCTTTAGCCACCAGTCGGGCCTTAAATCTCTCAACAGTACCATCAGGTCTGAACTTAACTTTGTACACCCATTTGGAGCCAATAGCCTTGAATCCAGGAGGTAAGGTAGTAATCTCCCAAGTGTTGTTAACTTCCAATGCTTCAATCTCCTTATTCATGGCTTTTATCCAATTGTCATCATGCTTGGCCTGAGAATATGATGATGGCTCATGGACAGACATAACATTGTTCAAAGAAACTTCAGAAGAAGATGGAACAATGGTTGGTGCCATGACAGAAAAAGAGGATGATTCAGAATCTGAATTAGGCACAGTGACAGGAAGATTCCTTGGCAAAACAGGACAGACAAAATCTTGTAGTTTCTGAGGAGTTCTGATATGTCTGGTAGAATGCCTGACAGGTGCAGGGGGTGGAATGGAAGTAGACACTGAATCACCAGTGTTAGCAGGAGTATCAATGTGCTGAGAAACAGAAGAATCAATATCTGCAGAATTCTGAGGAGTAATGAAATTATCCATAGCAGGAGTAGGAGAATCAGGCTCATCAATTGGTACATAACATAGGGGAGTATCATCTGATTCACTGTCAATTGGAGCAGGAAAAAGAGGAATATGAGATGTAGAGACCTGATCCACTGTTGCAGACTTGTAAGGAAAGATATGTTCCTGAAAAATGACATCTCTGCTAATAATAATTTTGTTACTCTCCATATCATACAATTTGTATGCTTTTTGACCATAAGGGTATCCCAAGAAGATACACTTCCTTCCTTTGGCATCAAACTTATCTCTGAGATGTTTGGGAATAAGTGCAAAAGTTTGGCAACCAATCACCCTGAGTTCATCATAACCTGGTTTCTTTCCCAAAAGAATTTCTCCTGGTGTCTTCCAATCCAAAATACTTGTAGGTAGCTTGTTAATGATATGAGTAGCAGCTAAGAGACAATCTCCCCAGAACTTTTTGGGTAGGCCTGCATGCAGCAACATAGCCCTAGCAGTTTCAACTAAGTGCATGTGCTTCCTCTCAACTCTACCATTTTGTTGAGGAACACCTGCAGCACTTTTCTGATGAAATATCCCAAGTTTGGCAAACAAAGCACCACATTCTGCTTGAAGAATTTCAGTACCATTATCTGATCGTATGGTTTTGACCAGGCCATTATACTAAGTTTTGATCTGATTTAAAAAACCTTCAATGGTTGGAAATACTGTTGTCTTATTTTTGAGCAGAAAAGTCCAGGTGACTCGGGAATGATCATCCACAATGGTCAAAAAATAAGATGCACCAGTAACAGAAGTGACCTTATATTTACCCCACAGATCCATGTGAAGTAACTCAAAACAAACTGATGCTCGAGATGTACTTCTGGTAAAAGGAAGCCTATGAATTTTTGCCATAATGCAAGTGGAACAATCATAAGGATGTAACTCAGCACTTTTTATTTCAGAAATATGATGCATTTTGGTTACAGAGGTATGCCCTAATCGAGCATGATACAACTCTGATTTGCTTTTCCTAGAGCAAATGCTGCAATTATTACAGGAATTGTTGCAAGTACTGACATTACAAGCATTACAATGAACTAAAGAAGGTCTAAACTTGTAGAGACCTCCTTCTCTGTCACCAGTTGCAATAACTCTCTTAGTGACAGGGTCCTGTAATAAGCAATGAGCATCAGAAAAGTATACCATGAACTTCTGTGATGACAGTAATTTGCTAACAGACAGTAGATTATGCTTGAATTCAGGCACATAAAACACATCAGTCAGAGTGATTTGAGGATGAATTATAATGTCACCAACATGTTGCACAGTCTGAGATGATCCATCAGGTAACCCCACCAATATAGGCTTAGGTAGCAATCTCAGATTAATAAAACAACCCAACAAAGGAGACATATGGTCTGTAGCACCAGAATCAATAATCCAAGCAGATTCACAGGATAATGGTTGAGAAGTAACATTAGAAGCAAGAATTTTACCTGCAAAATTGACCACAGATGCTGGTGTGTCCATATTTGCAGAGTGCTGAGACTGTGACATTCTCACCATTTCCTGATATAAAGCTGAAACCATCTGTGGATCAAGCTTAGCAGTAGAGGACGGAAACCCTGAATCCTGATGCTGACTATCAAGAAAACCTTCTGCACCAGACTCAACAGCATTGGCAGAATACTTCTTGTTGCTGAACTTAGGATTGCTCTTGTTAGCATAGAACTGATTCTTCAGCTGAGGGTAAAGCTTGAAGCATTTATCCTTTGAATGACCCCTCCTGTTGCAGTGTTCACAGTAGATTACAGGTCTAGAACTGTCAAAATCTTGTCTTGCAGGCCTGGAGTTGTCATGCTCAAGTCTTGGTTTCTTGCCATCTCTTTGCCAGACGTTCCAAGCAGGCTGACTGTTGCTGTTGGAATTGAAAGCAGATGACTCCACAGGTGCAGACATACTGCTGGTGATGCTCTTCTGACTCTCAATCCTTAACACAGTGGAATACACCTTGTTTGCAGGCGGAATTGGCTCCTGAGACAGGATATTGGTCCTGAGATGCTCATATTTGTCATCCAATCCCATTAGAAAAGTCAGAGATTTCTCCCTCTTTGCTGCATCTGTGACTTGCTGCAAGAGATTACAACTGCAAGAATCCAATGCACCACATACACAATCAGGAAAACCTTCTATTTCATCCACTTCATCCCACTTGCGTTTCAGCCTGTTGTAATACTCAACCACAGTCTGATTTTCCTGAGAAATGTTCCTGAGCTCCTTTTTCAACTGATACAACAGAGGACCATTTGTCTGTCCATACTGTTCTTTCAGATCTTCCCACAACAATTCTGCAGACCTGACATTCATGTACCCCTCCTTAATCAACTCAGGCAGAGAATTCAGAATCCAGCATTTCACCATGCTGTCAGCTCTGTTCCACTGAGCTTGTTTAGAACCTGCAGCTGTTGGTTTCTTCACAGAACCATCCAAGAAACCTTGCTTGTTCTTGGCAGACAGGGCCATCACCACTCCTTTGCTCCACATGGAGTAATTTTTGCCAGTAAAAGGCGTGCTGATGATCGGAACTCCAGGAAAATCAGAATTCGACACAAACAAAGGATCATCATAAGGATTCACCTGATTGTTGTGAGAGTTATCAGAATTCATTGAATCCACCATTTTCGAGCTTGAAAATGAAATGAGACGTAAACAAGAAGATATCAAACAAATTTCTCACAAAAAAATGAGAATTTGACAGAAATTTTCACACCAGAAAACTCCTGAGAACAACGCGAATACGTTGAAATGATTTGCGAACAAAACCGACAAAAACCTCGAGAAATCGGAAAATTTCAACGAGATTTTGAGACGAAATCAGTGATGATTTCGAAAAAAAAATGAGATATTGTGATTGTATGAAGAATTACGAACAAAATGAGGTAAGAATTGCGGAATTTGGACCGAAATTAGGCTCGATACCATGTGAAATTAAGCTTTGGTGAAGAACAACAATGGTGGAATAGCCGCCATTGTTGAGTGATTGAGAAGCTAAGTTTGTTTAGAATGAGAAACTGTAAAAGTCAAAGACAAAATAGAAATATTATTTGTATTGAGATAATTAATTAATGAATGTACATGGTGTTCCTTATATACAAAAGAATGATCCTTACAGTAGCTAAACTACACCTTCACTCATACTATAACTACTCTATAACCACCTTCCAGCTCATGTAACCGATTATAGCTCAGCACCTCGAAGTCTTCATTCTGTTATAACCGCTCAGCTGACGTGGAAGAGCTATGTAGAGCTTGTAAGGAGAATAGCAGCAGTTTAGCAGGACAGTGTGTTGAACCACTGTTTCACAGACACAAATATTATGCTTGTACAGGGTACATATAGATTATAACCGGAAGCATGATTGAGCAACACAAGATTCCATTCCATTATACCAAGTCCCAAACCAAGTACACCAAACATTGTAAAGAATAAAGAACATATCAGCAAATCGACCCACCCAGCCGTGATTTAAAAAAAAAAAAAAACGAATGTGGTGGTCGCGATGGGTGGTAGAGGTGGTGGAACACCGGAGGTGGCGTGCAGTGGGAGTCTTTGATAATCGATGCAAATAATAATTATGACATTATGTTGAATTGAAGTAGTAAATCTACAAATACTTAACCATGTAGTTAGCATGCTAATTTTATAAATGGCTTATTACATGACTGATGTCTCTAAAATTTTTAATACTTTAGTATAACCAGCGGTGACCGTTGGTTATTCTAAAACTTTAACAAATACTTGTCACTAAAATAATTGTCCATGCAATGGGGAAGCGGAACATCCGCAAGATCATCTTTATTCCTTATCGGGGAAGTGAAAATCCGCAAGATCTTCTCTATAGGGTATGTCATCCAAAATAGGCGCCTCGCGCGACTTCCCATCCTCTAAATGATCTTGATTATTTGAGGATAGCTTTATTGGATCAATGAATGTAACCACTCTGTCTTTCCTCAACATAAGATATATGACCGATCCGACATATATACCCATCAAAGGAAACACAGCTAGTCCGATAAACACATTGCCAACTCTTGGCAGATTGTTATGCATCAACCATCCGATGAAACCCGAAACAAGATAGTACACATTTATGCCTATTATTCCGAGTCCGACAGTCCAGCAAAATATAATGATCTGCGCAAATAATTAATCAAAACTTTTAGTTCTCAGTTAGATAATAGAAGAAATATAAATGAAATCATGTATGTTTTATGTTTCATTGGATTCTTTACGCTTGTTTTTGGCTCGGTGTCTTACTGTCTTGTGACAGAGCACCGAGTCCAAAACAAGCTAAACATAAGTTGTTTTTCACGGACACAATTGGACTTACGATTAATGAGTTCTTGTGTGGCCCCATTTTTGTGGAGCTACTGCTGAATTTCAGGAGTGGGATCAGAGCAAATGGAAGCTCAAATGATAGAATCATCTGCATTGTAAAAAATGTTTGAAGTATAAAACAAATTAAAACATATAAAAGTTTAATTTGTTCATTGATGTAGCTAATTAGTAATTACTCGTAAATACTTACTGAGGCAATGATTATGAGTTTACCCGCCCCTGCGGATCCTCCAATCATTGACACGACGAGACTTGGGGTTATCGCAATCGCCCGAGTCATCAAATTTCTAAGCCATTTTCTCATCTTTAGATCCAAAAACCCCTGAAGATATATTGCAAATGTTATTAGCCAACTCGATTCTGTATTAATCTGATCGTACAAGCTTAAAATGTATAAGTTAACGTGTTAATAATCGAAACCAAATAATGTCGATCACATATACCTGCATGATACATTGTCCAGCATAAGTCCCTGTGATTGTAGAACTTTGTCCTGAAGCTAACAGAGCAATTGCATATATGATCGAAGCAGACTTTTTGCCTAACACATTCTTTAACAAGAAAGCAGCATTGTTAAGGGTCAAATCATTGCATTGTTCGGCTTGTTGAGCATTGATGTCGCCGTAGCAAACTGTCCCAGACACTGATATAACTGCAATGTTGATCAATAATGCAATGAACAAGGCGAATCCACTCTCCCACAAGAAGAATTTGCAGGCCTCCTACGAACACAATCGATTGTAATATAAAAGTCGAGTGAGAAATGTTGATCTACTCTGTATTTTGGTTAGAATTGAACATAATTGCTTCTCCTTACGTACATTGATTCCTTTCACAGACGTGGGCACTTTCCTTGACAGCACGAGAGCGGAATGAAGGAAGAGATTGTGCCTGTAACAAGGAGAGTCGAATAAAAAACATATCAACATTATTCGTACTAACCAAATTTACTCGAATTCTATTTACGAGTGAAATGTACTAGCTTGCGTCTTGAACCCTTGCTCGAAGAGAATATTCTACTCCGTAAGATGTTTGAAATGTTATATGATCAAAACATATTAAAAGGTGGTAATATAGAAGAACATACGGCATCACAAGAGCACCCATTAAGGCTATGGCGTCTCCAGTCGCGTCACGGCCTTTCAATTTAGGGATAAACATGCCCTCGAGAACCTCCTTTGCTGGTGGCTTCACATAGCTCAATTCTCCGAAAAAGCAAGCGGCCATTATGAACACCAACGTTGCAATAAACAACTCCAACTTCCTCACCTGTATACACAAGCAACATCAATATTTCGCAATAGTAGGGTCTTGGGTAAGTTACGATAAAACGTGACCTAAAACGGGTTTTCCCCGGAAACCTTAAAACATGTTAGAAGAGCATTACCCCATATTGTTGAAGTGCAAGGAGTATGAGTGTGCTGCAACCAGTAAGAAGTACACCAGCCCAAACAGGAACATTGAACAATATGTTTAAGGCAAACACGGTGCCAATAACTTCAGGGATATCGGCTGCTATTACTCCGACTTCAGCAAGTATCCATAAGCAGTATTTCACTACTGGTGGATACTCTGCTTTGCATACTTCCGCCAAATGCTTGCCTATATACTCATAATTATTCAGCTGTGATCATAAAAAATACTACGTGTACTTGAAAAAACACGAGTTCAAATTTCACAAATCAACAGTTACCTGTGGAAACACCGAGATTTGCTGCTAGAGATTGAATGATCAAAGCGAACATTAATCCAACCAAAATCACCCACAAGAGCTGAAAAACAAAGAAATTGACATGATTGTTTTTTACACAAGATTAAGTGTGTGTCACACTGTCACATAATGAGACGGACATAGTTAATACTCGTTTGACTGAGGGCTGTTTCTGACATCATCAATTTGTTTCATCTAATACACGAATTATTACAAAGGGTGTGAGATTCGAACGCACCCTGTCCAGAGCTTGCACATCTAAGGCTCTGGCATGCACCACTATACCATTCCTATTTCTTGACAACACTTTTTTTTTTTTTTTTATACATATATACTCATATTACATTCAGTCTTTAACTAGTCATTGCGGACGTGGCCTAAGGGCAACGCCCCCGAAACGTGAGAGAAAGTCAAATATGTAAAAATCGATAATTGTAAGTCACATTATTACAGGTCTAGAGTTCATAGAATTATAGGCAAAAAAGTAAACGCAAAATATTTCGAAATGACAACCTATTGAAAGTTTATTGTACATTTTCTTATGTCCATTATAAGCTCAATTTTTTGTAAAAAAAAAAAAAACAAAAAAAAAATCATTGATTAAACATGACAGACAAAACCAATAATTTTAAATTAGAAAAAAAAGATGACCCAGCAAGCCTAATTAATGACTTTATTATACCCCAAAAAACTCAATTCAATCAAATTTAATTTTTTAAACATAAACGGTAATATCTCAAATTATAATTGAATACTAAACAAATATAAAAAAAAAAAAAGTCTTACTCACTATTATAAATGAAAATTTGAGAATTGGGAGACCACTGAAAAGGATAGAAAAGACTTTTAGTTTAAGAAAACTTTATTGTTTCTCTCTGTGCTTTGTCAGACTGTCAAGTCTGTCATTGTAAGACATTCTTTTTGTGTCAGGCTGCTGGCCTATTTCTCAGAGTCCGTGTGATCTGTTTTTATTTGACTTTGACAAAATTGCCCTTCTTTGTCAATTACTTACTTGGTCGAATAAAAATAGATAATACGTATTTCAAGGGTCGAATGGTAATAACGTTATCTAATTTGGTACACTAAGTAGCTGAACTTCACATTTTGTTTCTTGCTGCCCCCTCCCTTTTCAACGTAGATCCCGCTAATGACATACTCATACCTCGTATCTATCTCAAAACAAAACAAAAAAAAATACCTCGTATCTATGCGCGGCTCCAGCTTGTAAGTCGGTTTCCACTGAGGAAAATAAAAAGACGAATGTTAATTATCTAAATGAATAAAAGAGAGTAAAAAGTAATTCAATTGATTAAAGACGATTAAACGAACTTACAATTCCCAGGGTCTAGGTAAGCGAGGGACACTAGGAAACCAGGGCCAACGAAGGACATAAACCTTTTCCATGTTGGTTCCTGTAGATAATTTAATTAATACTCGTAGCATTTTGTTAGTACAAATGTAGTAACAGTTATATCACAATCAAAAGCGAATGAAGCACGAAATTAGCTAATGATGTTAACTACTCCGTTACCATTGTGCCGACGGAGATGGCGGTATATCGGTAATGTCGGCCGTGAAGGCGATGGTTGATCGGCGGCGTTTGGGATGTAATGACGAGAGGGATTGGCCGATTGGGGGATGGGAATAATGCCACTATTATATACTGGCCGAGATAATGAGCGTTACAGTTGATGTGGGGTAGGGGTTGAAGTTAAGTGGGTTTGGATCAACTATTAATCTTAATGGGTCAAGGTAATTTGGTTGGTTATGTTAAATGACCCAATTGGGTTAACCAAAATATTAAGGGTAAACTCAGCATGTTAAGTAGGTAAATGTCTCGAAAATAAAAATGTAAAGTATCAAAACGAATTTTCTAACAAGGGATTCATATAATATCAAAAGAAAGTTTCTAACAAGGGATACGTATAGTATCGAAAGAAATCAAAGAGTAAATCGTCCATACTATGGTTAGTATGAGGCGTAATAATTAGTTGTACTATCGAAAATCCTATTTAGAAAATACTCAACTAATTAAGAGCCGTTTAGTAAAAGTAGATCTTATGTTCACGAAACAAGCTAGAACATGAAGTAACAATTTACGAGTAAGTGATAATAAGAGTGACCTGTGCAGTGGGACTTTGATCAAGATGTTTGGTAACATCGTCACCTTTGTTTGAGAGTGTATCAACATTAAGAGAGTCTGTGCGATTGCTGCTCCCTTTAACTTGTTGATGATGTCTAGGTTCCTCACCAATGCTTGCCATCTCTTCTTAATTATGAATTTATCACGAGCTTCAAATACAAGTCTCTCTTAGAGATTGGCACTTTCAATTTGTTACCAAGTGAAGTGAATGAAGAGCCGCTTTTATATACAAAAAATGCGAGGCAAATAAAGCTTTCGCCACACTCTACTGTCCGGAAAAGTTTCTGCTAATGGATACCGTACACTTTCGATATACACATAATACCTCCCTTTTTGTGGCAAGATCTTCAAATAAGGAATTTTGGGTTCGGAGCCTATCTCATCACCCCTTTGCTTGAAAACGACTATCTACTCTATTATTTATCTATTTATCAATCAATCAATCAATCTATTAATTGAGAAGCCAATATGCCATTTGGCTCTCTATTATTGAAATTTTCTCGCCATAAATGCTCCTATTATAATAATTTTGAAAAATGTGCTTATATACAGAGTATTACGTTACTCATATAGAAATGTCCAACTGTTATTATAAGCATACCTATGTCTACACGTAATATACTCAATCCTCTATTTCCGGTAGTTAATTTCATTAGCATCAATTTAGTATCAATTAGCAATCTCCATTTATTCTGTTCATATGTAATTAGTTTCTTCTTGCCCAATTCTAGCTTGCGGTATCTTTGTAATAATTTGGAGTAATCGTAGATCTTTGACTCGAGTCTTCTGTCACTTCCGTATGTGTACTGTATACAATTGGTATTCATACTTGTTCATTATTGTTGCTGAAATCATGCGTATTGTACATAGTTCGCAGATAATATTGTGGTTGTACTGTGTAGTGTGTACTTGTGTTAGGAAAATCGTACCTATTATCTTAGGAAAGAAAGCTTTAAAGTTAAACTACAAATTTAATGATGATGTAATGTGGAATATGCATTGAGTGATAATCGATCCTACTATACACGTTTAAAGATCTCAAATTCCCAATCCCTATCGGTCGTCAGTCCGTCCCTCGTTTTACGAATGTTCAACGACAAGCAACTTTTGACAATAGGTACGATTTTCCTAACACATACAAGTACTTTAATTTGCATTTCCTAACACAATGTACTTTGCATTTAAACTATCCTTTTATCATTGGCTTTAAAGTTTTCTTTTATCATTGACTTGAAAACTATCCAATCGTACATTCCCCATTAATTTCATCATTATTTGGAACAATTAACATGCATTACACTAAAAAAAATGACAATGTGGGAAACTATGGCAGAAAGCCAGAAATTATGTTGCAAGTGAAAGCAGAAGATCTGGTCACCAGAGGTGGAGGCGTTAATGATGATAGAAGTACAACATAACAGTACAAAAATATTTTACTAATAAGCTAAGGGCAAATAGAAGGTTTTGCAAAATTTGCCTTGACAACAGTAATTATTGTATTGACAAAATTACTTAGGCGTCAGCAAAAAAGGATACCTGCAGGATCGGTACCCCGACCCGTTTATGACCTGGTGGGCCCGATTCGGAGTCCTGAAAATCATGACCCGTTATGGGTCCTGGTCATTTGACTCGTTATTGAAGCTTAAATATGGGGACTGCTAAACGTAACCTAAGAATTACTAACGTAACCTTTTTTTTTCAGTTTTTTTCCTTCTTTACGCTTAATAATCTTTCCTCACTACAACTTTTAAAAATAACTTACACTAATTAATTTTACAAAATTTGACATTTGATTGTATTTCAACAACAAAAAAAATCAAAGTATCAACAAAATTATGAGACGTTCAAACTAAAGTAATGGTGAAATTGAGGTGAATAGTTAATAAAATTTTATCAGATCATCCATTATTCTTACTCTTTATTTGGTGATTGATTGTGAAGTTAATTGGAGATTTTATTTATCTTTTTTTTTTAAATTAAGTCAGAGGAAGAAGAAACAAGTGAAAACGTAAAATGTGACATGAAGTTTGAAGAGCAACACACGTGATGAGTAAGAATAAAGGATGATCCAATAAAATTTTACGTCATTGTAACATGATAGGGAAGAAGTCAAGAATGAAAGTGATGAGGGTATGGTTTGTAATTTTGGAGAATATGAGGGTATTATAGGTATTTGGACAGGTTACGTTAGTAAAAAAAAAGTTGCGTTTAGCAATCATGTTAAATATTCTCGGGCCCTGCCATATCTGGCCAAACGAGAAGCCCAATACTGTAGCCCAGTACGACAGTAGGAAAGCCTAACGGCCCAACACACTGAACCATGTCAATCAATACACCTTTACCCAATACTTCCCAACCCTTTTTACACACAAGTTTGCCCACGACCCACATCCTCCTTTTGGTCTATGTGGGACAATTTCATCTGTCTTGCTTCGAGTAGATGGCTATTCGTTGAGCTAGGCCGCAAACTATTTTAGGATTTCCAAAGACGATAACATATTTGCTCACTAGTATATCGCTATTACTCCCTCCATTTCTTTTGGTTTTTTACGTTTAGTTTGAAATCCTCTCACAGATTCAAATCAAACGTAAAGAACTGAAAAAGTGGGGGGAGTATATGTAATCAAACCATTAATATGGGAATGATGAAATGGGTGATGGTGTGTTCATGTTAGCTTGCTAGACAATGAGATTTGTAAGATGAAGGAAATGATGAAAAAAGAAATAAAACAATTAGAAGATGTGTGTAATTCATTTCTTATAAGCTGCATGACTTATTTGGAAAAAATGTTAAGCTGAGCCTTGCTAGTTCTCTTAACAAGTTTGATTGGCTGGCTTGCTGCGGGACTTGGGCTATGTATTTCTAGGTCTAACGGGCTAAGTATTGCTTAATCCTATTGGGCTTTGCGGCAATGATTAGTATGATTCCTAGTAAATAAAATCTCATGAATACAGTAGTCTCTATATTTTATAAGAGTTAATATTGTATTGGTAGTAAGTAAATATTTTATAATCTCAACTTTATAGAATTCTGTATAAAGTAGATTAGTTAACTCTAACTTACTCTTGTATAAATACTATCACGTACTGGTACTTAATAAGTTTTTTCTTCATTCTCATACTTTTACATCTTTTTATACTGATGACGTGGGGTTTGTTTTAATATGATGAATGCGAAACTACTTTGGTACGTAGCTTTGGTCTTTAATCGTTCGATCATTAGTTTGGTAAACGAAGGTGTTTCTTCGTTTGATCTATCCTTTGTTTAATTAGTATTTCGAAAAAAATATGGTGATACGAAAAAGGAGATTTCTATTGTGACTATGGTGTCAATCGAATGATATTTTTTTTCGATTTTTCACCTAGCCCGTCATATGGTTATGGAGTTTTAGGTTTTAACATAACCGTGGGGCAGATTAGTCCCATATATTTGGGTTATCCATTTTAGAACTGTTAATTTATTTCGAAATTTTTTCCTATTTTTTTGGAATTTTTTAGGCAATATTTAAACGTTTTCGAGAAATTTGGGCTAGCCGGTGCATCTCGATCATACTACTCCTAAAATCGCCCATACCTTGGGGCACCATTCGTTTGAGAAAGTGTTGGTGAAAGTAAGTATCATCTCCGGTTGCCATTGTTACAACCTCGTAATTTTAACATGCATGCTCTTGGGCCAAGTTCCCATTCGTTTGAGGACTTGTAGTGAAAGTTTAGTATATCTCCGGTTGAAATTGGTATAACCTCGTAATATTACAAGATATTTAGTATAAAAATAAGTTGGAAATGTTGTGAGAGATTTTGAAAATAAGATTTTGGGTGTTTACCAAGATTAGTTTAGTAAATAAGATTTTGGGTAAACATTATTTTACTAAAATCTTAGTTACCTAGTAAACCAATCTTGGTAAATATCTAAAATCTTATTTCCTAAATCGCTGATAAACTTACCAACTTATTTTTATACCATATCTTTTGCTTCAGGTTGTTGCATTTTCGTCGTTCTTTTTTAGGTTAGCTTAAAAAAACATTTGGGAATGCACTTATAATTGCATTACACGCAATACCTCTACCAGAGGCTAGAGGATATGACGAATATATGATGTAGAAGTAAGCTTGTTGTAGGAAACTTGATTTATGTAAGGCCTATAACTAGATAAGACGGTTATTATGTCAATTTCATGTTTCGGCCTTAGCTTAGTTTAGGGGTTTGATGTCCGGTTCTGTAACCTTGACAGCACAAATTCAGGATCCCTGCACATAAGAATTACCATCCCCCCAACACCCTCCCAACTAAGGGTCTCGAATGCATATCCGCATACTCAGTCCCTTTGTGTGTTCGAGGCTTTCGTTCAATCCCGAACTGTACTGGATGTAATAATTGACTTCATTGGAAATCCAGCAGCTGCTTCTATCTACAATCATGATTTGTTCGAAGATGGTCCAAAACTGATTGGTGATTGTTTTATCAAAAAATTTCGATATTCGACAATGAGACAAGGTCGTATCATCATCTTGTTATAGGACTAATTAGAAGGTAGTTAAAAGTTAGTTAGAAATTAGTTAGGTTGTTGGGCTTAGATTGTTAGATTGATTTGGGTATAAATACCCACTAGTTTGCGTGCCCGTGCCGCGCACGGACTCCCTACTTGTATTAATGATACTTGTTTCACAAAAAAAAAAAAAAACAAACAAACAACATTTTTAGATAATTATTGTACACGTAAATGTCACATGTTGAACATTATCTAACGTATGGAAAAAAAGTGACACCTATCACTTAAAGAGTATTAGGTTTCCCTTATAATAGGTTGATTACTACTACCTCCATAAAAGATGACATATTGATAGAGTTGTGAGTTTGATTTACAAATATAAGAATAAATCTCATAAATAAATTATGAAATGCACATTGTGGGATTCGTATCAAAAAATACTTTTACATATGTATGTTTTCATAAATAAGATATCAATAGATAAATGAAATGTCTCAAAATAATGCCATAAAAAGATTTTGTAACCAGTCACTACTAAGAGGACCTTAATAAAAATCAATCTAACTTTCAAAAAATGAACCTTATAACACGCGACTTGATTGAAAGCTATTTGAACAAAAATCGACTTGATGAACAATTTCATGCGGACTTGACATAAGACGAACTCAATATAACCCAGCCCGCTCTTACCATACGGGAAATAGATTGGCCCTCGTAATTTCCAACTCTATTTGCATTATTCATTGATTGTTATTTTTGTTGAGACTGTAAAGAAACTTATACTTGTACACATACGTAATCATCTTACCAAAAGAATTCATATTTCGCTAAGTAATTTACATCATTATCTTTATATAAGTTATTCATTGTCTTAAAAAAAATTAATAAAGTCATAAACAAACTCTATATTTAATTGTGTTATTAAGTGTTATGTTCCTGATTCTCCGACTTTTAATCCAGTTGAAACTTTTGAAATATAACTCTTTCAACAATAAATTACCACGCGGAATAGTAAATAGTATAGGGAGAACTTTATAATCAATATTAAGAATAATAACTAACTTAACGACTTATACGCCCTTCAATTTTGATTATGATGTTGCATTTTAAATGCACGTATTGACCCTCATTTAATGTTTAAAAAAAATACAGTTTAGTTGTTACATTATAAATGTAAATAAATATTTTTCAGGGGCTTATCATATGATCATCATTAAAAAGTATATTTAGTTTAATTGTTTGTATCAAATGTGTCATTGCGTTCAAAAACTCGGCGTGGTAGAACTTTAGTCAGCTCAATCCTATTCATGAACCCCTATTCATAAACCAATGCTACTTAACAGAATAACGTCCAACCTTAACTTGGAGAATGAAACTTTTGAAAGAAAATGAAAAAAGTATAAACAAATTCATGAACCAGTGCTAACAGAATAATCTCCAACCATATCCATGAACCAATTACTAACTTTTAGTATAAATATATTCTTTTGACTACTAAGTATATTTTAAACACATTTCTTAATCAACATTTGTTTTAAAAATAAATTAAGTCATTGAGTATATACATAATTGTGTTAATAAGTGACATATTCTTGATTCTCTGACTTTTAACCCAGTTGAACTTTTTGAAATACAACTCTTTCAACAATAAATTACCATATAGAATAGTAAGTAGTAAAGAGAGAAATTTATAATCAGTTTTAAGAAGAATAACTAACTTAAAAAACTTATACTCCCTTCAATTTTGATGATGATGTTGAAGAATTAGTAAACATATAACTCTTTAATTATTTTTCAATCTAAAAATAATTTACTATAAGTCTTATAATTTCTCCAATATTATGGATTTGCATATTTATTTTGGACCTTTTTTCGAAAGATTTTAAGTTTAACCATTTAATATTTTCAACTCATAGTAAATTTAAAACTTTCCTATTTCTTGTTATTAAAATTATCTAATTTTTCAATTAATTATGATATTTATATTGTTTATTAATTTCCCTATCAATATTTTAATACTTTGTATACTATTTTCCATATGTTAATAACCAATAATAATTATATTTTCTCATCCAATAGGATTGTGCCAAGTGTCCATCAATTAAGGGCTGTACTCGGCTTTTATAATATATATATTAGGATTTAGGTTCTGGTAGGAACTTTATGTATATAGGAATTTTAGGAACCAATCTCAACCAACCATCTATTTAGATCTAATGGTTCGGAAATTAGTAATAAAAAAAGCCAAGGAAAAAAAATAACAAAATAACAAACAAAACCCACCCATACTGCCATACACTTTCTCTCTCCCGATCCCTCACTCACTCTCCTTCCTCCCGCCGCCGCGCCGCGCCACCACTACCGTCGTCGGCGACGACACCACCACCTCATTTGATGCTCGCCGGCGAATCCGTATGGCCCACCTATATCCACCGGTTTTGCTTCCCGCTCCTTTCATTTTGGCCGGCAACACCGATGCCGACATGTTGCCGCCGCGACATCAACACCACCGGCGACTCCATTTCTCGGCCCTCTCTCCTCCCACGTCCTCTATCCTGTGTTTTATATCGACGATGATGGAAGGTAAGTTGATTGTGCACGATTATTCATCAACTTTGATTATGATGAAACTCCAATGAATTTAAATTGGATGAACATCCACCTTAATTGGATGAACATCCCTTACAAATCCGATGAACATGTGTTTCATTGTTGATGAACATTGATTCTGAACTTTGGAGTTGTATGTTCATCTAATTGTAAGTATGTTCATCAATTGTTAGTTAAATGTTCATCAATTTTAAGTTAGATGTTCATCAAATTAGTGGTGTATTTTCATCAAAGTAAGTAATTGAAAAGAAGAAAAAAAAAGATGATGAATTTACCTCCATTTGTTTTTGTTTTTCGATTATGGAGGTGCCGAGAGAAAGAAAAAAGAGGAAAAAATGGAGGAGGAAGGTGATGCAGATGTGGTGGCTGTTTGGAGGCGGTGGTGTCGGCGGTCAGCTTGATAGCACCGGTGGTGGTGACAGGGAGCGGGAAAGGGGGAAATTTGATGAGAGATTGGAGAAGAAAGGGTAAAATGAAGGTGGAGGAGGGGCATGGCGCATGGTGTCGCGAACGGTGGGGGTAGTGGTGGGCAGATGGTGGTGATTTCGGGTGGTGTCCGGAGCAGGTCAGGTGGCGCCGTGGTTGTTGGGAGTGGGTAGCAGCGGTGGTCGAATTGATGGTGGGGTTAAGGGGAGGAGAGAGAAAATAAAGTATTTTGGGGTAAGGTATATTTGTAAAATAATCAGGGACCATTAGATTATATTGAATCTAGTGGTTAGTAATGGTTGCTAAAGTTCCTATATAATTAAGGTTCCTACCTGAACCTGACCCTATATATTAGATAGATTGTATTCCTTTGAATCATTGAACTAATCATTAATCAAATTCAGAATTCTTTCTCAAAGTCTCTGTTCTTCTATTTCTTCTCTCCAATCTTCTTCTTCTTTTAGGTTGAGCTTGCTCCCTATCCTATCTTCTTCTTCATTCTATCTTCTTGTATCTTCTTCTGCAAGCCTTCTCGGTCGAGCTCGGCTCCCGTCTTCACCATTGCTGTCGTCTGGGCTAGTTTACAGTGGCATTCATCTTGCTACTGTAACACATCTCCTGTACAGAAAATTAAGGGTACAGGCCAAAAACCAAATTTACTCTCAGTACATATTAGGTTATATTTTGGTAAATATATATTGTATATATTTTGTTGTGATTTGTTCCGTGATATTCTCCTGTATTCTTGGTAATTAGGTGTGAACACTCTGTAACCCTAGGACTAACTCTCTGTATAAAGACACGGCTTTCGTACGGCAATAACAACACAGAAATTCTCCACAATCGTGTGTGATGCAATCTTGCTGTGCCATCTCTAACATGGTATCAGAGGCCATGGTTAAAGACCTGGGACTCAAAAAGATGAATTGGGCCCGTATGCAGATGGACCAAGTTGACGCAACTGATGAGAGCTAGGAGAGCCCCGGTTTGCGATGCTACCGAAGAGAGCCAGAAGAGCTCCGGTGAGCCTGTGAAGGTCCAGTCTGCGCAGATGGGCAAGATAAGAAGAGAGTCGAAGAGAGCTAGGAGAGCCCCGGCTAGCCCCTAAGCCTAGTCTACTAGTAAAAAGGGGAACTCACACGTGAGGGGGAGTGTTAAAGAGAGCTCCACCTGTGAGTGTCCCACATTGGAAAAAGAGGAGAGAGTTGATATGTTTATAAACCAAGGAGTTACTCCACCTATTGCCAATTGGTTTTAGGATTGGAACCTCCTTGGGTTTATGATGTGGACTCTCTCTCCTCCTAACGGGTGCGGCCCATGCCCGATCGTGGTTTAACATGTTAAAGAGAGTTCCACCTGTGAGTGTCCCACATTGGAAAAAAGAGGAGAGAGCTAATATGTTTATAAACCAAGGAGTTACTCCACCTATTGCCAATTGGTTTTAGGATGGAACCTCCTTGGGTTTATGACGTGGACTCTCTCTCCTCCTAACGGGTGCGGCCCAGGCCCGATCATGGTTTAACATGGTATCAGACGTCTAGGTCCTTTTAGGCGTGGTTTATGACTGATCTCGTCACCGACGAGATACTTTTGGATCTTCTTTTCACCGAGTTTTTTGCGTGCATCTCCTCTTCATTCAACATGCCAGATGCAATTTCAAAAGTCACCCCATATACCGTAATGGGCAGTGACAACCTTGGTGTCAAGATTTCTCCGGTTGGTTTCACGGGGACCAATTACTACGAGTGGGCTAGAGCTATGCGTGTGTCGCTGATTGCCAAGGTCAAGTTGGGGTTCGTTGACGGTTCGATTCCTGAACCAGCCAAAGATTCCGCGGACTTACCGCAGTGGAGGCAGATGAATGCGTTGGTCGTGTCTTGGATCTTCGCCACGATCGCTCCACAGTTGCGTGATTCTATCACCTATCGTGAAAATGCCAAGGTATTGTGGGACGAACTCAAATCTCAATTCTCTGTTAGTGATGGGTCTCGTCTTTATCAAATTAAGTCGGATATTGTTGCTTGTCGTCAAAGTACTAATGAGTCCATTATGCTATACTATGGTCGTCTGAACAAACTTTGGGAAGATTTTAACTCTATTTTTCAATACCTAGCTTGCACTTGTTCCGGTTGCACTTGCGACATTGATAGCAAATTACAGAAAATTAGGGATAATGAGCGTGTGTTTGAATTACTTATGGGTCTTGATGCGTCTTATGCGACTGTGCGTTCCAATTTATTGGGCATCGAGCCACTACTTTCTCCCAAGCAGGTGTATTCACGCCTCATTCTCGATGAGGGTGTTTCTTCTACGACTGCTAAGGCCGAACAATCAGGGCCTGCAGTCGCCTTTGCCGTCCAATCCTCGAGCACTGGCAGCCGGGGAGGGGACGTGGTGGTTCCGGGGAGAAGTGCAGTGGTGGGTTCGGTGATAAAGGGGGGCAGCGGGCTCCAATTGAGTGTTTCAGATGTGGGAAAACAGGGCCTATTGCCCGTTATTGCTGGTCGGACAAACCACGTGGTGATGGTGGGGGTGCTGGTTCCGGTGGCAGGAGTCGCGGGGGGGTTAGGTGCAGGGTTGTCGTCTCAGCCTCGCAACAATGGCAGTGGTGGACGCTCGGGTGGCAGCAGCACCGTGGCGTTTTCTGGGGCTGCTCGGGCACCTGCCGTGGGTAGCTCTTCGGGTCCTTCTCGCGGCGAACTCAGTCATCTAAGCGATCAGGAATGGTCATAACTTCTTTCACTTTGGAACGATCGTAAGCCCAATTCCGATCATCTCTCTGGTAAGCATCTTTTTAATTCATGGATTATCGATACCGGCGCCTCACACCATATGACGAGTGATATTCATTGTTTGTCCAAATTACATGAAATTGATCCTGTTCCTATTACTTTGCCTAATGGGGATGTTGTTTCGGCTACTAAAATTGGCGATGTTGTTTTGGGTGCTCACTTGGTTTTACGTGGGGTTTTGTTCGCACCAACTTTGAATTGCAATCTCATTTCGGTTTCTAACTTGGTAGCCGATTCTAGTCTTACTTTGGAGTTTTCTAACAATTTGTGCATTTTTCAGGACCGTATCTCGAGGACGGTGATTGGACTGGGTGAGATGCACGATGGATTATACTACTTAGGAGTTACAAAGTCGATTCGCGCGAATAAAGTTGAAGTGGGTGAGTCCGCTGATTTGTGGCATCGTTGTTTGGGTTATCCTTCTTCAACCGTAGTAAGGCATATTCCTTTTGTTTCTTCCAAGAGTTGTGATTCCTTACATAATCGTCTTTGTGACATTTGTTTTCGGGCTAAACAAACTCGCTCCGTTTTTCCTATTAGTAACTCTAAACCTTCGGCTCCGTTTGATTTAATTCATTGTGATCTTTGGGGTGCATATTCTGTCACTACACATAGTGGTGCTCGTTATTTTTTTACTATTGTTGATGATTTTTCTCGTAGTGTTTGGGTTTATTTGTTGCGCGATAAAGGTCTTGTGGGACGAACTATGCGTAATTTCTTTGCTTTGGTGGAACGACAATTCAATAGGCATATTAAGTGTGTTCGCAGTGATAATGGCAGTGAATTTAAGTGCTTAAAACCTTATTTTGATGAAAATGGTGTCGCCTTTGATTCGTCCATGGTCGATACTCAGCAGCAAAATGCTAGGGTTGAACGTAAGCATCGTCACATTCTCAATGTAGCTCGTGCTCTACTTTTTCAAGCAGGTATGCCTATCGAATTTTGGGGTGATTGTGTGTCCGCTGCTACTCATTTAATTAATCGCACTCCGTGCAAACTTTTGGGTTGGAAAACACCGTATGAGGTAGTATTTGGGCGTGCTCCGGATTTTAGTCTTTTGCGTGTGTTTGAATGCTTATGCAATGCTAAAACCGTTAATCGTTCTAAAGACAAATTTGCTAGTCGGAGTCGTAGGTGTGTTATGCTTGGTTATCCTTATGGTAAAAAGGGGTGGTCATTGTATGTCTTAGATAATGGGGACTTCTTTGCTAGTCGCGATGTTGTGTTCGATGAAAGTGTTTTTCCCTTTCTTGATCGTGTGTCTCATATTTCAAGCCCGGTGCCTTCCATTGACAACACTTCATCAGTCTCTGATTCTCATTTTTTGGAGGATTCTCACCCAGGGGGGACGAATCCAGGGGGGTTCTGCGGGTGACACGGCTTTGGGGGTTTCGGACATTGGTCCGAACCCAGCTGCTGTTTCGGGCTCGGGTGGGGTCTCGGGGTCCGATGCTAGTGCTGCCTCCACCTCGGGGTGGGTCTTGGGCATGGATACAGGGGTTGCCTCATTGTCACTTGGAGCTACGGGTATAGTTGCAGAGGTCGAACCAAGCTCCGAAAGGGTCTCGGTTTCTGATATTTCTGGTTCTGGTTCGGCTGCTTCTTCTATACAGGATGACAAAGGGGAAGTTGGTATAGGGGTCTCACCGACAAAAGTTGTTACGGGAACCCATGGTTCGGGCGCTGACTTGGCAGTACAGGAAACGGAGCAGTTGGGTCGCGGTCACAGGCTCAAGTTTGAGAATGTTCGGTTGAAGGACTTTGTAACTCTTAAGGACATGTGTAATCCGCGCTCCGCCCTTTCCGTCACCTCCTCAGGTACGCCCTATCCCATTGCACATTTTGTTAGTTATAATCGTTTTTCGGAGCCACATCGATGTTTTCTTCCAGCCATTACCAGTGGTAGCGAGCCCACTACTTTTCGTGATGCTATGTCAGATACTCGTTGGCGACAGGCTATGAATGAGGAGATTTTGGCGTTGGAACGCAATAATACTTGGACAGTTGAGTCTTTACCTCCTGGTAAGAAGGCCATTGACTGTATGTGGGTTTTTCGCATCAAGTATAAGTCTGACGGGACCATTGAGCGGTACAAGGCCCGGCTGGTAATTCGGGGTGATCGACAAGTTGAGGGTATCGAGTATACTGACACTTTTGCTCCGACTGTTAAGATGGTAATTGTTCGTACCTTGTTAGATGTGGCCGCGGTTCCTGGTTGGGAACTTCATCAGATGGATGTTCATAATGCGTTCTTACATGGTGATCTTTCCGAAGAAGTTTATATGCGTTTTCCACCCGGCTTCAAGCATAAGGTTCCCGGTAAAGTTTGCCGATTACGCAAATCA
The DNA here is from genome assembly GCA_963457585.1 of Spergularia bocconei. Taxonomy (NCBI): domain Eukaryota; kingdom Viridiplantae; phylum Streptophyta; class Magnoliopsida; order Caryophyllales; family Caryophyllaceae; genus Spergularia; species Spergularia bocconei. Next base: position 21,371,811 of record OY734943.1, on the reverse strand, counting down.
CTTTATGGTCTCAAACAAGCTCCCAGGTGCTGGTATGCTAAGCTTGCTTCGGCACTCATTCGGTATGGATTCACCCAATGCATTTCTGATCACTCTTTGTTTACTTATATTCGTGATGGCGTTCGTTTACATGTTCTGGTATATGTTGATGATTTGGTTATTACGGGGGACGATAAGTTTGCTATTGATCGTTTCAAAACTTATTTGGGGGAATGTTTTCACATGAAGGATTTAGGTGTCTTAAAGTACTTTCTTGGTATTGAGGTTGCTCGTAATCCCACCGGGATTTCTCTTTCTCAGCGTAAATATGTACTGGATATTCTCAGTGAGACGGGTCTTCTCGGTGCTCGTCCCGTCGTCCGGTTGCTACCCCTATTGAGCCGAATCATCAACTTGCTACGGCTTCTGGTGAGTTATTAGCCGATCCCCTTCCTTATCGTCGATTGGTGGGTCGCCTGGTTTATCTTGTCCATACACGTCCGGAGCTGTCTTATGCGGTAAATCTTCTTGCTCAATTTATGTCGGCTCCACGTTCGGAACATTGGACGGCTGCCCTTCGTGTAGTGCGATACTTGAAGGGCGATCCTGGTCGAGGTATTCTCTTGCGCGCTGATTCTGCTTTGGATCTTACTGCCTATTATGATGCCGATTGGGCTAGTTGTCCCGTGAGTCGTCGTTCTCTTACCGCTTATATTGTTTTTCTCGGCGATTCTCCCATTTCTTGGAAGTCCAAGAAGTGGACAACAGTTTCTCACTCCTCTGTTGAGGCCGAATACCGTGCCATGTCTTACACTACTCGTGAAATCAAATGGTTACAACAGATTTTATCTACTTTGGGTGTTTCTGTTACGCAACCCGTTCAGTTACATTGTGATAGCCAGGCTGCGCTTCATATCGTTCGTAATCCTGTTTTTCATGAACGGACCAAGCATATAGAAATCCATTGTCACTCCGTTCGCGATGCTCTTCAAGCCGGCCTCATTGCTCCTCAATACGTCCCCACTCATCTTCAGCTTGCCGATACTCTTACCAAAGCTCTTAACAAGGGCCCGTTCGATACCTTACTGGGCAAGTTGGGCACTACTTCGTTACATGCTCCAATTTGAGGGGGAGTATTAGGTTATATTTTGGTAAATATATATTGTATATATTTTGTTGTGATTTGTTCCGTGATATTCTCCTGTATTCTTGGTAATTAGGTGTGAACACTCTGTAACCCTAGGACTAACTCTCTGTATATAGACACGGCTTTCGTACGGCAATAACAACACAGAAATTCTCCACAAACGTGTGTGATGCAATCTTGCTGTGCCATCTCTATTAGTACACCAGCAAGCTCACCTTTCTTGAGGACAGTATGTCGCAGACTCCAACTTCCTCATTGAGAAAAATTTGGGTAATTGTTGGCCTGTTGCTGTAATTCTTGAGTTTTTTTCTCAGTCCCTGAGTATATTCCTCGACAAGCACATCAACACTCTCATGCATAATCCACCCCTTGCCTATCAAGGATCCCAACCAACCTCTTTGAGAATCCAAGTTGTTGTGCACTTTTGAGATCCCTTGATGAAAGAGACAACTAACCTCGATTTCTTTAACCAGCATGTCTGTCAATAATGTTGGTGCAAAAACATGGGACATGGATTAGATTAGGAAAAACCGACTTGTACTGGCGAGTACGAACTCTTCCCTTAAAACTATTTCGCCCCCATAGAGTGCACCAGGGAGGATTGAATGTCTCAGGTATACTACGAAGTCGTCTCAAACGTCGTTAGCACTATAACAACGTAAGAGCCCTACAGTATCATGAGATGGTTTTCTTGTGGGAATATCAAAAACGTAATTTCTATGTTTCTTCATCACTTTCCATGTTATGAGGATGATGATGTCTATTGGTCTAACATTAAATTAATGAAAAAATGTGATTTTCAAGGAATTGAATATGTATGTTTTAAATATGATATTATTTAAAATGTTCACTTAATTGTGATGGAAATATTATTTATTGTAAGGACAAGTATTTTATGATCGGATGGATCATGGTGGAGATAATGTTCAAAGACATTAAATAATATGAGATAGTGTACAACACTATTGGAAACAATTTTGTTTTGTCGATCAAGAAAGAAAGTAGGACATGTACGTTCTCTACTTGGTTTAGTGTAAATTATTATTAACCCAATGTTAAATCCGTGGCCATGGTGTGGATATAATAATAAGTCACTACATGGTTTATTTTGTTTATGATCGATGTCAAGATTTTGATTGGGTCTAGACTCGCGTTCTAAAACATGTTTGTGCACATGTTGATGTTTTAGACGGTGTTATGGGATCTGAGAGCCCATAATTTAAATCACCTATGGTGGAACCTCGACTTAACGCTCGACACATCCATCGAGTCTTAAGTTCAATGAGTCAAAGTACATCATATTTGTGATTTGGAGCACTTAATTCATATTTAATTACATCGCAAGGGAGTGCTCATTACCCATGAGAGGGAGGTTGAGCGGAAAAGCTCTTAATAGACCTTAACGGTGGGGGTCCTATTTTCGTATAGGAAGTACATACACAAGTTGTTGTATATACCGTTAGTTACTACATATGAGTATGTTAAAAGGTCTACCTATGTGAGTAATAAAGTGAGGCCGCTTTAGAGAGTCTTATTGGGCTAGACTTCTAAACGCTCATTAAAATGGATACGGGACGCAAGACCATAAAAGTGTCGGAACTATCTACATGTATTGGGGATAAAGTATCTTGTGTGTGACTTGGAAATAAGTAGTAAGAGAGGACCGGCTGATTCAAAGCTTAGTCTACCATGCCATCCTAACTATTTAGAGACCATTTCACTAATGTAGAGGTTCAATCGCAAGACACCTCTATTTATGCATAAGATTGGAATTTAAGTATTGCTCGGAAATGGTGGGGGATTGTTGGAGATTTCCAAACAATGTATATGGTCTAATTGAACCATATTGGTGTGTATAAGGAAGTGTATGTCCTTGTGATATAAGAGGGTCAATATTATGGAATTAATTAATTGAGTTAATTAATTCTGATAATATTGGGAGTTAGTATTATAATAACTAACATCATCTTAACCATCTAATAAATCATTGGTCATGATTTATTATAAAGGGACAGCAATGAGAGGGATAAGTCCTCTATAAATATGTGTTATTACATTGTCATTTGGTAACATAAATTATATGAAAATAATGGAACAAAATGAGAAAAACATAGAAACATGTTTTTTGATATTCCCACAAGAACACCATCTCATGATACTGTAGGGCTCTTATGTTGTTATAGTGCTAACGATGTTTGAGACGACTTCGTAGTATCCCTGAGACATTCGATCCTCCCCGGTGCACTCTATAGAGGGGGAAATAGTCTTAAGGTAAGAGTTCGTACTCGCCGGTAGAAGTCGGTTATTCCTAATCTAATCCATGTCCCATGTTTTTGCACCAACAAATAAGGTCTTCTAGCGGGGCAGTGTGCTGCGTATTGCGTCCAGGTGTTAAACGGAGATCACACTTCTTTTGAGGTGTTAGCCGAAACCATGTCGTGTTCCCTGTCTCATTTCCAGGAGGAATTTTGCCTGTACCTTCAATGTTGAAGAGTCGTGTCGCGAGATATACTCAAGAGGGGGGTGAATTGAGTATAGACTTTAGTTGATACTTTTTCATTTTATTCGAGTAATGTGTGAGTAAAGCAGCGGAAGAGACAGACTAATGTACTGTACCACAAACCAGTCCTTATTGGTGAGCAAGAAAAAAAACTTTCCCCCAGATTCCTCCCTTCCCCAACCCAACCCGGCCCGACCCACATTCCCACAGCTCAACCACCATCCCCGGCGACCACCACCACAACCACTCCGGCCACCACCAACGTCCACGTCTCCACCACCACCCCTGCGCGTCTCCCTCCCCTACATTTTCTCTCTCCTCATCCTCTCTCTCCCTTCAATTCACCAAGTTTTTTAAAATTGCAATTGACATCTCATTAGAAATTATTAAATTAGCTAGGATAAGCCATGGAATGAACAAGTGGATGCCATGGATCTTATGATGGTGTTATATGGATATTTGGATGAAGGTTCATGGATTTGATTTGAACCTCGTTTTGTCGGCGATCGCCGACGCACCACCCCACAACACCACTAGTATAAGCATCAAAACACACCAACATTTCGAAAATCAAAAAATTTATAAAGAAATTTCATTAAAAAAAAAACGAATTCAAAATTGAAATTCATGGATTTCACATGAGGAGTTAATGGATTTCACAACTCTAATGCATGGATTTTATAGGTAATGTTCATGGATGTATGTGGAAAATCAACATCCATGACATAGACTATCTAGATCCATGACTTACCTTGTAAAAATCCATAAGTTTTAGGGGCGACGTTTAAGCGGGTGACATGGTAGGGCAGCGGCGGTGGTGGTGGATGATGGTGATGGTGGGCGATGGGAGGCGAGAACAGGAGAGAGAAAAATGAAAGAGTATGATTTTTTTTCTGAAGAGAAACTGGAGCAGAGGTGAAGAAGGAAAGGAGACTTTTTTTTATTTATTTTCCCTAAGCCAATCAAGAAGTGACACGTGGCGCGGTGCGCTATGGGCCTGGTACACCAAGGTGTACCATATAATTTGCGACCACAAAGTAGAGATTGTAGTTTGTGATGGTACAGTGCACAGAGCTGTACTATCAAGTAAAGCACGAAACAATAAATAGAGTACACACAAGATTTACGTGGTTCGACCCCAACCCAAGGTCTACGTCCACAAAATCCACAAGAATTTTATTCTCTACTAGCTCAACCCAAGACAAGTAGAGAAAGCCCATAATCAACCCAATTGTGATTCCTACTCTCTTTACCCAAGACAATAGGAAACTCGAGTACAACCCCATACCCCAAATACCTCACTCTAGAAGAGCAAAGTACAAAGTAATCACCTCGAAATAATGCTTCTTAGGCAAGCAAGTAGAGGCAACAATCTCGACCTATGATGAGAAGTGTGTGTAATATCAGTGGAGGGTACAGTATGCTGTTCTGTTCTCTCTGGACGTTTCCTTTGGAATTAAAGCTCAAAACTCTTTGTGTGGAAAACGTCTAAGTGATTATCAAAACCAAAGTTTCTTTTTATGCTGTTAAAGACTCTTGGTTACTTAGGAAACAATTAGAAGATAAAGTTTATTCCATTTAAAACCATAGGATAAAATCAATTAAGGATAGAATATAGAATTCTACCTCAATTGAAATCCTATCAAATATCTTCAAATCAATCAATTCAAAATAAAATCAACTCAAAAGATGATTAAATCTGAAACAAGACACCAAAATATCTTATCAAAATATTTAGGATAATTAAAAGATAATATTTCAAATAAAATCTTTTCCAAATTTCCTAAAACATAATTATCACATATAAAAATATAGATTTAGGTTCAGGTAGGAACTTCATGTATATAGGAACTTTAGGAACCAATCTCCTCCATCTATATGAAAGCAGTGGTCCAGACAAATAAAAAGAAAACAGAAAAAAAAAAAAGAAAAAATGAAAGAAAACAAAACAAATAAAAACTGAACTCCGTTCTTCTTCTCTCTCCTCACCTTCCCCCTTTCCACGCCAACCACCGCGGCCGTCGCCGTCTACAACGCCAACCACCACCATTTCCCTTTAGACCACCGCCAAAAGTTCGGCGAGCCCGACTGGGCATCGACTTCGCATTTTTTTCCCTTCACAACTCCTCTCGATTGATTCAAAGGTCATCACTTCATGAACATTGAAATCGGTGTTTTTTTACACATTCATCAAGTAACGAATTTGATGAACATAGCTATAATTTGATGAACATATAGCTTTAATTTGATAAACATATAGCTTTAATTTGATAAACATATAGCTTTAATTTGATGAACATATAGCTTTAATTTGATAAACATATAGTAAGAATTTGATGAACATGTATGTTGATTCTTTCTCTGCTTGATGTTCATCAATTTTAGTTACATGTTCATCAAATTGATGTTTAATGTTCATCAAAACAAAGTCAGTGTTCATCCAAATTCAACTACATTTTCATCAGAAGTAAAAAAAAAAAAACAATTAACCTCATTTTCATCAGCCGGAACCGATGGTGAGGAGGCGGCGACGACCGCGACGTATGTGGGGTCGGCGGCGATGGTTGAGGTGCGTGGGACGATTTCTGGGTGGCGTTGGCCATGGAAAACGCGGGGAAAGATGTGAAGAGGGAATTGTCGAAGAGAAAAGAATGGGTCGTGGAGGATTGGGGAAGAAGCGGTGGTGGAAAGGGACCACCGTCTTCGAGTCGCCCTAGCCTTCCGCCGCCATTGGTGGTTCCGGCGACTAAGATGGTGGAGGCTGGTGTGATCGGCGGCAGCAGGTGGGGTCGGGAGGTGGTGGTTTGTGGTTGGGGGTGAGGATGGAGGAGAGAGAAAATGAGGTGGGTTGGGGTCCTGGGGATGGGTTTGTAATTTTAATTTCTTTTTATTTTTATCACTTTTCTTTATAGGCCATTAGATCTATATAAATTGGTGGTTGAGATTGGTTTTTAAGGTTCCTATATATGTAAAGTTCCTACCTGAACCTGACCCTAAAAATATATTCGTATTTAAGAAATAATATTTTCCAAAATATGTGAATCAAGTAAAATAAATTTTTGAGATATTTGGTATCATTAAAAATCCTTTGTAGAAGATAATCACATTTTCTTTAAACCAATTTCGAAATCAATAGATTCAGCAATACACAGTACACTAGTACTCTTCTGTGTAAAAAAACAGTTTTGCACAATACATGAGATAGATTGTCGATCTGTCTCTTGCAGCATTTAGCACTTCCACACACGTCTATTAAACACACAAACTCATCTTACAACAAGACTATATGAAAGTATAAACCTTCTAATCTAGTCTTCAATGTCTCATACCTTGTAGCTCCATTGGTATAGTCGTATACTCGTAGATCAATCCAACCATCCTGAAATATTAGCTTACCAAAACTAAACAAGGTGTTAGCTCATAGCAAGGGAGCAATCAACATATAACTCGTATCATCTTGTCATCATCAAAACATATGTTCACTACATGGTTCAACATATGTGTTCTCCATCCATGATTTCCAAGCTTGGGTTATCCATTCTCTGTCAGGCTCATCAATAAAACCAACCTGCAAAACAAAGAGGCTACAAACTTAAGAAAGAACCAACACGAGGTATGTTACCAAGAGTGAGCATGTCCAGTAAGGCAACTCCAAAGCGAAGCATGTACATATAAAGGGGAGCCCTGTGCACATTGGCATCCGCGCAAGGCGAGTATCCCACCACAAGGGTGTATAGGGGCAAGCCTTCCTTTTGTCATTTTTGGACAAGAGGCTACTCTCAGGACTTGAACCCGTGACCTATCGATCACAAAACAACACCTTAACTGGTGCGTGAACTCGCGAAGACTCCCCTTTCCAAAATGTACGTGTACATGTATAACAAAAATTATGATAGTCTACTGCACTCTAGCTATACAAACACAGCCACATTGATAGAGTGCGGCCTTGCTCCCAGAGTCCAGATCTTGTCCAGTTCCGCGCCTGGATGCTAGACGCCGGGACGGGTCTCAACTAAAGTGCTTGGATTTTGTGTTCAATTCCTTCAAATTCCTCCTCTCTGGTATGAAGTATCACTCATGCCCCCTGTCTTTTATTTCTCCTCATTGATATTTTCACAACTTACAATGCAAGATAGTATCACCATTGCCGAGTTGCACAAGTGGTTCGATCAGTAACTATTTGATGGTGGCAGTGGCAATATGTAAACCAAAGGTCAAGCATTTTAGTTATACTCCGTATTAACTGTAAACCAAAGGTCAAGCATGCTTTCAACAGTTGGTACAATCAACAAAATTGGGTTGTGGACATTGTACCAAGCACAAGTTCTAAGGAATCGAGTTTCAAACACAGGTCATGCTTCTAGAGTCTAGACTATAATCCTCTTTGGCCATAATTTCGCAAGTCCATGTATCTTCATCAGGGCCGGCTCGAAGATTTAGGGGCCCTAGGCGAAATTTTGATACGGGGCCCCCAAGTAAATATCAACTTGTACAGTATATTTTTTATGATGAAATTCGATCGAACCAAAACGAAATATGAACGCTTACACAGTACGTTTCGTCGCCTCACACTCAACCAAAGTAAAATTTTCACCCAAAAACAAATTGAAAAAGTATACTCCAATACACAATACCCAATATTCAATGGATGTACGAGTACAAATCGAATAAAGGAGATATGAAACCAAAAACTCACCAGAATTATTCTAAAAAAAATCAGATTTGAATGAGAAGAATAGTAAAAATGATCAAAACTAGTTTATACATGGGAGGATTGAGAAAATATATATACTCCTACGATAAAATAGAAAGGAAGTAGTAGAATGATATTTACTCTGATTGAAAGCTTATTATGGGAAAGAGATAAATTTGGGGAAGATAAAATAATTATGGGAAAAGGAGAAATCATTATTATTATGGGAAAGAAAAGAAGTAAGGATGATCCTAGGAGTCTATATGTAGACAATAGCAAAATTGTCTACAACATAATCACGTGTAGTAAATTAAAGATAGCATGCAGTAAAAAAATATGATTGTGTAGTAAATTTAACGTATTTGCAGTAAATTTATGACATTGGTAGTAAAATCAACATTGTTACGGATCTATTAATAGAAGGAAATTTGAATTGATATATTTCCAAAATCAAGGACCCTTAATTGTCTCTCTTTCCTTATAATCCATCAATTGCCAAATTATACAACAAAATTTACTACACCTTTAAGTATTTTTACTACAAATTAGACATAGACACTTTTTTCACTTGTCTACATATAGACTCCTAGTATTTTTGAAGAAGTAAACATGGAGAACTGGAGAAGACAACGCACATAAATTACCAGAATTTTTTTTTTTTTTTTTAAATTTCCGGACTGGGCTTTTGAGGCCTCAAAATTTGGGGGCCCTAGGCGGTTGCCTAGCTCGCCTACCCTAAAGGCCGGCCCTGATCTTCATCAAACTAAGGCAAGAAAACAACCCAAACCCTTTCTTTTGGTCGTGGCTACATCTTCTCGTGAGTTAGCTTAAGAACACAAGAGATGACAAGTTACAAGAATCCCATCATACTAGAATGAAATCGGATTTTTTCCTTTTCTCAAATCAAACAAAGAGAGGAGAGACCAAAAAGAGACATTATAGAAAGTTCGCCTGTGTCGATGTCCTACATTATCCAAGGGGATGACAGACAAAATTAGATGGTCCAAGAGCACATCCAGGGAACCGCTACTTGCATGTGATACTTCTACACTGACCCAGAACTATATGTAAAATATCAAAATGAATTTTCTTACAAGGGATACGTAAAATATCAAAAGAAAGTTTCTAACAAGGGATACACACACTATCAAAAGAAATCAAAAGAATAAATCGTCATATCATGGTTAGTATCAGGCGAAATAATTTCCCGTACAATCGAAAATTCCTTTGCATGAAAACGACTATCTACTCTATTATTTATCTATGTATCAATCAATCAATCTATTAATTGAGAAGCCACTATGTCATTTGGCTCTCTATTATTGAATTTTTCTCGCCATAAATGCTCCCGCTATAATAATTTTTGAAAATGTGCTTATATACGGTGTATTAGGTTACTCATATAGAAATGTCCAACTGCTATAAGCATACCTATGTCCAAACGTAATATACTCAATCCTCTATTTGCAGTAGTTAGTTTCATTAGCATCAATTTAGTATCAATTAGCAATCTCCATTTATTCTGTTCATATGTAATTGATTTATTCTTGCACGATTCTAGCTTTCTGTATCTTTGTAATAATTTGGGATAATCGTTGATCTTTGACTACAGTCTTCTGTAACTCAAGACGAGTATGTATACAATCATACTTGTTCATTATTGTTGCCGAAATCATGCCTATTGTACATGTTAATAGTTCTCGGATAATATTGAGGTTGTACTGTGTAGTGTGTACTTGTGTGTGAGTGCTTATACCATACACCACGGTGCATAATGCCCATGGTGCACCTCCTCACAATAGAGGAGTAGGGACCACACTTAGAATAATATAAATTATTCTAAGTGTGGTCCCTACTCCTCTATTGTGAGGAGGTGCACCATGGGCATGGTACACTGTGGTGTACCATATAATTTGCGCACGTGTGTAAGGAAAATCGTACCTATTATCTTAGGAAAGAAAATCGTAAAGTTAAACCTACAATTTGTATGATGACGTAATGTCGACATGTACTTGAGCCTTAAGATTTCTTTAATCAGCCCAAATCATTTTTTTGACAAAATCACTTAGTAGATCCGAACCCAGACCCCGTTTAGGACCTGGCGGGTCCGATTCTGGGTCCTGAAAATCATGACCCGTTACCGGTCCTGGTCATTTTAGACCCGTTATTGAAGCTTAGACATTCTCGGGCCCTGCCATATCTTGCCAAACGAGAAGCCCAATTCTGTATCCCAGTACAACAGTAATATAGCTCAACGGTCCAACACACTGGACCATATCAAATCAAGCCTAATTAATACACCTTTACGGCTTTACCCAATACTTCCTAACCCTTCTTATCAAAAAAAAAAAAAAAAATATACTTCCTAACCCTTTTTACACACAACAACCTCCTTAAAGAGCCTATCAAATTTGGCGAACGCTTCTTGTTCTCGTGCACCCCTTTCTTTTTTTATAACCTAGTAAAACTACTAGTTCACGCGATCATTTTCTTAAACCCGCCTCTGTGCTCAAAAAATTGAAAACGGCTTGCGAAAAACGAACCAGAACAATTCCTATGAGTATATGACAATAACAATTCGCTAATCAACTACTCGTACTGGTGAAGTGCGAGGTAAATATCAATAAACCGTACTAGTCCGTATTATCTTGGTTGTGTTTAATCAATATCAATATATATATATATAAAAGAGGCTTTTGACAAATGCATACGGCGCTCTATAAATCAAGAAATTTCCACAACGCATACGGCGCTCTATAAATCAAGAAATTTCCACAACGCACTAGAAATGAAGAAATGCACACAGAGAGTCCAATATTTGTAAAACTCTAACGTAAAGTTATTTACATGAAACATATATAGTTTGTTATAACTTGGGCTACGTATATCAGAATATTACGATACATGTATCAATAAATTCGTGTCAAAATGTACTTCAATATAAGATCCATTTACATATGTTTTTAAAAAGTTACGTGGAAGTTTTTTTGACGAATGCATACAGTGCGTCTATAAATCAAGAAATTCCCAAAACGCATTAGAAATGAAGAAATGCAAAGAGAGAGTCCAATTACCGTGAAACTCTCACATACAGTTATCTACATGAAACATGTATAATTTGTTATCACTTGGGCTACGTATATCAGAAAATTATGATACATGTATCAATAAATTCGTATCGAAATGTACTTCAATATAAGATCCATTTACATATGTTTTTAAAAAGTTACGTGGAAGTTTTTTTGACGAATGCATACAGCGCGTCTATAAATCAAGAAATTCCCAAAACGCATTAGAAATGAAGAAATGCAAAGAGAGAGTCCAATTACCGTGAAACTCTCACATACAGTTATCTACATGAAACATGTATAATTTGTTATCACTTGGGCTACGTATATCAGAAAATTATGATACATGTATCAATAAATTCGTATCGAAATGTACTTCAATATAAGATCCATTTACATATGTTTTTGAAAAGTTACGTGGAATATTTTGACGAATGCATACGGCGCGTCTATAAATCAAGAAATTCCCACAACACATTAGAAATGAAGAAATGCACAGAGAGAGTCCAATTATTGTAAAACTCTCATATAAAATTATCTTACATGAAACATATATAATTTGTTATAACTTGGGCTACGTATACCATAATATTATGATACATGTATCATTAAATTCGAGTTAAAATGTACTTTAATATAAGATCCATTCACACATATTTTGTAAAAATTTAGTGAAGTATGAATTTGGTTGAGATATATTGACAAGTTTAATACTTTAGTGAAAAATATTTTTGACAAATGCATAAGGCGCGTCTATGAATTAAGAAATTCCCACAACACACTAGAAATGAAAAAAATGCACCAGAAAGAGTCCAATATTTGTTAAACTTTAACATAAAGTTAATTACATGAAACATAATATGATCTATCATAACTTGGGCTACGTATATGAGACTATTATGATACATGTATCATCAAGTTCATGTCGAAATGTATTTCAGTAGAAGATACATTCACACATTTTTTTTGAAAAATTAAGTATGGATTTCGGTGAGATTTATCGTCAAGATTGAGACTTTTTTTAAAAAAATGTATAATACAGGAGGCAATAAAAATAAGGATGATACTACAGCTTTGATTTAAAAGATAAGAAAATGATCATTACATACGTCTAAAGATATAATATTTTAGTCGTGCAACGCACGAGTTTAAAACTAGTTGTTTGAGAAAGACAAGGTGAAGTACAATAGTAATAAAACCTAGTGAAAACCCCCCAATTTGGCTCTCCGTCTGTCCTTCTGCGCGCATTGTCCTGAGATAAGTAGATTCTTCCCCTGTTTATTTTTGCTTGTTTGGGTTGTTAATCTTCAGTTTCAAGCTGCAATTTTTGGTGTTAATTTGTTCTTGCCAAAGATGTTTCAACTGCTACCAAAGGATGTTTGTGATGATATATTTTTGAGATTGCCCATTAAAAATCTTGTAATTTTGGCATGCACTAGCAAAACCCTGCGCAATTTCATTATAAACCCTAATTTTATGAATGCCCATAACAACAAATCCAAAGATTGCCCCTTTATCTTGCTTAGGTACTTTCTATACTTTAAAAAGGACAACCCCTTCAAGGAGATATCAAATTCGCAGGAGAAGGAGTATTTCTGTCTATACCAAGATGATGATTCTTTTGACGGGGATGTATCTACTAGGATGTTGGAATTTCCGATACAATATCGTTGTAATCGGTATTTTAACATAGTGGGATCTTGTAATGGGGTTGTTTGTTTGTCTGATGACCTTGTAATGTACTCGGGAATCATATACCTGTGGAACCCTTCCATTAGGAAATATAAGGAACTCCCTTATCCTAATGTAGGTTTCAGATCACATGGTCCTCATGATTTGTGTGTCGGTTTTTGGTTCGACCAGTTTACAAATGACTACAAGGTAGTTCGACTTGTTTACCTTGAAACCGTTGAAGTTACTCCGTTCCCAAGACCTCCTATAGTTGAGGTTTACTCACTGAACTCTGACTCGTGGAAGATCATTGAGGCTTCTGATCCTTTGTACCTTATACGCCTCTGTACTGATTCCATGACGTGCAAAAAGCCTTATTCGCAGGGTTTCTTGAATGGTGCGGTGCATTGGTGTGGGTATAAGGCGTATGGTTGGTGTTGGAGTATCATTGTGACGTTTGACGTGCATCAAGAGTGTTTTGGTGAAATGAAGTTGCCAGCTTGTTTGGAGGGTCTTTCAGAATGGTCCGGTAGATTAGATGTCACAACATGCAGGGATATGCTTGCATTAGTTCAAATGCCTCGGTCGAGTTCAGATGAATTCAATCCTTGTATATGGGTGATGAAAGAGTATGGCAATGCGGATAGTTGGAGTGTTTTATTTAGGATTGATGATCCAGCAAAATATCCAGTGCCTACGGCAATTTACTTCAGAAAGAACAATGATATTCTAACTTTAGATAGTGGTTGGCATTTGGAAGAACATCGGGATCTCGGAGGACAATTTATTGGCAATAGTCAAGGAAACTGGTATCTCAAGATACTCTCCATTGGCAATGGTCGAGATCAGCCTGAGGAACTAGGAGTTCTTGAGGGTCCAACTCCAGCTAATGGATTTTACTTGGGTTTGTACGAGGAAGGCCTAGCACTGTTCAATGACGGTGAAGCATTACCATATCATGGGGTGGCAAATGATGAGAGCCAACCCGAATCTGCGGAGAAGGAGATTGGATGTAATAAACAACTAGATCAGAAGAGTGAATCTGAATCTGAAAATTAAGCACCCAGGGTGAAGATGAAAATGGCAAAGCAGGAATAAAAGGTATGGTGAATCCTCAAATCGCTTCTTTCCTTTGGCCTGAATTGCTACTAGAGCGCTAGTAAATGGGTCGCCTGTATTTTCTTTTCGTCATGAGTTCATGTGCCACTGGCAAAAGCTTTACAACATTTCCTTTGTGATTAACTGTATCATAAAGAAAAGAAAAAAGTATATGTTTGTTTCTTAGCTTTAGATTTTGGACTACCGGACCACTAAGATTACTAACAGCAATGTAAATTGTTAACGGAATGTATCGTGCGTTTCACATCCAGTCAGGGTCGAAGTTTTTACCAAGCTTTAAGATTGCTTTTACTTTACAAGTTTTGTGTTATCTTTCTTAATTATCTGCTATCTTTGGTTGGTGGACCACCATTACTCAGTGACTATGTGAACGTTGGTGTTTACTTGACTATGATTGTTTACTGTCAAAGACCGCATGACTGTGTGAGGCATGAGCTGCTCTATCTAGCCTGTCTGTTTGATTCCCAATAATGTCTTATGAAATTTTGAATTTTAATTTTTGAAGATATGATCATCGCCAACTTGAGCTTTTTACTTCTTTTTTCTCGAGACCTTGGGTGCTGTCATCACATCTTTTGTTCTCGTCGCGCTTCTATAGGTCCGAGTCCTTTTACTGAGTGTCACATCCTCACAGGTTGATTGTAAGATGCATTTCTGATGTTTGGGTTTGGGGTTTTTAGGAGGTGAGGAGGGTCAAAAATCAATATTCTTAGAATGTAACACTTGTTTTTCTGCATTAAAATTAGCTTGATTTCCTTCTGAAATTGCTTTCAAGGGCACAAAACTTGTAACTGGAAATCATTACTCTGACATCCTATGCTATTTAAGTTGTAATCTATCCTTATAATTCCGTTTGTTAAGTAATACTCCGTAGAGGATATTGGGAATATTTGGGATATTACAAATATATATCCTCTATTATTAAGGTTCTATACTTATTTAGACTATTGCATACTCCGTATATCGGTTGTACGTCATTGATCAGATGAATATGACAATATATCTCCTCAAACTCTTGTCTGTCATTTCTCTGTTACTCCTCTGTTTCACATCAACCTCTTCATCTGATCTTATATTCTAGACTGTAATAATGATAGTCAATATATAATAATGTGGTAGGTTGGACCCTGTCTCTTTGAATTTTAATGTGTAATATATTCTCCAGGCACTGTATTGAATACCTGGTTGATGAAGGCTGTAAATGTATTCAAAGAAGCTGTAATTATATGGACCATTAACTCCTTTCCTATACTTGGAAGGCTTGTATCAAAGCTCACTGAAGCACTCTTTTATTCAAGTGCCATTTTTTGTTACAAAATATGAAAATATATGCAAAATCAAGCTCCTATATTGTCCAGCCTTAGTAAAAATGATGATCAAAAAGTTCAAAACATGTGAGTGCTGGACTGTTGGTTCAGTATATTAGAGGAGTTAAAGTCATTTTAGCCAAATATGAGCACCTCTCTGTTTTCTCCTTGAACCCTTTAATTGGCCTAGCCTCTCTTTTTTCTATGGACAATTCAAAGTTTCAAACTTAACGAGCTTAAATATCTGGGAAAGGTGGTTTAGGGTTTCAAATTTTCAAAACCTTCAGAAATGGTTTCCTCAGATGAAGTTTCCTCAGTTGAGACATACGTTGAGGTCGCAGTTATGCTTCCACAACTTTGTTCGGAACATCTGGTACATAATTTATCTTCTCTTTGTTATATAGATTCTCATTTACGTCATTGTTTGATTACTCGTTTACGTCTTTGTTTGATTACCCTTCGATCACTTCTAGGTGTAGGGAATTTGACTGGGATCTTCTTAATGTTTTAAGGGTTTTTATTTTGGGTGAATTTGGTTGTTTCTTTATGACAGTGTTGAACTATTTTGTGTAGGAAAATGTATGTTTTGTGGGTATGTTATAATATAAGTTTATACGAGTATGGAATTATGCTCCATTTTTGTTTTTTTGCCTCTTTTCTTTCTCAAGATAGAGCTGTCATTTGTGTTGCAAATTTAGGGAATTTGTAAGTATGTCTTTTGTGTCGTCTGTGGATGTTTTTCGGATACATAGTTCTACGACAGTCATACATGTATCATCTACTATGAATGCGTGTGTACTTTTGTAATCTGTTGTCGAGTGGGAAGGGGCTGTTCATGAGTCTGCTGTTTTTAAATTTTAATAGTAATTCGGGAGCAAAACAGAGATGTTCTACTAGACTATCATGGTAGTGAAATTTCAGAATTGGGCTGTTCATGCTCATGTTGTTTTTAAATGTAGCATTTAATTTGGATAATCTTACATACAAAAGTGTTATTATCATTTCCGTTCGTGTACAAATTCTCACTATCATTTCGTTATGATTTTTGGCAGAAGCTCCCAAATGCTTTCGTTGAGAAGCTAAGTAGGAAGATTCCTGAGAAAGTGGCCTTGAGAAGCCAATTTGGTGAGGTTTGGCCTGTGAAATTAGCTGAAACTGAAGGTGGCCTGTTCATACAAGGAGGTTGGTCCACGCTTGTGTCAGATAACTCGCTTCAACCGGGGGATTTCCTGGTCCTCAAATATCATGGGCACAATCCAAATTTATTGGATATTAAGATTTATGAGAAAAGTGGAGTTGAAAAGGAAGAAGTTTGTTCTTCTGCTGCATGGCAAGAACGGGGAAGATCAATAGCCATATTAGAGGAAGAGGAAGAGGAAGTTGAAAGGAATGAAAACAAACCAAGGAATGCTGGAAAGAGTCAGTTGGGAGAGCAATTTGGGAGATCAACCAAGTGTGAGAAGTTTAGCAGGGGAGAAAACCGTGAGCAACTTTTTTTCATTTTGTTCGTTTTTTGTAAGGCGAAATTGGAGAGACATATTACTAGTATTGTGCTAATATATAACTTGTTTGTTGTTTTTGATTGAACAATCAGGTTCATCTTGTGCGTATCACCCTAGAAACTTGGAAAAAGGAATCACCCGCGAGCGGCTACCACTGAAGAATCCGTTCTTCGTTACGAGTGGAAAGATATGCTTACCCGATCAGCTGGTAGCGATTATTTCTAGCTTCCTTACGTTGTGTACATCTGGTGAATTACTAGTTATTACATTGATATTAGCTTATCTTGTTTTTCCAATCCGTGATTTACAGAACATACCCAGAGATATTATGAAGAAGTTTGGAGTTAAGTTCGGAGAGACGGTGCACTTGCAAGATCCTAAAGGAAGGAGTTTCCATGGGATTGTAGTCCTTCGGAAAGATGGCCGCGTTGCGATCAAGGACGCCTTTAATAAGTTCCGTAAGTGGAACTTAATTTCAGAGGATGACAACCTCGTTTGCGAGGTCATTACAAGCAAGGAACAGATTTGTGAAGTGCTTAAAGTTCATGTACATCCTATCGGAGAATGTCATGTCTCGTACCCTTCTAGTCAATCCTCTGTATGAGGTTTGTAGAACTTGTTAACTCGTGATTGTACCATGAAGATCACTGGTATCAAGTGTTTGTATTCTCGCAAGTTCTATGTAATATTGTAATGTATTATTATAAGTACTCGTACTTTCTATTTCAAATGTTATGAAGGTTATTATTGGCATATGCATTTCTGATTTATTCTCTACACTGTTCTCTGTTTTGATAATGTTTTGGTCGGAAAGTTCCAAAAACAAAAAGCTAGTTGTCTTCTTGTCTGTAAATAAAGTTGCAAAAATGTTACACTTGGAAATAAACAATTTACCAGTTACTTGGCTTGTACAATAAAAAACAAGACCACAGAGAATGGTAGCACACTAGCACCACATGCATTGGTGTATGCACTATGCAGCTAACCTCATTCCTAGTCTAGGTCCCCATCATTGGAGAAAGCGGTACGGTTTGTGGAATCTTATAGAGGACTCTACTTGATTAACAGATATAAACACAATGATTCACTCAAGTTTAAGGTTTATGAGCTGGATGTTAAGGCAGTGTGCTAGAAACGCGTTATGAGCTTGGGCGATGATACAACACTGTTTGTGACTTGCATTGCTTATTATAAAGATACTCGATCGATCTAATTGTTTTGTCCTACATAAAAATACTCGATCTAAGGTTGTGCATAGTAATTTTTGAGAATTTTTGATTATTTTATAAAAACAAGTAGTCTAAAAATGGCCAAAATCGAAACATAATAATCCATGATTTTTTGCCAAAAGTTGGCGTCGGATCAAGAATGTCACTTGACAGTTGATACATAAAGATGCATAGGGCACAAGTTTACGTCTTTACGAGTACGAAGTGATACACAAAATCAGGACCATATCTTCATTTTGTTTAGATTTCACGGCTTTGCATGTACTCCGTAGTAACTTCTCTTTTGCATGTAGTAACTTATCTATTAACGTCCGTTAGTCTTTACTCTTTAGTGGTTGACTGGTTGAGTAACAAGCTCTCTCCCTCCTCAATTTATGCGGAAAAATTGAAGATGATCAAATTAAGGTAAGTGTAAATATACTCGATCAATTTCCCTCGTCATATTCAATAGATACGGAGTATATTTTTATGGGTTTATTTTGAGAAAATTGTGGGACTTAATTTATGCCTTTCTGGGTTTGTAACAATTTTAGGTTTTTTTTAATTTTTTTTTTTTGTTATTGTGATTAATTGAAATGAAGAAGTGGAAAAATTAGTGTGGGATTTGGTGACTGATATTTATGGGTTGATTTGAGAGGAACGAACAGCTAAGACTTCTATTTCTAGGTTGATATTATGCGAACAGAGATAGAAGGTTTAGATAGGAACGAACAAAAACTTTGAAGATTGATTCTTGTTTTTTTTTTGGGGAAATTACGAGGAATGTTCGTATCAGTTTACAAAAAAAAAATAAAAAAAAAATGAATTTTGATTGTCTAATGTTGTTGATGATGAACAGGATCAGATCGATGATGAACTCATGTTGCCTCGAACAACTCCGCCGATCGCCGTGTCATCGGTCCGTGCTCCTCTCTTCCCATTAATTTGTTCTTTTACCTAAATCAATTTAATTATTCATTTTAGTTTTATGCAAAAACAAATACGGAGTACAAGGTCCTGTTGTTTGGGGTGTTAGGTCTTGAGTAGCAGTGACCAAATGCAAATCTCGTAGCAGTGACTAGTGAGCTAGGGAGTAGAGTAATCCGTAATTAGTAATAAACCAACGCGATGATCCACTAAGTAATAATCCATTATCCATACTAAACCAGTTGATAATCAACCGTACAATTGAATGAAGCAATGGCCAAATAAAGTTATCAATCACATGTTGCCTGCTTATTTGGAGCGATTATCCAATATGGTCTTGATGATTATTCCACTAATGATCCATTCAAACAATAATTTTGCGAAAATAGAACCAACAGTAAATCAACCGTCACCATTATGCAACGACCAAATCTAGCAAGGAGTAGTCATCAATCACATGCTGCTGCTGCTTAACAAGTGCTTGTAATTATTAGATGAACAATGCATGCTAGTATATAATAAGTTTCTTCAATTAAAAGGTATTACTGGTTAACACAAAAGTCGGAGAAAAACAGAGTCACGTAATCAACTGTAGAAATTCAAAAGGTTGTTAATCTAATTGAATGTAATACGTGATGATTATGCAATTATTATAGTTTTCTTCCTTGAATTTGATAAAGTATGTGATGTTTATGTTTGATAGTGCAAGGGTAAGAGAAAGGAGGAGAAATGGAATCAAGGAGTAATGAGCAGCCGCAGTTCACAGCCGGGAATGGGAATGGCGGGAATGATAGTAGTGCTAGATCGATTGATACTGTCAAGAATGAACAGATTGTTATTCCTGATGTGAGTCCTCTTCTTTAAATTTATTTTATTGTGATTGTTGTTGTCTTTCATGTCATTTTTACTTTGGAGAATGTAGTGTCTAATTTTCATATAACTCCATTGCGATCTCATTTTGTGTATCTGAGTGCAGAAGAAAAGCTGGAAAAACTTTTTCTCGTACATGGGACCTGGCTTCCTTGTTTGCATTGCATATATCGATCCAGGGAACTGTAAGATTTTCATCCTTTTTCCCAAATTTTCAAGATGCAGCACAGTATGTATAGACTGACTTTTAATTTGGCTGACAATACAAACAGTTGCAACGGATCTACAGTCTGGAGCTCAATACAAATACGAGGTGCGCATATTTTTTTTTTTTTTTTTTTTTTTTTTTTTTTGACAACGTTTAAACTTTTATAACTAAAGAAAGAAAAAGGTACAACACAACAAAGCTTACACAAAAGGAGACACGATCTGGCTCAAACTAGAGATGCCATGATCAAACCCTATGTCTCCTATACTAAACATAACATGAGGTGCGCATATTATTCATAACAAAAAGTTATCTTCTTTAACAAAAATTCGACAAAATTCAAAATTCCTTTTTATGTTCAATCCCCTCTACTAATGCAATGCATGGGTTTAACTTTTACCTCGCTTCAGCTACTTTGGATCATATTAGTGGCTTCCGCTGCTGCCCTCATTATTCAGAGCATGGCTGCTAATTTGGGGGTTGTTACAGGTGTGTCCTTGACACATTCTTTATTACTGGTTTCTTGTGTATGCTGTGCAATTTTGTCTAATGCATGTTAGGTTAACTTTCTTCTCTGATCTTCAGGAAAACATTTGGCAGAACATTGCAGATCTGAGTACCCAAAGGTGCCAAACTTTATCCTATGGGTTCTGGCAGAAATTTCCGTTGTTGCTTGTGACATTCCAGAAGGTTTGAGTTCAAGATCTTAATAATGTCTGCTTATTATGTCTCTTGTTACATGTTTCCCCCCATTCCTTTTCTCTATTTTTTGCTCCTACCCTTGAATTGTGTTTGTGCTGATTAGCTGCTACGCACTGGGTTTTTACTTGGATGTTTGTTTCTGTACTAGTGATAGGAACTGCATTCGCGCTGAATATGCTATTCAAGATTCCTGTCTGGGCCGGTGTTATTGTGACTGGCCTTAGCACTCTTGTGCTGCTTGCACTCCAGCAGTATGGGGTATGAAAATAAATAAATAATTCCCTTCGCTTTTTACTTTGCCATTTTGACAAGCCAGTCAATTATGTAGATAATATAGCTGACCGAATTTGACTTCTTATGATAATGAATCTTAGGTGCGTAAACTTGAGTTCTTGATTGCTTTTTTGGTTCTGACCATTGCTGCATGCTTTATTGCGGAGCTTGGACATGCAAAGCCCCAAGCTTCAGAAGTCCTCTATGGACTTTTTGTTCCTCAACTGAAAGGAAATGGGGCAGCTGGCCTCGCTATCTCGCTACTTGGCGCCATGGTCATGCCGTAAGTTTCTTGATAACCAGCTTCAATTTGTTAATTCATCAATTCATCATCATGACCGATAACTTATGAGTTGACTTGATTCGTGTTTTTTTTTTCAGTCACAACTTATTTCTGCATTCAGGACTGGTTCTTTCAAGAAGAATTCCGCGTTCTTCTATCAGTATCAAGGTATATCATCTTATGTCATTTGACATTCTTCCTTGAAAATGTTCAGCTATCCTTGTTTTCTAGAAGTCACACTTATATGAGAATGAAAAGGGAATGGTACGGCTTTCGATTATTGCAGACTTTGCAGTCATGCTCAGAATGTGGTGTCAGATTTTAGAACCTCATTCCTGTATCCTGTTTCTGGTTGTAGTATCTTTGGTAGCAAAATTGATACTTCGTGCCATTATAACTGCCCTGAATGATATTTTCCAATTTCTGATGCAACTCATACCTTGTAATCTGGACATCTTATCTGGCTTTCCTACATTGCTAGATCTTATCTGCTTGAAAACTTGTTTTGCCAGAGAGCATGAGATTGATCGTTATCGTTGACCAATGATTGCGTAGTTCATTCTTTTATATATTTTAATGTTCAGAGGACCCTAGCACACACTAATAGTATAAATTGTTCTCCAGGAAGCTTGTAGGTATTATTTGATAGAAAGTGGGATCACTCTCACTGTCGCATTCTTGATTAACGTCTCTGTTATATCTGTGAGCGGCTCTGTATGCAGTTCATCAGATCTGAGTATGGACGATTACAAAAGCTGCAGAGAGTTAGACTTAAACAAAGCTTCCTTTCTGCTAAGGGTACGTTTTCCCTTTATCAATTTCTCCTTATAATCTTAGTGTTCTAATTTGTTCACTCATTTGCAGAATGTATTGGGGACATGGAGTTCCAAGCTTTTCGGCATAGCTTTACTAGCCTCAGGACAAAGCTCAACCATAACTGGTACATACGCTGGACAGTATGTTATGCAGGTCTGTATTCCTTCTCGCAAATAGCTATTACATGGATTTCGTGTCTATTCATGGATTTCTGACTGCATCAGCAGGCCTGGTTTCTTAATCTATTATTGGTTTCGTGTTGCAGGGTTTTCTGAACTTAAGTATGAAGCCCTGGTTGAGAAATTTGCTAACAAGAGGGTTGGCAATCGTGCCGAGCTTGATAGTTGCGCTCCTAGGCGGTTCAGCTGGAGCTGGACAACTCATAATTGTTGCTTCGGTATGCCCCTCTTGGCCTTTTACTTGTCAACTTATCTCAATCTTTTTATTGGACGATGTTAGTATCGGCAATGGTCAAATCGTGTTACATGCTGGATTCAATCAGCAGTTTGAGGGGAATGTTATTAACCAGTCTAAAAATGTGGTCCATTGCAGATGATCCTGTCTTTCCAACTCCCGTTTGCCCTCATCCCACTCCTCAAATTTACAAGCTGCAAGTCTAAAATGGGGGAACATGCCAACTGTTTTGTGGTAAGCTTTTCCTTTTTCAACAGCTTGGGATAAATCTTGAAAGTAAACAAATTCCGGCTAGAAACCAGAGCTTTCTTAATATGATTGCTTCTTTATCCTTATATGGGTGTGTTTTTGTGCTGTAAATCTGCAGCTTTCTGCTGTCACCTGGCTCATCGGATCATTGATTATGGTCATCAACATCTACTTCATCACAAGCACCTTCATCAAGCTACTATCACACTTAGAGCTTGTTGCTGTCATATTATTGGGAATATTTGGAGCTGCAGCCTTACTTACATATTTGGCTGCAGTTGCATACCTTATCGTACGGAAGAACAAGGAGAGTAGCCTATGTTGATCGGATAGTTCAGAAAAACATTAAAAATTATATGAGTATTTTTATATTTATTTTTTTTTTGAAATGAAGTATTTTTATATTTTAATGATAAATAAAGACCAATTTTGATATATTTTGAATAAACTAAATTAAATATTTTAGGAGTGTCATTGATAAACAAGCATGAGTGCGATGAAATGATATGGGCCAAAAACTCAAAAAATTATTATTTTTATAATGGAGTGTCATGAGATTGAGGTCATTGATAATATGATACACATTAGAGGTGATCATGGGCCGGGCCGGGCCGGGTTTGGGCCGGGCTTAGGGTAAAAAGTTGGCCGTTGTGCGGGTCGGGCCGGGCTTTTCTTTCGGGCCTAATCGGTGGGCCCAAGCCCGGCCCGTTCGGGCCAAAGCGGGCGTTTCGGGCTCGTTCGGGCTTTTTAAAAAAAAATCTCGTATTACCTAATTTGTATGTTTTTGATCACTTTACTCAATAATATTATCCACTACTTGCATATTTAGTTCAATAATACATTATTATACATTTTTAAAGAGGTTTTTGATGTTATTTTCATAATTTACAATAATTTATTTTATTAATAGTAATTTTTTTATTATTTTAATATGTTTTATTCACTACATTTACCTTAATTTTGCTACATTGATAATTTAATTACCAAATTCGTCATAATCCGACATCATTACACTATTTTACATAACTTAGGTTTATAAAATTAAAAAAAAAATTGCGTTTATTTCTAAAAGCGGGCCGGGCCGGGCCAATTTTCGGGCCACGAGCTCGGCCCATATTATTGCGGGCTTTTTCGGGCCGGGCCAAAATCGGGCTTTCGGGCCTAGTTGGTCGGCCCAAGCCCGGGAAAAAGTCGGGTCGGGCTTTCGGGCCTGGGCCTTTTGATCAGCTCTAATACACATACAACCATTGTATGTGAATCTTTAATAGAACCCAATTAATAGTGGCCACCTAACCTATGAAAAAAGATTCTATTGTTTTGGAGGGAAAAATTGTGAGGGTGTTAACAATTAAACATAAAATCTTGTTCACTAGTTTATTATTATGAAATATTTCTCATCAACTTCTTTCTCTACCATTGTCATCTTCAACCTTAGACATCGTCCATTAACATTACCAAAGCATGTATAAACATAAATAAATAAAACAATTATTACATACCAAACAAAGCTTAAAAATAAACGTATTTCATATAAACTAGCAAGTGCGATCTTTTAATGAACTAACTTCTTCATATTTTAGTAACGTTTACTCTTATTAATTCGTCTTCAACATAGCGGAACAAAATTTCTAACACGTTCATTAGATAATTTACTACTTGTTTATTCATTATTATTTTAAGGTTGAGATATAAAAAATTGTTTTAAAACTTAAGAATAGGTTGGTAACAATATCAGGTATTTGTATGTATATATATGAGAACCAAGGCGCATGTTAATGTTACTTATATGGTGATTTTAATTTCACTTCAAACTATGTCGTAATGTTATACAACTGTAAAATATTTTATTTAGTTTCAAATGTGATTTCTTTTTCTAATACATATTATTTTTTTTAGTTTCCAGAGTAGTTGAATACATTTTAAATAGTTTCAGATGTAACTTTTATTCTCATGCACCCGATTTATATAGTATCCACCACTGTTTATATGGTTATGCGAAATGAGAACGAATTGTATTGACTTAAACGCTCATGGAGAGACTTTGTTCGGTCTTAATAAAGAATGAAATAATTCAAAGAAACTGACGACCAATATAAATCCAACAAGACAACATTGTGGACAATCAAAATAGTGCAAAACCAACTGCACAATAAAACAACACATAAAAGAATAAATGGTACGACAAAATCACAATTATTTTTACTTGCGACACCTGTGAATCTACATATTGACGAAGTATAAGTATAAAATCACATCAAAAAGATAATGTATAGTTCGTAATGGTAGCTAATTCAACGCCAACTTTTGTTTGCCCTTTTGAAACTATTACTAGTAATGAACTTCCTGTAATAAATTACAAATAGTATAGTACAATTACAAACTGCTCCACGCCCCACTTCAAACACCTTAATTGTATAAAAAATGAAGTGTCTTTCTATAGAGTGCCAGGCACTCTATAAGAATAATTAAATTTAACATTTTCCAACAAAAATTTAATGCACTCTATAATAAACTAATTAATACAATTAAGTAAAACCACCTTTACCATTACGGTTGAGACGCCTACAACCACGCACGACTTCGTTCATCAACAATTACGCCGTCATCAAACTTTCAAACGAAAACTTTTCCGGCGGCTTCGCCGCCGGAATTTAAAGACACCCCAAAACCCAACTACTAAACCCGTATGGGATGTGATTAATAAAGCAAAATTATTTTAAGGTTGCCGAAAAAGGGTTTAGGGTTGGTGTTTCCCGGCGCCGCTACCGCGGCACCGGAAAACACCAACCCTAAACCCTTTTCCGGTGAGAGTTTCTTTTTTTTTTTATTGAACAAAGATCAACAATAACATAAAAAAGTTACATTAAAATTTAATGAAAATTAAAAACACTAGTAGCATTTATTGTTGTTTTTCTTGAAAATGGTAGAAATAATAATTCTTATAGAGTGCCCATGGGCACTTTTTAGAAAAACCCAAAAAGGAATACGTATCGAGTAGGGTGTACATTATAATCGGATATTCAAACTCCAAAAAATTGCATGGCGACTTAGCTAAGATTCTTGTCTCAATCGTCCCTTAAGTTTTTTTGAACTTTAATTAACCGATTAGTGTGTGCAGGCTTCTTAATATAGGGTATTTTGGGTATAATGTGTTTGAAGTGGGACAGAGATAATACTCTATAAAAAAAAAAAAAATCTGATATGAGGAGGCCAAGTAACAATTGACGTAAAATTAACCTTTATTCTGTGCAAAATCCAAACTATTGTAGAATGACTCTAATCACTTCATGTGTATGGACATTAAAGGTAATACAGAGTAATAGATAATAGATGTATGTTAGAGCCAAATTATAGCGAAGTGCCCCGTAATCGTCAAATTATTTGTTATGAACTTGATGTTCTCTTATCCTCCTGAGACGAGACCTGCTACTTGCATTTTCATGCTAAATTGTGACATAACATTTTTATTCTTGTATATTTATAGTAACATATATCTATCGTTTAATATCCATTCAAATTTTCTTTCATTTTTTAATATCAATCTAGTTTCATTGATAAAAATTAGTATCAAGTAATTACGTTTTTTAAATTTAATGTCTAATCGTTAGTTTCAACGTACTATAATTAGTATCTGAAATTTCAGTCAGTGTTATTAATCAAACAAGATACCTCGGGAAATAGCAAATATATGGAAAATCAAACCATTACCTTGGAAATTGCTTTACATCAACTTGCACTTGTCAATATTTAATTTTAATATTTTTTTTTTCATATTCAGATTTCAAATAATTTGAAAATGAAATCTTATTTGTTTATTTTTTTGTGTGGACCAATTATATGATGCCACATAATGGTTGTAGGAAAGATTCACATACAACCATTGTGTAGCTTTTTCCCATCAAAGGACACACCCTACTTTAGCTAGGGTACATTCAAGATTTTGGGAGAGGTGAGACGTCACACAGACTTCATGGATAGTGTATTAGGAGTATTAAGCAAAGGGCATGTTGTAAAGATTATTGAAGAGCGATAAACATCATCTCTAACTTGTTCTAACAGTATATTACCTATATGTCTTTCGTTCACTTGTTTAACATTAACACCTTATTTTAATTCCATTATAAATAACTACAATCGAATAAACTGATTCGTCAAACACCTATCGCATTTTCTTTTACGTGTCATTTGACATAGAAGATCCTCCCAATGGAAACAAAGATTGTTTCTTTTGTCTATATACATTTCTTTTTCTTCACAATAATCTTATTTTTAATAAATTTCCCCTTAATTTCTTCTCGAGTCACACTATTTCCAAGCTACAAACCTCACATTCTTAATGTAACCAATATTCTATCAAGAACTTCTCTTAAACAACCAACACCAAATACTCAAACATTTATGACAAATGCCCAATTGTCACATAATCAACCTATTACCTTGGAACTCCACACTCGTAAATCACTTTTCCCAAACATGCACAATGAGAAAGACTACAAGTCCCTATTCCTAACTCGCTTAACTCACGACACAAGTCGAGTAGACTCGATTCAAACCCGACTCGACCTAACGATAAAATCCGACTTAGGCGCCCCAATCATCTCGGGCACAAGCCAAGGAAGTGGGGAGTACTTCACACGTATCGGGGTTGGCCAACCCTTACGTGAAGTGTACGTAATCATAGACACGGGAAGTGACATTAGTTGGGTACAATGTGAACCATGCTCACATTGCTACTCACAATCCAACCCAATATTTGACCCAAAACGATCCTCCTCATTTAGATCCATCCCATGTAACTCCTCGAGGTGCGACGCCCTAGACGTTTCAGATTGTCGCCTAGGGCGTTGCCAGTACGAGGTGTCATATGGGGATGGCTCATACACTAGTGGCAACTTTGTTACCGAGACACTCACATTTGACGGAGGAAGGTCAATAACAAATTTAGCCGTAGGTTGTGGACATAATAATGACGGCTATTTCGCCGGAGCCGGAGGGTTGCTAGGCCTTGGAGGTGGCCCCTTGTCATTGCCTTCACAAATTAATGCGACTTTCTTCTCGTATTGTCTCGTTGATCGAGACTCGAGCTCAGCATCGACCCTTGAGTTGATCAACTCCGAAGCAACACAAACCAATAGGAACAATGTTTCCGCTACAGCTACGTTGGTTAGAAATCACATGCTCGACACATTCTATTATCTAGGCTTGACAGGATTCAGCGTAAGCGGAAATGTGTTAGAGATCCCAACGACGTCGTTCCAAATCGATAGGCACGGGAATGGGGGAATGATCATAGACTCTGGGACTGCTGTGACACGGCTAGAGTCCAGGGTGTACGAGCTGCTAAGGGATGAGTTTAGAAGGGGAACTAGCCACCTACCTACAGCAGACGAGGTTGCGATTTTCGACACGTGTTATGACCTTAGAGGAATGGACAGTGTAGAGTTCCCAGCAGTAGAGCTTCTATTTAGTGGAGGTGGAGAGAGCTTGATATTACCAGCAAGAAACTATGTGATTCCGGTCGACACAGACGGGACATTCTGCTTCGCGTTCGCTCCTACAACATCGTCGATGTCGATATTAGGGAATGTGCAACAACAAGGGATTCGGGTTGGGTTTGATCTAGTCAAGTCTCTTGTTACCTTCGAGTCTGAAGCATGTTAGTACAAGGTCTCCACTTCAAAGAGACCAGGGGAGAGAATAACTGTTTCGTAATCAATATACGAGAATTGTCACGATATTAACACTGACTCTGAGATGCAAAATTAACACAAAGTGAAATAGATGATCCGTTAAGATATAAATGACTGAATAAGACTTAAAAATACAAGAACCAAAAAGAAAAAAATTCATGATCAAAAATCTTTTCTCCAGTAAAGCTGTAAAATTGTTTAGAAAAGAAGAATTACAGCAAAAGAATGCAAGATGTGCATTTTCAATGGTACACTCTCAAAAGACTGTGCAAGAGTTTGCTGACAAAAGATAACTTTATACCCAAAAATTTACTACATTCAGTACAGGATTCTAATGTCGCAGTATCGGAATATGATTCTACAACATCATTCTACACTATCAAAAATTTCCTACACAAGACTAACACCAGAGAAGGAATGCATATACACATGATCACTAAGGTAATAGATATGAAAATTTTCTAGATCTAACATCTAAGCACAGCTATACTCACCGGAATTGAGTTGCTTGCGCCTTTATTTTGTATAAGTGTGGTAAATAATTGTTGCCTGACCCCGAGGAGCTCTTCCATGTACTAGACGGTAGTTCATCATGTAGCTGTAGGCTGGGACCTGAGGTTTTTGTTCCCTGGCCAACAGTAAGATTGAGCTGCTGCTCCTGTCATCAGTAC
Source organism: Spergularia bocconei (assembly GCA_963457585.1). Classification (NCBI taxonomy): domain Eukaryota; kingdom Viridiplantae; phylum Streptophyta; class Magnoliopsida; order Caryophyllales; family Caryophyllaceae; genus Spergularia; species Spergularia bocconei. The sequence goes on along the minus strand of OY734943.1, from coordinate 21,342,514 downwards.
ATTTGTTTTTCGGCCTTCAGTCCCCGCTTCCCTTTCTGGGTGAAGCACATAAGACCTATGCCAGACTACGACATTCGGCTGTATACAAAAACTATCCAGCAGAAATTGCATCGTCATACCCAGTAAACCTACAGGCAGATGGTCAATAGAAAAGTCTTTTCTGCTCGCCATCTCCGCTTTTCAGTTGGGAAGGTCAGGAGTCCAGTTGTTTGCCTTCATTCTAACAAACTCAGGTATCAAAAGTTTCTTTATATTGCACATGTGTCTTCATATTTGAGATCCGTTGAAGGCTATATATACTATGAAATCAATCACCATAGAAATACCATGCTACACTAGTTGAAGAAATATCGAGACTGCAGAACGTCTCTCAAGTCAAAGTCTCCACGTTCAGGGAGAGGAGGAAACTTTAGATTAGGAAAGGATGTCTGAAAGCTTTCTAACAACTGCACAAGAAAAGTATTGCTTCAGTACAATTACCAAAACAGTCTTGGCTCGCAGTTAACATAAATGAACCATAAGTGCTCAACCTAAGCTGGAAATTGGTAGCAACTGTAGATAAACATTTAGCCATTCCAATACGACTTTCAACTTCTGTGATTTACAGAACTTAACCAGAAGCAGACTGAGCCATTTCAATAATACGAGAAACACAACCAAATATACGACAGGTTTTTCAGAAAACTTCCATCTCGAGTATATGTAATATTTTAGGCAATGTATCAAGATCCATTGTCAAGTACGACAGTACATTCAAACATCTAAGATCACCACATGTAAAACGAAGAGAGACAGCTGACCAAACAACGCAAACTACCCTCTTATTACGACAACTAATTATGAAGCCAAATTGGATGAATCCTTTCAACCTAAAGATCATGTGAAACAAGGGAACTCATTCCACAAGGGACTGATAAACAAACCTATAAAGCTTAAGGCTTAAATCTTATAAAGATAAAGTTCGAATAAGAAAGACTTACATTCTCCAAGATAGGAAGTTCATAGAGCTCAACAAATTTCTCCCTCAGTATCCTGTTCATTTCATCCACATCACATGCATGTGTCCAATACGAATCATGAACTCCTACATATGAACACGAGCTAAAAATGAGATACACGTGAATCACCAACATCAAGAATGTTAAAAGTGGAGTCTGCGAACCAACCTGCAAAATACAAGCCAGCCTGTTTGCAGGCAATAGCAGTCATCATCATGTGAGAACCATCAAGAGAGTGGACAAAATTTGGAGGGAAAGCTGTTCTCTGCCGTTTCACCATGACCTGAAATATATTCAAACATATTCAATACCAACAGCCACACCAAACCCAACCGCAGAATTCAAACGTGATGCAAAGTGCAGAATAACCAAACCTACAAGTAATAAGCATTGACAACTGAAAGTCTGAAAATGTGTCTAAATAATTCGTAAGCTACCTTGTCAGTTTCATTCCGAAGAGTCAAAACTTGTAGAGAAGTCTTGATCTGCATGCACACAGGATTTATAGAAATCAAACCTCAAGTACAGTGAAAAACATACCAAACATAGCTTGAAAAGTCAGGAAAAACCAAGAGCTAAGAATATTTACAAGACGTCTTCCTAAGTTGCGATAAGGTTGAACAACAGGAAGCCCAAGCGGAGTTGTCCATCGCACAGGCTGGTTTTCTGATGCAATAATCTGTTCGGCATTCAACTGAGACAATTAGTATCCTTACAGTTTCTTTTAAACAGATAGCACTTTCTATTTGCAGACTGAATCAGGTTGGCTCAATAAATGTTTCAAGTAAAAGAAACTCCAGTTCACTGGTGTTACTGGTATTATAGATACATTTAAATTTTGGACGCAAATACCAACTTCACTAGCTGAGCCATTCCATAAATAGGCAGAAAAACTTCAGTCGTTTTGGTGGCAGAAGACAAGGTTAGAGAATTTTAGGTAATTACTCTTCAGGCATATTGTTCACACATATATATCTCTATATTTTAACGATCATATGTACGCCAAGACCACGTACCTTCGCACACTCCCCAAGCCAACTCATGATGCTTCGTGCTGCTTCAAACATTTCTCCCAGTGCGGTCATAGTGACCTGTCACAAGGCATTTAAACAGCCAAAAAAGCTTAGGGAAATGTACCAGAAACAGAAGTGATTTAGACAGCTAATGCAAAATTTCATTTTTGTTCAGAAATCAGCAGGTTTGCGAATCTTAGTAATACACATAGCCGAGCATGAATTATCAGAAACAGAGAATAATTGAGTCATCACCACAGATGCCTAACATTGGTTCTTTCTATCTACCAGAGCTACCACTCTTAGGTTGATAAGTCATAAGTAAGAGAGTATATCAATAAGACGACACCAAGGGGGTGACTTCCATATAAAAAAAAAAAAAAAGACAGAAACGCCTACTTTCATGAGGATAAACTTCAAACCCTTGACCCCACTGAGGCTTAAAAGGTGATGGCATAACAGAACTTGGCAAAAATATGAGGGGTGCCAAGATTCGATCTCTTGACCTCCTAGCTATATTATAACCCATATTAACACAAGAGTTCACACAAATTCCTGTATTATTATGCAACAATTGGAAGATAAACAGAACTTTAGGGAGCGCTAGGCCCCTCCCCAAGACACTTTAAGTTTCACCCTTGAATGATGGTCAGGCCAATGGTCACCCTCTCAAGATCGTAAAGTTTATGGGCCAGGTTCATATAACAGTGGTTTAAAAATCAAGAAGCTGATGTCAGCGATTGGGCGGACTACATAGATCACTGTTTGAGTGTTAGCAACCAACACTAGTATCTTAATTAATTAAGTCTGGATCCAAAACTGAAGTGCAAAAGAAACCAGAGCAACAACATAATTTAACACTTATGTATGTACCTTAGCAGCATAACATGCAGCAGCATATAACTCGTTATCATCTGCAAATCCATCACGTTCCTTTAGTCTTTTCTTTATTTGGTCACGAGCACCAAGGTATGTCACACCATACACTGACGTCATGACAGTCTGCTTGACTAGCTTCCTGTCAACCTGAGTTTATACATCAAAAGCAACAACGTGTTGGTCCAGGTACTTGGCTATACCATAAAAAACAAGGCATGTATCGTCAATTTGAATATCTTTCTAGGTACAAAGGGTGATCAGAGACATTCCTAGACTATACTGTACAATTTTACAAATTTTGTTTCATAAGAAACAACTAAATGAAATTACACTCAGGCGCCTTCTTACTTACTAGCATATACTTGAAAGCGAGAAAACCTTCTGAAATATAATGTCGGCATATGGATAACGTTAGGAAGTAATACAGAGTCTACCCTTGCTATGCCTATTCTTTCCTAACAGAATCAAACAAGGAAACATGGGCACAAACATGGGCCCATGTATCATTGAAGCTAGCTGCTTATGATGAGCTAAGGAATAATTTCTACCAAAATTAGAGTACTTCTTATCATAGTTTCAACATCAGTGTCACCTGAAAAAAAAAACTGATTGCGTTCTATTCAAGAATAAAACAAGAAAACACCTCTACAGGAGCACACAGATAATAAGCTACCTGTTTCAGCAAAAGCTTAGCATAGGGTGCATTGGGTTCGACAGCAGGATCTTTCTTTGCATCCGTATTCATAATGTCAAGAACTCTGCAGATGACCCAAAAAAGAAAGGTCAAATGACAACACACCTGTATTCTGAAGTGATACTTATATTCTTCAAAGCTCAGGTATGAACCGAGCTCAGACATCTTGACACATGCGCAGCAAACAAGAACAGAGACTCATTCCTAATGATGAAGAAGAAAGACTGGGAGACGAGATGGCTCTGAGCCTAGCCCTCAGGCCAACGCCACACTATCACCAAAAGAAAAGGAACAGAAAGAACGAACAATCTAGTAGCGCAACAGTCTAGCCAAGGATGGTCAATAAGCACAGAGTAGCAAGCTTTCCTACTTTTACATGTTCTGATGGCTACAGAACAAGTCACAGAAGACTTCCATGCTGCACATGTGTCCAGCTGATGGTATCACTTTTCCTTATTAGTTTGAAGTAAAACTTGTCTCTTTTGCAATGGGGAAAGGATCTACTACTTCATCAAGCCCTCCATTAGTTTAAGTAAGAGTGTGGGGTTGTCACTTACCGTTTAGCAATGCCAGAGTACACATCTTCGGGTTGATCTCCTGCGACAAGATTCACAGCCTTCGCTCCAAGCTGAAAACGTAAAAAAGTCAGCACTAAGTATCAGCAAGATATAGGAACATGGATTTTTGGAAGTAGCCTTGCCAGTAGTTAAACAGTCAGCAAACAAATAATAATAGACGAGTGACAATATGCCAGCCAAATATGAGATCCAGATTGTGGAGAGAATGTAACTAAAACTGATTCAGGCAATAGCAATTTAGCAACAAAAAAAAAATGAACTCGGCAGTTTAATTCGTGAGAGCAATAGGACTAAACATATTGTAAGTCAAGACAGGGTTTTGGGAAATACAAATTTGTACAGGCATCAAAGCCACCCGATTTTGTAAAGTCCTCAGATTGTTAGTTCAGATGGAGAATTAGCTATGGACATTCACCCCGTGTACCTTTTGAATGTAGAGCTCTAAAGAGAAAGGTGGAAAAACAATCCAAACAAGGGATTAACTACTTTAATACACGAGCCATCTGAACCTCGTTTATAAAAGGCTAAAAAATAAATTACAGATCTAGATCTTGTTTCGAGCTGACATTGATTATGTAACTCTTACAATAAGGGCGTTAACATGAACTGCCAATTCCAAACAAAAACGATAGATACTAGGCAAAGATACGAAGAAAGTTACCTTGTCCCTTCCAAGTGCAGCATAATGCTGTAACCCATTACATGATCCATCCTGTGGATTTGAAAAACCGGAAAAAGTCAAGAAGACAAACCACCCAAGACATAATCCCAAATACTGAAACACATGATAAACACCTTCACAGAGCTGTACAAGAAGGTGGGTCACTGGGTCCAAAGGACATTAAATCAAAATTTAAAGATTACAATAGCTCAACATTCAAAGATGACATCTCAAGTCAAATAGCTAGCTACACTGATCAAAACCTTGACGAAATTTATATCAAGGCTAACATAGTGATTCCGATCAAAATTCTAAAATGAAGAGAGACCGTTTTATTTCTTATTTCGTGAAAAGGCCCCTGTATTTTATATAAATGCATTGTTCTATTTCATTCTTCGCATATATTGCAGGGTTCAAGAGTCAATCTTGCACACAAAACTAAATACCATACTCCAAATTGAAGAAGTTCATCCTGTAACATTAATTGTAGCCAGCCGTTTGTATGCAATTGTCAGAAAACACAAATGATTGAATGTCTCTCTGACTAAAAAGTAAAAACCTTTCTTTTATGAACATGCACGGAATGGAAACAGACTATACTTTCACAACTCCAACAAGCAATTACTCCCAACAGGTTCTTAGAAAAATATTTCGTAGGTTCCTGAAATTTAAGGGTATTAACATGCTTTCAAGTCTCTTATTTTTAGTTTCTTAATTCCTGTGCTATCTCCTAAAACGACTTTCTTTTTAAAGGAGGGAATAGATTAGAGGAACAAGACTACTCCACCTTCACATCAGAAATCTACATGACTGGCAAACTGTTACAAATTACAACTGGCATACTCTTAGTCTAAACTATGTTCAGTCCGCTTAGACCATCGCGCTTATAATCAAGCAAAACAGTGCTAGTGAGTCCTATTTTCCATCGCTGTTAAGGCAATACATCCAAGTAGTAACAATCGCTACTTCACCAAAGTAGTACGTACCTGGTGGACAGGCATATGTGAAACGTAGTCCTCTGGGGATGAGCTTCTCAGTGCCTCTGTAAGATTCATACAAGCAGCCAAGCACTGAAAAGGATCCTCTGCTTGTAACCACCAACGTCTTCCCTCCAGTGGTCTATCAGCAGAATCAAATATATCATCAAGATGATCCTCAGTAAAGGCAGTCCGATGCTCATAGGAAAGCTTATCAATACCGCCAGCATATAAATTGGCCAAATGAATTTTTAGCCACCGAAGTCCTGACGCTCGAAGAGGGCGACCCTCTGCAAACTCCAAGATTCCTCGGCATAAATCAGAACCAAGATGATTCAAATGAGGATGCATGGGGTATGCACGACCTCGAAAATCCAGATTGTGTGGATAGTAAAAGCCTTCCTCGTCCTTCATCTTTCTAGCCACCTATTCCAGAGATGTATCATCGCCTAATCAATTGAATCCTGAAACATTTCTCAGCCAATAAAGATAGCAAAGTAAAAAGTTTCTTACAGCTAGCTTGAGTTCCACATCACAGCGTTGAGAATGCCTTTCCGCATTCTCTTTCTTGACATTTTTCACTTTCCACTTCCATTTCCTTTTTACTGCGGTATCATCAGTATCTGGTTCCTCAGGTAAAGGAACCTGCAAAAATAAGATGTCAAATATAAGCAATACTGAACTACAGGTGTTGCCTCCAGCTAAGTGAGCTTGTTGTAACATATACTCACATCTTCACGATCAACCAAGTCCGCCAGACGGCCTCCGCTAGCCCATATCCTATCTATGATACCAAGCACCTTTTTATTGACCCTCCATTTGGTATTGCCGAGTGTTTTCAGAGCCTACACACATTGCGCAGTAATTTCAAGTGGCTGATAAAAGGAAAGGAGGCTAACAGAGATTCAATAATAGGCAGTGAATTGAGAATCGTCAAACCTCAAACACGGTTTCCAACTGCTCCTTTTGAACCCTTTTAAGCGCATCCTTCTGCTGTCTTGCTCCATGTGTTCGCATAATGTAAGAAGGAAGGAAGAAATATGCACCTTTGTCATACCTATCAAATCAGAAGGTTGGCAAAGGTGGTTATAAACAAAAATATAACCGAAAGAAATGCCTTCCTCATGCAGCAAATCAGTAAATGAGAAAAAGAACATAGCATATGCAAATATGACAGACAGTAATGATCTAGGCCACTCCTTTAACTATTGGGAGGATCTAAACATGAATCCTAATCTCACATGCAGCAGAAAAGAGGTGACCGTGGGAATGGGAAAACAAACAAATGGTGATGAATTAATCAACCTCCCAGTAACCCACCCATCAATGAGAGCAATGCAAAAAATGTTCTTTGACCCAACTTAAAGTTTTTAGAGAAGCAGCTTACGAAAGAATCATCAAAACAAAGTAAAAGAAACTTAGAAAGACATACCCTGTCCAGTCGAGTGGAGGGATCAACATTGGCATGTATGGAATTACCATGTGCCTGGCCTGAATCAAACAGTAAAAAGGTAATCGTATTCATAAGGATCAGTGACACAAACAACAAATTGTTTATGCCTTACTACAGTACTAAACTTATGGAGGCATCATCAAAGATTAAGATAAAAGGGACATCATCAAATAGTGAAAACGAATATACTTACGGTTTTCTCTAATCCTTTCCGCACCAAAGGATCACATTGTATAACCCCATATCTCCTGCTTCCTTTCCTGTATAAAGAATGAGTTAAATACATCTAACTTAGCTGTTCATTTACTAGATTAGTGTAACTTCTTAGAGGATATGTCAGAAATTATCTTACTTTCCATCTTTGGAAACGGTTTTTTGGGTGTGTATAAATGCAGGACGGATATCAGGCGGAGCATCTGATGACTGATCTGCCGGAGGTTGTATGTATGCTGTTTCCATTAGTAGTTGAATTAATCTTGAGCCAACCTACAATAAATTAGCAAAATGACACGGCATAACCAATTAGAGAATGTACTTGTGGCAAATGTCTTCAATTTATACCTGGTTGGACTAAGGGGCTACACAGACCTTTACTTGGTTGTCCTGACCCCAAGGTTTAGAGTCATCATGTCCCTTCACTATTCGCCTAACCTCATGAACTTTTTGCTTCTTCATCAGCTGTGTCACCTTTTTTCCAAGTCTCTCTTGCTCTTTTGCTGCAGCATCCTCTTTTTCAGTATTTGGTGTGGATTTTTTCTTTGATTTCTCCAAAAATCTACGAAGTTTACCCTGAGCGATACATACAGATTAGATACACCGACTTAGGCATCCACCAATGCAGAACAGACACCAAAGGGTGGCACCTAATCACAAAAGGACCATTTCACCAGCAGTTCAATCATATATGTCGTAGTTTAGATTTCAGTCTTAAACACCTCCACTTAGAGTTCAGTTATACATGTGTGTGTTACAAAGTAACACCCTTAACCAAAAATCTAAGAGTGACAAGCCTATAACTGCTTTATAAGTATCACTGATCAGCTGCTTCAATCACTCAAAATCACTCAGTTTCTTATCACCAAATGCTTCCTTTGTCATGTTTCTACGACTAATAAAAACTTTCATAGACACAAAACTGACCAAGCTCATCAAACAAACTCCACTTCGGTAGTCTTATACCACTACTCAAAGAGTAGTAGTGAAATGTATCACATGTGACCTATAATTCATATACAAGCCAACCGACAAAGTGTAACAAGAAATAAGTGTAATATGGTGAAGTCCTATCCGAGAAAATTACAATCCACACTACAAAAGAGTGAGTGCCAGTATTGCCACGGCAAGATGATTCTCATGGCAAGGCGAGGACTAGAACGAGAGGATGTATTCCACATTCACATTTTAAGGAACGACCTATTTTTTGTATGGCATCTATTTTTCTCATTACTATCCAATAGCCAACTAATAGACTGCCAAACGAGATTTTATGCCCGCCCTACTCTCTGATCAAAGTTGCATTCTTGGCAATAAAGATTTATACATTGAACACAATAACAAAAAAAACGCAATTTTCAAGCAAGCAATCAAATAAACATGAATCACACAAAATGCTGCAAGCTCAACAATACCTCTTGCTCAATAGCTTCGCCAATTTGAACAGACGCTTGTACAACAGTGGCAGTCCCATGGCCACCACCAGTCATCAACAAACCCATAAGCTTATGCATAGTGATAACCGCCATCATATCAGCAGGCAACTCATCGAAAAAAGGAGCATAAGCACCGCGATTTTTCCCAATCCTAAACAAATCCTGTTCAGCCTGAATTGCATCTTTCAAAGGCTCAAACCACCCTAAAAACAAAGACTTAATGTAAGGCAAGTTAGGGGCAAGCTTCTGCTCACACATATCAGCCAACAACTCCTGATACTCCCTCGCCGCCTCGTTCCACGCCTCGGTCTCCAACTTAATCTGCCTCCTCTTAAGGGCATTATACTTCCATTGAGACATCCCTGCAACCAAAGTAACCTCCTTTTTCCTCTGATACTTAGTCATTTCAACAACCAATTCACGGATTTCTTCATCTTCCTCAGAAGATGTTGACATAATCGCCTGAGCCGCCGCAGTAGCGTAATGATTACTAAACTCAGAAATACCAAAAGGGTTCCTAGAATTCAACAAATTATTCCTGCCCATCTCATCATTTCGACACAATAAATCACTAATTCGACCAATACCCAGAAATTTAAACCCTTGAATAACCCCAGTTTTACCTGAAAAATGCCTGATTTTACCCGAACAATCCTGTGAAATTTCCTTCAAATGAATGATGCGTGAAGAGGGGTTGAGCTTCCTCAATACGTCAAATTTGGTTGCTTTTCTCCACATCTTTGTGTCATATAGATCTTGGTTGATGATCAAATGATAATGGGAGGAGAGAGAAAATTAAGAAGAAAGAAGGACAGCCGCCTAAACCCTGCTTAAACCTTCCTTTAAGTTCACACAAGATCACCACACCTTCACCAACAAGACAAACAAACAGCCAATCTAACTCCACAGACTTGTTCAACTCTATATGGGTCGGGTTGTCGGGTCATGGACTCGATTTGCAAACTTAGGTTGCGTAAAGGTGTGGGTTCGGATGAGGTTGTGGTTCAGATCGATTTTCTTGTTAAGGTTAAACTAGTCATTCGGTGTTTCATCGAGAGCCCATGGTTATGGCTCGTGTTTCTCTATTATTCGAGTCCACAATGCACTCGTTGAATGGATAAAATATAAAAAATTTATCGTTTAAAACGGGTTCAAGTTAGATGTTTTGCTGCAGGTGATTAATACCAAACGAGTCTGACATGTTGTTTGCGGAACATCTTAATCATCCCACACGGTCGTTGCAACACATTTAGGCTCGAGAATGCCCCATTTGATCCTTTTAAACGTACTTTGTAGTTTGTGGGTTATATTAGTAGGTCTTGTGGTTAGGTTAGTGGTTTTCGAGAAAACATATTCGTAGTTCATGTGTTGTGTATCAGATAGGACGTTATACTTAATTAATCCAATTTAAACCCCAAAAAACCAAGTACATCCCTAAGATAGTTCTGTCAAATATTTAGGCTCTGTTCGGCTGCACTAGCTGTTTGAGTAGCAGGTAACTGTTCGAGTAGCAGGTAGCTGTTTTAGTAGAAGGTAGCAGGTAGTAGGTAGCCGATAGTTGTTGCTCTAAAAGTAGTCGTTGATGTTAGACGTGTTCGGTAGAAGTAGAGTTTATCAAAACTATATATACTACATAGAAAAATAAAGTAGAAATGCTAGTTTGTTTTTACTCAAAATGCTATTTTGGGAAACATTTCCCAAATGCTACCTAAAATGCCAACTACTACCTAAAATGCTACTTTCGAAATGTTAACCAAACAGGTAAAGTAGCAGTTTGACCCGGTCAAAATGCTACTTTCTACTTGTTAATGTGTTGCCGAAGAGGGCCTTAGACACGACATCCACATTACATCAAACACTTCTGGCCGAGTCTGAGTAACATATTTGAGATTTGTTTTAGTTTTTTTAAAAAAAAAAAATTGATAAACTCTCACAAAAAAAAAAACTACCACATTAGTTTTCTTAAAATTGGCCACACACACAAGGTGATAGTTTCTAAACATAACTACATAAGGCAGTTTCTAAAAATACTGAGAAACAAAAGAAAAACACACACACACACACTGTTATGCTTAACATTGACCATTGACCATATGTGACAAGTTTGTTTGGGTGTCACAATCTGAAATAATTTGTGATGAAAAAAATATAGAACAAATACAAACTCAACTGTCCCACTCACACTCTCTCTTTTCTCTGCAATTTGCCAAACAAACACCAGTTTCTTGCTCTCTCTCTCTATCTTTCTCCTTTGATCATATAACTGTATATGTTTCCCTCAAATCAAATGCTTCTTCACTTTCTTTGACTTTGCATTTACAGTTTCAGTTTTACCATGAATGACATTCAAAGCACTTCTTCTCCTTCTTCCTATAATTCTCCTGCATTCCAGGTTTTTATTTCTCTCTCTCTCTCTCCTTTTTTTTTCTTGTTTTCTGCATATACAACATTTTTTATTTTACTTATTTCATGTTGTATTTTATTGGTGGTTGTATTTTTATGCTTGATTACAAAATATGGGTTTTGAAAAGTGGTAACGGTTTTACTGTATACTCTCTTCGTTTCCATGAATATGCGCGAGAAATTCAAACTAAACGTTAACAAATGAAAATAATCGAGAAAAGAGTATTGCTTTATTATGTGTAGTGGCTTTATTGTACAAAAAGGGTTTATCTAATTGCTGCAAATGAAGTTGCTTTTTGTGATTTAAGTGACATATTTAAAAGGGTTATGTAATTGCTTTTTGTTGGTTTTGCCTTTGGCGTGATGAATAAGACCCTTGTTTATTAAATTTGTGTTGGGGTGACAGTTTTAGTAATATCATATGATAATTTCAGAGATCAAAAAATTGGAAAAATGTATCAGTTATTTTGTTGGATATTAAAGCATCTCCAATGCCCAATGGTTTAGAGTTGGAGAGTTTGGAAATGTAGGAGAAATTGAAACCATGTGAGGCAAATATGTGGAGTACATGGCCGCAGTTGGTGGATTTTGAAGTTCTGTGTTGTACCCTTCAAGTTTTCGAGTGTAAAATATGTTGATTTGGTGAAGAGATTGAAATATGTAAGTGAGAGTATTGGGGAATTGCGTCTATGGCCGATCGGGGACCTGAACTTCTATCAGTGATTATATTCAGATTACTTGTCAGTCAAACGGGTTGATTCAAAATTTTGTACCTAGATAAAGGTTCCTAATTTGCAACGTGCAAACAAGTGTAGCAAGCCCTTTATCTTAGGGATTTTTGTTTTGTTTGAATTCGTAAGTTCCTTACACATCCCGGTTTGCAATAGGCTCATCTGACCTTGGAACGAATAATTAAGCCAACTATCATATTTTTGAACAATACTGTGACTCTGTGAGTAGGCTTTCGCTACATACTTGCACCGTTACACTCCCTTTCTGAAGCAGTTCTTCATGAAACAGCTTTTCGTAAACGATCTCTCTTGACTGGTTCGGAAAAGGAAGACTGTAAAGGGCATTTTGGTCTCCGTAGACCCTATACCCTGAAGGCTAGGAAACTTAATAATTTTATAATTTGCCCTTTTTTTATATTTTTTTTTAAGTTTCAAATGATGGTAAAAGTTATTGGCTTGAGGAGGATTGATTTCTTTTGTTTTTGAGAAAGAATAGATAGATATTTTAAAGATTTTTATCAACCTGGTTAATCAGATCATTCCTCAATTTCTTTTGCTGTCGTCATCTGTTGCATTTATGATGCTTTTACGGTGTCTCTCGTTGTGACTTCAGCTTCAAATTTACAGGATGAAGATCCTACTCGAAGAAGCACCAACAGTACGTATGCATTGTCTTTTGAGCAATCAAGGCATTGGCAAGATGTGTTCTGGTTAGCAATTTTCATTGTGCATTTGGGAGGGTTAGGACTTCTTTTAGTAGTTCTTGGCCTCAACAGGTTTATGAAGAGTGACAGACTAAATATTGATAAGTATACATACGTATTTTCGGAGAACCACCATGGGCTTACAGAGAATTACTGGCCCTTGTATGCGGTTGCTGGTGGTGTTGGTACATTTCTTGGATGGACTTGGTTGTTATTGCTTGGTTCTCAAGCCAATCATATGATGAAAGTCTCAGTGCACATCTTAACCACCTATCTTGGTGTGATCAGTGTTTTTTGTTTTTGGGCGAAGCAGTACTTTTGGGGAACCGCATTTGCTGTTGGAGCGTTTTTGCAGTTTTTGTATGTCATCTGTGCTATAGACAGGTATCCCTGCTGCTTTATTCAAATTGTTTTGCACTTTTGACCCCCCCCCCTCCCCCGCTCTACATGGAGTATCCCTTGTCTGATTTATTAGTTAATTTCATTATGATATCGGTCATTTTACCTTGGTAGTTACTCGAGTTTCGTCGTTTTTTTGGCTTCAACCAAAAAGTTGTTTACTTTTACGTACTTTCCTTGGAAGGAGGAACTATTTATTGCGATTTTTCATTTATTGGCTTCTACATACATCTCATTTTGGTTTCTCATCTTAAACGAGTGTCCACTGAAGGGCCAACTTCTTGTGTGTAAGCTGATTTGAATAAACTTAACCCATCGGCCCTATAGTTTGTAGTTTTGTCTCTCAGGGTTAGCAATCCTATTTTTTCTAATATCAATTAAAATCTTCCAAAGATTTATTTTTATATTTTATTTACAAGAAGAAAGCAAGGCAGCCCTCATAAGTCCTATCCAGGGTAGTACCTAACTTGTCCAAAGAGTAAAACCTAGAAAACACGGGTCATTAAAACAAGAGTCAGGGATTAGAATCTTCAAGGTTATAGAGCAGAAACATGTGCAAATAAGGGTTAAGCTTTTCATGCCTTCTACAATCTTCCCTTCCTTACCCATTACCTCATGCGGCCATGCCTCACGGACAAAGAAAATACCATAATAAAAATGTTAGGGGGTCAGACGCCCTTAGGGTGTGTATGTTTACTTGAGAAATTTGTAGCTTCGCTAATAGTACCCCATAAAGGATGCTGAAACAGCCCAGGAGTCTTGATTAACTACCTCTCAACACAGCAGCTTTCAAAGGTTCATCTTATGGGAACTGCACTTGCATATTCTTTTTTATGTGTTCCTTATTATGTACCAAATGCCATTTGCTGTTTCAGTCTTTTAATGACTGGGAAGTTTATATCTTTCGGCTGAACATAATCCACTTATCTTGTGATTAAACCAGGCTATGATCTTTCCCTGTCATGAATATGGGTCTTGCAGATTTTTTTTTTTTTTTTTTTTTTTTTGAACAAGAATATTGTTGATCTGGGGCACTTTAAATATGAACTAATTTACTAAAATCACTACCCATCCATTTTTCTTCCCAGATTACCATTCACGATGCTGGTGCTGCAGAAGGCTGTAAAGATGGCGTGGAGCCTCCCCAAAGTTATGAGTGTAGCCTGTGCATTCATTCTTGTCATGCTTTTATGGATGGCATTGTGGTCCTTTGGAGCTGCTGGTGTTGTGGCTTCAAGCATTGGTGATGGTGGACGATGGTGGCTTCTTGTGGTGAGCGGGCAAGTTCGCTCTCTGTTTAATTGGTGTTATATTCTTAACGATGAGACCTGATGGAACATTTTGGCTGAGTTCTTCTGACTTTTATGCAGGTGCTTTCTGTAAGCTTATTTTGGACAGGTGCAGTCTTATGTAACACAGTTCATGTAATAGTATCTGGGATCGTTTTTCTTGTTCTTGTCCATGGTGGTCAAGAAACAGCATCTATGCCTCCCAATTCCTTGATGAAATCTTTACGTTATGCTGTGACTACTTCGTTTGGCAGTATATGCTACGGGTCACTCTTTACAGCCGCTATTCGTACTCTAAGATGGGAGGTAATGTATCTACTGTCACTTGCAACTCCTAGAGACTTAGTTCATTAGGAGCTTCTTATTTTTGGATTATTCTGATGATTTTCTAATTTGATCAGATAAGGGGGTGCCGTTCAAAGATTGGCAATAATGAGTGCTTGCTTTGCTGTATAGACTTCCTTTTTCATCTCGTCGAAACCCTTGTTAGGTTCTTCAACAAGTATGCCTATGTACAGGTATCAGTTGATATATACCAAGTCACCATACATTCTTTTGTGATATGCATAGCTATATCTCATGCAAAGTTTGCTTGCATAAAGAAAAGGGAGTTGACTAGGTTAGATGATATCTTCATTTATTCTTCTCACAGATAGCAGTTTCTGGCAAAAGCTTTAATCATTCAGCAAGAGATGCCTGGGAATTATTCCAATCAACTGGTGTAGAAGCTCTTGTTGCATATGATTGTTCCGGTGCTGTTCTCTTGATGGGAACTCTTTTAGGGGGGCTAATTACCGGAACAGGTGTAGGAGTGTGGACATGGTTCAGGTCGAGTGACCGAGTATTGATGGTAGGCTCCACGTCCATGCTGATGGGCATGATTTTGGTAAGTAATGTTTTCTTTGTCCAGCCGTATGTAACGTAGATCTGAGTGGCAGGTGGGAAATGATGGGGTTTGAAACTATTAATGATATGCAAAGATATTGAATAAAAAGAATTATTAGGGAAAGTCTTGTGGTCACTTTAGTTTGCTTTAATCCTGTCTTTATGTCGCTGGAATTCTATGCAAGGGTATTATTCTCACCCAATTACCCTTGAGAAACTTGAATACTTGATTCTTGCCAACAGTATAATTCTCGACCAATTACATGAGTTTTTTTTTTTTTTTTTATGTTACAACGGTCCACCCTAAGATCACAGAGATGTTCCTCCCTTTAGCATATTTGTAGAGTGGAAGTGATACTGAATTGTACTTTCACGAAATGGAACACCTTCTCCATTGCTTACGACAGCTCTTTGTCTCTAGGTTGGGTTGGCGATGGTGGTGGTGGAAGGTGCCGTCACAGCATTGTATATATGTTATGCTTTGGATCCTCTACTCATCCACAGATGGGATGCTGATTTCTTCAACCAGATGTCAGAAATGCTTCATCAGCGCCTGCAACACAGGAGTGCCCGGGGTCGACAAGTTTTGACCCACAATACTTTAGATGTACACATACCGAACTAAATTTCTAGTAGATTTGATGTTGTGCAATTTCTTAATTTAACTGTGTATAAAAGCAGCAGAATGCTGTTGTCTTTCTAATTGGTTGTGTGTAGAATTTGTGAATTGCAATGACAATTAATTCTTTGTTGATTGCCTTCTGCAGTAATGCAGTGGCAAAATGGTTGTAAATCCCTGGTACGCTGGACTCATGTTTGTGTGGAATAGTTCAAGGTTATCGGTAGCGCGAAATGAATGCCTGAATAAGGCCTGAAGTGGGAAGATATAGCCACATGAGCTTAAAAGATGATCATAACTTTCATCCTTGTATAAAAGAGGATAGACTCTATTGACCGTAATCTAAGATTGTCTTCTGTCCTTTTCCTTGGAGGTCGCAAGTGGGTTCAAGCTGACTGGCTCTGTTTCGGCTAAACCCGGGCTGCAATGGAGGTGACCAAACACTATATCTACAATAATGACTACGCTCTGTGTCGCGAATGGAAACAGCCCCAGGACTGAATAATTCCATTCAACAGCTCACGTCAATATTACACAAATTGTAACAAATTCTGTTACAAGGCAGATTTGATGAAATAATATTTCTCTTTCAATAACTTTCTCCTTCGTCTAGAATAACCGTCTATCTTCAGCTTGAAGCTTCTTGCCACCATTAATGGAGGCTTTGGAGCTTCTTCATAGAATTCGAATTCTGAGGTTATATTTTGCCACTCACATTTAAGCTCATGAGTCCTGTTTCATACCCTTAAGTAATACCAGACCAGTATATAGACTGCAAAGTTCGACCAAATATCACAAATCAGCATCCAACAGGTATGAATCCCAAACATACCGCAAGCCTTAACCCACAATTCTTCTCCATATTCCGAGGGCAGACCTACAAGAAATGACTACACAGCAGAAGTCCACAAACAACAAGAGCCAGCTTGTAGAGCATGGCTGTGCTGGTACATGGTACTCTGCACATCCTGAGAGTTTAGAAATAGTTGTACATACTGCATAAATGAATATCAACCAAGCCATGAGGCGCACCAGAAATTCAATGATCAGGAACAAACTTGAAGGCATGGGTTGAAATGTAATTTCTGAGTTTGTGCTGGTGAGTACCTATGTGGCTCGGAGTTTAGGAGGATGGACACATCACACGTGAATATTAGACAAGGCACAAAATCAGCACACCACAAATCCACCTTATAGACAAGCATTGTCAATGGAGCCTTGTTTTCACTTTGCCACCAATTTGTCTTGCAGGACTAATACCAAACCGTATTAGTTATACTCGAGTACTACGTTTACTGATATGAGGTATTGTGAAGACCACAAGTGGGGTTGTGGAGCTGGTTTCTAACACACACTGAATGCTTATCAGCTCTTAGCTCCTTAGATGATTCAACTACACATCTGCTAGTCTTAGTTACAGCCTAGTTTACTTTAATAGATGCAGGGAGTTCCGCAAGATTATCACTCTTTTGCCCAATTCAGTCTTAGCTCTGTGTCTTAAGCTTCTTCTCTTCAACCCAACCTTCATCAGTTTATCTCAATCGTTCTCAGATATCAGTGCCACAATTAAGGAGTTGGCTTTTAGCGCAACACTAAATGGGGCCATAAGAGACGAAATCACAAGGGCGACACATCTTATGTCCTGGTTTATGGAGTGGTTACAAGGTATTCATGAGACTCCTATGAACTAACACCATACCATCCTCTTCCAGTATTAACTATTAACAACACATACGAATAAAAAAAAATAACTCATGTGTAGGCCATTAGCTCGCTTAATAAAGCTATTTATTTCATCTTCAGATTGCTCAAGATCAGAGTGGTCTATCATACAGTCATCAAGTGAGAAAGAAGAGCCTTTATTAAAAGTTACTCAACATCAGATTCAGGTTGCACTTCTCTACTCTATTACACAAACATTGACAAAGGAAATGCCCTGAACAAGGTTACAGAAATGAGAATACAGACCGGTCAATTATAGATCCCAGAGGAACTGAGGGTCTCAGGAGTTGGTGTTGGTGCCCAAGGTTAGAAGTTTGCTTTTTCTTGTCAAAGCAGTGAACTGGGGCCTGCCATTCAGAATCATCCAGCACTGCACCCACTTCAAAGCTCATAACATGAAAGGATCTCCCTATATTGAGAACAAAAACCGTAAGTTACGTCATCTTAGACAATCACAATCATCAATATTGAAAGATATAATGGAGATGTTAAGAATAGAAAGAAAGCAGAAATAGAAAGGTTGTGAAGTTTACCAGTGTAGAACATCCAATGAACAGGCCTCTTAGTAGCAACGTCCTCATGGTACCAAATGAAATCTGCTTTAGTCCAGATATTGCAGAGGAAACCATCGAATTTCTCCTGACCCAAATAGGTAGCTCCGTGGAGCCAATCAGGTGTCAGGATTCCCACATCAAATTTTATTGTACGACACTCACGGGTAGCATCCCGGGTGAAATAGTAGGAAGTGTGATTATCATATTCGACGTCATACAGCTTCTTCCCAAGCTGGTACTGAATAAGGTTGAGGTTGCGTTTGTTGGTCCAATCATACCATAAATCTACCACCTGGCGCTCTTTGGTTTTTGTGTTCTTCATCACCAACACAGAGTGGAATTGCTCAGGCCAAACTGTGGGTTCTGGGTCTTCTTTTAATCGCTGCTCTCTTGTTTCCAAGTTTATTTCTATACTTGTCATGTCACCACCCACTGCTTCTAGCAACATTAACAAGAAGCAGAAGAAGAACAAAGACATAGTTGATTGGGAAGACATAGCCTATGCCCGATGTTAGCCTTTATTATCCGTCTTGTATTGCCTGAGGCCAAGGTCAACATTAAAATGTCTTTATTTTGCTGTACGAGGAGAGAGGAGAGGGAGAGGGAGAATAATAAGGTATAATTTCTATCTGCTCTAACCAAGCAGAAACAAATAGAATCAAAATTGGAATTCAAGCTGGATATATACGAATCCCTCAAGCTATCCAGTAGCACAGAATTTAACATTCAGTTCTGAGAAAAAACTAATTGAATAAGGATGCCCATTACTTGCCCGAAAATTTGAGCTAAACAGGCCAACCCTTAACATCAAATGGGGGGGGGGGGCAAGGAGGGGCTAGAAGCAATAGACAAAAGCTGAGTTAAGTTTTAGCTGGAAAATTTAGAGCACACTTGACAGATGATAACTGTGCTGTGCATAACTTGAAAACTAACATGGTTGTGAATGATCTTTCCTAATTTGGTAAATCGAATGCATTTCACACAAAAAAATGAGCAAACAAGCCACGCAGCCAGCATCCCCAGTCCAACAATTATGAGAAATTTTGAGCAAAACAGCCAATCCTATATGATCATGAGCACTAAAATCTAAGTTTCTCTAACGTTCCTGAAAATCAGTGCAGTTTGGCTTGCAAATCCAAAAACCAAACACAAATACAAACTCCCTTCGACAACAACAACCACCACCAAGCCTTATTCCCAAAATGATTTGGGGTCGGCTAACATGAATTGTCATCTGTAACCGTACATACTCCCTTCGACATTTTATGAAATTAAAATTTGGTTTATATATGTGAGTAAAATTCAAATAAAATGTTACTTCCTCAACCACAGAGACAGTACCTCACAAAGAAAAAACCAACAACACAACCCTGTTGTCTCAATCAGAAGCTCCCGTTTCGACGAAATAAGGGAGAATTTCATATGAAGACAGCCTTACCCTTTTGATCACATAGCACATAGACTTTTTCTACTGACACAGATTAACCCCAAATGCACTAAGGAGAAAAACCCAGAACCCCAACAAAAACACACAAAAAGAAAAAGAAAGGTGAACCCTTTTCTTCTACCAGCAAATGCAATTACAAAAGCTACCAGACATGAGCATGATCAAAACCCTGAAAATGCCAATATGGGTATTTGACAAAAGCTTCAAATTTACTCTAATTCGAGCGAAGTAGAGTAACTAACATAAGATTACAGAATACAGAAAAACATACAAAACAATGGGGGGGGGGGGGTAGAAATTTATAATTGGCGCATTTCATCGAATAATTGGCAGGCAACATATGAAAATAACGCTGGAGATTAAAGATAAATGTACAACAACAGATAATCTTCCAAGAAAATTAACAGAATTATGGAGAATTTAGAAATAATTGCTATTATTAAAAAAAAAATTGGGGTACTAACCAGATGGTGAAGTGTGAATTAGCAGGAAATGGTGAAGCTATCCTTTTAAGTTTGAGGTGTGACTCATGTGAGCTATTATATCCAAATGTAGCGACTACTGTGATGATGATAACGGAAATACGGTATCGTAGGAGTACTGGTAACAAATCACATTCCGTTCGGTTTTTAACTTCCTAGGAGTATGTTTTTTGGCCACGCTTCTTAGTGACGAAGGAGGATAGACGGTTATATTGGTTAACAAAATGTAAGAAAAAGGTGGATGACGAGATATCTCGAAAGTTAAGCTAATTTGTTGTGAAAATTTGTAAACTTTTGAGGAATTGATTAATTTGTGGATTATTATTAATAAGCATGCTCAAAAGACATAAGTTTAAACCTAAATGAACCCCAAGCCATATTCATTTAACAAGTTGTTCCATATACGTATATACTCCTTCATCACTAAGAAGCGTGGCCAAAAAACATATAGGCAAAATGTATCAAAATGTATAGGCAAAATCATCGCACACTTCAATCCTCAAGTTTTCAGCATTCAATCACACACATACTATGCGAGTACTAAACAAGGGCAAAGAAATTCTAAAGGGTAGTGATTTTTACACTCTTCAGTGTGAGAGGCGCATTGAGAACTCCAACTTACTTGGAGAAGTGTCAAATTTAGAGTGTAAAAATTTCTACCCTCATTGTCCCATTGAGGTGATTAGTTGTTCATGAATTGTTATTTTATAAACTTACCCTCTTATCTGCAATTGAACATGCTATTTGGACCCGAAACAAGCAAATTCAACAACCCGATTTAAGCGCTGTCTAGGAATGTTCACATCCAATCCGAAAATGACCCAAATATACTTGATTAGAGACTGACGTATACGAGCTTGACCTGATCTGCTATAACGTATATGAGCCGATTGAACCCAACATGACCTTAATCACAAACACAATTTCTCGATTGTGAACTTAGTGCCATATAACTTCATAGGAGTACCTTATTAGACCTCATCAAACTAATTGGCCAGATCTCAAACGGCCGATTTGATCGATCCAAAATTAGTGACCGGATCGTCAAATCTAATGAATGAAGTTGTGCAACTTCGAACCTAAATAAAGGCGCAATGAGCCAATGATGTAATTTTGACCCATATAATAACCCGATACATACTTTGACCGATCTTTAATGCGATACATATTGTTGGGAATTTATGTGTGAGATCGTTTCATACGCTTTATGGCGGGAGCCTTTAAGGCACTGGGGTTAAAGATGTTGTTGTATCGTTTCATACGCTTCCGCACAACACATATCTGACCCGATCTAACCCGTTTAACAGGTCTTAGTTTGAAGTTATAATAATATAATGAAATCCAATCAGAGATCACGTCACCATCAACTCATGCAGCAGAGGGAGTAGCAGAAGCGCTCTGTTTCCCAAGCCAGATATGCCCTAAATCTGCATACTCCGTATTTGGAGAGAGAAAGAGATATAAATAAAATTGAAGAAGACGAGGCAGGAAAAAGTCATCAAGAATTCACTGGAGAAATATGGAGGTGGGATTAGTAGTAGCCTTTGCAGCCTACACTCTGCTCTCCATCTCCAGTTTTATTAGACCCAAAAGTCTAGATTAAAGCTGCTGCCCTATTTTTGGTGTTTTACTGTTTTGAGTGTTTTCCCATGGGGTCAGTTTCCCATGGTTTCTGCTTAATACCATTTTTTTTGCTTTTCTTTTTACAAGGATAGTCTTCGCTAAGACTCGACTCCACAAATATAGCAGCGGATTAGTCAAGATAGTCTCACAAGTTAAAAATACTTTTTATTATGTCCCTATAATTACCGATCAAGAGAATCAAGATAATCAAGATTCTACTTCCTGCATGTTTCTTACGCCTCATCTAGGGGTCAAATTGCCGAATTTGTGAATTCTTATCTGATAAAGTATAGGTCTACTTCCTCAACTTTCTTGATTAAGGTTTGAATTTCATTGCATATTGCATATACTAAAAAACAAACATAAGAAAGTTTGAAAGCCAAAAAATACACGAAATTTGAAACATTTTCCATGTTCTTGTTATGGTCAACTAATTTACGTAATGATTTTTACGTTTGCTATTGGTTTGTACACTTTCTCGTGTGATTCACACTTTTATAACCAATGTTTTTCGTATAGGAGAATTATAAAAGCAAAATCAATTCAAGAACTAGATAATGATGCAAAGTTGATCTTGCAAACCAAGTGAACCAATTGGAGTGACCAATATCAATGTACATTAATGTGTACTTCTAGAGCACCCAATGCGCTCCAAAATGCTGAACCACCAAAACAATATATCCAGCCAAAAACAAAAATGCAACAAAACAAAGCTCCCCTTGAAAGTTGAAACACACAAGAAAAATACTCCACAAGTAACAAAACAAATTAGATAAAAGATCGTGAGAGTGCACGTTTGGAGTGGTACAGAACAAGTGTAAGGTAGGAAAATGACAAAAAACTTAGTCTTTTCTCCGTAATACTTGTACCGTTTTATTACGAGTTCATTGTTTGTTTCAAAAGAAGCGAGAAACTCAAATCAAATCACTTTAGAAAAAGAGATCGAGTACGTGCACAACGCACCCTATACCCATGAATTCTCCTGAGCTTGACAACTTCTATACACACTCGACAAGCCGAGAATGCCATTGTCACCAAAATATTTACAATGAGCCATCAACGGCGGTGATGGGTTGACGACAATGGGTCCTATATATACACACTAGTTCATTCCCGAACCATGCCTGGTGGACTCAATCGACAATTCGACACGATCGATTGGGTTCGGCTCTAGCCTCTACATCCTGATATAAATGGCAAATCTATCTAGTATCTCCACTTCTCCAGCTCAATCCATCTCTTTTAAAGAACACAATAAATCCAAAACTTTGCACATAGCCTAGGCTAGTAAACGTATAGACTAAGACGTATAGCACCAGATCGATGTTTTTGCGCTCATCTTGTGGGATTTATTGGTACACTAAATTCCCAAGTCAGACCCTCAATAATTATATAAAGTCCCCCCTACCATTTTTATATCATTATTTTTATCAAAATCTATCTCCTAGCTAGCTTACACCGTACTGATACGCAATCTTCTGCAGCTCTGCTACAAAAATTTACTATTTCTTCTTCCTTTTTCTTAATCATTACTCTTTGAATTTATGTCATTTTTCTTGTTTTCATTTTTTTTTTTTTTTTTGCATAGATCTGTGACACTTATACTATATAATGTGTGTCTTTACTCAAAGAGTTGAAAAGGATCGTTTTGAAAGCAACTTTGTGCTACAAAAAACATAAAAATGCAGAGTTTTAGAGAAATGTATTGCCACTCTTCTCCTAATTACTTTCTCAGGTTAGTACGTGACATTTTGATGTTCTAAAAGTCGTATTTGCGAAATCGTTCGTATCATCGTGTTTGCTAATTGTTCGTAAGATTAATACAGGGGTGACGAGAATATTAATAGTGCTACTCGTAACAACAACAACATAGGTGAGCTAGAGAATCCGGTTGTTTTCCACCAACAAGATGCTGTTGATTTAAGCAGAAGTAAACTTCTCCTTATTTTTCTCTCTTAGTCATTTTTTTTCATGCAACTAACTAACTAACTAACTAACTTTATTTCATATGGTTTTCGTAAGGTGGTCTTTATGGCCTAAAATCAAGCAATGTGAGTCTGGCTTTTCCTTCAAGTTTACCTTTTGCAACCGTAAATCCTGTATGTTCCTTTTTTACCCTTTTAATATACTGTTTTGAACGTAACCCATTTTTTTGAATTGGATGAAATTTTGGATTAAATGGTAATTATTAATGTTGGTTGGTTGATTTTGCAATGCAGAACAGTTATTTGAGTGCAACAACAACAACTGAGGTGGTTGATGCAGGGGAGTTGCTGGTGGAAAAGAGGGTGGCGGCCGCGGCGGTGCGAAACAGCAGGCAGTTTGATAACTGGGGTGAGTCTGCTGCACCACCCATGGGTGATACCAGCCAACAGACTGATACTTCTACAGATATTGATACTGATGATAGAAATCAGGTTTGCTTATTTTTCAATTTTCTCTGGTTTTGGTATGTTTAGCCTACTTGAACGTTTCATCATGTGATACTCAATTTCTCAAAATTAGTTTTTGTTAATTCTTATTAATTAGCATTGAGTTAGTAGGATAGTTTGTTATTGATTATGGTAGTATTACGTGGGGTTGTGTTTAGGTGTAGTACGTGAAATGTGTCCTAGGAATTAGGATTAGTTGTAATCAAACGTGGGTTATGCTCCTAGTATATAGGATTTAGTTGATTAGTGGTGTTGTTATATTTAGTTTACTCTCATTTTTTCCTCCCCTCTACAATTCTACAATTTCGATGTCACTTGGTTATTTATTTTTTAATCCTATAAAGTCACGGAGTCTTAATTAATTTGTAATGAATCGAATATTAAAGGTGCAATGTCTACGCACGTTAATAGGTTAATCGAGGTGAAATGTTATTACAACGTTAGTAACATGTACAATATCGGTGTCACGTTATTGTTTTCTTATTCCTATATTATCGCTAATTTTTGAAGTTATAGGCGTAATTAGACACTAGAGGTGTAATTTATAGACACGTACTAGCGGTAGTCAATCTTATTATGTTCCTAACAATGTCATGAAAATGGCCTAAAGGGCATGACATATTAGTCGTGCATGGTATTTGCTCCGTTTTGTATACGGGGAAAAGATTGGCTTAAGCTTGAAGTTTTGGACAACATAGGATTCTGGGTTATATTCTGTGTGTTTTGGCTCAATTTCTCGAATTTCAGGCTCATATTCTCTAAATATTGTGAGTTTGGTTATCCCAAGATTGGCATTTCATGACAATTAGATTAAGTGGTACTTACTAAAAGCCAAGTAAACATACTATTTCCTTGTTATAGTACTATCTAATTATCTATCACCTTGAACAACTAGATGTATTTGTTAATTCGTTTCGATGTCATCACTAATAATGTTGGCATCAGTGTTATTGTATTGCAATGATTGTCTCGAAACAATTGTCGACTCTGGTATCTAATTTTATCGAATGAGATGATACCTTCATATGTCCTTGCGCGATTGCTCATCTTTAACTGTGTTGTGTATACGGTTTTTACAAATTATTGTTACTATTTACGTCCCTAGTAACAGACTCATAGTCTTCTCTGATATATATGGTAACATCTGGAGTATGTGACTATGTTCTTGATCCTCTCAATGTCTTGTCATTCATTTTCGAGATTTGTATAATTGTATCTAGTCGCTGGACTTGAATTTTCTTTAGCAGAGTACTTGAATTTGAAACATTATTACAGATTCTGCTAAACAAAGATCATTCTCTTAATTAATCTTAAGTTGAAATTGAATTGCTTGTTTAATCACGCGAATCAGCAATCACCTATGCTTAATTATCAGGCATATCATTAATCCGTTTGTTTGGTTTCTATCCATCTTCTGGTACAGTATCGCATAGTTCAGAATGGAGCTGTTGTCGTGGATTCGACTGATCAATCAAAGGAAAAAATTGATGATCAAAAGGTTGTTCTGATATTTACCTTTATTGTTTCATTTGCAATACTTGCATTTACGTCTGAAGTTCATCTACTTCATGACCATTTTTTGAACCTTTTTATTCTAATATTTCGATTCTTGGCATGTAGATTCTGAGGAGACTAGCCCAAAACCGCGAAGCTGCTAGAAAGAGTCGACTGAGAAAGAAGGTCCAGTCTACATTACATTTATATTTTTACGTTGTCATGATATGCAATTGTCAATTGTGTTACCATTTATTTCACCGTTCTATGTCAACTCGTATGTGCATGAGTTGAGTTTTTACCATGTGCTCTCGCAAAGGAGAGTGTAAAAATCACTACCGCGTAAATTTGCAACTTAATGATTTCATAGCTGCTGTGAAAGTACGATCAGAGTGTAAAAGTTGATGCTCCAAGTGCAATTTCTGTTCCATCATGTGATGTTTCTCTTGCTTCAAAACTGAAGTTCTCAGTTTTTGCATTGTTTTGTTTGTATTTTTAGTTTGTCTTGTGAGCTTACTTATAGTCAGAGATATCATGATTACGGAATCTTATACTATACTAGTATCTCATACTTAAAAGTACGTACAATGTACTGCTTGTTTAATTACATTTCCTTGTGATTTTACTGCATGCTGATACCTGTAGTATCTTTGCAGTTAAGCTTAGAATGGAAATATGTACTTTGGTTACTGTTTTTGTCAGCTTCTTTATCTCTTTAGTTGAAAATTGAAACTCTTTTTCCCCTGTCAAAGAAGTGAAAAGGTGAAAATGGAAGAAACAAGTGTACTAAATCACTAAATTGTACAGTAAATAATTTCTCTTCTGTTGGAAAGAGTATATGCTTAAATCATCTTATTATAAAGCCTTGTTCGGATTATGTTTTCTTTCGATTAGTACTGAAAGCGCATGATTTACGTGTAATTAGTA
The DNA here is from genome assembly GCA_963457585.1 of Spergularia bocconei. Classification (NCBI taxonomy): domain Eukaryota; kingdom Viridiplantae; phylum Streptophyta; class Magnoliopsida; order Caryophyllales; family Caryophyllaceae; genus Spergularia; species Spergularia bocconei. The sequence goes on along the minus strand of OY734943.1, from coordinate 21,315,901 downwards.
TTGGACAGTTGAGCATGAATGTTGGTTGTGGGAATTCATCTGGATTTACTCCTTTCGTACAAGTACAACATAACATCCCAGGAACTATCTTTGTTGTTTCATTAGTCGGGTTCATTTATCTATCGTCAGTAGCTAACTAATCTTTCTTGAGGGTTTTTAGAGAACTTAATTAGCATAAGCGTTCAGAAATTTACTGAATGTTCTTAGTAATAATCTTTTGTAAAGTAACAAATCATATAGAAGGGTAGCAATATGTTCTTCTCTGTACCCGAAATCAGTGTAAGTAAGATTTCATGTTGAAGTGTGTGAGATCTATGCCAAAACAATTGACTTAATATATACATGTGTTTTCTTCTCTAATAGGCATATGTGCAGCAGCTGGAGAACAGTCGGCTTAAGCTAGCACAGCTAGAACGAGAACTTGAAAAAGCTCGTCAGCAGGTACAGTTTGCGTTTTCAGGTGTCTACTCTAGCTGATACATTTCAAACATTAGTTCTGAGCTTTTGTTTCTCTAGTGCAGGGTTTCATTGTTTCAGGAAGCGGCAGCGAGGGAGGCAATTCATTGGGAACAAATGGTATTGCGCTTGCTAACTTTTGATAATACCATTTTGAGTTATACAAGACATATAGGCATATAGCTAACGTAGACATGTATGTTTTACCTGAAATATCTGCAAGACAGGAACACATTTACGAGTTTATGATGATTGTAGATCGATCAGTTTCATTAAACTTTCTTATATGCTTCTGAATTTCAGGGGTAGTGGCATTTGACATTCAGTATAGTCGTTGGCTGGATGAGCATCAAAGACTGATTAATGACACAAGATCAGCTTTAATTTCGCATGTGTCTGATGAAGAGTTACGAGTTTTTGTTGACAGTTTAATGTCTCACTATGATGACTTGCACCGGCTCAAAAACATAGGAGCTAAAACTGATATATTCCATGTTCTGTCTGGAATGTGGAAGACTCCAGCCGAGAGGTGTTTCATGTGGCTTGGTGGATTTCGTTCCTCTGAGTTGCTCAAGGTTATTACTACCACTACACACAGCTAAAGATCCTAGTAATTTCTCCAATCCATCCATTTGTTGCGCGAAAGTAATGTTTTTCCAAGTCTTTTCTGTTTGAATGATCAGATACTGGTGAGCCATCTTGAGCCTCTCACAGAGCAACAACTGATGGGAATATGCAATTTGCAACAATCGTCTCAACAAGCCGAGGATGCCTTATCCCAGGGGATGGAAGCACTGCAACAATCTCTTGTGGAGACTCTCTCAGCAACCTGTCTTGGTCCTGCTGGTACTGGAATGGTTGCTGACTACATGGGCCAAATGGCGATTGCTATGGGCAAGCTTACGACACTAGAGAACTTCGTTCACCAGGTACTTTCTCGAAACTACAGCAATCCTGTAATCAGGAAAGGGTTTTTCTTGTTGGTTGAGTTTTGGTAATCTTAGAGTTTAATCTAAGTCCTGTCTGATAATTCTAGGCTGATCTATTGAGGCAGCAGACATTGCAACAAATGCATCGAATTTTGACCACCCGTCAAGCAGCTAGAGCCCTCCTTGTCATCCACGATTACACTACCCGTCTCAGGGCACTTAGCTCCTTGTGGTTAGCTCGTCCCAAAAACTAACTTAAACTTGATGTAGGTAACCTTAGACAACACCGCAACACTGGTAGGCTATGAGGTGCAAACACTGCTGTAAAATCTCGCTCACTTGAATTTTCTCGAGGTATTGCTGATGGTTTGGTGACTGCTGATTAAAGTAACAAGGTTCAAGGCCACTAGACCAATTCTGACAGCTCCTAGTTTAGATTCATCCTGCTGTTTAGTATGGTTCATAACTTCATATATATATGGTGTCGTAAAATGCTAACAATTAGTCGTTTCCTGTAATATGTAGCTGTAGGCGAAATGTAGAATATGTCTGACACTGATTTCCTGTTCTGAACTTAATGACTAGTGAGAATCTGATGTATTATCCTCTTTTCTGTTGGATATTAGAGGGGTTTTCATCACACAACGATTGCTAATGATGTCGATTATTGGCCAGTTACGAGTTTTAGAATGTCTTAGCTTGTAGTACTGTCACAATGTCCTTAACTCCAAAACACCACGGTGAAGGGAATGCTCCTTAATCGAAACTGTTCAGCGTCAGTTCCGGCTAAATAAACTTATGTCAGGAACGGCAAAGTTTCACTGGAGTAAAGACAGTAAAACAAAGTTTCACAAGCTGCACAAATGTACATTTTACAATATAGTATGTACAAGCATTTTTACAGACAGTTTCCTTAGTATAACACAAATTATAATGCAATTACCAATATGACAAACTAATGTAGCAATTCATAGGCACTTGTTGGTGGTTCAGTCGGACTAAGAACGAGTAATGGGACTAGCAGGAACGCGTCATGGGAGTAGGGATTGGCGGCTGCTTCATTCCCTCGCGATTCCATTTCTCCAAATTGCCCTGCCAACCTAGTTATTAACACGATAATAATACCGTTAAACACAATCAATATCATTATATCAATACATACATGTAAAGTGTCAATAGATGTCGCTATTTCATTTTCCGAATTAATTCAACTTTTAGCATGCTAAATACGGATTTTGATTTGAAAATTGGAGTTACCTAGGGAAGGATCTGCTCCTCGGTTTTTCAGCTCGCGATACTCCTGAGTAAGGGCGCAGAGGCAGCAACAATCATGAACTATACAATCACCGTGTGGTTCCTCCGGTAGCTTGAACATGTCCCTCAGTTTTCGACGATATCCAGCAGCATACATTGCTCGGAATCCAGAACAAAGCAAAGCATAGGTACAGCATGCATCCTTTTTAGCTGCATTCACAAATTAAAATGAATAGATTATGCAACTTTGTAGTAATTATGAAGAACTTTTCACATTGGAGATATGAATATATTATTGGACTTGTTCATAAGCCCGGCCATACTTTATGATCAATATATTGTTGGACTTGTTCGTGACATAACATAACATATAGTACTGTAGTGTGTTCATATTCAAGCTCGTAAATGTACAATTTACGAGGTTCAAGGGGCCGGGGCTCCAATTTGACGAGACCGTCCTATAAAGGACTGAGTTTATGTAAATATATTGATACGAGAAATGTAATTTTTTCGCTTACATGTAGTGCCTCCGTCTATGATTTCAGCAATCTCGCCCACGGTCGTGCATGGACAAAACAAGGTTTTGAGGCCTGCACAATTGCAAACATATATAAACTAGTACTCCGTACATAATAACTAGTATAAGATTATAAGAATGAAATTGTTTACCATAGAACACGACAATTATCAGCCAATTTAACTAATAATAATTAAGGTCGTGACTCACAAGCTAAGGGATGATACTTACAATGATCGCGATCCTCTCCACATTCATAAAATCCGGTCGTCCATGCTCCTTCAGCAGGAAGCTTTGATGGATCTAGAGGGGCTTGAGAATGATCGTAGGCAGCCATTGTAATTTTGAATAGGCTCAAGCCGCTTATTGAGTGGAGTATATTTTTGTAGGGAATACTTACGAATTTATATTGAGAAATTGCTCAAGCTACGAAATTGAGAAGAAATCACATGAAAATTGCCTCTTATTTTTAATTATGATTAAGGAAGTTGATCAACATAAGTTAATTGAAGGAATTAGTCCAATTATACGACTAAGTACTTCAGTGACTACTTAATTAGTACCAAGAAAATGGAGCCTTTTACAGATTGAATGTGTTTATTTTACACATATCCTCGCCATATTTAGCCTTTACCGTACTCAGTTGTAATAAATTCAGTTTTATTTTGATCTTGCTCTATTGTATCGAATAGAAATCGACTCTATTAATATGTGTAATATCAGAAATTACGGAACTGGGCACATTATCTTACAACTTACAAGCGAAGTCATACTCTAAATTATAATGACAATTGATGACATTTTCAATCAAAGCTAAATCGATAGTGTTCCATGTTATACAAAAAAATTTACTTCAACCCTAATCAAAATTACTAGATACTAGACTACTAGTATACTGTATATATTAAGTGTAAACACATCTTACTTTGTCTACATATAGACTTTTAGCATTTTGCATTGCGGATTGATGTATCAATGTACTTGATTTAGTACAAATTAAAGCAAGTAAATAAAGTTTAAAGAAACTTGTCTGCCTTTTGATGAAAGTTTGAATATGATATCCCGATAAGACATGGAGAAATATCATTTTCATTGAAAGCTAATAAAATATCCAGAAATATGTCACTTCGAAATGTTGAATGAAACATTGCCTTTCGACAAGTTCTTTCGTATAGTTTCATAATGCCAATTAATTTGGAAATGCAACTATTTCTTCAACTTTATGACCAGCCATAATTAAAATGTTGCATGCACGTAACATCTGCCTTTGAATCTTCAACCTTTCTCGCGTTGGATGACAAAGATATCTTATCATCTAACTTGGTAATTTGGACATGTAGGCATAGACCAAGTATATATTGCGCATTTGCGCCGGTTAGAAGACTTGAATAGTGAATGGGTTTAAAACTATGAGTTACGGTCAATTAATATTAAAGAAGATATAATAATATCAATGAAGACGAAGGCGCTGTTTGATAGGACTTATTATCAATACTATTCAGATCAGTTCAGAGTCATTCAAATCAGATCAAATCAGTTCAGAAAGATGCAATCCTATCAAACAGGGTCGAAGTAATGAAGTGAGCAAAACAAATACGGACTTGATATACAAAAAATTAAGACAAAAGTAAAATAAGACTTCATTGTAATGAGATTCCTTTTGCTCCACTTTGTAAATCAGACAAAAATAAAATCGTTAATTTCTTCGTCACCCTTCTTGATTAATCCCCGTCTCAATACATATGTAGTATGTTTTTTTTTTTTTAGGGTCAATACGTAGTATGTTTTTTCCCGTCTTCGTTGCTTTAAATATCTCTATTGTTTTACTTTTTTTAAAAAAATATCTCTATTGTATGTATGTTATCATTTCTCAGCTTTGTAATTATTTTGGCACTTTACAATTTAAATTGACCTATCCATATATATCAGGAATTCAGGATCCATGCTACCCAACATTAAAACATTTTGGCACTAAAGATTCTGTAGTACGGAGTAATCCTATTGTGATTCGCAATGATACACCTATTCAAAAGTAACATATAGGAAAATAACACTCTGGACCAAAAATGAATAAAATTAAGGTTTTTTTTTTTGCCAAACACCACCTTTTAAGTTATCGATTTTGACAGACACCACCTTTTAAGTTAAAAATTTCAAACACCACCTTTTAAGACCATTTCCTTTGACAAACACCACCAAAAAAAATTCCGGCCACATTTTCTCTTGACTCCGGCGTTGACTCACCCTATCTTTTCTTATTTCTTCTATTGAGCCCGATATTCCCTCTTCCCGTTCATTCTTTCACTCTCCTTCATCCTTACTCTCTCTACTCAACCATTGATTGGATTTCTTAATTTATTTGTAATATCCTTACTCTCATACGCTCTCTCTTCATTAGACTAGATAGAGTTTTAACTTTGATTTGACTTTTTGCGTGTGCTGGGACATCATTGGATAACAAAAACACATGATACATCTGATAATTGATAAGAGGAAGAGACTTGAAAAGTACATAGTAGTAGTTGTGCTATTGCAAGACGAAGTTGAAGCATTGAAGGTGAAATTGAGTGAAACCGAAGTTCGAAAATTGGTAAAAGGGAAAAAAAGGTGTTGTTCGTAGCTTTGACAATGATAATGGTGCAAGTTGCTTACAATTGTCGAATTTAAACCTCCATTACTGGTGAGGGGAGAGATAAGACATATTCTTAATATGATAGATTCTTTTAAACAAAGGAGTAGAGTGAAGTAAGTAAGGGGAGGAAATATCGAGCTTAAGAGAAGAAAAAAAAGCAAAAGAATCGGAGAGTGAGTCAACGCCGAAGTCAAGAGAAAATGTGGCCGAGATTTTTTTTGGTGGTGTCTGTCAAAGATAAGGGTCTTAAAAGGTGGTGTTTGAAATTTTTGAACTTAAAAGGGAGAGTGGATCTTTTGTCCCACTTTGTGTCCCCTTCTGTGTGTCACACCAATAGGAGGGGAGGATTTCACAAAACTTACCATTAAAAATAATCTTTAATATAATTATTTTGTGAAATCCTCCCCTCCTATTGGTGTGACACACAGAAGGGGACACAAAGTGGGACAGAAGATCCATTCTGCTTAAAATGTGGTGTATGTCAAAATCGGAAACTTAAAAGGTGGTGTTTGCCAAAAAACTTTAAAATTAATTACTACGGAGTATAATCCAATCACACTTGTGTATTCTAATGATCTGTCTTACAATGAATAACGTATACTAATCACGTTAGTCGCCTAGTCGGGTTCTCTACTTCTCTATCGATTTAGTGTTAGTTTTTCCCTAATAAATTCATATTAAGTTGTAATTACGAATTACGACCACTATAATTATGCGAAGTATATGCCGTTAGCTCTTGAACCAAATCAACCCGCCGACCTTATATACCAGTATAGACTACTGGCTAGAGTCCAAACAATGTTTTTAATACTTTTTTTTTTCTTTTTTATGGTTCTTACTCTTCACATATACTTGTTTAATTTTATATTCGCTAATCTGTTATTCGAAAATCTTTAAAAAAAAAAGTTTCATCTTAAATGCCTTGGAACGCGGTGAGAAATTCTTGGTCAATCACGGTGATTGGCAAGGGAGTGCCAATCACCGATTTTGGCTAATCTGAACCGCTCATCTATGCCGCCACGTGTCACCATCACCCACCAAAATAAATCTCCACCCACTCTCTTACCTCACTTCCCAGAAACAAATCACACCCAATATTTCAACAACCATTTTATCCATGCTCCCTCCACCCAGAGGCCCCCACCACGGCACCACCATACTTAACCACCCTCACCCCTTCCCTTTCGCCACCGCCACAACCACCACAACGACGTCAATCTGAACCCATGCAGATGTCCCACCTCCCTTCTGCCACCACCAGCAGCACGGAAAAAGGGTTTAGGGTCCACTTTCCGGTGGCGCGGAGCGGCACCGGAAAGTGGACCCTAAACCCTTTTTTCGTACATTTCACAACACCACAGCCCAAAAGGATTCATCACACCCCTTTAAACACCCCACTCTACATAGGGTGTCGTTTTGTCTCGACGGCGCAGCCGGCGATGGGTGGTCGACGACCATTATTGTTGGGTTGGGTGTCGTTTTCTGGGTTTGGGTTTAAGGTTTTTGGCGGTTGAGATGGTATACGATGCAAATAGAATGGTATATAGTTGTTAGTAATTGTATATATGAAATTGAATATGGTTATGTGAATGTTGCCGGACCTATATCGCCGGAGGTGATGAGCGATTTAGTGGGAGATGAGAGAGAGGGCAGTATGAGGTTGTTGGGTTGGGCTTGGTTATTATTTTGGGGGTTTGGCACGACGTGGTGTTCGTCGTCGGTGGTGTTGTTTTCTGGGTTTGGGTTTAAGGTTTTTGGTGGTTGAGATGGTATACGATGCAAATAGAATGGTATATAGTTGTTTGTAATTGTATATATGAAGTTGAATATGGTTATGTGAATGTTGCCGGAACTATATCGCCGGAGGTGATGAGTGATTTAGTGGGAGATGAGAGAGAGGGCAGTATGAGGTTGTTGGGTTGGGCTTGGTTATTTTGGGGGTTTGGCACGACGTGGTGTTCGTCGTCGGTGGTCGCCGGTGATGTGTGTTGCCGGTGATGTGTGTTGTCGTCGGTCACTAAGGATGGTTGTGTTAGTGTTTGGTTGTTGTGGTGGTGATATTAGGAGAGATGAGAGAGAGTGAATCCTACGTAATTTGGGAAAGTAGTGGGCCATTAAATTTTTTATTGCTCAAAATCCCAGCCATGTCCTCGCTTTTGTCTTTAGCGCGGTGATTGGCAGGGGCACACCAATCACGGTGATTGGTGTAGCCAACCTCGAACGCGGTTCATCAACCACTTCTGTCCCGACCAACAATCACTACTGAAAAAAAATCCAATTATCCACGCGGTTGGCATTTCACAGCCACATAACTTGCTTATCAGTCACCTATCATGCATTGCATGTAAAACATGCTAATAGTTTAATATCGGAGTCGAGTTCAACTCAATTCATATGTGAGGGTATAGTAGTTTGACCTAAACGTAATAAGTGAAGAAAATGGTGGAATTGTATAGTAAATAAAGTATACAGTAAACAAGTTACAAGTACAATACCATATATGAACATACTCCCATGGAAATCACTTGAAATGTGAAGTCGATAAACATAGGTGAACAAAACACCATGGACACGACGATTAGATTAAAACATCAATTTTTTTTTGCACTAATTAAATACTTAATATTAGCTGGTTTATTCTTGTATAACCATTTTGTAGAATTAATTAAATACTTAATATTAGCTGGTTTATTCTTGTATAACCATTTTGTAGAATCCAACCGGCCGGTTGGAGTGATAACATGTCAATTGTGTGAAATATCTCAGGGGAAGTGAAAAAATAGAAGAGCGGAGACCAATTTATAAGTTGTGGATACTCCTCCTATTGCTAATTGCTTTAGGATGCAATCCCACCACACTTAGCTTGTACACAGACTGGGTGTGACTCCGATGTGGTATCAGGGCCTTGGTTGCTCTTGGGTTCGAGGATCTTGTCCATTAATTTACTCAAGTTTTGGACTCGACGAATTTGTTTGAGGCCGGGTTTTGGTGAATTTGATTGATTGGAGTTTGACCTCAGGCCAGGTAAGGGTTTGGCAGATTTGAATGGGTTCACATGTGAAGGGGAGGGTTGGAATGAAAACGATGAAGAAACAGAAAAGCAGAGATTATTTATAAGTTAGTGGATTACTCCGATCTTTTGACAATTGGTCCTAGATTTGAACCTACCAAACCTATGAATGGTTTTTCTCCACTTTTGTGATCAGGATAATATTAGCCCACGGTGACTCCAAGACAACCATAATATTCCGTAAATTCAAAATATCTTCTTGTTGCACTTTACACTTACTTGTAGGCACACTAGGAAGATTTTTAGGATGTAACGGGTATGTACAAAACTAGAGTTGTTAATAATGTTCCAATTTCTCCCAATCCGAAATGAAAGTTAAAAGTCTTTGGGCATGCATCACATGCATAAGATATTTTAATACAAAGAAAAAGACCAAGGAAAATTTAATGGGTCATATAAAATGTACAAAACAAACACGTCCATTTCACGACGTTACATTATTGTTGGCCTATTATTGAAGCTCATTTCTTGGATGTGTGGCAATGACTTATATGGCCAAGTCATAATCCCATATCCACACTACTTAATTAGTAGGATATGCATCCACTTAATTAAATTATATATAGAGTGCACCAATTGTAATAACTTCCATCACAATTCACTTCTCCTCCACGAAAAAACTATAGAGATTTCACACTACTTCACAAAGCTTTCTCCATTAATCTCCTACTAGTTCATTTTGTGCAAAACATCGTAACATTATCATTACACTAGTGCTTTAAAAGACGCCCTCGATCGATCAGTAACAACATCGGAAAAAAATGGGTTTCATGCCATTAGAAGAAGATTTCGGCCTTGAAATCAACCCAAAACTCAATTATGATGAAGGCATAGTTGAAGAAATTAGAGATGTGATCAGGGTTTGCAAGAATGGTCTTGTCGAACGTACGTCCATCGTACACTCCGTCTCTCCTTTCTTAGCTCCTGATCTCAATGTTATAGCTCGTGATGTTTATATCGATCGAGAAACAAATGTTTGGGCACGTACATATGTGCCGAAATGTGATGGGAAATATAAGTTCCCGTTACTAGTGTATTTCCATGGTGGTGGCTTTTGTGTAGGCTCAACTGCATGGAAATGTTACCATGACTTCCTAGGAAATTTATCATCTAAATCACGGTGCATAATCGTGTCTGTTAATTACCGATTAGCGCCTGAAAACCGTCTCCCAGCCGCTTACGAGGACGGGATTAAGGCCCTAATGTGGGTTAAGCAATTAGAAGGCAATCCATCAAGTGAATATTGGGTAAGGTATTGTGACTTCTCTAGCATTTTCCTAGGTGGGGATAGTGCTGGTGCAAATATTGCATATAATGTGGCCTTAAAACTTGATACACCCCAAATTATTATGCCATTAATTAATCTCAAGGGTATAATTATGGTACAACCGTTTTTCGGAGGGGAGCAGAGGACTAACTCTGAAAAATTTGGGCCACAATCGAGTAAATCAAAGTCAAATGTCACGGCATATGACGCGTATTGGCGACTAGCGTTACCCCTAGGGGCGAGCCGAGACCACCCTTGGTGTGATCCGCTAAGGAAAGACGCAAAGACGTTGACAAATACAAGGGTGATGGTTTGTGTAGCAGGGGAGGATGTACTAAGAGATAGAAACATGGAGTTTTGCTTAGCGTTAGCTAATCAAAGAAACCATGTAGAGCAAGTAATTTGTCAAGGCGTGGGACATGCTTTTCACGTTGTGGACAAGTCTCAACTCTCAGAAATGAGGCAGCAGGATTTAATTTCTGATATTGTGGCCTTCATTACCACATAGTTGTATTTCGGACTGTTCATCTATCCATAACCGGACGACCAGACCCGAAAGCTACAGAATCAAGAAGTGGAACCCGGACCGGGATAATTTCGGTCTAAAGCCGACCGGACTGGTTCATGAACAGTCCTAGCAGTATGTTGTATTAATTTGAAGACTTGAAGATTCTAAAGTTAGGCCTAAAACACAACTACTAGTCTCTATTATTTGATGCATTAGTATACTTTAGTAGTGTATATCTGTATATTGTCATTTTGATCAATATACATGCTGTAAGTTTATATGTAACGAAATTGAGTTGTATTGTAGATACATACATAAGAGTAATATACACTATATGGGATGAATGGCAAACAATCCAAAATGGTAGTACTGTACTCTAAATTTTGAATGTCATATTGCGAGATCATACATCTTAGTTTTAGTGTGTATCTATGTGAATTGTTAATCCTATTCGAGGGAACTATCAATGACAAGATCGATTCGAAACGTAGAAAATTTGTGTGCATGTATAACCGCCATATATACTGATATACTCCGATCCGTATAAATTAGTTTATAGCTAGTTTCCCTTCCAAAATTAAGCCTGTTACTCCACAAAGCAAGTTATGTTGCTTACATTCAATAAGTATTCAATAACCACATATAACCTTACAAAGATGGCAACATTATTATTATTATTATTATTATTATTATTATTATTATTATTATTATTATTGATATATTGATGTATAAATAAGTTTATAATTCCAATCACCTCTTTCAAATGACTAAAATTAGCTAAACTTGGCAACCTCAAAGCCACTGTCGCACGGTCATCTGTGCGAGTGCAACAGCGCAAATGCATATATATCTCAATCATATACGTTCGTCATTCATGTGAAAGCTAAGCTTCTTTTGGGGTCGTATTAGACTTGAATAAACAATATAAATGAATGTGAGAGGCGATCACAAAGGTTCTTTTCAATCATAATATGATATATCTTCTGATGCCTATGACATGCAATAATCATATTTTATGGGTTCATGACTATGATGACAAGCTTATTTAACTTCAACATGAAGTTAGTGGCTTGTGAGATCCATCTCAAAGCTATCTATACTTCAGCGCGAGCACACGCTACATCATCATCATCATCGCCATCAACAACAACAACAACAACAACAACAACCAAGCAAGTTTCACTTCTAAATAATTGGGGTCAGCTAATAACATATGAATCTTCATATGCATTTGTCTCGTTAATGTCATATAAGTTGAAGATCACGTGAACAAGTTTAAAAATATTAAAATACGCTCAAAATAAAAGGAAAGCATTAAGTTAAAAAAAAAAATAGTTGTAAAACAAGTGAAAAATTGTTTGAAAGAAAAGCAAATTAGAAAACGAATCAAAGTGACCAACAAAAGTCAAATTCAGTCCTCCATATGGATATATAGTGTCTCTCCACACCAAACTCTCTTCAAGTTCTAAAACACTCAATATCACTTCTAAGTAGCTCACTCTGACGATGTTATTACTAGCTCACTCTTATACTCTTCTAACCGGTGCATCTCTAGCGTCTTTCTCACATGGTCATACCATCTCAGTCTTTCTCCATCATGTTGTCCCCAACGGTTGTAATCCCTACTTTCTCCCTAATAACTTGCTCAACCGATACTTTCTTGTACTCCACCGTCCCCCTTTAAACACCCCATAGTTTTTTTCACTTGAATTAAGGTAGTTTTGTTTGTTTATTATTGTTGAAGATAATTGGTGGTTTGTTTATTATTATTGGAGATAATGGGTAATTTGTTTATTATTTTTGGAGATAATAGATGATTTATTTTATTTTTGGAGAGAATGGATGATTTGTTTATTATTTTTGGAGATAGTGGAGTGGAGATGTGTGTGAAAACTTCCCCAATTTAGTAAGTTTTGAAATGGAGTGTTTAAATAAGGACACCCAAAAAGGAAGCGGGGTGTTTAAAGGGGGACGGAGGGGGTATGTCTAAAGAATAAAAATAATTTACAAAATTATTAATCTTGTAAATCGTTAGCCTTCGATCTAAATATGCGAGAAATGTTTAAACTACATGTAAACGACCAAAGTATCAAATCGAGTTTGATCCATGCAAACCTTTGCTTTTTAATTCATGTCTTCATGATAATTGCACCTCCAACGAAATCTAATACCATTTTTTTTAGTCAAGGGTAAGAATATATGATCTAGGTGACAATGTATGTTATGTATCTCTCATCAGTGCAAACCCCCCCAATTGAGATGCAGATTGAAGTAATTTTGATCTTCAACTCACTCACACCATCATGTATGGAAGGTCCAAGGCTGAGGCGTCTTCAATACGTTGCGCCATCGACCTTGTGTTACACTAATGCCACAAATTTCTTGCTCAAGTGAATATTCCAATGCTAATACCTTTTCTGCAAAATCATTTCTGGGTTAAATCTTTGTTGTTGGTAATGAAAAAATAGAAAATGTCATATGAAATAATGAAAAATACTCTGATATTCTCGAACTAATCTATAATCTTTCGGCGTGGTCGTTACATATATGAAACATTCCACGCAATACTTGCACATATATTTTTATTTGCTACGATTAATTAATAACTACTCCGTACAATACACCAATTAAAAACCATCATCAATCATCGATATTGCATATTTTCACGCTATTAATGGTGCTACCACTGAAAGTTATGTGATCTATTTTGACTCATTGATAAAATATTTTGACTCATTGATAAAATATTATGACATGCATATATAAGAACTTGTTGGTCGCAAAGGATGACATGCAATAGTTGCATTCAAATTAAACTTCATAGGACCATGCATGAGATCATAAATTTACATCGTGCATGAATTCGTACGTATTTGTGTAATCAAGAGATTATTATTAGATAATCCAAAAAATAAGAAAGATTATAGTTAAAGAATAGAAGAATGAAGTATGAGAAGGTTAGATCGATGTACCAATTATTAGGGTTGGGGAGCATGGTAAAATCCTTGAATAACAGTTTGCTGCGTCTTCACGGTCGTCGCTATTTTCACTCATCAGGAGTTCCATGTTGCTTTAATTTAATTGCCTCAGAAACTAAAGAAATGAATTTGATTTGGAGGATGATGATAAATTGATCGCGATTCAATGCTCTTATATAAGGGTAGTACAGTAGTAGTACACATCCCCCAATTTCACTTAATGTTGAACTCGTGCAATGCATGAGTATTTGCGGGAAAGTGTACCATACACCAAGGGAGTAGCTAGGTATGTAGTCCCAAGAAATAGGTATTCTCGATGTAACTTTTATTGCTTGAAATCAGTTGTACTTTTTTATCGTATCATGTTGCGTTTTTTATTCAAATTTGTTGTACTTTTTACTCTTTTTGTTTCATGATCACATTGTCTTTATCTTATATTGGTTTCATTTACGAATTTTACAACTTTTAACAACTTACGCTAAATTATACTAAAGTATAGCATATACAAAAAGAAAAATACAACAATTTAATTTACAACGCGAGTACCTATGTTAATAAAATTGTTATTATGTCTTTCAAGCCCGAATGATCTTGCCAATTGTTAACTGTCTTTTCATTTTCTTATTTAGAGGAATCACAATAACTAGACATTTTTCTTATTTGTATGTTATGTGGTCATCATTATTGGGCACATCATTTGTACAAACTCATCTTCCCACCCATTTTATTAGATAACATAAAATCCGTGTAAATTGAGATGGGAAGTAGAAATTGATTTGGAGAGATTATGAAACTTTAATGTTTTTTTTTTATTATTCTTTTTCGTTTTACTTAGCTTGTGGTACATAAATCATAAATGTTTGACCAAATAAACTACGAGTACTTTGGTAGATAAAAGATACATTTTCAATCCAAGCAAGTACATGAAATCTACATAGAAATCGGTAGTTTAGGGCCAAATTGCGTTAGAAAGGAGCAGATCACATCAAGTCCTCTAAATAGTTAAGATATAATGCGAAAATAATTTATTTAATTTAAGATAAATAATGCGAAAATTATTAGTACCGTGTATTTGATCAAATGCAAAATCGTTGTAATAATTACACATAAGACTCTTGAGTTTTTTTTTTTTGAAGGGGAAGACTCTTGAGTTTTGATCAAATGCAAAATCACCCCTACCCTATACTTAATAAAACAAAATACTTTGGCGACAACAAAAAACATTTCGCTACATAGGCATCAATTAATTTTATATAGGCATCAATTATGTTTGGACAATCTAAGATACAAGTGCCGTAACCATCAAGGCAAGTAATTTGATGTTAGTTCCTTTTAGGTAAGGGCGCCACAGATGGGTAGTTGGGGAAAAACCAAGACATGCGGTGGTTAACAAATAACAACAAGAAGCTCATACAAAATGAGTAACTAACCCAACCACCATGAGCCCATAATTAACTAACTTAACATTCAACCAAATAATTCAGGCTTCCGGTTTAAGATACGTTGTAACCCACTTTCATCCCATGGCTCGATTTTGGCCTTGTGGCGCCATGTATATAGGACGATCCTTCCCAAACAATCGAGCTCGAGCACGAGGTGTAAATCCTATGTTCGAGCTCGATCTTGGCCTTTTTAGTCTCAAGTCAAAATATTACGATGATATAGAATACAAATCCTTCATTGGTAAGTAATGACTAGGTTTGAATCCTATGTTTGAGCCCGATCTTTGGCCTTTTGGTCCAGTCAGAATTTCAGGATGATCCCTTCATTGATATTGAGCTTGAGCTGCCAGGTTTCGAATTCCAATCCTCTGTTTGAACTCGACTCGTTTACAGGTTCCTACTACTCGAGCTTGTTTGAATAATGAAGTCCAAGATTATTAGCACTCGACCAATACTTCCAGCACTCCTACTCATTTACGACATTTAGTTGCTTGGGATTACTCAATTAGATTGCCAATAGTGCTAGCCTAAATTTAGTTGCGTGATAATCTAGCCATGCGAATGAATGAGCTGGTCAAAAACTACATAATACCCAGTCAATAAGAGTGCCAATAGTCCTTGCCGTAACTAGCCCGGATTGATCTCATCAAGCTAGTAAAAGTCATTCAAGTTCCATACCTCAGTCACTCCGACTCGGTCCCAACCCTCTATCGAGAAGTGAACTGCCAGGTTTTGAACTCAAACTCAACAATAGGACGAGAACAAAGCTTAAAAGCTAAAACAGGAAGAGTGTGAAGTTCTTGTTTGGTACTCATGACATCATTACTAAGAACAGTAACAAAATAATCTCCCGGAATGTATGTTTTAACCTATCGGTCACCTCAAACCTGCACACAGCCAGACTCAAGCAACCTGATCTGGTAACCAGCCTGCCCGATAGGATTCCGGTCCAATTATAACAAACAGGGCGACAGCAGGATTAGTGAAGTAAGAACCCCCCATTAATGTGTAGAAACTACAAAGGAATGTTAATTCGTAGAACACAAAAGCGAGCCAAGAAAATTACAAAACTCACTGCTTTATATAAATAAGCATCTATTCATAGGACATCAAAATGCTATAAGAGGGATACAATTACATTAGCATCTATTTGACAGCGAAAAAACAGGCAAGTTGGGAGTACATTCAAAAGTTTTTCTACAATTAAAACTAGAAGCGACAGTAGTCAGTTACAACCCTAAAACTCAACATATAACCTTCAAACAAGAACAAGTGATTCATCTGGATGCTATAGAACCCTACACCACCTCCCAGCAAGTAAGCAGACGTATCCCAACACACGGGGATGTAAAATGAAAAGCAAGGTGAAGAATTTCTTTAATTTTGCCGTGGAAGGCGTACCTTCTCAGAGGTCTGGAGACTATCACATGATTTAGCTTAAGACATCATCACATGATCAATTGATTGGAGACCTTGGTTTGCGAAAAAGCGAACATCAACATCAGGATCCTCACTCAGCTCAACTAAAGCAGGACGAATAGTTTTCTCCACCACCTACATTGCAGTAAGAAGCTCATGTAAACTCAAAAGTTTATGGTGGATATAAACAAAGTGATGGGACACAGTTTAAGCTGTATACACACCGATTGATCGACAATTGGTATGATAGACTGCAACACTTTCGCCACATTGAACTTTATGTTGGGAACCCTACAAGAATGTTTTCATGAATATGTAAGTAAGAAAAGCACCTATGAAATGTTGGAATAAAGAGTAATGGTGGAAAACTAGAAAAATTACCTATCCTTTGAGGCGGTAATGACAACGGGTAGAAGTTTCGAGCACGTAATTTCTGAGCCCAAGACAGGTGCAAGTAGAGATACTGCATGCAAGATGGTCATCCGGTATAGATAATGTGGATTGTTCATCATCTCTAGAACCTGTCAGTTCAAACAAAATCTTAGACTCCGCAAACCAATCTAACAAAGACTGATGTTTTTTATATTTTGCGGTCAAAGACTGATATATACTGTACTGGCTACGGCTCTAATAACCGAAACATCTAGGGAAACTGATGTAAAAGAAAGAAAGCAGAAGCAGATAGATGATAAAGACACAGGTATCCTCAGAATAAAGTCCTCATATATCAGATTAAAGATCTTAAATTCAGATTACAAAATACTTCAAGAGTACAAGTCTCTCATTCATAGAAGGGTGGCAAAAGTATTATTATGCCACTTATTTTACTTTCACAAATAAGAATTGTCATAGGGGGAAGATCTAATCATATACTATGTGGCAAGTGCTCAATCCTCGGCAACAAATCAAACAACAAAATGGCAGGGGCGGGGGGGTTAAATGTCAACTTTAAGTGCCACAAAGAATGTGCAAACATTTGCACAGCACATGCACCTTTGGTCACTTTCATAGCAGAGAAATATAAATTCGAGAATCAAGATCATGAAGCCAACCTGTGGGACTATGTGCTGCATGGCCCACTCTGGACCAAATTCCTCTGCAAGCCGCTTCACATTATTAGCAGCAGCATCGCGAATGGAGTATACCTACAACATACAACTTGTTCAACTGATGCTCACATACACAAGAATTAAGATTCACATGTTATTACACTTCATGAAGTATCTGCTCTCTGCTTAGCTAGATATGAAAGGAACATGGACGATCAAAATCTACAGGCTGCCATTAAAGCACACCTTAAACCACAGGAAAAGGGGAAGAAAGGAGAAAAAAGAAGAGTTGCAAACCTTATCCTGTAACCATTGCATGCACAATGCACCAAGTTTGTCATCAAAAAATCCAACACCTAGTTGGCTTGCAAGTAACGGTATGTACTCTATTATAGCAAGACGCACTCTCCAATGTCTATCTTCAGCAAGCTCCACAATGGCAGGCAAGAGGGATTGAGAAAGCAGGTCAATGCCAATAACCTGCAACAGACCCCACATGATTAAGGTATATAATAGAAGACTATATCAGAAGATTGGCCATGAGTCAATAGGACAAATTAATAGATCAGATGATGCCCCCTTGGATCCCAGATCATAAGGCCCATGCCAACCCCAGATTAATGACAAATTAAAGGAAAGAGGAAAGTTTGCCCAGCATAGGAACTGGCAGCACAATGAAGGAGCCAAATAAGAAGACTCAGAGTTCCACAAGTGCCCCCATTGTTAATTGGTATGTGGAGGAAACTATGTTACTCCAACACTCCATATACCTGCTGTGTCGTGTGTCGGACACGACGTGATACCTAGACACTCCATTTTCGGAAGAATAAAAAACAGATGTTTTTCATAAAAAGCAGTGTCAGACACTCCAACACGTACCCACGTCGGACACTTCCAGCCGTGTCTGAGTAACATAGGGAGGAAGTTTGGTACACACTCATTTAAAGCAGACAAAGCTCAAAGTACCACAAGTGCACCATTGTTAATTGGTATGTGTAATGTGGAGGAAATTTGGCAACACACTCATTTAAACCAGACAAAGCTCGTCAAACACTACAATGACAATGCCCCACAAGCTCCCGCAAACGGCACGTTAACCAGTAAGGGCTGTTCGTATGTATGCAGCACCCAACAAGAGACTACTTTCGGATGACCAAAATAAGTACTCAACCGACCAATCAAGTCCAAACTACAAACTACAAAGAACTGACACAATAAAAGGCTGTTTAATTGTTTTAAGGGTAAAACAAAACCACTTGCTAATCTAGCAAGTAGAATTACAAAGGCAATTTATAACATCTAAACGATGTCGGAAGAATTAACAACATATGACTATGTACAATTTGTAATCAGCAGATGGAAAAGTATGGCTGCACAAAGAGAAAGTAAACAACACTAGGACATACCTGATTAACTTGATCAAGTTTGCTGATTATATTAAGCCGAACATCAGGAAACTCGTCCTTGAGGAGAGAGAGAAAAATTGGAAGCAGTTGCTCAATTGTAGCATCCTGTATCAAATACCAAACAAGGAGTTGGAATATAATACGAAAATCATAAAAACATGCACCACAAATGGACAAACTATACCAAGAATGATACTTGTACACAAACAGAAGTAGCATATAGTCTGACAAATTACTAAATTACATAACATTGAATGTAACTGTCACTTGCATGAATTAACATGATAACATACTTGAACACACAATCCCTCTTCATTTTACCTTGCCTAAAACTGGAGCCATTCCCATGATCACTGATGCCAACGCGGAGCGAACATGCTGAGAAGAATCAGAAGACAAGTCCTGCACAATGCCAGTGTAAGGCAAGATTGAGCAGAAGAGTTAGTACAATGTACTAACGATTTATCACAAATAGTATGGCATAAGGAAGATAAAGTGTTAAAGAACACTCGAGAGAAGCTCAAGCTAACAGGGGTACCTTCACACATGGCAGAATATGCTGGATCGCCAGCTCTGGACTCAAAATTCGACAAAACTTTGTAACTTTACCAGCAGCTGCAATACGTACTTCAGCTTCATTATCTCTAAGTAATCGCACATATGCAGGGACTAGATCCGCCCTAAAAAAAAGAAGCAGGTGAGGCACGATTAGGCACTCTTCCCAAACACAACAGAGTTCAGAGAAATCCATCCTGTGAGATCCTTTAAATATAAACACCATGAAGCAAACTAGAGCAGCTTAAATCGAATATTTACCTAGTAGGCTCAGGGCCAACTGCTTCACAAAGTTCATACAACTGATTGGCAACCATATATCGCACACGCCAGGACTTATCCTGTTCATATTCAACAAAGCAGAAAAATTGTGTTCACGCGATTTCTTAGGAGGGAAAACAACAAAAGTTGTAAACATCTAAAATGCCACCTAAAGGTACACATTATTTAAAAATCATATTCAAATCAGAAAAAGAATTCACAATGAATACAATTGTCTTAATAATTTGGACTCACGCTTGGGCCACTTAGGCGTTCAAAATAGAGTACTATCGTTCTAATTTACATAAAACTGAAAGATATGAGTTATCAGTTATGACATATGTGAAGTAAAAGTGGCGAGAATTAAAGCGCAACTAACGTTGTGGGTTTGAAATTCTGACACAATCAAGGGAAGAGTTACTTGGCAAAAAAACGCATATTAGTGAGGGTTCTTCTAACAGCATCATCTGTGAGAACTCTAAAATGTACCAATCGAGTAGAATAAGAACAAAAACGAAGCAAGAAGTATATCACTCTCATCCTCTCATAAGCATAAAATACCAAGACAAAGAACCACAGTGTGTAAACTAAAAAACTAAAATGCTACCAGCGGACGACTCCTGTATGTCCCTTTAATAAGCTCTAGCATCAGGGAAAAAAGAGGAAGTTGCAGCACAGAAATAGCTAGGTAATAAAGGAATCAGCTCAGTGGAAGAAATAAGAACAATCAAGGGCTCAAGGCCATAATTAATGCACTTAAGCGATAATTAGACAAGAAGGCCAACGGAGATTCATTTACCTGCGAGAAATTAACAATAACAGGAAGGACATGTGCAACACAATCTTGCGGCTCCAACAGTTTTCCAAGGGCGGCACATCCCTCAACAGCTAATAATCTCACAGAGTCTTGATCTACAAATAAAAAAGAACTTCAAAGGGTAAATAAAACTCATCGACTTAATAAATGGTTATTTTTCACATTCAAGGAGCATACAACGACATTGCCCCAGTGCCACACACGCACAAGTGAATGGATTACGTATTTAGAAATTAAAAGTACAGAGTCTCAAAGGAGTTAAGACTGACTTCATTTTAAAAAACACTCAAAATAGAACCCCCCCCCCCCCCCACAAGGTACAATGAAATGTCTTGCGGCTCCAACAGTTTTCCGAGGGCGGCACAGCCCCCAACAGCTAATAATCTCAGTCTTGATTTACAAATAAATTGAACTTCAAAGGGTAAAAAAACACTCAGAATAGAACCCCCCCCCCCTCCCCCAAGGTATAATTAAATGTCACATAAAAGTGTGGTTTTAAAATTTTATCCTGTATGGGACCTCTTGACTCTAGACGTCGAAAAGACAAATGAAAGAAAGCTTGAGCTCAGATACCAAGCAAACCCTTTGTTCCACAGGCACCAATGGGATCCACACTGAAAAAGTCGAAGGCTTCCTAACCTCCAGTTCAGGTGACCATTACACGCAGACATTATTAGAAGAAGCAATTTTTTTTTTAGAAACACAATTCTCATAGAAGAAGCACCTACAAAAGCATAACAAGAGTGGGGGTTCGTCTAAACCTTTCTCATCCTAACAGACCTACATTGAATTGTAAGAAGTTTCCTATTTCCAAAACATCTTGAAACGGCCAAAACTTTAACATAAAAGCCAAGAACTAGAAATGTCTGCAAAGCAATGACTACATTGCAGTCAAAGAAAAAGAAACAACAACAACCAAGCCTTATTCCCAAAATGATTTGGGGTCGGCTAACATGAATCGTCATCTAGTAACCGTCTTGTGTACGCCATAAAATTTCAAAAACGCTGTAAACCTTTAAGGAATATTAAAACACTTTCAAAGGAAGTTTTATAAAGTCGTCAAAATAAATAAAAAGGTTTGAAAAATATTGAAAAAAACATATGAACTTCGAACACAAGGTAGAGAAAAGTTTTGGGAAAAGAGTTAACAAAGAAATCAAAAGGAGTAAAATTAAGTCCTCTCCATGGATAGAGTCTCTCCACACCGCCCTATCCAACACCATACTCTCTTCAAGCCCTAGGAAGCTCATATCACTTCTAATCACCCTCATCCAAGTCATCTTTGGTCTTCCCCGACCCCTACTAATATTATCACTTCCCCACACTTCTACTCTTCTGACCGGCGCGTCACTAGGCCTCCTTCTCACATGGCCATACCACCTTAGTCGGTTCTCCATCATCTTATCCCCGATGGGTGCAACCCCTACTTTCTCCCTAATAACTTCTAATTTCTAAAGAAACAGTGGAGATAATTTCTAATTCATGGGTGCACTTCCTAGTGTAAAGAATCACTGCGATAAAAAAAATGAAGCTCTTAAAGTGCTCCTTGCATTTGAATAATTTGCCCAGCTTCTCCTGATTTCTCAATCTACGAGGAAATTGCATTCCTATTAGATGAACAGACGGTAGCTAACCCACAGTTTGTTTGCATCTTCTGTAACCTAAACATGTCTACCTCATGTGTCACGATTACCTACAATCCTAAAGGATCTTCACTTTTTAAACAGACATGTTCTTCTGAATCTGCATCCATCATCTCCTGCACTTTCTCTCACCCTCATTTAATTTCAAGATAAGATTAAAGCCATAAAAAAAACTGTCCCTCCACCATCTCATTATAGCACATCAAAAGAGTGTTATTTAGCAGAAATCCTAGATGCAAGTGCAAATTCCCCTCAAAGGCAAATAGCAATAATTTAATAACTGTACATTGTGAGAAAGTGTATCTATCTTCCTTTAACTAAATACAACTCGTACACCAACTGATTGCAAACATTCCCTCCTTCCTGTCCCCCCGCCCCCCCTCCATACTCAACCCCCACCAGAAGTAGATATTGAAACTAATTTGCTTTTAAAGGGATACAAAGAAAGCATGGAAACAATTAGGTGGCTTTTGTACATAATCACCTTGATTTTACTACACAAACCCAAAGACTACTTTAGTATGTTTCTTCAGCTATTCACAAATGACATTTACTCCTATTAAGCCTTTTCTATGCAGGTGATACAAAATTACCATCAAAGAAAACCAAGGGGATATCATATGTTTACAGTACAACCCGCCAAGGCCTCCACCCCAAAAGAAAAAATGGCCTTACAAGAAACCCAGATAAAAGACGCACAAGGTTCAGATATTAACAATAGCTCGACAATGAATCATCCCCCCTCCCCCCAATCATACAATGCAAATAACAGTAACGAGATGGAAATTTTCTGACAGCGACAGAAAATAGAAAGCTGTAGACATTTCTTTACCATCCTGAGTTAAGTCTTCGAACATTCCCATCACATCAGTCTTTAGATGACTAGGCTCTACAGTTGCAGCAAACTTCCCCAAATTTGTGGCAGCAGATCTTCGCACCATTGGCATGTCATCTTGACACAACTGATTATAAATTGATCTCAGCTCTGTCTTCAACGCATCTGGGGCACTTGGGTAAGCAATGTGGAAAAGCCCACAAGCAGATACTCGAGCAGTAAACCACTCTCCTGCTGCGAGTCTCTGCAGGATGATAACAATTACATTTCAAAAAAAAAAAATATCCAAGTAATAGCCGATAAGAGTTGAATAATTCAGAAGGCGAAAAGTATGTACATATGTATCCCCAGTTCATATGTTTGCATTTCACGGTCTACTTGGTTCATTTGTATCATAAATGTACGAAGCTTTCTAGTAGAAAAGACAAAAGCTGTTCAAGTAGCTTTTAATTTGAAGACACGTTCACTTTCTAAGTATAATTAAGCAAGCACTCGGGTAAAATGGCTCCCCACTAGGCCAGTTAATGGAGGAATCTACTATACGGGTGAGTTTTTTAACTTTAAAGTTAAATACTCACCACAAAATGTTAACAATTCACCACATCCTGCCATAGGACCATCCGAACAGACCTTACCAACCCAGGATTTGTGGTTCTTCCAACTTCCTAGCCGAATTTGGTAAGAAGTAGCATAGCAAAAAGATAGATTGTAATAGAATGGGTTGTCCACCTCAAGAACTACACTGTTATAGGATGGGCAAGCTAGATTATACATTCCTTATGCATTCTCTATTGATATAAAAGTACCAGAAACCAAGGTTTATGTTTGGAAACAATAGTTTTTTGAGGTCAGTTTGAATGAATCAGGGTTGCCGAATATTCCCAGTTCCTACCCCCCACCCCCCTGCGTAAAGCATGCTAGTATTCTGCATTTAATATGCAAATTACGATTCTGGAATACTCAAGAAGTCAAAAAATGCCTGTGAAAGGCATGTTGTGTATTTGCATTACGTAATGTGAGTCGGACAAACTATATATTCAGACACCCTGCCTTGGATGGCGGTTTGTTGGAGTTCGAAATGTGTTAAATGTTCTACCAAAGACTATTTTCTGCCATCATCTCAAAACACAGTGCCTCCAAAAAGGCTTCCCATCCGAACAGGGGGGCGGGGGAGTATGCAGGCCTTCCCATGAGAGTAATTGAGTCTTGCTCAAGAACAGGAATATATGCTACTTCAGAGGTGGCTGTTTCCCCAACCAAGACAATGTTTGGCTCATGCTTTTCCTTATTTTATATATAGAAACCTTTCGACCAAGTATATCAGCTAAAAAACTTCACTCCGATCTAACATAGAGGTTGTACCTACTCATTATTAACTACAGATCTTTCAATAACTTAACTAGAATTCCAAAAATTTCCAACTTAAGCAATCAATTCAGGTCTAATAATTAATATCCAGTTCAACTCAAATTACCAACCATGCACTGAAGATGCAAATTTTCTCTTGTTTTAATAGCTGGATGGCTAGTGCACAATTCTAGCTCGAATTCAGAGCGCAAGATGGCAGAGAATAATCAATGGTCAAAGAATTGGAAAAAGTCAGTCCGTCATTGCTACATATAAGTGGGAAACTGTAATCAGCAGGGGCCGGGTCCATTCATAGATCATCGTAGATTCATAGCAGTATCATCTTTACCCCAACAAGACTAGTCAAATTTCAGAGTACTAACCAATAAACGTACAAAACGATCAACTTTAATGGCGGAACATTAAAACAAGCAGCATCATAGATACGATAGAGAATGAGAAACAACACACCTTCACAAGAGGGATGAAGTGATCAACCAAATCACTCTCCTTCATTTGGGATCCAACCCTGCACAACGACTCAACTGCTTTGTCCCTAACACACGTTTCTTCAACAGTGCAAAGCGTTTCAAGGGGTGGAAGCAAAACATGAGCATGCTCAACACCTCCAACATACGGTATAAATACGCCCAACTCCTCTGCCATTGCAAGAAGGACCTCATCATCATCATCATTGTTCTCACTCAAAAACGGGATCAACTCCTTTCGTGTGCGCTCCTCTCCAAGAGCACGGGCAATTGTAGACAGTCTCCTAATCGAATTCAACCGTAGCTGAATATCATCATTCTTCAGCTCATCTATCAACACCGCAATCGGATACAACGGCTCGTCCACCATAGACATTGTGACTCAAAAGGGTCTTCAAACACTGCACCAACACATACTTACATTTACGCAAAAGCCCCGAAATTTCACCTCACATTTCTAAATTAAACCAATAATCCCACAAACCCCAAATAATCGATTTCGACATATATCATACAAACACCTACCAATTCCAATTAATTACAGATAACCCACAACCCCGATTAAATTAAATTCCCAAAATTAACTTCCTACACAACATTTTCCCCCAAATTAACAAATACCCATCAAAAAGGATCTGAGAAAACCCACAAAAATCAAATTATAACACACAAAAACCTAATGCAGGAGTCAACTTCAACAAAATCAATCAAAAATTACCCAGAAAAGCTAAAATTAACAATAAATTCAAACCAAATTCATTAAAATATGCAAAAAAGAAGCAAATTTATAAAAAGGGGAAATAATTAAAATCAAATAATTAAGAATTAATGGAGCATTGATTAATTTTGTAAGATGGATTCGAAAATCATCCCCCAAAACATTTGTACATCGATTGAAATAAAAAGGGGAAAAAGCGTAAGAGGGAAGATTTACCGGAAAAGGTGAAGTGTGGGGCCGGCAAGGCGCGATCTTTGGTTTCGTTCGTTGGATCCCTCTCGGCAAATATGTTAGAGAGAGAGAGAGAATGTGAGGAAGAGAAGAGAGAGAATGAATGAAGAGATCGAGTTTTTTTTGCTGAACCCAAAAAATACAAACCCAGATTTCTCCTCCTTTTTTTTCTTTTCTTTTTTTTTCCTCGTGAAATTATATAATAATAAAATTAAATAATCAGTGATTTCCTGTTTAAAAAAAAAAAAAACAAGAAAGACGGGTAAAGCAATTCTCATACTGGACCCCCACTGAAATACGGAGTACTCCCTTCGGCTTCATCCATTGAGTCCCTCCGTCTGCCCTCACACACCGCATTCTTGTGTTGAGATCGACGTAGACACTAATCGGTTTATCATATTTTTTAAAAAATTATTGTACACCCTTCTAAATATAGAATCGTTTTTTACATGCGACGTTTAAACTGGGATGGAGACACCGAGCCGAGGAGGGAGTAGTGGAGTACTAGTACATTTTTATTAGCAAACATGAATGTTTTTATGACTGAATCGCAACTATTTCGATTAACACCGAAAATCATCATTGAAGAATCTCCATTAATGTATGTATTAGCCTTGTTTAATGTGTTTCATTGGCTCATTGCTCATTGCTCATCACAATGTTTCAAGTGTATAAAAGTTGCATATACCTAACCATTTAGCTGCTCCTTTGTACCAAAAATATAGTGAAATTTTTACTGTGTACTAAATGTTATAGTGGAAAGTAAGAGAGTGTAAACAAGAATATTTATAGGACATGGAGTTCGATGTCCATTGTTTTGAAGCGGCTTTTAATTATTTTTTTTTTAATTTTTTTATAAGGACTTTTGAAAAAATTATTGTAGTAGGACCAAGGGTCATTTTCAGCGAAGTCGTCATTGAGTCGGAAGTTTCCATTGGCTTACTTTGGAAATTCAGTTAAGAAGTTGAGTTATTGTTGCATGGTTTTCTAGTTCTGTAGTGGTCTCTTTTCTGTAGGGAGGGTAATTGATCGGTCCGTTTTGTAGCTCACTTTACTCGATTAGAGTTTGGCTACACGGAGGTCACAAAGGTCTTCTATATAAATACTTCGGACTCATGTCTGTTGTTGTTTAGAAATAAGTATCATCCTTTTTTATTTAAAATAGAAAATGAAAAAAAAAAAAGAAGCATTAGTCCCAAAAGTATTTCAGGTCACATAATTAATCAATTTCATTACAAAGATAATAAAAAAATCATCTTTAACCATGAAGAGAAGTATCTCCTTGCAAACAGCAATGTCACAATGCGACAATGTGACACAAACTTATTCCATCCATAAGTTTGCTAGGAAATCTCCAAACAAATATTTGCTTTTTTATACAAAGCTTCAAAATATAGCTCACAATTTACATTTGCATAAGAACTATTGTATACTGCAACTTCAGTTAGTTGTATAGTATGTTACATGACTTCATGTCTCGGAACTTCGTAAGAAAATAAATCAATCAATCAATTGAATAATCAAAATCGAACGGGCATCCCAATTATTCGTATACCTGTACACTGAATTTTCAGGTTCAAAACTTCAGTTCAGCATCAGGTTCTCCACAAAAAGACTGGAAGCGCCCGAAAGCTGGCATGCGCCATTTGTATGGGATACTCCGATGGGAGTACATATATTTTCTATAAAATCACGCAAATGCTGTATGGATGCAGAAAGAAGGAAATTCGTCAGCAGATAGACAGCGCCTTCCAGTAGTTTATGCACCGAAATCTTCAAGCTGGAAATTAGCCTGCACTGTCAGAAGCTGCTCATGACCACTGACCACATCATGACTGGCAGAATGATGATAATCAACAAATAAAAGACAGACCTAAATTGTTCATCAATTGGATTCACATGAACAACTTCTTCCAAAACCCAATATCCTCCTTCTTTCCTGTCAAGTTTGGTTCCTCGAATTTTGCGTTCTCACTAAGCTCCTCAAAGGCATCTACCAAGTTTCCAAGCCTTGCAACAAACTCTACCAAAAGGGATGAAAAAGTTGCTAATGACAAGGAACTAGCACTCTCATATGTCTGAGCTTCCTTCTCATTTATAGTCATGTCGGGTAGAATAGAAAGACGGGAAGGCCACTGTGTCCTACTGGCCATGCTGTCAGTGGAAAACATCCCTTGCATTGACGGCCCAGCACCTAGTATCATAGAGCCTGGCCTAGAGAACATTGTTTGTCCAGCACCAAATACCAAAGAACCCGGCCTTGAAGTCGTAAAATCAATGACCGATGGCATGTGCTCAGGGTCCATACTTAGAGCAGCTTCACTGAGTGAGTTTATCACAAGCTGACTGCCCCCACAGTCCTTCATTTGAGCAACGATTTCTGGATTTTCAAATTCTTTAGGCCGTTTTCCTTCTTCCCAACTTTCAAACCTGACCAAAAGATAAGACTTCTGATCTATCTTAACTTGTAGCTCCTCTGCAGCAAGATGAACATCTTCGAGTATATCCCCAGGGCTTAGTTTCTCCATTTTCTCAACTTTGCTCCCAATCTCACGCAGCACTTCGGCGCCGGTTGTACCAACCCTGCGAAGTTCATTCGCAAAAACATATCTTTTGTCTGCTGGTGCCTGTGTACATTATCATTGTGACTCAACTAAAAGTACAGAGTAGTTGTAAATAGAAAGGGAAACTCTGAGGAAATTACTAAAGTGTGCATCAACTTTCTTCCACTGTCCATTTCTAGTCAAATATAGCCTAGCTCAACAAGAAGGCCTTAGCCCCCATGTCCTACTGTACAGGAGATAGCCAGATGGCATTAAACCTACTCCATCCTTTATTTTTTATTTAACAAAACTCCAACAACAAGAAGGCCTTAGCCCCTATGTCCTACTGTTGGCCATTAATCATTTGAGTTTAGTTTAGATCAACGTGGTGGTTAACATTCTGCGCCTTGCTTAGGACTTCGGAGAACCAACCCCATGCCGTTTTAAACCTCCCACCCAAACTGAAAAATGCACCATAACATTGAGACAGACTTTCAAAAAAGCAGGTGTTACCTAAGCTTAGTCAGTTACATAATATTGCACGATGCAAGTAATACTGAGAGGAACAGGTTTCAGGAAGCACGATGCACAAAAAAGCATAGAAAAGCAGAAAATGACAAGAGTAGCAAATGATCACCTGTATTTCTGAAAGCATGCAGCCATGCATTGCCATGACCATAAAAGCGCAATGTCTCAGAGCACCGCTGAGTTTAACATAGCTTTGCCAAGGGTAACTGAATGATCTGTAAGGACCGTGGGGAGGCTCCCAACTAGCGAAACCCAACTGAAACAAAAAATTATCTTGTTTTAGAATGATTCCAAGAAACATTGAATCAAGATTGTGACTAATGGAAGTTCTACAGAGTAAATTACCAAAGATTCCTCTTGATTAACGGATTGCAGAGCTGCTCTGTAGCCACCATATGTGGGATCATCATAAGCTTGGTATGTAAGAATTTTCGAAGGAATTTTTTCATACGCCACACACTGCAAGTATCCGTCAACACAGCCTACAGATGGAATAAGGCTTTCAGTTCCAAGAAAAAACAAGTGAAAAGGAAAAGCAACAAAAAATCAGTGAACTCGAACTCAACCTTCCAGCGAAGTAGCAACTCCCTTGAAATTTTTGACAACTAGCTTGTGAAGATCCTCACCAGCCCAAATAGGAAGAATGCAAAGGTTTACAATCGAAGCAATGGCAGCTCCAATTCCAATAAGCAACAAGCGGAAAAAGGCTGTCCGGAAAAAGTTGGATGTTTTGCTGCCAGTCACCATGACTATGCAAAAAGTCAATAGGAATACCCGGAAGCCGTATTCATATGGTTTCAGTTTCGGGTACAATTTGATATAAGTTACACAAAACCCTGGCCATCAATACAAAAAAACAGTATACTTAGAATGATATTATCACTCAAAGCCAGAAAAACTGAATATGCAAAATATGGAAAGCAATAGACACACTGACAGCATACAACAACAACAACCAAGCCTTATTCCCCAAATGATTTGGGGTTGGCTAACATGAATAGTCATCTAGTAACACAGTGACACAGCATATTAACCAAAAAACACCATCAGACAACCAACTCTGAAAATCGTAATAATAAGCTTTAGAACAGCAAATACTAATGCTCACCTGCGATAAAAAGACTAGAAACAATGAAAATTCTCTGGAATTCTCCGACCTGAACTGACAGTTCAGCTATTCCCAAACCCAGTGCTCCAGCACAAAGTGTTCCCAGAGCTCGGTTAAAGCCTTTACTAAGAGAAGCTCCTATGAAACAACAGCAGTTACAAAGTCATACACAGGAAATGATTCCATAACCAACAAACATCAAAATAAAAACCTGCTGACCACATAACATGTACAACAAAATAAAATCGATCCATGAGTAATCGTAAACTTTGTCTTAAACATTACCAGTGAGTATCACTTTGTTCACAAATTAACATTACCATTTATACAGAATGAGCACTAAACATAAATGAAAATGAAGTACAGATTTTTAGAAAAATTATAAGAAAAAAACATTACAACTCCACCAACACTCTCACTAAGAGATACTCCTTCGAAATATAAACAGTCACAAAAGTTATGAAACCAATATACAACCAGACAAAGTCACAAAGAACCTTAGCTTGCTTTCAAAATGTTCATTTGATTAAGTTCAACAGAACTAAACCAAATGTTTGACAAATCAAGAAATTTAGTGTCTAACTATCATCTTGCATTATATACAGTAACACATCATGAGTAATTCTAAACTCCTCTCAAAACATAAAGTCATTGCCTCACTTCTTCCACAAAATGTAATCTTCATTCACAAGCTTAGCTTAAAGACCTCGTCTTTTTCACTATTGTCGTATTTTTGTTTAAAAACAAAGCTAAATTCTCCATAATAAACACCATTCTACACACCTTTTATTACTCCATAACCTCACTAGTAAACTTCAGTGCACAGAACTTTACACAATCAAGTTCCAACTAGTTCAGCTAGTAACATCATTAAACACGTACTATACATGAACAGGGTCCGAAACCAATCGATAATTCGATATTGCTCTTGTGACACCATTTACATATATAAACTATAAAGTATAAAGTATAAACAAACAAACAAACATAAATCCTCCAATACTCAATAACAAAAAAGCAAATTAAAAAGACAAACAGAAAAGGGAGCCCATAACGCTACTCTAGAATCAACTGATCCACGCTCTCTTTTTGTGTGCCCGACAAAGTGTGGATAACAGTTATTCTAGCGTGGCGTTATCACTACCAAAAGAACGGTGAAAGTGAGAGAAACATACCTACGCTATACTCGAAACAAACGACGACAGTTAAAATAGCCCAAACAGAATACTGATTAATATCCTGAAAAGGCTTAGGAAGAAAAATAAGCAAAGAAACCAATGCCAAACAAACACCCATTTTCACTGAAAAATACACTTTTCTTGGGTCTGATCTCCCCATTTCATACAACTTCTCGAAAAAATCCTTCAACCCATCACAAATCCCGGATAACCCATCACACATCCTCCTGTAACACCCCGGTTTCGCTCCCTCGTCCCTGCCACCGACACCGAAAACAGACCGAAAACAGCCGCATTGGGTGGCGTGAATTGGGTCCACTTCGCCATCACCGTCACCGTCTGAACCAGCAAAGCCGAGTTCTGAGTACCCTTTACGCGACAGTAGCCTCTCCTTGCTTCTCTCCATGAAACTGTGCTTGAGTGATCCGAATTTAGCTGCCATTTATTGTTAAAATTATATAGATGGTGAAAAAGATGGGTTCTTTTGTTTTTTTTCTGTTGAATAAAATTAATGATGGGATTATAAGACCATTCAAGAGGTTGAAGAGGTGTAAAGATGAAGATTGATTAAATCAAAGAGGGATTTATCAGAGTGTTGTCCATTGAAGAATTGTGAGGATGGAGTTGAATATTAGGAAGAAGAATGAGAAAATTATTGGGAAATTCAGCATTTTTTGGGATGAATTAAATCAAATAATTGTAATTGTAATTAGAAGTTGTAATTATTGCATGGAATTTGACACGGGTGTGATGAAGACGTGCAGAGCGATCTAGAGAGAGAGAGAAAGAGGAGGTTGGGTTGTTGATATAGTTGGTGTTGCGTGATTGAGAAGGTTGGAAAGGAAGACGGCTGCACCAGATTTTCAAGTACTAGTGTCTAATCAAACAAATTTGGTAAGGAGCCAAAAGTTTTTTTTGAAGTGCACAATTAGGGAGTGATGGTTACGGCTTAGTTAGTTGTTTTGCGAGCAACTCGAGATTGATTCGGTTTAAAACTCAGTTTGAGAGTAGATTGAGAGTCGGCTATAGTGATACGTCAATTGAGTTGAATAAATCAGGATGGTTACCGGTTAGTTAGTTGTTTTACGAGCAACTAGAGATCGACTCGGTTTAAGACTCGGATTGAGGGGAGAATGAGAGTTGGTTCAGCTAACACGTCAATCGACTTGAATAACTCGTGGGATGGCTCATTTGAGCTTGTGCCGATCTCACGCTATAATTTGTGTATGATATGAATCACAATTGGAAGAAATTAATGGAATCTCAAGAGTCGTTCTCATACTCGTATGTCATATTAGAGATTTTGTCGTATTCGAGTTTAAATCTATGTCCTCCTCAATAGGGAAAAACAAGTATAAGTGTCACAAAATATGAATTTCCATGTTATTAAGTTCCACTAAGTAAGTTCCATTTGTAGGCTAACGTGGAGTACTATACTAGTATATACTAAATATAAATCAATTTGGGATGGGACATAAGTACGTAGTACATTGTTAATTTATGTTTTGTCTATGAATCATGACTAGATGTGTAGAGATTCCGCACTGATCTCATCCGGCAGATGCAACATTATCATTTGATTAATTAATTAATTGACTAATTGATTTTGTCCTCGTTAATTATTGACTTGATTTTGTTCGTACATCGTGGTGTACATTAGCCCACTGGTTACCGGCGTGTTTAGTACCATAATATGAGGTCGTAGGAAAGGCCGATAACAATTTCATGACAACAATTTTTATATCGTGATAGACTGATAGTTTAACAAATTGAAACAGTTTGAAGATATTGTCATTTGAGTTTAGCTAAAAGTATGAAGGCTCAGCTCCCACCATGGTGGAAGAACACTCTCATTAGAGTACTTCTTATGCCTCTTCTAAGTTGGCTAAAGTACTTCACATGCGCTCTTTTTCTTGTGCAAATCTCAAATTTTCATCTAGCTTAGTTTAGCTTACAAAAAAGTCATGAAATCTAATACTACTTGTAACTTTTATCGGTTCAAAACTCGTTAATATCGGTGTTAAGTTTTCAACAGTGACATTGTGTATCAAAATTCAAAAGCGGAGAATAAAGAACAAGCAGTGCATCCTTATCCGTTTTCGCTCCGCTATACTATGTCCACCTTCTAGCCTATAGATTGACAATGAACTGCTCTGACATGTAATGTAATGAGATAAAAGTAATAATAGAACAAGTCAAGTAGATAGCAAAAGGCATTTGGACTGCAGAATTTAATCTATTTTTACCAAGTACTATACTACGATCACGAAATGCATATGAACTCTGATATTGATAGGTAGGTGATGAGATCATATTCTCTTATCTGTCTTGCAATTGATATAGGTGAGAATTATTAGATGGATAAATGGTGGTGCACATGTGACTTAAAGATCTGGATTTTGATGTTTTGACTTCAAAGTTCGATCCTTGCCTTTAAGGTTGAAGTACACCTTTTTTCTGGGTGGCCCTATTACCAGAGAGGGAATGGACTGGTTCACACGCTCCACTCTCTCTGATGCGGGAATGTGATGCACGCGCCAGAGAGAGTGGAGCGTGGGCTTGTCATTCTCTCTCTAGAAATATCAATATCCTATTTTTTCAGGGGAGACAAATCAGAAACTAGGACCAAAGGTACCCAAGATGCTCAACCACAGTGAAACTATTGGCCTATGAAGAGGACCATATCATCCCATTTACAGACCTCGATCAAACTGTTGGAAGTTTGGCATGAACCCACCGGGAGACCTCACGAGGAAGTCCATAAAAACGCACAAGTCGCAGTGATGAAGATCGAACCACCAACCTCTAGGTTAGGCTCCCCACATGGATGTAATATCAAATAACTCTTAGAATGTGAGAAAATTCCAACCATGATAGAACACATTCACGGATAACCAAAGCAGCCTCCATATTTGAAGGTTTCTGATGACCATTTCCTTTTCTCTGAAGTCTCCTCACCTTGAAGATCATGTGTTTCCCTACCTACCTGTCGCTGAGTGTTGCCTGCTGTGCCAGTGAAAGGCCATAACTTAACTACAGGACCACATTTCTTACAAGGTAAAACAGACGCAGGCATATATCCCGTGCCATAACATCAAGGGCCACATCCGATATTCCCATGACATTGCCCTATGTGCATGTGTGTTTTGGGACGGGGAGAGTCTGTAGTAGGCCGAAAAGCCAAAACCTTCTCAGGGAAAACTGGAGACTTTATTATTCGTAAACTGTAATCATGTCAATCATTTAGGCTTTTGTTAACCATATACAACTCTTCATCTCTATTCAGACAAAGACAATAAGCTACCAAGCCAATAACTGGAACAAACCTGAGGGACTTCACAATGGGAACTCTGTTTTCCTGGACGTTGGCTAAATTGTCGCCGATTAGCCAAGGTTGGAAGATAATGTAAAGAACGATGTCCCAGATGAAAGCATAAGCCAGCCTTTCAGATCCAAGATAACTTGACAAGTAATCTAATCTCTGACTTATGTTCCCAAAATCACCTTCCCCTCTTCCGAAAAATGCCCATAAAATGGATAGTAGAGACACAACCCCGCCTACTATACCAACTATAGGTGCGCCCTGGATCATCACGGAACCAAGTTGAGAGGACTTTCTTGGGTAATTCTCTCCATCAGCCTTGTTTAGCCTGATTGCCATGTAGGGTATTAAGAAGGCTGCATATAAAGTCAAACTAGCATGGTTAATCTTTGTATTATCATAGGTAAGGCAGCATAAGACAAGTGATGGAACAAAAAATACGAGGAAGGTAAACTGCTGGTAGAAGACAATTTCCCCTTAACTATGCAGTATGTCAACAGCATTGAATCAAGATGGTGGAACAGTAAAGCTCTGGATTTCACAAAGCTGGGAGGTAACTTTGAACTTCTACAGAATCACAGCCTCACAGATATTTGTGAAAAAATGGCTTCTTTAGTTCAAGAATGAGGAAGTATGAGGAATATCAGTACACAATATTTTTTTTCCTCAAAAAAGAAAAAAAAAAAAAAAACAACAATGTCATGACATTCACCTTTCTTCCTCGGTTAAATTACTTAAATCTGACGATTGAGAAGTCAGTCAGAAGTATTTGACTTATAATAAGCATCAACCAGTACAAAATGTAGGGAGTTTTTGTCATCACAAGAACTTACTGTTTGTAAGGAACATCTGAAAGCCCCATAAGACATCCAGAGAGCTCTTATATCTGTCATTCCTCGAATCAGTGTACAGTAGAGGTGCAAACATGAGTGTCCATCCAATAACAAAGTTGAAGAGACCTTCAGACATCTATAGACAGCAGAATTTTCTAAGTCAGCTCAATCATTTAGCATAATGGATGCATCGAAATGAGAAACGTAAATGACACTACTTACAGGGTGAAGAACTGGGGCTTCCAGAACATGAATACCAACTACTCTGTCAGAAATACGCAAGGTGATTAGTGCCTGTTTATTAATTAAAGGAAGACCAACAAGTACAATAACTCAGCAGTTTAAATACAGGTCAAAGCGAAGGGAAATCTTAAGATTTATGATGGTACATGAAAGCATAACCCGTATTACAACATGATACACATGATGCATGCTTCAATCACACAGGCAATGCATTCTCTAAAACAGAAGATTCATTTCATGAGAATGGTTTTAAGCAACAATGTACTCATGGCTATGAATGGAAGAAGGTCTGCGGGGTTTTTTCCACTTCAGAAAGGATTCAAGTGCAGTAGCCAAAGGACAAGGTCGGACAGGTCAGTGTCTCCATCGGCAGGATCTTGACCAATGTTGTTAGTTCAGGACTTGGCAGTTGTAAATGATTACATTACAGGGTTTCATTGATGCAGGATGTAGGCCAAGTTTGATTATATGCTGTGTCTCTCCTACAGCGAACCGCTTGCAGATAGTCATGTAGCATTTCATGAATATCAGTATATGATTAAAGTGATAAAGTCATTACTTGGCCTTAAATAAAAGAGCAACCAAGGATGAGTAGTCTAAATCATGGACAAGTTGTTGTGGACTGGGGGATTTCGTCACTGGGATAGGCAAGGATGCTGTTTCGGTGGAACCTTCAAAATGGAAATGATCTAGCTCACTGCAAGGCGCTATCAGCTCCCATCTGGACTGGGAGTAGGAAAAGTGATTCCGCCATCACTGTTTTAGCAGCATCATGTTGTCATGAAATTAGCTAATTACCACTAAAAAATTATGCTTCCCAAATGCAAGGTCGGGGCAGGGGTATGCCCACAATTGCAGAGAGCCGTTAAGTGTTTACTATTGCAAATGAGAAGCGGCTGGTCCCAATTAATGGTTGTCAGATCACTTACTACTTCACACTTCACAGAAAATGAGGGGGGGGGGGGGGGGGAGAACAATTTTGGTAAGACATTGGATCGATTTCAATTTTCCATTTCCAATAGAGCCAAAGACTAATTATTCTTTGGTTTTGGGAAATAATGGAATAAAGCAAAATGGCTCATAAAACTGTATGTGCTACTTATTTTGTGAAATAGCAGTCAGTGGGAGCAATTTTCATTTTGGGTCATCCGTGCGCAGCCTCTCTATGTTTCAAACTTTCAATAGGGGTAAGGCTTGCTTGCATCCGGCCCGCCTTTACCCCGCCTTATGGCGGGAGCCTTTAGGGCGCCGGGGTAAAGATGTTGAAATATGTTGATTGGATCGAAATCAACAAAATCCCACTACTGATTTGATTCAAATTCAGGTCTGTCAGGATACTCATACTTGTGCCAACCAAGAAAGTAGAAGCTTTCTGAGAATCTTGACGAAGGGAATGGACACCTATATATATATATATATCTAGAGCTACAAAAGATAGCAGTAATCACTAATCCGATCCCATTAAACTTGACATGACACCTGACCAAAAAAAAACGCGACGTGACACCTATCCTGAACTACCATCTGAAAGTGGGCTATGTCTTTCTGCTGCATATTTTAATTTGTTTCAGATTGCTGTCAATTTCATCATAAGGTTGATCTTAGAAGTACTACATATGTGATAACAGACCTGATATGGACTGGACCCTAGTACAACTACAAATGTCTATCCAACGCTGGCTGCCGACAAAGAACAATAGCAGAGTATCCTTCAATCAAGCTAGCAACAACTTTATATGAAATGTGGCACAAAACTAATATCAGACAAACAAACAAAAGTGGCTTCACTCAAGTTATGCTTACCAGCATTCATTAGAGGCAAGACAAAGAAGAAATTCAACGAAAGTCCCAACAGAGAGTTGATAGTCTCAGAGCTAATAGCCCACACAGGATCACCCTGTCATATGTATAAACGACCATCAGTCCAATACCTAATTGTTTGCATTTACTAAAAAGAGAGAAAAGAAAATGGCATTCACATGTGACATTAGGATTGAAGAATTAGATATATGAAAACATTTGCACTTTTTTTTCCAGCTCTTTCACAACCATAGAATAGCATATAATTTTGTTGTTGTTATTGCTATTGCTTGGTTCTCTTGCTCTATCTATCCAGTCCCTGCCCCGGAGGCCTCAACTCACAACCAATGAACGGTTTCAAGCATGACAACACGAAAAAACGGAAACAGCAGTAAAAAGGAATTTAAAGCAAGACATCAACAGATAAACGCCACAATTGTTATTTGTGAAACAACCGACTATTAACACAAACCATGCTCCCATCTTCTTGGCGTTCTTGCTAGAACCACCTAAAGAAACTACCAAGAACTGCTAAATATGTAGCACAATCTCAATCATTTGCCCTGCAAAATATGTAGCATAATTTCAATCATTTGCCCTAGCTTCTAACGCCAAAAGCTCGTTACAAACTCAGTAGTCATCCCTTCAGTTATAAACTCACATCAAATGCTCCTGTAAAGTCACTAAGTATGAAATCCTGAACAAAGCTTTTATGCAATAATGAAACAATGTGGAACACCATAACCTCCAAATGATTGTAATATCAAATACACCTTTATATCAACAATGGCTCTCTCGATTTCCTGTTGGACCAAAGACTCACTATTTCATAATTGTGGAATATAAACGGATAAGGAAAAATAGCTCACAAAACTATTTGCTTTACTTGTATTGTGAAGTAGCAGCTTGTTGGTACGACAAGTGTCACAGTCATCGTGGGCCAATATCAGCCCGCTCGTAATCCTAAACCAACAACAACAACAACAACAACAACAACCAAGCCTTATTCCCAAAATGATTTGGGGTCGGCTAACATGAATCGTCATCCAGTAACCGTCTTGTGTACGCCAATAACTTTCGAAAACGTTGTAAACATTTTAGAAATATTTAAACCCTTTCAAAAGAAATTTAGAAAGTCGTCAAAATAAATAAAAAGTTTAAACCTAGCTCGTAATCCTAAACCAATTGCCAATAAAAGAAGTAACCCACCAACTGATAAACTAGTCTCCACCCTTCCATTTCTTTAATGTGGGATACTTCTCACAACTCACATGTGGGTCATTGACACTCCAACAACACACTGACGCAATTTTCATTATGGGTCATCCGGTAAAAATCCCTCTATATATTTATCACAGGGCGAAGGCTGCGTACATCCAACCCCCCTTACCTCGCCGCCACTTGCAGGAGCCTTTGATGAGGTAGTAGGTAGTGTTCTCCTCAAAACAACCAACAATTATCCAATTGCCCAACCAACTCCCACAATCCACAAACTAGACTCATTAACTTCCACCATATCTCACTAACTTTGATCATCGAAAATCAAGGTTGGCCTAGTGGTTAGCAAACGAAATCAACCTGGGAGTTGCCCCGGTTCGAATCCTCATATCCCCACCCCCCGCAACATTAGTTGCTCCTATGTACCAAAAACTTTGATCACATCTTTATAACCTTATCAAATAAGGGGCAAATTATCCTACATTGGTCCAAATTTTACATTCAGAAATCAAACATAGAGTAAATTTCATTGAAATACTCGAAAATACAGCAAAATTAGTAAATTCAATAAAAACCCATGAGCAAAAATGCAGTGAAATTCGGCAAATATCAAAAAAATTGAATCTTTCATACTAACCGGAGCGTACGGAAGGAGAAAGAGCCACAAAATGTAGACACCTTCCATACCCCAAAGCGCAATCTGCGCCACTTTGTTCCAAACAACTTCACCTTCACCTTCATCTTCATCTTCAAATCCTCGAGGATTACGCTTCGGGGAGGGAGTTCGGGTGGCATTGGGGCGAAATTGAAGGAGGTTGCGGGAAGCGTGATGAGGAAGTTGGAGACGGCGGCGGGGGATAGAGGACGGTGGTCGAGGAAATGATAATGATGATGATAAGGAGAGTTTTCGGGGTGGTGGTAAAGGTAGGTGAGATAGAGGAGCGAGTGTTTGAAATGGAGGTGTTGCCGCCATTGTTTGTTGTTGTTGTTAGCTTCTAACACACACTCTCTTTCGCTCGCTCACTCTCCTGGTGGTGGAATGTTGAGTGGGTGATGGCCTTTGTTGTCACCGATTGCATTACGTGGCGCCCATTTCACCACCGTTTTCATTTGTTTTTTTTTTTTTTTTTGTGAGTAAATTTA
This sequence comes from Spergularia bocconei, assembly GCA_963457585.1. NCBI lineage: Eukaryota > Viridiplantae > Streptophyta > Magnoliopsida > Caryophyllales > Caryophyllaceae > Spergularia > Spergularia bocconei. The sequence continues at coordinate 21,276,163 of OY734943.1, read as the reverse complement.
GTGGAATAATCTCATGTTTGATGAGTCCTTTTAGCGATTGTCTAATCTTCTTAAGTCTCACTAATTTTGAAGTTAGGGTTAAATATGAAAAATGATCGTGTTTTGAATTTACCATATCAACTCTCAACATATAAAGAATGAATTGATCAGGCGAAATGAAATTCCCTTTGTCTATGCCCATGCCGTAGACAACACATGATCACCGATCTCTACTTCACATGCACTCATAAACTCCCACTACGCTCTATCGACCTCCCACTATAACACATTTTTCAAGAGCAATGAACGAAATATTGGTAATCAATGTCCAAACAAAAATGCAATCTGCGAAGATGAAAGTATACAGAGCAAGTACATTTTCTAGACAATTTCATAAATCATATTAATGGACAAAACTCACTCATCATGGAGTCGGCTGGTTAACCTTTTGGATCAAGCGACATTTACGTTACTAGTCGTTTTATATTAGAGTTACATATTGATAAAGACGTCCAAGAAGAGTATGAACTTGAGAGAAAATTGTATAAGAAGCCATTGAATTTTACCGAGAATTCATCAAGAAATGAGTACAATAGTAAGAAGAGTATTTATAGGAGTCTAAGACTCTAAGAGAGCTTTTAACGGCAAAATGAATACCAGGTTGGAGGAGAGAGATATATAGTAAAATAACGAGGGAAGAGAAAAGAAGGGAGAGAGAAAAAAGAAACCTTGTAGTGGTTTATAACAAGTCATAAAATAATAGGAGAGAGAAAACGAATACCACCTTTGAACCCAATAGCTATTAAAAGCACTCTAATAACCAACTCCAGCTCAGCATAACTGAAACATAATTCAATTAGAAGTAGTTGCTGCCGTAAATTAGTACGTAATTGCAAGCTACGTTTTGATTTGAGCATAAATTTACCTTTAAACCGTTAAAATTAAAGTGATATCTCCATTTCTAGTTTCTAGTAACCTCTAGCTAGGAGCCCTAGGAAAAATGAACCGTAGTATCAAGTAGCAAGCAGCAACACAAAAAGAATGAAGCGAGCACTATAAACAGTCCAACCAAGTAAAAAGCGTGTCGTATAAGGCAAAGCCTAAGCTAAAACGACGTCGTAACACCAGGAAAACCTGTTCATCGAGGCCAATTTCCCGCGCAGGAGTGAGAAGAGTTGTTCCTCTACCAACTCGAAACACAAATTCCGCAGAATTCTCTCTCCTCCTCTCGCGTCGTCACCATGGCTCCGAAAGCCGACAACACCGAAGGTTTCCTTCTCTCTCAAGTTTCTCTCTTTTTCTCCTCGTTTTTTTCCTTTGTAATTTAATATCGATTAAATTACCTGCAAATTAAAATATTGCTCAGTGAATTTCATTGCTCACATTTTTCGCTTAATTTTTATATGTTAGTCTAATTCCTCTTAAATTACTGTATAATATGTATGCAAGTTTAGGTTTTCATGTTAATTTTTTTATTTATTTATTTGTGTGTTAATTTTTGGTCATTTTTACCGCTTTTGTTTGTAGGTATAGTGCTCAACTTCGTCAACGAGGTAGATTTCGATTTCTCCTTGTTTTTACTGAAATTCATTCTTCATTTACGCCGTTTTTTTTGTATTTAATTGGTTCCGTTTTTTAATTTGATGTAAATTGCGTGAATAAATTTTTCAATTTGTTCAAAACCCTTGCCTTTTGGAAGTACAGATTAAACTGTTTTTTTTTTTTTTTGTTGATTCTTTTAGTCTTTTGTATTCGGCATCTTAGAATGTAGTCATTGATGAATTAACATAGGCGTTTCTCGAGCACGATTTTATCTGGAGCAAGTGGAGATTTTGTTTGGTTGGGCAGCTCGTGTTTTGATTAGGAGGTGGTCTTGGGTGGGACGGATTTAGAGTGACATTGCGATGTTTTAGGTTTTGAGTAAGCTTTGTTTGACATGAAATCGCACCTGAAACCCTAAAGTAGCCCCATTTCACTTGTGCGTGTCTCGTCTCACTTGATGTTTTGGGAGAATCTGAAATTGAGGTATGCTAATTGTTTTATTGATATGGACGGAATTTTGGGTAAATTTTGCTGACAGATGCATTAGAGAATCAAGGATTCAAGGTAGATTATAATTTTTAGCTGTATTGTAAGACTTCCTATGAAAAAATTAGATTGATCCTCGTAAGTTTACTTGGAGGTGCATCTTAATGTAGTTTTCAGAGTTGGTTCCTACGATTCATGGCCTTAAAGTGTTTTCGAGGAAGTTCCTCTTTGTGTTTAGATCAATATGAGTATATTACATTACATGAGAATCTGAGGTGTTTGAGGGCTATCGATGATCGTACTTTGGACTGTAGTGGTGAAAAAACGTCTTAGCACATATGGAGAGGTGAGAGACAAACGTTGTACTTTGGACCCTAGTGATGTTGGCTTTTAGATGGAAAATAGAGGTTTCAAAATACATGTAAGAAGATATTGCTTTATTGGAGCTCACTTGAGGTATTGAAAAAAAAAAATCTAACATTGTGGTATGTTCATTGTTTTTGTGTGGACGGAATTCTGAATGTGAAGCTAGACGAAATTTATGCAGATAGTTATTTTTGAGAATCAAGGAAAATTATACTTGGATTCCAAGACTTTCAAGGGATTTGTTAATGTACATCTTGGAAATATACTTGAAGGTGCATCTTACTGGCAGGTTCAGAGTTGGCTCCAACGATTCATGGGCTTCAAGTATAGTCGGGGAATTTTCTGTTTGTCTTTTGATCTAACTTGAACCATCAATATCACATGGCATGAGAATCTGAGGTGTCTGAGGGCTATTGATGATCCTAATCTGGGCTGTAATGATGGACAAACAACTTGCCACATAATAAAAGGGGAGGAGACAAACATGGTCATAGACTTATTGCTACGTTAGGTTTCACAAATCACGTGGAGAAGATATTGCTTTTTTTGGAACTATTCCCGTAATCCCGTGGACATGTAGACTGTTTTAAGATGGTCATATAAGACATGTCTTCAGTTTCTACTAACCTACTTATGTTTCCAGGACCACATAGCTGTGGGAACTAGTTTATCCTATCTAATTGTTGCTGTATTATGATTCATTTTCAGCAAAATAGGCCATTGAATGCTCAGAATGCTGCTGATGCATTACAAAAGTTCAACCTCAAGAAGACTGCGGTTCAGAAAGCACTTGATTCACTCTCTGATAGTGGTAAAATTTCATTCAAAGAGTATGGCAAGCAGAAGATATACATGGCACGGCAAGACCAATTCGAAATCCCAAACAGTGATGAGCTTAGTCATATGAAGGAAGAGAATGCCAAGTTACAGGAACAGGTTAATGAACAGAAGAGAGCAAATAGTGAGATTGAAGGAGGTATGCTAAGAGTAATTTTTTTTATCGACCTTTGATTGTGTTTTAGGGCTTGTGAATCATTGGTCTGATATTAAAGGCACAAACAAGATGAATAGGAGATAATAGAATTTCGGATGGATTATGTTGTGAGACCATTCTTTGGTTGGTTTAATCTTTGATCCCTGTCTTTTTTCCCTTAATTTTCAGAAATCAAAGCTTTGCAGTCAAATATGACACTAGAAGATATGCAAGCCAAGCTGGAAGGGCTGAATACAGAGGTAATATACCGAACTAATGGCTATCTTTGTGTAGCCAAAATGTTGTACAATAGATCAAAAACAGACTTAAATTTCCTCAACATTATTGTGCCAGATTGAGGAAATGGAAAAGAAGCTGGCTAAACAGCGTGGGGGAGTCACCCTTGTGAAGCCAGAGGAGAAAAAGGCCATTGAAGATTCGTACATGAACGCCATAAGTTATTGGAGAAAACGCAAGAGAATGTTCAAAGATATTTGGGACTCTATAACAGAGAATATGCCGAAGGACCTAAAAGAATTCAAGGTAAGCCCTGTATCATTCTTCCACACTAATATGATAACCTTATTAATATTTTGATTCCCTTAATGATTCGAGCATGCGACTTGTACTTGATTTTGTAGGAGGAGCTGGGTCTGGAGTTTGATGAAGATGTTGAGGTCAGTTTGGCAGCATTTACCAACCTAATGCCACAAAACAGAAAGCGGGCTAGAGGTCAGTAAATTTACGAGGCACTAAAACATGAAGGCTCTCTGAAGATCACTTGCACTAATCCGTGGTTAATATGTGGCTTATTGTATCTATTCGTGCATCTGGCTCAGGCTGTGTATAGTTTCCACTTTCCAGACACAGAAGTTCGAGCTTAGTATATCCCTGTTAAACTACTCTAGATGCTAGAATGCATTACAAATTGAAGATGGTATGTCTTATCTAATATTTACTGACGTATACTGCAGTTCTCTTAGTCACACCTAACTAAATACATTTCTTCTAGTGATGTCTTTATTGTCCTGATTACTTATTCTCTTCAGACAAGTTTAGATTTGGTACCTACCCAAGAAAATTATCCCTTCTAGCAGAAGACTCACTCTTCAGATGTGTGCTTTTCACACTGTCACACCCTCCCCCAAAAGGAAAAATTTGACACTCTTTTTTACAGTAATTTGTCCTGCTAAGGGTTTAATTGGAATAAGAATATTTGGTAGGACATCACTACAACAATATACATCAATGCCTCGAAGGCTTTCGTGAACTGGTAAGGAGGGTTGAAGTACGTTTGTGCGAGGCAAGATACAAGCATTGCTCAAATTATAGGCTGCAAAAAACTTCAGAAATATCAACACACTCGGAAAAACTAACTGTCCTTTGTGTACATTATAGTAAGTATAGTATTAAGGAAAAGTGAAAACACATCATACTTCTTTTCAAAATTACTGCTCTCTGTATTTACAAAAAGTTACTTCACATTGAACTTGTCACTGCTATCTTCTGGTCCTCACAGACATCGAATTTTTCTTTGTAGTCGTCATCCAGTGTGCTCTCTTCACTGCTGATCCTGCAGATGAATGTACCTTGTAATTTGTGCTTAAACCACTTTGAATGCTTGTATGGGCCGGTTTAGGGGAATTACAAGGCAGTCCTGCTCCAATTTCTTCCTGTTGATCTTTGATGCTTATTGTATTGAATTTTTCGCTTACTTCCTCAGTTTTACTCCCGTCACATTCAACCTCCTCAAATTCATCCTTTCTAAGTGCTACTGAAGTGGGGGAGCTAAGGCTTCTTGTATTTATTTGCTTGATGTTTGTTGGCTGAGGACCATCACTTTCCATGGTTTCGTCATCGTCCTCAGAATCTAGGCTATAATTGTCGATAGGCTGAGCCTTGACAAGCCCCCAAACACGATCGTCAATTTCCCCTGATGATGTCCCCTCATTACTATCTCCTCTATATCTCATTTCATTGTTTGACCTTACGACTTGTTTTCTGTCATCCGGTAGGTCACTAGAATTATCCGGTGATCGGGGAATGGACCTAGATAGTTCCACTGCTGCCCTTGCTGCAGCAGCTGCATATGCTGCTGATAAGAAAGCCTCTTGTGCAGCATCAGCTACGTGCCTATACTGCTTTCTCTTATTCACCAAACCACCAAAATCTCCGACAGCATCTATCACTTCAGTAAACTTCGTAAAATCCTCTCTGAAGTTGGCACTGTCCACACTAACTGATTGCTTTAGCACAACCTCCGGCTGCTTTTCCTTTCTGTCAATTGTTTTTTCCTGCAGAAACCGAGTCTCAGCCTCACCGAAACAAATACTAGTATGTTGCACGAATACTAAACCTCTAAGGCCCTGTGCGATTCAACTTATTCAACCGTGTTTTCAAATCAGATCATATTTATTCAAATCAAATCAAATCAGATCAGCTTTATTCAAATCAAATCAAATCAAATCAGATCAGAATTATCCAAATAACAATCAATGAATGTAGTCTATTTTTAGTTATTAATTCGTCTATTTGCAGTTAATTTATCATTTAATTCAGTTCAGATCAAATCAAATCAAATTTATTCAAATCAAATCAAATCAGATCAGTTCAAATCAAATCAAATCAAATCAAATCAGAAAAATGCAGTCCAATCGCACAGGGCCTAAATCACCTTAATATTAGAAATACAAATGTATTTCCGGTTACGAGAGTAAATAGTTCTGTACCTCTGCTGCCATTGAAGGAACCTGCAATTTGATGCCATTCTCGTCAGCTATCTCTTTCAGCACCATCATTCTGTTTTCCAAACTTGGTTGCCTGGTTGATAACTTCTGAATCAACTACAAAATCACAAAATTAAGTAAATATTCGCAACAGTTTGGTTCGTTATCCTTAACATCCTATCATACTATAACTAAACTCGTAAAATAACCTTAGGGCTAACACCACAATTGTTGCGCAACTCTGTTGCACGACGAGCAAACTCTTTCCCGTAACGAGATGTGAAAACTCTGCGCATCTCCTGTATTTCTGGGAATTCCCCGCACCTTGAAGCAGCAAAGATCATACTCGAAATCGCCTCTTTAAGCTCATCAGGACATTCTCTGTTATAAAACAAAAGTAGAGCATTATATATAACTAACATGTCATCAGGAATGAACTTATAATCATGGAATCGACTTGATCATCAATCAAACTTACTTGTCATGTTCCATAACATTGACCCTTTCACTCAAGAGAATGCAATATCCCTCGATCATAGCATACACATCCAACATGTTACGCTCCCTGACAACTTGCTCGACCTATTCGAAAACCATCACAATATTAGTCCATGATCAAACCTGCTCATCTTAAAACCAATTGACAATACGAGAAATAACCAGTAGCTTAAAAATAAGGAAACCTACCCTTACGAGAGCACGCTCGTGTTCACCAATCTTAAGCAGTTGGATCACATCAGACCTGCTAATTGCGCAACGGGTGTTCTTCTGGTTCTTAAGGATTGCGAGCCGCGAAATCGACAGGTTCGCTAGGGCCTTGAATTTGGAGGGTTTGAAGCTTCTGCCAAGCAAAGCATCAAGGGTTTTGCCCATGCTGCGTTTTTTTTTCCTTTCCTTCGGTTTGGAAAAAGAACAGGAGACTTAGGGTGTCATATTTTGAAGGCTAAAGCGGTGAGTGTGAGCAGCAGCAGCAGAGTCTTTGGGACTTGAGTAGTAGGGACAAGAAAGAAAAACGGAGAGGAAAAAAATTAAAGGTGTGAAATTTACGCAACTTTGTTAAACGTGTTGGAAGGAGGTTTGTAGTTTCTTAGGGTTGAAGAGAGCGCAAAAGACAGAGAAGTGTGAAAATTATAAGCGTGTTAAGGTCTGCAATTCAATTAAATAGGAGTGAGTGTTTGATGATAATTTATAGTAATTGACCAATGTGCCATAATGACATACTACATACTAGTAGGAGTATAAGACTTGTTGCCAAAAAAATTACCGTTTTGTGGAAGTAAAAGCCGTTTTGTGGAAGTAAAAGCTTGCAATAGGTTGCACTTCATGTGTACTAAACCATTTTATTTACAAGGATTGTATTATATTTTTTTTAGGTTGTTTTCTTTTGTTTTACAAATTTTTAGTGGTCATTCAATTCATATGTACGGCTTAAAAGATGTCACGAATTCGTATGACGGAAAACAAATAAAACTTTTAATTCGTAGTATTAGCTCCATTCCTCTTACAACTTCAAAGTAGTTGTTCCTCTGTGAAGAGATATTAAGCTAAACACCCGTACGTTCCCAAGTTGTTGTTTTCTTACGCAGAATCGAACCCGGATTAACCCCCACTAAACCACATGTTCCTAAGGTATTGTTACCCAATACTCCCGTACTTGGTATTAAGCTAACCAGCCAAAGAAGAGTTGGTCAATGTACATAATAATAGCCGAGTTTGGAATGCTGCACAGGTAGGCTGAACAAGCTCGTACGGCGCCTCAGGTACGAATGTTTTACACAATTCCCAATTTCCCATCCAGGTGGTCATAAAATCTCCGCTCACACTCGTGGTCCTCGAAAGCACCGTACATCAACCCTTCTTAAGTATGAGCTCTCCGACGTTTGATAACCCAAATTGATGAAAGTTGGTTAATTCCGTTGGTAAACAAAATTTATATCTTCGGTGGCAGATCAATCGTAATAATTAGTTCATAGGTTCAATTTTTTTTAAAATTTTTTTGACAATGGAGTAGTGAGGGGATGCAATGATAGGGTATGCGAACAGAAGACTAATGAGCGTCAAGCTAAACTTGATTTCAAGGCCAGAATCAATAGGTCGAACCTTTACAGGTCAGTTCAGATCCTCGATAGGAGGGCTGAAGGTCCAAATTAGCTAATAAAACATGCTCCAATTTGATAATTATAATTGATCAACGTGATAAGTTCACAATGAAATTAAATTCCTACACTAGTATCAACTGTTGTTGGAAAATCGAATGTCTAGCCTTTCTCCCCCGCTCGCTCCTTTTCTTCCATTCCAAAAAGCTGTAAGGGGACTCAATGCAGACACACAGATTTTTCAGGCCAACCATACCTTCTCAATTCCCTAATGACAGTAACATAGCCCGTTCTGACAATAGTTTAGCAATCTTGACGGGTAGTTCGAACTCTTCGAAGCAATACAGCTTCGGCTCACCATAGCTCACGAGGGAGCCCAACTATGTCCCAAACTCCCAATCCCTCTTCCAACAGAACGAAAGGTTCCATCTTCATAATCTGTTAATACACCGTATTGCCTCTTTGGTTAGAATCAAGTCCCTAACGAGGTCAACCAACTCAACGTCGCTCCCTACCTCAACCCAATCTCCCTCTTTCCTTATAGAGCCTCGTGTCTCAATAATTGAACCGTCTCCACAGCAAACTCAGCATGCCAACAAGTTCACGGCTGTGTTCACTTACGGCAGGAAAAACAACTGCCCAAGCCATATATGTGGGCATGCCTAAAAACAAACAACAATACCCATATGAAACAGAACGATATGCTGGGCGTCAGAAACATAGCCTGCCAAAATAAACCTGAACTCCACCCTCACTACCCGAGGTTAATGCAAGCAAACCGTCAATTTCTCCATAGATGTGCTGAAGACACAACGAACCTTTAAATAGGAACACTTGAGACGATACAAAGTAAAACTGAGTTGCTTGCAGTCCTTAGAATGGATTTGCAACAACCTTTCCAAGAGGATTTAATATATAACAATCAAGCACAAACCAGGTATACCCTCCAAGCCTCGCAGAACCAGGAATCACTCTTTATTCACCCCCCACTTCCCAATGACACTAAAATTTCACAGCTTACACAATCTAATCACAATAGCATCTCGGTACTTGGTATTCCACGCAGAGGTCAGACACAACACAGAATATCACACGTTCACATTAGAAAAGAAAATCCAACAGGAAGAAACAATCTGAACTCTGGTAAACAATGACAGGAACCAAGCAGCAGAAATAACCTGCTTCAACGGAACATACAATTTCCAATTACCCCAACCCCAAGCTCCTCAAACCAATGTAACAAAATGGAAGCTTGCAGGAGAACCCCGGATAGAGCGTGTGCGCAGGGGGGGGGGCAAAAATAGTGCACGAGTGAAGATATGACATAGAAACCGAGCTTGTCAAATCAAACAAAGCTAAACGAGAATCTAGAGGAAACAATCTCAATGTCTATCAACTGCTTCCACCATCCCATTATGGATCAAAAAAATATATATTTTTAGCAGAAATATGTCTGTACAATTTGTTCAGAATCAATAGTTACATGTCAGAATCAATGTGAAAGCCCCAAAGTATCAACAAAACGTCAAAGTAGTCCATTGGCAATAAGGAACATAAAGAACATAAAGCTCCAGATCAAAATAAAAATGGACCACACAGCCACACGACAAAAACTCCACAAACTTCAAAACACCACTGTTAAATGGATGTCGAAGCAATTCAGTTTATCTAAGCAGCTGAACCATAAACACTGGTAAGAAGTCTTCTAAACTAGAGATAAGATCAATAAACTCATCTATCAGTTCCTGCGAATGCTTTAAGAATAGCTAGTATGAGTAGTATCTGCATCAGAAAACAATGTAATTTCCAGAGTAAACTGATACTCCCTCGGTTCCATCGAAAACTTCAAGTTGCTTTTGATTATGTAGGAGCAATATAAACTAAGCGTCAGAAATTGAAAGGAACAGAGGGAGTACTTTACTCACATCATGCCACAGACTTACGCTAGAAAGCCAATACCTCAGCGCACCAAATACCCCAACTTTAAAAGGCATTGGAAAGTAGACAAAGCTTCACCATGATCACTGAAGTAAATGAACAGCAAAATTGACTCAGAAGATAAACGAAAACCACGCTACATTATTTCCACAGCCAAGCTCACACCATATCCATAATCATTCCATATATGGCATAATGTTGCATGAGGATTTCACCAACTCTATCCCTTTAGGTGACTATGCTTGTCCTTGTTAGATTTCTAATTTATCCAATCCCAACCAATAACATTGTTCTTGCATAAAAATTAAGAACCTCGGTCATTAGTAATGAACAAGGGACTATGTGCAATTAGGATTGAAGATTTCAATAAAATATCAGCAATTTTACACTTTTCTTTAGGAGAATCTGGAAGATAAGCAGGATCCACCAATCAAAATTTATATCTTTCTAACCAAACGACAAAAATCGATGATGTCCAGACGGAAAAGGCAAGTGATACATTTCGTGACTGGATATTTTATTATTCTGTATGTGAAATAATGTAGCTGTCAAAACAGAGTTGAAAACTATGAAATCCTGGGACAAACTAAAACTTAAGCATCACTCAGTCCTGCTAGAAAAACGTATTTAGACAAAAAGGCTGCTCTACACATTTTGGAACTATGTCAGATTACATGGGCTTGACTATTACGGTGTATGAGATAGCAAGTTTTGCTGTTAAAACAGCTGTGCGCTTGAGCCATGCAAAGAGGATGGGACAACCAGACTTTAAATCTTTCAAAACTCATCAACGCAACAGGTAAAGTTCACATCACAGCTTCACAAGCGAATCAATAATAACGACGATCAAAACATACTTCAAATCCTCATACCCCCACCCCCGCAGCATTAGCTGCTCCTTTGTACCAAAAAAAAAAAACAATCAGAACATACTCCCAAACCTTAGTAACCAGGCTAAGCATCATTTTCCAACCAGCCTTTAGGTTATGTCCAACAACCTCGTGCTCAGCTAAGCATCACCCTACGCCAACTGAATACCATGACCTATAGCCTAGCACCTTTTCCACAATTCAACATCCTATAATTAATGCCGGTGCAAACCTGTTGAAAGGAGACTCTACACCTAAGCACAAAGACATGTAAATGGGAGTTCATTAACACAAAATTAATGCCTCTGTGTGCTGAGATACTACTCAGCTTTACTTCTAAATGTCCTCATATTTAGTAAAGAGGCAAAACAAGGTGAACGATTTGGCAAAAAGCTAGATACCCTAAGGTGCAAAGCATATTCCATTCCAACTCACATAACTCAATTTAAAAAATAAAAGTAAAAAATCCCACCCCCTCTAAAATTGTGCTTGTCATCTATATATTGGGGTTAAAGTTTGATCCATACCCGAAGGGATAAACTATAGCAATTGGAAAAAGATAGCTAAGATGTTCAAAAGGTGATCAGGATAAGCAGCATGAGCGTCTTGTAACGGAATGCCAAACCACACGGCACATTCCAATCTTGTTAAAATGTGTGCAAAATTGATTAATGTTTAAAACTCACTGGATTGAAGATGCAGAGGTACTTACAAAGAGGCGTACTCTTAAGGCTGCAGGTCTCCTAGAAAGACAAGAAATTGACACAGGTTTTTATTACTCTATACACAGGAAATACAATTTTAACCAGATATTTGCAGACAGAAGAAGTGATGGCACAAAAAGGGAAAAAAAAACTTACTGCTATAATTCTCAAGGAAGCTGCACGAACAATCTCCCAAGCCAATGCCTCCAAAATGACCGAACCATGGATAAGATACACACATTCATTAGAATAATAGAAATCTGAGGTCTGAAGGTTTACTTTAGAATCAAAAAGGAGAAAAAACATAGTTACATAGTAACTAACGTGTCCAACAGAAACAAAATTAGAAAGGTGGCTAATTGATATCAAACAAGACCAGTGAGATAAGCTTTACTAAGGGCACAATCCAAAAAAACCTCAACTGCCCACTCAAAACGATGGTTTGACTATACTTCCTAACTAACAGAGGTATAATTACACGGAGGTTTCATGACTGTGAGAGTTAGATTAACAGAGGTATCAAAACAAATTATCCTATAAACAACAAGAATACCTTCTCCAGAGTGCCCTCTAGGAACATAAATATTGGAGGGTTGCCTCCCCAAGAACTGGAGTTTTCCTGAATGAAAAACAAGATTAGGCTCTCTAGGAACAAGCGAATAACTGAATATAAATACATTATATAGGAAGTTTTAACAACAACAAAAAATACTGGTAACAGAAACACAGGCACAACAGAAATTCCAGCTACAACAAAGCAGGAGAGTGCAAATTACATCATAAATAAAGCAAAGAATAACTCTTGTAACCAATAAGCTGCCGATTAGAACGGATTAGTGGAATAAAACAAAGACCCAGATACAAGTACAAGAAACTTTATTCCAATCAACAAAACATTTGGGCAAAAACGGTATAGTGTATTTTTGCAAGATCATCATCGAGAATGATTACAATAATATAAAACGCCTTTGGCGAGTTGTCTTACAATAGAAACAGAACACATTCCATTGAGAACTGCCAACAAGTGACCTCCCGAAAATTACCAGCTTCTGAGTCCACCTGAACAATGCCAGGAGCCGTCTCCACCTCACTCAAGCCCGCAATATTCCAGAAAAGATAGAAAGATAAATGCCCAATGATTAGAGTTTGATATAAACAAAGACGGCAATTTACAAATATGTAGTTCAACAGCATTTCTGGAGTCAGAAAATCAGCATCTGTGTTCACTTGCCAGTGATAAAAGGGTGATTCAATGCCTGTGAGACTGTTAGCCTTTTATCCGGATCTAAAACAAAAATCTTGTCCAGCAGGTCCTTAAAATTAGCCAACATTTTTGGATCTTCACCCGAGGAACCCTTGACTATGTTACCAATATCTTTAGGCTTGATGTTGTAAATCACTCTCCTAATAGCCTGCAACAAAAAAAAAAAAAAAAAAAAAAAAACAGAATACAGAATACCCAAGTCAATGATCAATAAAGTATCAGACAACTTCATCTTATATACTGGATGGAAATGACTGGAATCACAAAGCTTACCTTCTTAGTCACAGGATCTTCTTCTGTCGCGAGAAAGTTCAAATCTTGGTCAAAATGTGGCTCGATAAAGGCACCCTGCACAAAGTGAAGGTGGTCAGAATTAACCAATAAATGATACCCAGAGAACAGATGTTTGATGAAAGCAAGTGCCTTGCTTTAAAAAACTCTTACGAGCCATTACAAAGGAAGCATTTGAATATAAAGGAAACAAAGTTGCTTAAATACCTTACGAAGCATCTTTTTGGGAAAAGGGCCCTTCAATTCCATGTGTAGACGAAGCATATCATTGTTTGTGGCTCCAGGGAAAAGAACTTTCCCTGTGTAGAGCTCATACAAACAACAACCGACTGACCAAATATCCATTGGATGATCGTAAGTCAAACCAAGAACTGCAAATATAACAATACAAAGAGTACATCATCAGTCAAAGCACGAAAACTAATCGTCCAAAGTACCAAACTATACTCAGTAGTCAAGACATATAATCAAGACAAGAAGGGAAAAAACTTACTTATTTCTGGGGCCCGATAGAAACGGCTAACGAGGTATGGTGTGATTTCATTTTTACCGGCAAACATTGCATTCCCGAAATCACACAGCTTTAGCACATTCTTCGCCTCATTCACCTGCATATCCAGATGTACACAATGAGAAACAAGGGTTAAGTCTAATAGGTGTAAGAATACATTACCAGTGACTCATCTTACCAGCATATTGTCAGGCTTTATGTCGCTGTGAAGAACTCCGCAATTCTTCAGATGCTTCAGAGCAATAAACAGTTGCTTTGCATATGCTTTCACAGCAGTAAGCTTAAGGCCAATGTTACGACCAAACTTCTTTAGAACCTCACGCAAATTCATATGAAGAGATTCAAAAACAATACAAAGATGATTACGGTACTTGAAATTCGAGAGATAACGAACACAGTGTCGCCTATCATCTGGATCCGCGCCAACTAGCTTCTTTAAAATCACAAGCTCTTCTGTGCCGGCTTTTAGCCTGCAGAAAAACATTACGTATAGCAATTAATTACATTGGTACAAAGAAATACATGAGAATCATGCAAGAAAACAACAGGCAGAAGGATAGGCGCTACTAACATTGTTTCATTATTCCTTATGATTTTGATAGCCACTTCCTCTGGATCGCCACTTCCAGCTTTAAGATCCTTCGCACGAACAACAGTTGAGAATACACCTTTACCATGTGCTGCCGTAACTTCGTAGCGACTATCTAGTATCTCTCCAAAACGAAAACCTGATGCAACAGGTAATAGATTAATCAGTATCAGCAGAGATGTAGCACAACATTAGTTTTCCGATGCCAGTATGTATTGCTAGAATTCAATCCATATTCCATACAAATAATCAGTGAAGACAACATCAAGCCGTGGGCCTCTGGGTTTCCTTTAGAAATCGGCTGCATATGGAATATAATATGACCGCTCCATCCCAAACCATTTACTTCTTAAACAAAATTAAAAATTGAGTAGGCAAAAAGCAAGAGCCAAATTTTTAACATTCATATACAGCACGTCCTACTTTCCTTTTATCCTTATATTTTAACGTGATTCAGAGAGAAACCAGTAATCTAATGAAGAGCGAAGACCACAGTAACAGACGAACACTACACTCACGTTAATGTCCCAGAAGAGCAGACCACTTTCCTTCCCTCAAACAAAGCGGAATCACTTTTTTCCGTTTCAATTAGACTTTGTATTGTGTACGAAAAAATTATAAGCAAAAGAAGGTGAAAACTTACTGTAATATCCTTCTGGATCATCCCAATTGTCATGCAGGCCACTCCGTTCAACAGGCAAGCCATCTCCTTTACCCTGTAAAAAGCAGGGGAGAATCAGTCAAACAATATGCATGATAAAATGAAATGCATAGAATGCCTGACTTCAAACATGTGTTAAACTGCATCTCCACAACTCACAAGGAAAAGAAATAAAAATCCGACGTTTCAATAACTTTTCTGCTGTACTGGCTACTGCCCTACTGGTGCTTACACACAAGCTGAAGGACAGAGAAACTAAGACAATAATACTGCATGCTGGTCAGAGAACATACCATCTTACGAATTCCAGCCGGAGAATCTCCAAATATATCATCACAGAACATATCACCCGATCTTTCACTCTGCAACAGTTAAAGTAAACAGGTAAGAGAAAATAAAAAGTCGGGTAAGAAACAAAGTTCCAATCCAAATTTTAAACACATAATACCTTTGGAGAGCCTTCACCCAGCCCAGTACCCGGTCCCACGGCTGCAGTTCCATTTCTCAAAGGCGATTTCCCCACATTAAACAATTTGTCATCCCCAGAAGTCTCTTCACCATGCTTACTACCATTCGTTTCCTCATGAACAGTAGCTGGAGAAGCAGAGCTTTCAGAGGGCTGTTCTTTCAGCTGCTCATCTGTATCCGCAACAACAATATAACAAAATTAGGCCCCATCAGAAGAATAAACGCTATAGGCTCATAACAAAGGAAAACAATCCCGTGACTTGAGAGGTCAAATCTAACTAGACGACATATAACAGAGACGTCTCATTAAAGCCATTTTTACGACTGCATATGAACAAGGAAAAGAATAAATATATGCAAGAACACAGGAGTGACACCTGGAAACGGTCAACAACAGATTTAATAATACCTGGCATTTTGTTGAACAAAGATAATACAAGAATTTCACATGCACAATCCCCAACCCCGTAAGCCTTAATATTAAATTGAATTCAAGAAAACTGAACAGACCTTTAGTATCCTCAGGCACAGCTGGTTGCTGCGATTGTTTAGCTTTATATTTTTGAAGGATAGCTTCTCTTCTCCTTCTGCTCTCTTCCTTAATTTTATCAATATCATCTTCCTCTTGTTCAGCAAGTATTAACTCAACGCTATCCTGGTAGTCTGCTTGATCATCATCATCCCTGGCATTCCAAACAAAAAACTAAAGCAGTTAGCATTTCATCAACAATAACAAAAGAAATTGGACACTTATTACAGATACTTCTGAAGAAAAATTACCTATTTGCATCTTCATTTTCTCTAATAGTATCTTTAGAGGCTCGATCTTTCTCAGACTCATATTTCCTGTTTCTATCCTTCATATATTCTGGTTCATCGTAACCATGGCGTCTCTCTCGAGCACCGTGCCCATTAACCTGATCATTGTAATTGTGATACCTTCTACCTCTATCAGTTGTATCATCATGTCTATCTCTGCCCCTGTAACTATCCCTCATCCTGTCCATCTCCGAATTCCTATCCCTATATGAAGACATGTTTTCATCTCTCCTCTTTTCCCTTCCGTAGTCCCTATCTCTGCTCCGACCACGGTCTTTGTCCCTTCTGTGCTCTCCTGCCCTTCCCTGTTCTCTATCCAACTGCATGTCTTCTTTCGCCTCATCAGCCTTCTCCTTGTCTCTATCTGGATACCTTCCCCTTTCACGATCTCCAACTCGTCTATCTCTTTCCTTGTCCCAGTCCTGATCCTTTCTTTCTTTCACTAATTCTTGTTCCCTCACCCTCATTTTATCCCCATAAAGATTCTCGTCTCTCCTTCTATCCAAACAATCACCATTTTCATACTTGCTAGACCTGTGACGACTGGAACTACGCTCTCTTCTTTTATCGCTAGATTTTTCACCACTGTCAAACCGATAATCAGTTCGTGCATAACTATCCCTCTCCTCATCCAAGTCATCATAAACCTTGCCATTTTGATAAATCCCTTCATCCATTTCACGATAATGTCGTGATCTTGAACGCCCCTCATGCACAATGCTCTGGGAACGCTCCCTTTCTCTTCTCCGATCAGAAGACTCTGACCTTCCATGAGAAGGTGACCCTAGAGTTCCAACATTACGATCATCCCTAGTCCTATGAGAATACGACTTTCTCCTACCTTCACGTTCATCTTCATCCCCCTCCGCTAATTCAATAGTTCTTTCTTTGCTTACACCCCTATACTTATCCTTGCCTCTCCCACTACTTTTCACAGGGGACTTGCTTCTCCCATGTGACCTACCACTCTTACTCGACCGTTTCCTAGAATCACCATTCGCAATGCTCACAGACTCCGGTGACTCATCAAGACTAGTATGACTCCTAGGAGTCTTATTATCAAAATTCTTAGCAGACTTCCTATCGTAATCCATGGATGCGTTATCCATGGCAACATCGCCTCTCTGCAACAATAATCACCAAACAAATAAGAACGCAACACCCCGCACAATTACCATAACAATAAACAAAAACATAAACAGACAAACGATAAAAAAAACAAACGTTACGTTACGCCACCCTACTGAAATGAAAAAACATATGCAATATATATATATATAACATGTAAAACTAAGTCTTACAACTTAAAATCGCATTGAAAGCTAGATGGGCTCGGTCTGGACTCATGAACCACCTATAAAGCAAAGCACCCTCTTTTTTACGAAGTCGAAGGCTCTCCCCCATTTTACCAATGCACACACTATAATATCTATATCATCAAAATTCCGAATTCGGTCAGCTGAGTATAATCAATCAATCAATCAAACACAGTAAAAAAAATTTAACAGACTCCGATTCTAATAATCAAACACACCAAATTTATCCAATTTACCTTAATTTCGCCGAATCACCGTATCAACAATCAAGTCCACCCGAAGTAAACTTTCTTACTTTCTTTAGTAATAATAATAAATAAATAAAAAAACAGCATAATTGAAAATTCGAAACCCTAATTTGATAAAAATTGAAATTGAAATTAAAAGATGATAAAATTAAGAGTTAAATCAGAACACACCATGTCAAGATCATCCAATTCGCCCGATTCAACATCGGAAACAACCTTCTTGACGTCAACTCCGTCATCGGCGACGGAAGTTCCTCCTTCTTCGACAATTTCACCTTCTTCCATGTCGTAATCGACAAGTTTCTCAACAATCTCGACATCCGGTTTGGTTTCCACCTCGATTTCGTCCTTTTCGTGCTTCGAACGGTGGTGGCGGTGTCGGCGATGGTGGCGGTGGTGGCGGTGCTTGTGGCGCTTGGAATTATCCGGCGAACCGTCAGCGGATGGAGAGCGGCGGTGTTTGCGATGAGAGTCAGGTGAATCGGTCGCCATTGATGGATTAAGATTCGATTGGTTTCGAAAAAATTAGGGTTTGGAAGTGATTTTGGGGAAGTTTTTTCGGGGGAGATGAATGAATGAATGAATAAGTCGATGGTTAGAAACTTTGGACTTGGATTAGATGCGGTGTTCGGGAAGCAAATTATTGCCGTCCTTATTCTAATGAGTTTCGCGTCGGGATTATATAGAGCGACAAAACTTTCCGGTTTCCTTTAGTTTGGTCTGGTGACTTTGGGGTTTGGTCTAATATATGCAAACTATTGAGACTTTTATTATCCAAACTTGGAATAGTGGAAGTGGTTACTATAGGTTCGTAATTTTGGTAATTATTTTATCGGGTTTGCTCGCTAGGTTTCTAAAATAAAATAGTCTTGTTTGAGTAAATATTTCCGAGTTTGCCTAAATATAAATAAGTAGACGTCGTACGAGTCTTAGGGAGTATAGGTGAGGGGAAAACGTATATAGGCAATTGGTTAGGGTCGGGTGTGAACTGTGAAGCTAAGATTTGGAAATTTGGGTAAAGAAATCAAGACCCAGTTCTAAAAGAGTTTCCATATTCTTTTTTGATAAAAAAAATTCCATATTTGCACTTGTCCTTGAAGGTAATATTGGGGTGCGTAATTTGGAAATCAATAGGAAAATAGCTCTTTGGTGACGAGTCAGGATTGCGTGTACAACATCCGTCTTTGGAGTGAGGAGGAATGTGTCTAGTTAGTTAGTTGCAAGATTTAATAGTACTAGTAGGAGCATAAGTTGGTAACGGACCACATTATGTCAAAATGAGATCAATCGTTAATTTGAAAATTTTGTCATGGTTCTGCAACCCAGGGATTTGAAAGTTTGAAACCTAGATTCGCCCTTACACTCATAGGATGATAGTTTGTGTTATTTCAATTAACCTAAGAAAGATGCAGAACATTACCATGATCCTAGAATAAGAATGGGGTTACAACCTAAAACTTTACCAGTACATGTTGTAAAACAAGCATAATTCACTAATCACAAGTGGAGCTTCTTTGCTTTATACAGTGTTTTCCTTGTTTTTTTGGTGTTCTTATAATATTCCAGCAATACACATCTATGCATCATGTATTCATGTCATTTCCCTATGATATACACAAAATATACATGTATCTAATCGTGATGTATCATGCAGTATGAGCATGACCATTAGGATAAGGTTGGTGTTGATCAGGAGGTGGGTTGTGATCAGTGCCTTGCTCAATGCCACCACCCCCATCCATCTCCTGAATCTCCAATATTTCGACTCGTCGATTCATCCTTCTCCTGATCTTGATGGCTACGTCTGAAGGCCTGAACCTTCCACAGGCGCTTACCCTGCTGTACTGCCACTCTATCATATGCGTCTCCACCTCTTCAATATACATTCATGTACACTAATGAGTTAATGTAAAACCATTGAGTTTTGCCTGTTTAGTGTATCTGCCAAAATTCTGCTAAAGTTGATGTGCTAGTAAGAAAAGTGTTCATGTTAGCAGTTCAACAATCGGAACAAAAAACTCATAACTCGTAAGTGTATATTCTTACATCTAGTCGTAAACAAAGGACTCACCTTTCATGTTCAGAAGAGTCCTTCGTAACTTTTTGTAACACCCTTTACAGTCGATTGACAGCCTCATAAGCATGCAACAATACTGCAAAAATCGAAATCAGGCCCCAGAAGTTAGTAAAGTTTATACCAGGAAAATGACAGGAAAGAAACGGGAATCTGTTAAGGTCGGACTTGCCTTTGTTGACATGGACATTATGGAGGCTGGAGTTGAACTAATGACTGAAGAAAACTGCAGGTTTTTGTTCCTTCTTCTGAGGGTACAAAAAAGACGGATTTGTAGGGGTTGAGAAACATCAAAATGTTCTGTTTTCGTTTCAAGGTTTTCGTTCCAGAATCAGATTCTACTGATGCTCAAAAAGAGGAAACTGAAATGTGTCTTGCAGAAGTTGTTTATTAGCGCGATTGTTCTTGGATTATAAACAATAACCTGTCTTAATGGACCAGGTATTCCTTAAGCATCTTTTTCTTGGTCTTAATACTTTCTACAGATTCTGTTAGGTTGCATGTTTCTTATTCCTCAAAGTTAGCCTCCTGCAGAAGTTTATTACAGTATACTAAAAAATGAAACTTTTCAGTTTGGTTATTCTGCAGGATGTGGCACATATATGTTGGACTCGTAATTTAAGTGGACCATGACTTAAGGAATTCTAATACAGTATGGTATCACTATTAAGCTAATTGGGCCTGTAGACGAGTCCGTTCAGTTGTAGTTGCCTAAACCTAAGAGGTTTTCTTTGGTGGTAAGAAACCTTATTAAGACCTAAGGTCGGGATCCCCCCTGTAGCTATATATACATGAGAACCCTACAGTTTAACCTAAGGCACCACCTATCGTATATAGCGTACAGAGGAAGCATCCTAATACCGTCTGCGCTGGTCTCCACTGTTCCCCCATTGTTTCACCGTACGTCATGGCCACAGGTAATTTATATACTAGTAGATTGATGTTAATAGATCTTGGCTAAATTCAACATGTGGTATCAGAGCCACATTAATATTGCTACTGGTTATAAACGTGAATTCAAAGTTTTAGAGATTAAGAGTTTGTTGATGATCAATTCCGTATGACGTTGAATTCATCTGTTGTCTATTATTCGTTACTTGCGGCATGCATATAGATGCGGTAATTTTAACTTGAGTTGGCATGCTACTCCATCGGATTATCAATCCTTGTGCGCATTAAATTTTATTAGTTCTTGATATTTGCATGCAACTTGTCTCTTTGTTTGTTCACTCATGTGGGTCCACAACCAATTCTTGCAGTATGTCTTTCAAAAGGTATACATACAATAACATAAATAAATATAAAAAAAAAAAAAAAAAAAAAAAAGGGAAGGAAGACTAATATTTTCCATAAGTGACCCACACTCCATGGACGTAATAATTATTTTTAGAGTTGTGTCTTGTCCTTCATAAGTCATGGCATGTGATATACAGAAATAAGTGTGGTATGTAGTGACTCACTGACAGATTAGTCTTTAGGCACAATAAATTTATATAAGGTCCGTTTTCTTTTACCAAAACTTTCAGTTTTGTGCACTTTTAATTATTCGACATCAAATCAGAATATTGAAAGTGCTCAATTTTAAGAACTACAGCATTAATCTTCGGTTGTTCGACAAAAAAAATCAGGATAGCTGAAGATTGATTAAATTACAGTTTTGTGTTTTAGGGTTGTTTTTTAAGTAATCCAACAACAAATAGGGTACTTAAAAATCAGCTTGTTTTTCAAGATTGAGTTTCAGTTTCTTGTATTCACACAACAAATGATGAATACAAGATTATACCGTTTTTCTTTTTCAGTTAAATATTAAGAGGATCATATCGTGCTTATATTTATGGTAATTTTACAGTTGCAAACTATCCTGCCTTACCTGCGATTCAACCACTTGATGGCACTAATTTTAAGAGATGGAAAAGGGACGTCAAATTTCATCTTACCTTTCTTGACATTGATGCCTGCATTAGGAAAACTTTTCCACTATTATTTCCTACTATTGCCACGGAAGAGAATATAGATTCAACAGATACTGTTCCTGAGGCACCTACTGCTACTAGTGTGGAGGGTTACAAGGAGCAATATGAGGAGTGGGAGCCTAGTAACAGATGGTGTTTGGCTTTTATGATGACACTTGTTTCAGATGAATATAGAGATTCTGTTAGTGAGTTCAAAACTGCTAAAGGCCTTCTTGACGGACTTGACAAAATTTTTGTGGAATCGAAGATGGCAATTTCCAGTGAATTGGTGACAAAAATTACCAATATGTCATATTCTGAAGATGAAGGTGTTAGAGCGTTTCTTATGAAGATGTCGAATCTCAATGGAAAATTGAAAAACTTGGAGATGGGTTTTCAGGATCCTATACTCATACACTTTGCTATTCAAGCCCTTCCCACAAAATTCGACCATATCAAGAATGCTTTCAATGTTGGCGGAGAAAAATTGACATTCAATGATTTTATTTCTAAGTGTGCTTATGAGGAGTCTCGTCTAAAGTCTAAGGTTGTCCCTGAAGCTAATATTGTAGGAACCTCTAAAAAGTCACGTTTTTTCTCTAAGCCTTCCTCAAACTCTTTGAAGCCCACAACTACCAAGAACTTTAAGAAATCTTTTAAGAAACCTTTCCAGAAGGACTTTAAGAGTGCTGATAACCCTCAAAATGCCTCACAATCTACTACTGATGGTTGTTATTTTTGTCATGATCCCACTCACTTCAAGAAGCAGTGTTCTAAATGGAAAGATTGGATGAAAAAGAAAGGTACTTTACCTCTAGCTTTCGTCTGTTTGGAGATTAATTTAGTCGATGTTCCCCCTAATTCTTGGTGGCTTGACTCTGGTGCGTCTGTCCATATTGTTAATTCTTTACAGGGTATGACAAAACTAAGGGTTCCAAGTGATGATGAAAGATGGGTCTTTATTGGAAATGGACAGAGAGTTGCTGTGGAAAAAGTTGGAGTCATAAAGCTAGAGCTCAAATCAGGACACTATCTTACCTTGCGAAAGGAGGAATCGTACTCTTCAAGATATGATACGTAGTATGCAGTCTCACACATCCTTGCCAGTGAGCTTGTGGGGCGAAGCTCTCAAAACTGCAGCATATATTCTCAATTGGGTACCTTCTAAATCTGTCCCCAAGACACCATTTGAGCTATGGACAGGTCGAGTGCCGTCTCTTAGGCATATGCGGGTTTGGGGGTGCAAAGCTGAAGCGAAATTTTATAATCCCGAGATAAAGAAACTTGATGAAAGGACTACAAGTTGTTTTTTTGTTGGGTATCCTCCTAATTCTAAAGGGTACAGATTTTATTGTCCCAATAGAGTTAACCGTATTTTGGAGAGCAATTATGTGGTCTTTCTTGAGGATTTGGCACACCATTCCGGACCTAGCTCCCTTGAACGTTTTCGGTCTGTCGTGAATGATGAGCCACTCGTAGTAGATGATCGCATGGAGCATACGCCACATTCCGAGATACCTGCGATTCCGCAGGTGGGGGGTGAGAATTCTCATGTAGCTTCTGCTCCTCCCATTCGACGCTCAATACGAGATATAAGACCACCTATCCAACACAATGATTATTACCTTTATTTGCATGAAAATGATTTTGATGGTACAGAAATTGATGATCCCACTAGTTACAAGCAAGCAATGTCTCATCCTAAAATGGTCCAGTGGAAAAAGGCAATGGGTGAGGAGATGGAGTCTATGATGGAGAATGGAGTATGGGAATTATCTTCTCTTCCACATGGTGCTAAAGCGGTTGGATGTAAATGGGTGTTCAAGACTAAGAAAAACTCCAAAGGCGAGGTAGAACGTTTCAAGGCGAGGTTAGTTGCAAAGGGGTTTACTCAACGAGAAGGGGTTGATTATACTGAAACTTTTTCTCCAGTTTCCAAAAAGGATTCCCTCCGAATAATTTTGGCTCTTGCAGTTCATTTAGATTTGGAATTGCAACAAATGGACGTAAAAACCGCCTTTCTTAATGGAGACTTGCATGAGGAGGTGTACATGAACCAACCCGAGGGATATATTGCTAACGGACAAGAGCATTTGGTTTGTAAGTTGAAGAAATCTATTTATGGCTTGAAACAAGCGTCCCGACAATGGTACATGAAATTCGATGAAGTTGCTAAATCTTTTGGATTTTCTAGTACTAAGATGGATCGTTGCGTATATGCTAAAGTCAGTGGGAGCAAAATAATATTCATGATTCTTTATGTGGATGATATTGTATTAGCTTCTAATGATTTAGGCGTCATGTCTAATACAAAAAGTTTTCTCCGTCAACACTTTCAGATGAAGGACTTGGGTGACGTGAATTATGTTTTGGGCATAAAGGTTGAGAGGAATCGTAAGCTTGGTTATCTGTCCTTATCACAAGGTACATATATTGATAGTATATTAAAAAGGTTTAATATGTTTGATTGCAATGGGACAGCAGCACCCGTAGCTAAAGGGGACAAGTTACAAAAAGGTCAATGTCCAAAAACAGAGTTAGAGAAGATGGAGATGCAGAACATACCTTACGCTGCGGCAGTTGGGTGTCTTCAATACCTTCAAGTTTGTACTAGGCCTGATATATCTTTTGCTACCGGGATGTTGGGGAGATTTCAGAGTAATCCTGGAATGGTTCATTGGGGGGCCGTAAAAAAGGTTATGAGATACTTGAAGAGAACGAGAGATTTTAAACTGTATTTCAGAAAGTCCGATAAAATCAATGTTGTTTGTTACTCGGATTCAGATTTTGCTGGAGATCCCGATGATACGAAGTCTACTTCAGGTTATGTGTTCACTTTCGGAGGCTCTGTTGTTAGTTGGCGAAGTGTTAAACAAAGTAAGACGGCTACGTCGACCATGCAAGCTGAATATTTAGCCGTTTATGAAGCTGGGAATCATGCAAGATGGATAAGAAATTTTCTTACAGAATTAGGACTTGATGAATATATCAAAGAGCCTATCATCGTTCATTGCGATAACTCGAGTGCTGTTTCTTTTATTAGAAACAATAATTCGAATTCATCCACGAGACACCAAAGACTGCAATTTTATTCTATCTTAGAGGATGTTGAGGAAGGACACATAGCAATTGACTTTATTCCCACAACAAAGATGTTGGCAGACCCATTTACCAAAGCTTTGCCTCATGGATTATTCAAAGAGCATGTTACTACTATGGGACTTGGAGCTAGTGTTCAGGACCTAGCTTGATATGTGTCTTTTTGCACATTATTGCATTGATTTACTTTTAAGACATTTACTTGACATTAATAATTTGGATAAGTTGTTAGCATGTGTGGTTCATGTCAATTGCTTATACGTATGTTGCGTATGCGAATTTCTTGCTTATGACGTTGCAGGTTTTACGGAGATTTAGTGCAGATAAGGATTAAGTGCCCTTTCAGTTTTCGGGCGTAAAAGGTTTATGGCTAATTCAGTTTCAGGTTGGAGTTATAATACACTCTGAAACTTGTAAGAGAAGGGAGAAGATCCTTTGAGATGTTTGGACCGCTCTTACAGTTCAGTGGGAGTTATAATTTAAGCGTGTGGCCCATTAAGTTTATTTTACAGTTAGCTGAGTGATACCAATTTAAAGATTGTCGCCAACTACATGTTCTTATAAAAATATATATATTTATTTCTAAACATTATATTATTATATATATATTAGATAAAATGTTTTCCATTGACAAAATCTAAGACAAAACATATTTCAGTTTTATTTTGTTTTGTTTTCTTTGTTTTTCAAGGTGACATGGTTCATGGTCCAAGTGGGAGAATGTTGGACTCGTAATTTAAGTGGACCATGACTTAAGGAATTCTAATACAGTATGGTATCACTATTAAGCTAATTGGGCCTGTAGACGAGTCCGTTCAGTTGTAGTTGCCTAAACCTAAGAGGTTTTCTTTGGTGGTAAGAAACCTTATTAAGACCTAAGGTCGGGATCCCCCCTGTAGCTATATATACATGAGAACCCTACAGTTTAACCTAAGGCACCACCTATCGTATATAGCGTACAGAGGAAGCATCCTAATACCGTCTGCGCTGGTCTCCACTGTTCCCCCATTGTTTCACCGTACGTCATGGCCACAGGTAATTTATATACTAGTAGATTGATGTTAATAGATCTTGGCTAAATTCAACAATATATGTCATTATTTTATCTACCTTAACCAAACCCACAGGAATCTAGCATGTCTATTTCAACTATACGTGTGGTCAACCACTCATTGCTCATCCACCAAATTCACAAGTAATCAACGCGAAAACTTGTATAAGACGACTGTAAGACCATATATACAAACCTCCCCAGGCAAGTCTGGGGACTTTCTCGATTTTAGAATAATCACAACTAAACGTAAACAAAGAACATCTTATTACAGGAGGAAAAACAGGCAAGGAGAACAACACTTAGAAGTTATTACACAGGTTTACAGATGCTGAGATGCCTTGTTCCATTCAAACCTCGCACATATATATTCATGGGTATAACAAGAATCAAGCTAAGGTTTCCACGACGAGCCAAACATCCTTTTAATTAGAGCAGACTTGGTGGATAGATGGCTTGAACGGGAAGTGATTTGGGTTTTTGAAGCTCTGAGATAGTTGCATGTTATCACAACTTTCTTCTCTGAAAAACTCACCATAACAGATTCTGTTTCTGCTACAAAATCAATCACATCATAAAACAACAGTCTGATTTCTACCAAAATCATCACATTATACATAATGGCAAAAGCCAGCCTCAAACAACAGTCTGATTCCAACAAAACTCACCATTAGAGCGAGAGATTATTTCGCGGATCCTCTTTTGACACTCCAAACACTTCATATCTGCTGGTATTACAAGCTCCTGCACCTGTGAGAAAAAACAAGCATTACAAAATTGACCATTATCATATAGGTACTAAAGTGGAATGCAATGGACAATGATAGGATGTCACCGGGTGAGAGAATGTTGGAGGACTCTGAACACATGTGAGAGGGCAGATGGATACGCATGCGCTACAGAGTTTCGGTTACTAACCAGGGGTAGTGTAAGGGACTCCATAGCCGCAAGGGTCATCAGAGGAGCAAGAACACTTGAGTCATCGCTTCCACCACCCTGACTCGTATCCTCGCTATAATCATCATCAACATCCATTTTCTATATGAAGTTAGATCACCAAACACTATATGATTAACTAATGGGTTCTCCACAAACTTTTAGTTAAAAAGATCCTCTTTTTTTTTTTTTTTTTTTTAGACAAAGGATACAACAGGGGAAAGGGGGATACAAGAACGAAAAACATGTTACAGGGGGCCTTACACAAAAGCAGGCATTGCCCGACTCAAATGAAATGAGCCGGGATCAAAACCTGAACCGCCTAGACTGAACACACTAAAAGGACTAAAACACGACGTTAACTTCTTCTTCTTAGACGGAAGCACATCAACTTGGTGGTGGCAAATGAACTTTCTTTTCACCCCACTTACACGAGGCAGAGGGGACTTGGATGCGAGTTTCAACCTTTTACGGAGGTGGGTACCGTACTTACGACGGTGCACGGATGCTCGATAAAACTTACGCGACACTGCACAAAAAACAAATGTTAGAGGGGATGAGAGCACTACCTGTGATGAAGGGAAAACTGGAGCATCCCTCATGGGAGTGTCTACAATGGACGGGACATCAGGAGGTGGCGGAATCGGATGTGGCGCAACTGGAATACAAGTAGTTTCTTCCGGGCAGGGAAGAATATTGGAAGCCACTGCTTCCCCCGAGGCGTAGTCGTGGGGGGCTTCCGTCATGATTTGATTTGTTGGGGTGACCGCACGAACGTACATCACCGAACACGAACGTTTGTGAAAGAAAACTAAGGATTTACCCTCTTCCAGTTGTTCCAAACCAGACCAGTCAGTCGCAGAACAGAGGACGGCTTCCTGCGGTTGACAAATACATTTGGCTTCCTGCGGTTGACAAATACATTTTCTTGGACGACTTTCACCCCTTGTGTTGTACCGATGGTGGCGTCGCTAGCCGCAGGAAGTGGGTCATGCAAACAGGCCATACTAACATCACTTGAGTCGCTAAGACAATCAACAGGCTGCTCATTAACAAGTTCCACTTTCTCCAATTCAAGGTTGAAGGCGGAACTACAAACTTCACTATGGGCTATCTTAGTACCGCCCACTATTTCAAGAGGCATCAGATCAGAATTCTCCCCTTGCTCCTGGGTAACAGAATTGGAGACGGAGCTTGGACTCCCAACATGATCAGGGGGAAACTTGCACCGGCTAAAATCATCGGACCGCAACTTAAAACCAGGGTCCCCTTGCTCCCGGAGGTTGGAGCAGGCGCCGGGGCCATGGGCATCAACAGGGCCAAACTTACTGGAGCCCAGAACAGCAGAGGACTCTACCTTATCCTTACCAGTTCCAACTGCATTCTTGCTTTTGTCGTTGGAACAAACCACAGAGCTAGTAGTCGAGCTGCAGTTACTACTGGACGACTGCAACAACCCTTCCACCTTAACTAACTCTTTCAACACTTCCGAATTATTAGCCTCAACACCCTTAGCTTGAACTAAATCTTTGTAAGCAGCATTAAGCTGACCCAAATGAACAAATGCAGACGCTCTACGAAAGAGAGCTTTAACGTTACGAGAATCAAAACCTAACACCAATGAACACAGATTTTTGGCCTGGGTAAAGTTGCCGAATTTGAGTGCACAAATTGCTAAGTTTAGGTTCAGAGACACAACAAGATCTCTAAACAGCACCTGACCGTCCTCGTCTAAAGACACCACAAAACAGATGGCCTTAACAGCTTTAAGATAAATGTAAAAAGCTTCTCTGAAACGGCCCTGTTTGAACAAAGAAGTCCCATCTAATTTCAAGGAAGAGGCATAACCAACAACCTCTTCCGGACCCTTCAATTGGGTAAACATTGCACATAAATCCCCATCCTCACAAACAGCATCACCAAGATCAATATGATAAGAGATCAAAGCTGATTGAATTGATTCAAGAGACATCTTACAATCAAACAACCACCAGGAAGACGCGAAGAAGTACGTCAAACTACACCGATACTAAAACTAAAGGAACAGAGAATAAAGCCAACAACCACCTCAAGGGTTCCAGATTATTGTATGAACAATCAAGCAACCCCAGCAACCCACCCCGAATCAAACAAGGAAAACAGACGAACCTGCGGAGGGGGCGGCGGAAATCGAGCGACAACGATGGATCGATAGAAAGGAGTTGCGCTGCTAGGACCCTCTCCGATCACCTCAGCGGTCACCGGAACCGGAGTATTTGCGGTTGCGAGGTAGAGACTAGGTGCGACAGCCCCAAACTCCCTTGAATTTTTGTGATTGTTGGCAAGCTAGGCAACTGCGACTGATCGAAGGGTGGGATAGGCTCGCCGGCTCCGATTGAAAATGATTGAATATTGGCCGGCGAGCCTTGTGAAGAGAGGCAGAGGAGATGACTTAGTGTTTGGGGTTTTCTCTTTCTCTCTCTAACTTTCTCTCTCTTGGAGATTTTTTTTTTCGTTGTTAAAGTTAAGTTCACTTAAAAAAAAAAAAAAAAAAAAAAAAAAGATCCTCTCATACTAAGCACTTTCATCACAAAAGAGAGGATAAGAAAGAGAAAATTGTTTACAACGGTACGCTGAAAAAGATGTCACAGCAGCCTTTCTTGCAATGAAAGAGCACTGCCATCTTTTTCTTTGATTAATGTCAAAGATCACAAGGCATAACTTGAATTAGGTCGACTTCACAATCAGACACGAGCACAACTATAATTTTGAATTTTCCGGTGAGCTTCTCAAATTTCAACTTGACTCAGTCCAAGACCAGTCTTAGGATCTCACCTCGCTTTCGCAGAGTAGCGTCTTATACTAGACTAGTTGAAAATGACCAAAGAAAAGAAGAGGAGCGTATCTGAATACAATGTTATAGGCTCATACTGGTGAAATGATGTGGCATATCATTATATCAACATAGTGGATAAAAGAAGCTTTGAAAAAGAGGAAAACTCTGCATTCTTAAATTCCCATTCAAACATAAAACAGGAATGCCAAGCCAAAGTCTTCACTTTCATCTGCACATCACCTTCAGGTCTGCATCAAATAAATGCACTACAGCAACAAAATTTAGTCTTACTGGAGAGGTCCCTGGAAGTGTATTAGATACGCACCAGTATCAGTACGAAATGTACAGGTATCAGTATGGAGTACTCATCAACGGTACAGTACAGCTGCGGATCTGCTATCACACAATTATATACCGTGCTCCATGAGGTAAAGAGGACGATATAACCCGTGCATCAGATGAGTAAGATTTCGAGCAGGGTATCAGTGTATCACAGATTCACAATACTACAATAGTATGAAGCCAGTCAACAAGAAGAAGAGAATCCAAATGAGACAGTGACTCGTGTGCAAGAAGATATGGAAATTTTTTATTGCTACATTTCCTATACAATGTTACAGAGAAGAACCCATGACTTGGCTCTAGTCTTCCTGTGAAGACCTCATCAAAAATCATGGCAGAAAGAAGAAAAGAACAAAATAAATTAAACGAATAACCAAAATACAGACTACAGAGAGAAGAAGGCCTAATCCTATCAGCCTACGGCGGAAGTATCCATTATTCTACTTCTCACTCAAAACTGCAGCCCGTCTGTTTACGGCAACAAAAGCGCGCCTGCGGGCTGTTAATACATGATTGGTACAAGGCAAAGAGCGAACCTGATCACGACAACATTTGAGATCAGACCCTTCGCTGAGATGCCCGGTTGAAGTTGTTAGCAAGCACATAACTGAGGAGGCACATCAGAGCTAAGACCTACCAGATTAGCAACGAACATCCAGGATACTAAGGGAATGTCATCTGGACATCACGAGGTTGGTTAAAGGTGGAGGTCCTACTGTTGGACTAAAAACAGAATCACTTATGTACTTGAAGTCATCACGATCAACCTTGGAAGTCTTGCAATTATCCTTTTCAGATTTCAAGGAAGAATGAACTAAAAACTCACGAGAAGTTCCATGAGATAGGGTCCTTTCGGCATTGACCCTGTTTCCGCTGCGAGGCGGCAGCTGCTGAACAGAAAAGCAACGTTTCCTCTTCCCCAATGTCTTCCATTTCAACCGGGAAAGAGAATCATCTTTTGACAGGTCCAGGACAACATTACTGCCTTCATTTTTGTACGTGAAGGATACCTGTAAATTACTTGAATAATTTTCTTTTCCCTTGTCACACTGTCTAAGTCCGAAATCACCTGCCAAAGTTTGGGATTTCTTATCACCATATCCCCCAGCTGCTCCTGTAACCAATCCAGATAAAATCGAGGCCGCAACATTTGGTTTTTCACTTAGTTCTCTCCATGCGTTCTCCACCCACTCCTGAGAATGTCTGAGATCACCTTGAGCAACAACAGCTTCTCGTTTTTCACCTGAAAGGAATTGCCTCTATCATTATCTGTTTAAAAGACCTCACGAAACAAACAAGGGGACACAAACAAAATGTCCCTACGACTCTGTTTAGGAACAACATTTACCTGGAAAATAAACTCGGAATGACTCATCAGGTTGCTCCTGAAGAATAATAGCTTCCCACCAACCATTGTGCTGCCACACATCAACTGCTGAGCCAACATTAAAACTCCGTGAACTTTTGCCTCTATCTGATGGCAGAGATGGCCTTATTGTTGTCCTACCATAAAGGCGTACACCCATCACATCACGAACTGCAATTCTTGATGCTATCACCCACTCCTGATGCAAGACAATGAATGGTAAGTACAACTCAACATGAAAATGTGCATACAACTGGGTATGATGTAATGAGATGATCAACGGGACAAAAAAAGGGGGGGGGAAGCAATTTGAAAGTTGCTCCAGAAAAAAAAAATAAAAAGAATTGTGGCAAGTGTAACAAAGAAAATAGACCCCCAGAAAAAGTAATCCAGAAATCAGTAATGATATGTCATGGGAATAAATACCTCAAGGCAATTTGCCTCATTCTCCGCATCCTTAATCTCGTGATAACGCAGCTTGACCTTGGTTTTGTGCTTCTTGATAACAGTGGCTGTAAACCAACAGCCTCTCAACCCACTATCTTGTGACAAAACTTCAACCACAGATCCCACAGCAATTGCTTGGTGCGGAACTTCTGTATTCAATCCCTTTCTGCATACAGTCACAAGAGGACCTTGGGTTAAGCCAAGTTTGCTTTTACCAATAGTATCATCAGCATCTTTCCCAGTCGGCCGTGGTAAATTCAATTTGCCGTCTCTTGATAAACGCAATCTCTTCTTTGGTTTTACCCCATTGTCATCGCAGACGAAATCTGTATTCCTGGAATCCTCAGGATGATGCATCTTCTGCAAATGCCTTGATGAAGATAGAGAGGACATATATCTGAGTATCTCCTGTTTCCAATAACCTTGTACTTGGGTAATATCAAATGGTTTGAGATCTTCGTTATCATATTGTCTATTGCACAAATAAGGTTCCAGTTGAGTGTGTTTTGCCACATTCAGAAACTTCGCATAGTGCTGGGAACTCAGAACCATGGCTAATCCATCTATGCATTCAATGTTGAGATCTTGGAGACAAAGAGAAAAGAAAATCTCCCGGTCATTAAAATTGTGAGGTAAATCAAGACCAACCTCATCAATTTTATGAAACCACCGTACCACAACCATCTTGTTGCCTTTGGCATCCTCATACATATCATCCAAATACGCTACAAGCCGTTTGTCCTCTTCAGCCAACACATGAACAAACTCGTTGACCTGCAAAAATAAAAGAGCAAGCATAATCAGCAACACAAGGACAAGACCGTTAAAGTTCAGTATTAATGCTGTCTAGGTTGAATCAAAGAAAATAACAAAAAAAAAAAAAGAAGAAAAATGTAAATGAGAGTCATACCGAAATTTTAACTCCATTTCGACGAAAAGCCTGATAATGTCTCCGCTTCTTTTTACAGATTGATGAGGAGCCTAACCATAGGAATTCCTTTGTGTAGGAACCTAATTTTTGAAGCTGTGAATCCTAGAACCAAAAATAAATCAATTACACATAACCAATTACAAACAAAGTTAAAGCGGCGCAGAAAGCAAAAGGAAACAATGATATTTACCTTCATTGCTGCAACATCCACCTCATCGCCCTCATTAAAATCAGACAAACCACCGCTCGATTGAGGAGAGGCAGGGATTGGTGTATCTGCACAGATCGTCAAATTAGCAACTATTAATAACAATGAATGAGATGCCACAAACATCAAGAGATCAAGCAACAAAGGCAAAAAGTAAACCATACAAGCCTACTAGCCTAGTGCACTGAGACTACAGCCGCATAGAAGAAAACCAAAACACAACTACACACACACACACACACACAAAACACACGTGGAGAGGGGAGATTTTGAAACACAGACACAAAAGGAGGTGGCAGAAGTTAGAACATATCATAACCTAGATATGAAGAGGGCATGAGGATGCCGAAGCTCTCAACCGGCTCTTAGACATTGGTCTAACAATCCTGCAGCCCAGATATAGTTAGCTTTCGTTAAAATGGGGAAAATTCTGTATAGATATGACATCATTTAATTATTAAAAATCATAATATTAAAGACGACCTATCACATTTACTAACCATAATCGCTCAAAATTTTCAATCAAAATCAATCCCTCAAGCACTTGTTGGATAAAATCAAAACCAGAGTATGGAAAAACCAAAATGTTCCTAAGCCCAAAAAGACGACTACTGGCCATGAGAAATATTCGTGTCTCAATCCACCACGCAGCAGTGCCTCCCAACTCAACAAAGTTACGAGGCCATCTGCTCGTAAAGTTAACAACTGATATAGGACAGACAAAGATCGTGCAACACTCATACACACCAAATTCAATAAAATGATTCACAAGACTCAACCTTTACGATATACTTCAAAAGAAAGATAGAAAGCAACCCACAACCAGCAAATATAACATCAAAATACACGCAAATTTACGGCAAGCAGTTTAAAAGGTCCAATCTTCCCCATTCTCTAATACGCTACCAACAAGTAAAGCCTTTCGAAATGAACAGAATCACACGCATATAACATGAACAGAAATGCATAAAAACATTTTTTTCAATTCTCTAATTCGCTAGAAAACTCTGGAACATTTGTGTTACCTTTGTAGCTTAAATTTGAATGGTAAAAAAAGAGAGTGAAAGAAAACCCGAGATTTAACACTTGTATATTTTGCACAGAATCTCCAGAAAATCCCCAAAATCATTTGAATAAAACCCAATTAAATTGAAAACCTATCCATAAGAAATAAATTTAATCTCAATTCCCAGAAAAATCCCCAAATTAAGAGGGAAAAAAAATCAGTTGTTATCTATAGATAAGACTTTCAAATCCACCCAAAAACCACAGAAAAAAAAAAACACAAATTAACAAATCACACGCAATATTTATAAAAAAAAAAAAAAAAAGCGTACCCCAAATCAGAGAATCACCACAAAATCGACCAGAAAATCAAAATTAAACACTTAAATTCAATTGAAAATATCAAATTAATGGCAAGAAATCAGCTGAAATGATTTTTTTGGATCCCAAATCCACCCAAATAAAAATCACAAAATTGTCAAATTAAATCTACCCAAATAAAAAAAAACCCAGAAATCTCAATTAATATGAACACAACAAAAAAAATCAAAAAAAAAAAAGAGGGGAAATTTTATGTTCAGACCAAAAATCAAACCAACCCCACAAAATCATCAAAAATCACCAAAAAATTGAAAACACAAAAAAATCAGCTACAAAGGTTGATAAATCAACCAAATAAATTCAACAAAATCTCCCACCCAAAAAACCCCCAGAAATTCACAAAAAATACAGAAAAAAACAAATAAAAAAAGAGAGAGAGAGAAAAAAAATTACCTGGAAGAAAGGAATCCAACCAATCAACAAGCTCACGCCTAGATCTAGGCTTACTACAACCATTATTATTATTATCACCAAAGGACGACGTCGTATTAAACTCGAGAAGGAAGCGATAAGTCATATGCCTCAAACTCTTTTCTTTAGCAATAACAGCTAGATCTTTACCACCATCTCTTCTTTTCATGGTATAGTGTATCTCACGCCTCCCTTTTTCCATACACACGTACACCTCTTCCCACCCTACATACTTGCTACTTCCTCCTCCTCCTGACGCCGTCGCTGCCCACCTTGCCATTGATTATAATAATAAGATTTATTATTTTTGATGAATTAATAAATTAAGGGGTTTCGTTTTGTTTGACATGAATTGGAATTGGAATGGGAGGGAGTTTTTTTGGGTTAGTGATAGGGAGGAGAGAGAAAGTAACGTTGAAAAGGGTATTTATATGAAGGTAGTAGGAGGGTATGGGACTATATGGGAGGGAAGGATGCTAGGGTTTGGTTTTTCTGATTAGATCGACGGTCAGGATTTTGTCTACGCTGGTTACACGTTGGATTTTTCCGCGTTTGATTGTGTTGAAGATGTGGGGAGGTGTATTGACGGGTTTGCCCTTTGGGAAGCGTAATGACGAATTTGCCCTTTGGGAGATTTTTTTTTGTATTATTATTTTTGGATACGTGGGAGTGGCTAATGCTGCCGGGGGTGGGATATGCGGAGGATTTGAATCCGTGACAACCTCCAGACTACAACAATTGGTTTTCTATTATTGGAGATATATATACATGGAGAGTTAGAAGTTGTATGTGGAGGTAAGCATGGGTGTAAACGAGTCAATTTGAGGGTGAGTTCAGGTGATATCGAGTCAAAAGTTTTGGGTTTTTCCTTTGGGGGGACATCGAGTGTGCACTTAGGTATATATGTAGGGGTGTAAAGGAGTCGATCTAAGCCCGAGTTTGAGTGCGATCATCAGGATCGGATCGAGAGTCTTAGCTCGAAATTTCCTGGAGCCTGCAAGAAATGGATTTGAGTTCGAACCACAATTTTTGGAGCTAGACTCGAAATTGATTCATTTAAAACAAACTCATGTGACCCATAACTAAATGGGACCGAGATTGGCTTGAATGTTTTATCTCAAAGCTCTTGGAGCCCTCATTTGCGCTTGCGCTCGATTTGGAAAATACAGAGCTTAGCTTAAGGTCGAATCTGTTTACTTATTTATTCTTACTCTACCTTGTACGATGTTGTATAAGATTATTTAACCGACCTTGTATAAATTCACCTTATATTAATTCGAACTCGGGAGCAAAATTATGAGATAATCCATTTGATCTCCCATAGCAAATGTTCAATTAGTCGTAGATGAAAATACTTCTAACGTCATTTTATTTCCTAGGAAGTGGGACCGTAGGTCCATAGGAGATTCAATTTGGAGCTCTTACTATAGGGTTGCAGCAACCGTTTCTTGGATATGGTTGTTGGAAGTGACTCAAAGTCATTAAATAATGATAGAGGGAATGACTGACGTCGATAGGTTGAACACTCAAAGTCTCGGTCGTTTTACACTTTGAATCTCATACGTTTTATAGCAGTAAATGCGTAATACATTGGATAAGACTAAAGAGTTAAAAGATGTGTGCATTGGAGAGATATGAAGGGGTATAGTTGGAAGATTGCTATTAACTTGATATTAGAGAGAATGACGTGTGTTTTGATAAAATTAATGAGATTAATTAAGATTATGGAGAAGAAGTGTGTGTTTAGGGAAAGAGGCTTAAAGAGGATCACATGTGGAGATATCTGTTGGGATGGGGATGGGTGGATAGAGATGGACAGATGGGATATAAACGATCAAGTGGGCAAGTTGACTTAGACTTTCTACATCATTGAAATTTTTGGTTTGGCGCCTTGTTTTAATCTTGGAGCCAATTTTTCATTTTTTTTTATTTTTTCAATTTTCATTTAACGAATTTTACCAAACGTACCATTCGAATTGGATTACCAATTGGGTAGCGCATGAGTGATGTACCAATCTGATTAACTGGGATGTGTCAGATAGAATCGTATGTATGTATATACTATATATGAACGATAACATTTTGAGTGTCACGATTTATTTATAACATTTTAACAATTTACTTTTGATAATGCTAACTCTCCTACCCCTCAGTTTGATTGTTTACGCAAACTATATATGGAAAATCACTTTTGATTCTACATTGATTTTAAAGCTCTTAGAGTCTTAGGCAAGTGTCACTCTATGTTGAAATAACAGTGATACAAACATTATTTGTTTGGCGATTGTTGTCGCCCGTGTATGCTAAATCACCTAGCTATATGAAGCATAACACGTCAAGACACTCATCGCATACCAGCAACATCAACTTTGTGTTAGAGAGTTGCAGACCCGCTAGGCCACTACATAATACATGCTGCTAAAATATGTGTCTTCTACTTAAACATGTATCTACAACTAAAACAGCTACATCTACCGAACATACCCTAACTCGATCCTAATTGACTCGATTAACATATTTGCCACTTTTAAGCAAGGTGTAATTGAATTGACCCGTCCAACCTATAAATTTAAATAGGGCAAGTTCAGATCCAATGTCGTGCCACGCAAACAATTACCCCAGCCTATTTGATTAAACATGTCATTTGTTTTAAATTGAGTATTTGCTTGTAATTTGATACATTTCCATTCTCGTAGGATTTTTATACTAGACTTCTTATAAAAATTTCAAGACGAGTCTATAATGTAAGCTGAGGATAGATGGGTACTATAAGGTTACCCGAATAATGTAAAGGGAAGATTTCAGGCCCGATTATTACGAGGGTAGATTTCAGTTTGAGACCCTGACTTGGTTAGGTTTCGGTTTGAGATTCTAACTTGTTCACTTAATTGGTTGAAGTCACCCATTTATAATGACCAGGGTCAGGTTCGATCTAACCTGACCTAGTTGACTGAGTCTGAAATTTTGGATGTTATTCACCTTATCATAGTCATAGTGGTAATTCGGAAGCAGTCATCCCTTAGAAGTTAGAATCTGCTGAGAATTTTGCATTCAAACACAAAGTCCTGACACTATCTTCGTTCTTCGCCAACACCAATATTTGGACAATTTACATCAATTACATTCCATCACTAAACACTACACCCTGAAACATATTAACTTCTCTTTTTCGAGAAATCAGAGGACCGAATTAAAGGGAAAAAAAAGCAGCAGCAAACCTAACATTAAAGACCTACCACCTGCGCCTAGCTACTGTCAAGATAGAAATGATACAAATACAGGACTAATAAAGAAAAAACCTACAATGATTTATTTTCCTTTCATTTATTCCTATATTTCTTCCTGTAATATTGGAGAATCACCTTTCCACTTTTCTCCAGCCTCACATCAGACCCCAGTACTTTCTCATCCTTTCTGAGTACCTGGTCATTGCAAGGGTTTATTGGTTTCCGGCGATTTGACTTGCATATCGACCGAGATTTTCTGGACCACCATTTAATGCTGGCGATCCTAGAAACAGGAGCCATAGCCGAGAGTAGATGGTCCAGATTCAGCGTGTGCTCTATTTTTTTAGAAAGGTAGCCTTTCCTTGCACTAAACCGTAGGTTGATTCCAAGCTTTGACGTCCAATCTTCTCGTGAATCAGTAAGCTGCTCAGCATCAATAGCAGTATCTATAAGTTTCAATTCTTCCTCTGTGGCAGTCTCAAGTTCGACCTCTTTATAGTTGAAGGACGTTTTGATTTCTTCTGCAACAGCAGCAGCGTTTGCCTTTATCTTTTTGTAATCTACACCAGAAACGTAGATAAGGATTATTCTACACACAATATTGCATCTTACTGTCAAGAATGGATGTCATTTATGACGTCTGAAGGTGAGAAGCTCCTTGAACTAATAGAAATTTGCGGGTTCAGAATATAACGTTTGGATCATTTCTCACAATATATTAAAGGTTATCTAATATCAGACACAAGTTACGTGTATAAACATGAGAAGCATCAACTTACCAGAGTGACAGATTACAAGAACATCAACTCCACCTTTGAGTCTCAAGAGCTCCTTGATTTGTACGGCATGCTCTAAGCAGAAAATCCTCGGCCTCAAAACCCCAAGTGTCTCCAATCTCTCGTCATTACTGACAGCTGAAGCAACAGGCAAACATCAATGCAACAATATAAGTAGCTTTGCTCACAGGCCAAATAGAAGTTATTGGTGAATTCAGCCACATTCCTTCATGCTTGGATGCTAAAGAGACAGGGTAACAACACGCAGCAAACATATGTGTTTGCCAATTAAGTTGACAGCATAAAACATTGGAACTCAGAATACTGCACAGGATGCAAACAAAATAGTGCTTTTCAGAAGAGAAGAGCCACAATTGTAGCATAAGGGCGTAACAATTTCTAAAAACAACGCAGACTTGCTTCCCGTGGGTTTGGAACTTCCACAACACACTGCTAGTTTCTACTTGACGATCCAGCAACCACAGGACTCAAAAACATAGTATTGGCCATTGAAAGTCAAACTTAGAAGGAATACCAAAATGTTGATTAACCAAGTGACAAAGGAGCAACATAGCAAGATGGGCAGCATGGGGAAGAGATGAGCTCAATTGACTAAATGTGGTGAAATGCGATGTCATATCCGAGATAGAGGCGTTACCATTATGAAGTGGGGTTGGATTGTGCCTTTGTGGTGTATCCACTGCGCCTGTTGCTGGGCCATGCTCAGCAGGGAAAATTTCCAATGACGATTTCTTGGAAGGTTGAACCACGGACATAAATGGATATCCAAGAATTCCACAAGCTACACAAGGCACAGTGCCATTGTCTACTTGAAAGTCATGAGAAAGATCATCACTACCCAGATACAAGTCATTCACTGTTTCCCTGGACATCATCATTTGGTCAATATCCAGGTTGGTGGACTCGAAGGGACTTACAACTGGTACAGCATCTTCAGGAATTAGTGCATCCGTTTGCGCCAAGGCCTCTTTGGCAAATGATGGCAATGAATCAGGATGCCATAAGACAACACGATGCGAATCTTTCCCGATAAGAGTGTTTAACAGGAAATTTTCCTTAAGCACATCACTAATGAATGCTTTCTTGACCAAAAGTTCCCTTCCTTCCTTCAAACGATCCCTAAGACGAGAAGTTCGTACCCCAGGAAGTAAAGATTCTGGGACCCTGTCAAGAAAGTAAAAGATTTATGTGAAGTTTTAGGATGTAAGGGGACAAAATACTGTTAACAAGTAGCAAAGAATTGCAACAATAAGTAAGCATGACTACAACGTATTAAAAGAAGGCTAGAGCCATAGTGTCCAAATAGTATGGCAAGGCTATGACGCGGAGTTTAAACATAAAATCAAGGAAGGTGTGTTCTCCTCTCTACGAAAAAGGATGGCATGTCTTGCTGCAAACTTAGCACTCTGCTGTTTGGCAGGGAAAAACCTACAGTCCTGCTGAAGTCCACAGTCCGTTCTACATTTAACTACACCTCCAGAACCTGAAGACTTCTTTCAAGTGTTTTAACGACCACAAATTTACGTTGAGGGTCATGCACGTTGGTCTTTGAAGACATTCTTCTCTCACTCTTTACATGAGTGGCTATATTTCACTAATCCTCTACAAGATGGTTTTGTACCTATTTCTACATTAATCGCGCCGCATTTGTCAATTTGCCCTAAAACCAAACACTACAAGGATTTCAAGCCACTGAATACATAACAGTGTAGAAGTGCAGCGTCCTACTTTGAGAGCCACTGATTCAAGACACTGCATATGGTTAACGTCTAAAATGAATGCTCCATTATCATTGTAAACAGTAGTCTCCACCCTCTAAAACACATGTACATATATAAGATTAGATAACCCCCCCCCACCACCACCACCACAACACACATGCACACCTTTCCTACAGGCTAGTTCGGCTGTGAGCAGAATACAGGAGAACAATTACAGCTAAAGTGCACCAAAGTTTTTCTGCTGAAACCAGATAACAGAATAGATAACCAAGTGTGTTAATCAATTTATATGGCAATTTCTTATATTGAGCCCTTATACGACAATCTGATGGTTTGCCTGTTTAGCTTGTTTGCTAGGGATGAAATGAATGTCATTCTCTGTTTTTGCTTCAAAAGATATACTAAACAGGGAAGAAACAAAAGTAAATGATGGGAAATGCTTCCACTACAAATCATAACCTCCTTTTCGCCCAAATCAAAAGAACTTCAATGCAACCTAACAGATATTTCCCTTTCAATTTTCATTAATAGAGCCAACCGCGAAAAAACGACTCCCCATCTTTCCCTTTCTCTTCCCATCCCAACCTTACCAGTCACAATAAGTCAAACAAATTGCGAAGTATAGATTCCTATCAAGCAGATACCATGGCCAGTACATAATCTAATCGATCAAAAGAGATTCTAAAGAGGATACTTGTTGGCCCCACCAACCTCTTCTATCTTTCAATAGTTCATGATAACAGTACAACTTCATATTACCTAATGTCAAATGACAGAATCATATCCGTTCAACTAAGTTGCCTATTCATAAATAAATAACTCTTCAAGTTAACCCCCCCCCCCCTTTTTTTTAAAAAAATTTATCAATTACCTGATTAAGTTTAAGGTCATCATAGTTTTTAAAGCATAAATCATAAAATCCAATGGCAAATGAAGTAGAAAACAAAAAGGAAGACCATCACTGACCTTGAAATAAATGACATTGTCAGCAAGTACAGCAGCTGCTGATGAGAGAGCATGGGAAGATGATCCATGGCAGTCCTGCGCACAGCGGCTTCCTTAGCTATGGTTAGCCATTGAGGAGTGCCAAAATTAGCAGCTTCTCCACAGTTAAAACCTATAGACAAAAAGTAAATCACAATATTTAACACGATAACCCAATGGCGCACCACAGTAAAACAAGAAAAAGAGTGTTGCGACAAATTTTCCCAACTTCCACTCATACAAAGCATTGAAAATTCTCGAAAGGGTGATAATTTAATAAAGAGAAACATGGAGCACCAAGGGAATGAAGAATAATGATTTATTAAGCCGGAGATCACACATATAAAAACCGTATCACGAAATAATATGTACTAGAAACAATGACTTAACTGTGACTCTTGAACACATTCTTAGTCCATCAACTAAAGAAGGCGCACATAGTCTCAGATGCCAAAATAGTCACAAAATAAAGCTCGAAAAAGTAATCCCCAAGCAGAGTAGCCATCTTTTCGGCTACTTCCCCTCAGTGAGGTCAGAACAGATGATACATGAATGAAAGAATCATCAAAAAGCTAAAGCCAACAAGAATTCTAAATCAATTTAAACAAATCTATAAAGCAATTACCGTGACTGAATCCTACATGATAAGCCCTTGGAAATGAAACCACAAATTCGCCAGGGTTCTGTACCAACCTAATTGAAAAATCAGATCAATATGATATTCCAATGAAATGAGCGGTAATATTGAACTGAATAACCCAAAAGTACACCATATCATAATCATGAACAAGAAGTCCAAAATCATCCAGCACATCGCTTTCAAAGACAAAATTGAGCATACCTGCAACATGGGATACCAGATGCAACAAGTAACTCGGGTGAGAGAAGGGTGGTCTTTTCACCCAGAAGTTTCAATGCAGCTGTCCAAGAGATAAAAACCTGAGTTACAATAGTGCAAATGTTCATTTATTTTGCATTTTACGAATAAGGTAGCTTAAGAGCATGAAGTCAATAGAAGTGCCATTTATACAAAACAAAAATTCAAGTGATGCGAGATCATTATTAACAAGAAAACTAAAATGCCACCATCCTACCGACACATCAATGTGCATCTGGCCTTTCAATTTAATCTCTGACTCCCACTAACCTCTAAACCTAAGCTTCTGATTACTCAACCCTATTCTTTGTGATATCCTTGAAAAACCTCGACTCAAGAGTGAACAAAACAGACTTGTGCTGTGCAACCACTAATGTATCTCACTACATGAACTACTTGCAATTTGCAAGGCCTGGACACTGTCGCCACACAGAACATATAACTTAAGCATAGTCCAGCATAAAATCTATAATCATAACTTTTGTTAGGGTACTCTATGATCATTATCATGTAAACCAGCAGGAATAAGATTGATTGACTGTGGTGCAAGTGTTATACACATGTTATACATGTCATTAACAATAGATGATATGAATAGGAGTGATTGACCGAGCTGCAAAAAGTATACATGTCATTAACAGTAGATAAGAATCATCGGCACTCCTTAATTATTTCTCCTCTCACATAAGTGAACAGCTAATAAACCAAAGACACCAGCAGGTTAAACTATAAAGTAACTATAAGGAGAACGTGACATACCCAAGTGGTCAAATTTTCCTCCATAAGCCTTTTTACGTATAACTTCCTCAAAAGCAAATGCAGAGTCTCCAGGGATCCCATACCATGTTTTTGGAGAGCCAGTGTGCAGAAAGTTCAAGCTATGAAGTTCATGGTCTTCGATATGCCAGGCAAACCAGCTGAATAACATACCAATGTAAACCATCGGGGATGTAACACCAGGGATGTTATCCAACATAAATCGCGTGAGTGATCCAGCAGAGCGAGAAATTGCTTGGAGGTTCCAAGGGCTGTTTGACAGCTTCCATCCAGCAGTGCCTTCCATTTCTGAGTCGTTTCCACAGTCCATAGGATGTGAGGTTTCATTACCTGTCGTGCTTGGTCGATCACTTATTCTCTTTCCTACGTTTGAAGATAGACATGAATTGGGCGCGGATGACTCTCCTTCTGCCCCACCGCAAGGATTCCTCACAGCGTTTACAGTGTATTTCGAGTAATATGATTTTCCTCGATCACACTGACCCAATATCCTCCTCCTCTTACGAGCATGGAAAAAACCTAAAAGTCCCTGAGGCTCACCAAAACCAGAGCCAGGGACATCATTAGCATATTCAATATATATAGGCTTCTTTGAAGCCGCCTTCCAAAACCGTGCCTCTACATCTATTGGACTAACTTCCTTTCCAGCACCCAATATACTCCGACTAAACACTTTTGCCTTTGCTTCAAACTGTTCTAAAGTATACGTCTCCCCACTTTGCCACACTTGTTTCCGTGCACTCCTAACCGACTTATCACTCTTCGACTCACCTTTACCCACACTTCGACCTAACTCTTGCTGCCTAGTGGTGAACACAGCTCTCTCCTCACCATCACCACTCCTCCCCCTCTTCGACGTATCCTTCACACTTACATCACCTAACCCTAACTCACGAAATTTCACCAACGACTTATTCACATTGTTAAAAACATATCGTTTCGATGGCCTTGGCAACGGAGGAATCACTTTACATATACCAAACGCACTCGCTTCTTTCTCGATTTTCGATATATAAGCAATTGGGTCAGCAAATTCAGTATCCGTAGGCCGAAATTCGGGTGCTAACGGCAGCCCCTTTAACCATTTGGGTATTTCATCTTTTCCCATCAAACCCTAAATTCAATCATCAAAAATCCAATCTACTAATCACAACAATTGCAGCAAACCCTAAACCTTGAAAATTGCAAACTTTACACCCCAAATTTTCATATAAAGCCCAAGAATTTGTGAAAATTTTCTTCCCCAAATTAATCTCACAGTTAAACCTATAATCAAACAATTGAAACACAAACCCTAACAATTAGGCGCCAAATAATCAGATTGGTAAAAAATTACATTCAATTGGAAGATTGAATCAATTTTAGGGGGAAATTGGGGGGAATAGAAAATTAAAAATGATAGAAACTGCGAATTTTAGCATGGAAAGTACGAAAGGAAGGTAACTTCTGAAAGAAGCAACAGAGAGAGTGAGAGGGAACCTGTGAATGATGAAAATCTGAGGAGCAAAGCGTCGTCGTATTCGGTGGTCAACGTCTCAACGATGGTGGAAACCGGGGTTGTTATACTGTGTGCTCATTGCCACGTGTTACTAATCCAGCGTTGAGGATATACTAGTTTAATACCCGTGCAAAATGTTATATGAAATTGTTATAGATCCTTTTTTAACAATAGTGTGAGTGTGATGAT
The DNA here is from genome assembly GCA_963457585.1 of Spergularia bocconei. Taxonomy (NCBI): domain Eukaryota; kingdom Viridiplantae; phylum Streptophyta; class Magnoliopsida; order Caryophyllales; family Caryophyllaceae; genus Spergularia; species Spergularia bocconei. The sequence goes on along the minus strand of OY734943.1, from coordinate 21,231,229 downwards.
GATATTAGTAATTTAGTCATATTGAACGATGCATGATAATATAAATAAGATATGATACACAACATTAGACCTATTTCCAGCTTCAATCACCAACCTCCAACCTGGTAACTGACTTTGATTCACCCGTCTTTTAGTATCCACGTCCCGTGTTGACATAAACACGTTATGACCAACATATTTTCGAGTCAACCAACCTGACCCGTTAGCACATTACTAAAACCACAAAAGTAAAAACTTAAATTGGTAGAAGTACATTAAAAAATTTGAGACGAAGTTAGACATGATTTTTGAAATTCTAAGTTATGAATTCGCTTTATATGACCCGTGACCCGATATTTTTTAGTCATAATCTATTCTTATATCCAGTGAGGGATTCATCCATATGAAACCTAATAGGTTTGCCACACCTGTATTTGGATTAACTCTAACCTGACTATTTCATTTCGTAAAAGTTAAGCGCAAGCTCATTTGGTTATATTATTTAATATTAAAAGAATTATGAATGGATGCTGCAATTATACCCATGGATTTGAAATTTATTTATTTATTTTGAAACGCATGGATTTGATATTTGATGGAGTAGACTTTAATAAAATAAAATAAATTGAACCTTTAAATACACAAATAAAATGTTACTTATTTTGTTTTTTACCTTATTAGTTAAACTCTATATGGTGGAGTTTATTTTCAAATGTACATGATCCAAAATCATTTTTTACCCATATCCTGACCTAACCTGACTTAGTCGGGGACGCCAATGTGCGCCGGGCTGCCCTTTTTTATCCTGACCTAACCTGACTTAGTCGATTAGTCATATTTTTTACTCCCATTTTAAACTTACCCGTATGTATGACCCATATGTGGAGTTTTTTTAATTTCATGAGATCCAAACTAATTTTTTACCCATATCCTAAATTGACTCATTCGCATAATTTTGACCCATTATTTGAACTAACACATATGTTTAACTCGTATTGAACTGAACCGCATGTAACCCGACCAACCCATGAGAGGCCTACATGACATATTAACGTATTCAACATTCATAATCTCCTCTTTTATCGAACTAATATTCATAAAACACAATTTCATTTGGCTATATTACTTTAATATTACAAAACTTTGAATGTATGACGCCTTAAAATTTTTTTTTTACCTATATATATTGAACTAACCAAACGCAGTTCCATATCTTTTACCCGTTATTTGAACTAAGCCCTATATTTGAGCCGTTACTGAATTTGACCCGCTTGTCATGTTTATCGACATACTCTCTCCGTCCAAGTTTAAACACCCGAAATGTCCCTTTTAATTTATCGAGCATGGTGTACAAACTAATCCGTCAATCAAAGTTAAAAAAATAATTACAATATCAGCATCTTGTATCAAATGTGACATGTTATCAAGAGTCGCCATATAGTAGTTCTTAAGTATCCGTGCAAAAAAGTACGGTTTGTTACATGAAAATGATCATAACACTACTATTTATTTAAGTCGACTAAAACTTGATCGGACTTGTTGATCAAATTTGATCACTAATTAATACAAATCACCCTAATTAATACCCATATAAGTATTTTTAATGCAAATTGGTGACGTTTTACGCCACATACCAAACCGAAATTGAAGTTGAATATACATGAGCGAGAATTTTTCTACATCGTTGTTAATTCGATGGAATAATATGTCATGCACTATTTAGTTCAGCGTCACTTTTTGATCAAAATGAAAATAAATCAAAGATATAAAACATAAGCTGACAAATTTAGATTGTGCTAATAATAGAGGATTATGGAGAATTCCGGATAATTCCGGTTGAGGAATTTGTGTGTTTAGGAATACGTAATATACTAGAATATGTGTTTAGGAATATGTTACGAGATAGGTTTCGTAAGGGTCAAGTCTTTGTAATAGTATAAATAGAGGTCTACCCCAAGGTCATTGTAAGCAAGTTATTATTACGAGTTATAGTGAGTTTATGAGATTCCAATATTGTGCACGTTATAATTCTATTATGGTATCAGAGCCTCTTTCTTAGAGGACTCTAAAAGGTGCTTCCGCTGCCTGCCGGTGGGCATGGGATCTACACTGCCTGCCGGCGGGAATTTGGTGTTCGCCAGAGACGTGTTGTTCATGATCTAATGTTTTAGGGTTTATTTTTTAGAGTATTATATTTATTTTTATTTTTAGTTTGAATAAAGGCCCCCTCCGTTAGTTTATTGAAGATGTTGATATGATCGATGATGTCGAGATAGTGTTAATCTTGGTGCTTGATGATCAAGTCAAAAAAAAAGAAAAAAAAAGAAGAAAAAGATGATCAGCAGAATTTTCCGTACGTTCGATTTGCGGATTTGGTATTGGTTTATGTGGAATTGTGTTTGCCGTGAGTGTTGGCGGTGAGTAGTTGAATTGTTCGGATGATGTTCAATGATTGTGCGTTGTTTTGTCGTCAATTTTATTTGTTTTTGAGAAATTTGGGTTCCTACGGTCGTAAGTCAAGGCAGAGGTATTTCGATTCAGTGGTTAGTTGTCGTTTGATTTTGGTTGATTTTGTGTGATGATTTTAGGCCGATCAAGGAATGGGGGAGTGCCCCTACCAGTCATATCTGGTATTTTTAGGTGAAGTTGATATGATAACTTCACGTTTTGAGACCATGTTTATTCATGGTATTTATGCTTGGTTCTTTTTAGATGAAGCTGATAATGGTCGCTTCATGATTTGTGAGACCATGCTGATTCATGGTTCCCTTGTATCTGGCGTTTTAAGTGCGTTTTAGTGGTGAAGTTGATTATTGGCGATTCGTGGTGATTTACGATACTTTTTTAGTGTTCTTTGGATGAGGTTCAAGTGGGTTCGAAAAGAATGGTGTTTTGCGACGACGGCAATCAACGTGCTGGATTTGAAGATTTGAAGATTTGAAGATCTCGACGGAGTTATTTTGTTTCCTTATCGTTTTGGCAAACTCATTGTAATTTTAGTCTAATTACTATGAGTTTGAGGGGGGGTAATAGAGGATTATGGAGAATTCCGGATAATTCCGGTTGAGGAATTTGTGTGTTTAGGAATACGTAATATACTAGAATATGTGTTTAGGAATATGTTACGAGATAGGTTTCGTAAGGGTCAAGTCTTTGTAATAGTATAAATAGAGGTCTACCCCAAGGTCATTGTAAGCAAGTTATTATTACGAGTTATAGTGAGTTTATGAGATTCCAATATTGTGCACGTTATAATTCTATTAGCTAAAGATGCCTAAAATATAATGTTATTATTACTTGCTCTTGTGTTACTATGACGTATGAACAAAATATAAGATACCAAAATCATTTTGCACAAATTGCACATGAAAGCCTAAAATGAAAAGGGGAGAAACTAATACTGGTATATGTAAACCCAATGTTAACGGCTATTCCACAAATGAGGATGGCGTGTTTTACTTTGATGCAAATTACACACTTGTAAGGATTGAGCTCATATAAGATGTTATGAAGGGACGGTACATATACAAATCAGCTCATACTCCACCACTCTGAGCAATCGTGCAATATGGGTTAGTACCAAAATCTTACATTGCTTTCTAAACAAAGCTATCATGTGGTAATCTTTCCTCTTTATAAGGCCTTGATATATACTTCAAGGTGAAAATACTTCTGAGGCTTGAAGTCTGGAACTCTGGATCGGAACATTCGAAGCTATGTAGCGATCTTTTAGCACATTCCGTGCAAAAGTCCAAGCTCACTTAGAAATGATTCAAGCAACCACAAAATCAATTTAGTTATGATTCCGATTACATACACAAAATCAATTGTACCAAGAAAACAAAGGGAGAAATTGTAGGAGAAACTGATAATTCGATTTACTTGCGAATAGTCGCTTTGGAGTGCTGTGATTTATATATAAAGGAAGTATCATTACTGAAGTGCTGGCAACCCTTTTTAAGTTTCGAATTTTAGTAGCAAACTTGTCAAAGCGAAAGCGTAGCTTCTTCACTTTGCACTCTTCGAGGTTTAGGCTAAATATATTCAAACTTGTTGTCCTTTGATCTTCATGTTCCTCATCTCAAGTGATCACGGTCGTGACAGACTTGTGTGGCAATGGTGGTCTCATTACAAACTATTGCTCCATTGCTTGCAAAACCAATTAAATCCAAAATCAAAATGATAAGTTTCAAAACATAAAACGGATAAAACTAAAAATTTAGGTCTACAAAAATAATAATAAAAATAATTAATCAGAGAGTGTGTGAAAAAGAGTAATATACTCGTACTAATTTAGGCCTACTTTGACTGGTACAAACACAACCGAAATTCACACACAAATTAAACCAATGGAAAGTAAATAGGATGAAAACAGAGATGCAAAAGTAATACGGCTAACCTCATATCAAAACCCCTGTCATGAATCAATCCAATGAAGAGGTTGGGTAGACTATTAGAATTTAGAAGAATATGATACAAATACAAAAGATGCATAAATCAATAAAAAAAAAATCAGTTTAAGCTTCAACTTCTTACCCTCACTTCGCGATTTCCCGTCACGAAATCTGTTACCAGCAGCCCTTTTCAAGTTGAAGCGTCGAAGAATGATTCACTCTGTCGATGGAAATCAACTTTAATCACACCAATTAAAGCATATCAAAATTCAACATATATACATCACAATAATGATCCAGATTCAACAATGATCCAAAAAAAAGAAAAGAAACAATCGATTGCGATGGAAGAACTGTACTGGTGTTAAATTGCATTGAACGAATCAAGCAATACAGAATGAACGAATATATGGCTTGATTTCTTTGATGTTGTATTTGTACTGGTGTTAAATTGCATTGAACGAATTAAGCAATACCATTTTCTCTAACATTCTTTAATTTTTTCTATCTGCTGATGCCTGATGGTGAACTTGTTATATACTGTACTCCGTTTCAAACAACTCCTACTCCTGCCCATCAAATAAGATATGCTTAACTATGCAGCTAGTCTATGAATTCGATCAATCCAGAATAAAAACCACACATGCAAACAAACTCATGAAACTACTATATATAGATTTTAAATTTTTTGCCAGGAAAACTTACTGTTGGACACCATAAAAATTTAAGTCGGGAAAAGATTCCAAAAAATTCCAACCACAAAATCAGTATTGATGAGAGGAAGTGATTTACCGGAAATCGCAAAGGTCGGGTAAGAAGTTGGAGCCCCAGCAACCCGTTTCAAGTTGGACCTTCGAAGAGTGATTCATGTTGCTTCTCAATCTTTAATCAACAGGTTTGCGAATGCCAGTACTCGTCTCCTTGCCCGATCTAATCACACAATTTCAGATTCAACAATGATTAAAAAAAAATATTATCAAAGAATCGCAATGGAAAAACTGGTGTTAAGATGAACTGAACGAAAAAAATTTGTCATACAGAAGAATTGAAAAATATGGCTTGATTTATTAAGGGGCTTGGCGAGATTCCCTCACTTTATTCACGGAAATGTGATCTGTGATTGATTGCAATTTGGGTGTAAATAAAAATGATTCGTTTTGTTCCCAAATTTAGAGGAATATTATTCGGGAGAATTTTTTCTGTTTCTTATCTGATTTTATTATACTCTGTTATTTCAGCATTCTATTTTGCTATAATTTAGGCAATAATATTAACCGTAACCAAAATCCGCGGTATACTTCTATCAATGATTTGATTTTTCAATTATATGCTGCTCGAGAATATTCTGATTTTTCGTGTGAAAGACCGTATTTGTAGGGATTTTTTCCTTTCTTGTGGCATATTTTTTTATTAAATTATGGGAGTGTGACATCAGCTTTGACGTGGCATGAGGTGGCGGCTGAGGTGGACATGCTGGGAGGCTGCTAAATCTACCGGCAATGCTTAAATATATGATTTGCAACGGTTATATCTTTTCTTTTCTAAGGAAAAAATTTACGTTTAAACTCCGTTTGATTTAAGGTTTCGTAAAAAAGAACTACAAGGCCTCGTTTGGTTCAAATTTTGGTATCGGATTGGATTCAGGAATCGGGTTAATGTGGTATCGGGTTGGAACCTTATTCCTGTAACTTTGTGTTTGGTTATCTAAAACTTGAATTGTACTTCTCATACTTTCCCATCACAATTGTTTTTGTGCCTATGAATTACCATGACTATCCACGTAGCACATGTGATAGACACTCATCATTAAGGGCTTATAAATTACATCACCCAGGTGGGCATCAACCGAGGATGATCATAATTTACAACCAAGGTTATTTTAATAGGATAATTAAGAAGAAAAAAAGAATATGAAATGAAAAGTTCACTGTAGAATATTGAAGAAATCAATCATTTGCTAATTCTTTCCCTCACTGGTAATCTTAAAACAGTGTTTTAATTCTTCTCCACTGTCCCCCAATTTGTCTACTGTTTTTTTTTTTTTAAAGTGCTCCTGCAATTCATCAATAATGGCGAATGAAGATTAACGATGAAGATGTGTATGTTTGTTGGTGCTGTCATCTGGGCGGCTAGTCCGGCAACGGAGAAGGTATGCCGTTGATCATAGGAAATGCAAATGGATCACTGGAGATGATTCGCTTTATTATCAATTAAATTTTAAAACCCTGGTATCAATTTCATCCCGGTGGGGGGATAGCGGATTGAGAACCCGATACCAAGGGGGTTCTTGGGAACGCTGGGAATGGGGTTTAAGAGCTCATAATTTGCAATCAAACACATGGTATGGGTTTGGATAAATCAAACCCGATACCTGATACCTTGAAAGCACCAACCAAACGAGGCCTAACTAGACTAAGGCTCTGTGCGATTCAACTTATTCAACAGTGTTTTCAAATCAGATCAGATTTATTCAAATCAAATCAAATCAGATCAGCTTTATTCAAATCAAATCAAATCAGATCAGAATTATCCAAATAACAATCAATGAATGTAGTCTATTTTTAGTTATTAATTCGTCTAGTTGCAATTAATTTATCGGTTAATTCAGTTCAGATCAAGTTAAATCAAATCAGATCAGTTCAAATCAAATTAAATCAAATCAGATCAGAAAAATGCAGTCCAATCGCACAGGGCCTAAGTTTGTGGATTGATATGAAAGAATTTGAGAAAAATGAATTGGACATGATCTCAAGTCTATATTTTTAAATTCGATAAGTTATAAGTTTGCAATTTCACTTGATTCTAGTCACTCCACTATCCTTATCCTTGGAGTTTCTCAACTTTAGACATAAAATGTGTACATAAATCATTTTTTATCACCGTTAAAAATTATCATTTCACTCGTGATGAGACAATAATTTATCTTTTAGCAACTATCTTGAACGAACATAACCGGTGCGTTGTTGGTTGGTTTTGTTGATTTTGTTGAGCATAGTTACGTTAATTCTACATGTTTACCCTTAAAGTTGACACTTGATATTGTGTTAGCACAAAAATAGTGATGTGTACATGGAAATGAAGGCTTTGTGCTACAACATGCAAAACTTCGAAAAATCGGATATCATTTTGTAAGAACTAAAACAAACTCCATGGGTATTATTTGATAAATTCATTCTTATTACAATTAAAAGGATGCTGCTACAAGCGTTTTAATGCCTCTAAGGTAAACTAGTCATTAGTTTAGAGATTGAGTTAGGCCCTTGTAAGAGAGGACATGACAACATAAATGTTTTTTTTTTCCTACTAAGTACTTCAATGCCTCTAGTTAGAGGATTGAATTTGTGACATCCAATTTACAGATCCAAGTCTTACTACTATACTAACCATGTGTTGGTTAAGTGAGAACTTCCTCATTGCTATTGAGATATGTGTGTAATTTACAGGGTCAGTGACTCATTCCATCGGCGTTGGAATAGGAAGGTTCACTCTACACCCCATTTTCGAACAAAATGAAAAGCAAGAGCAAGATGTTTTATGCGTGACGGAAACATGGGGTTGGGTGAGTGTTGATTGACACTCAAATGGTTATAGGAGTTTATAGCCGACCTCGGACTTTAGGGAACCAACCCCATATAGCCCAGCCGCGGTGGCTGAAACTGAATCGGAACTTAGTTTTAGTGGACGTCCATTGCTTCTTGGAGTTGGCATTGTGGCGGCCAAAGATAGATTACATAACTACTAGTATTACAAACATATATTTGTCTCCAACCCAATCAACATCGGTATAGGGATGTAGACGAAGAGCAAAGTCACCAAATTTAAACACTTTAGAGCATGACACCTCATCATCAGTGGCGGATCTATAAAAAAACATTTCCCAGTGTCCTAATATACTATCGTGTTATTATCACTAAAAATCAATAGTAATTTACAAAAAGTTGGTAGGGAGCCGGGATACGATATGAGCCCCCACACCCTTTGCTATGGAAAAACCAATCCTAGTAAAAATATGAGCTGCAGCTTGCGCACCGATATCCTGCGTCCTGGAGAACTGCTGGATCCGCTTAAGCAGAGCAACAACTGTGGGCTCCAACTCCCCCAAAGAGGAGAAAGAAAAGGGAAGGAATCCATAACCCAAAGCAGCGCACCTAGCCTCATACTTAGCACGCTTACGATCGGCCGCTTCCCGCACCACCTTACCTGTTTCGAAATCAGTCAATCCCGTCTGAGTCAAGGGCGACGACCCAGTCAAATCGACGCAAACGTCGCGCCCTCTGTCCCAAGAATAAAGCAACATGTCTGCTGGGCGAAGAGGTCGGCCATCAGCATCAATCATACCAATGTCAACCTCCTTTCCAGCTGAGATCCCCGACCGATAACAGATATCAACCAGCGTGTCACGAACAGCATTTGCCGATGTTTGACGCCAACCAATCCTGTACACGAAACAGCATGATCCCCGAATATATCACCTACAAAAACCCGCGAGCAAGCAGAGAACGAGCGATCCATGGTGAATAAAGGCACCCCTAAACGGTAGCAAAGCACACAACGATAAGTGCGACCATTTAATGGTGTCCTAATATATTTTTACGATGTCCCTCTATCTATTTAAGGGAACATTTTTAGTTTAAAGATTGCCCATCATGGATAGTGCGAGGTACCGCAACAGTCGAAAACTACCCAATAATCAAATCAACGCACTTAATATTTCCTTCCCATTTTTCCAAGATGGTATTAACAATTTGTAAGTGTACAACAATAGAAATGGCTTAATTGGTAATTGCTCAACGAACTTTGAAAGCAGCTTCATAATCACAGGGGCCCAAATTCGTACTCGTTGTAGACAACTCCTCAACTCTTCAACTTAACTCCACATCAGATCCTCCGCCACCAAAATTCCCGACCAACCCAACAACTAACACAAAAACAAACCACCATCTCTCCTTCCCCCTCGTCTTCTCCGCCCGATTTCCCCCTTCTTAAATCTTATTCTTAAATCACTCTCTAATTCTCACTCCCCCCAAACTCTCTCCTCTCCTCCTCTCTCAAACCAATGGCTTCTCTTACAAGATTACCAAACTCTCCTTCAATCTCCTTCTCCTCTTCACTCTCCTCATCATCCCCTCTAAAATGCCCCCGCACAATCGCATTCCCGCCAAAACTCCGTCGCCGGGCCTCCTCTCAAGTATGCGCCAAAATCCGCGAGATTTTCATGCCGGCGCTCAGCTCCACTATGACCGAGGGCAAGATCGTCTCCTGGTCTAAATCCGAGGGCGACGTTGTCAAGAAAGGCGAGTCCGTCGTCGTCGTCGAGTCCGATAAAGCTGACATGGACGTCGAGACATTTTACGACGGTATCCTCGCCGATATCGTCGTCCCCGAAGGCGAGTCCGCACCCGTTGGCGCTACGATTGGTCTTTTGGCCGAGACCGAGGACGAGATCGCCGAGGCGAAGGCCAAAGCCGCCGCTCTTTCCGGCGGAAAGGCGGCGCCTTTGGCCGATAAGCCGGTGGCGGAGTCGGTGAAGTCGGCTTCACCGCCTCCGACACCGGCTGTTGGGGGAAGGGAAGGGGTGGCTACGCCGTTTGCGAAGAAACTGGCGAAGCAGCATAAGGTAGAGTTGAGCAATGTGAAGGGGACAGGGCCGTTTGGGAGGATCACGCCTGAGGATGTAGAGAAGGCGGCCGGAATCGTGTCGAAGAAGCCGGCTACTGTTGTTGTTGCTACTGAAGCTGCTGCTTCTGCTGCACCGGTTGCCGCTGCACCTGCTTCTAGTCCAGCGAAGGCAGCGGCTGCTGCTGGTAGTTTTGCGGAGATTCCTGGGTCGTCTGTGGTGCCATTTACGGCAATGCAGGCGGCTGTGGCGAAGAATATGGTGGCGAGCTTGTCGGTGCCGACTTTTCGGGTTGGGTACCCTGTGGTGACGGATGCGCTTGATGCTCTTTATGCCAAGGTATTCCATTTGATCACTCTTTAAAACTCGTCAAGAATCGTCTTATTCAAGTTTTTGTGTCAATTGTGTTGTTGGTTTTTGAGAGTTTTTTTGTTGCTGGTGGAATGTTTAGGTTAAGAAGAAGGGTGTAACAATGACTGCATTGTTGGCGAAAGCGACAGCAATGGCGATTGCTCAGCATCCTGTGGTTAATTCCACTTGCAAGGATGGAAAAGGTTTTACTTACAATGAGAATATAAACATTGCTGTTGCAGTGGCGATCAATGGGGGATTGATCACGCCTGTTTTACAGGATGCTGATAAGGTATGCACTATTTAACTATGTATAATGTAGGTTCTAGAGTTGGGTTTTTACTGCTTTGCTTGACGTGCTTGACAAGTTGCTTTGCCATAGATCGTAGATTTGTGGTAGCGACTAGCGAGTGTTTGATGACCTTTGCTTGTGTGAACACAGTTGGATCTATATTTGTTGTCACAAAAATGGAAAGAATTAGTAGAGAAGGCTCGTGCTAAACAACTCCAGCCTCATGAGTACAACTCAGGTTTGGTTCTTTGATACGCTGTGTGTTTGTGTGTAGTTTTCTCGTTTATGATATGGACAAAATGACCTGAAACTGGGGATGTTATGTATTTTTAGGTACCTTCACCCTTTCCAACCTGGGTATGTTTGGAGTGGATAGATTCGATGCTATTCTTCCTCCTGGCCAGGTTAGTGATCAGATCCAGTTTTCATGCTTTTGATATACGGACTTTGCTGAAATTTCACATCTATTTGCTCTTTTATCAAAGTGCTGTGTAGTGATTGTGAAACAGTAGCTTTGAGAGGTTGTGTATATGAGGTATTGCTTCTAAAGCTACAAGGCTAGGTATAATTATTATGTGCACTTGTGATCAGGGAGCTATTATGGCTGTGGGAGCTTCAAAGCCAACTGTTGCCGCGGATGCTGACGGTTTCTTTTCAGTGAAAAACAAAATGCTGGTGAGTTAAATTCCTTTTGTTGATATTCCTAGCTCTGCAGTTTCACCCTTTAATAAAGGGAGGTTTATAATTTCTATTGTAGGTCTGAGATTCTTGTTTTTGGCTACCTTTACATAATCATTATGATACCAGAGTATATCTTCACTGATTATCATATGATGCCCGAGATCTATTGTATGGAGTATCAGATTTTAGACTTTAGGTGAGTACTTTAGATAGCTTCACTAATTGGACTAAGTTACCACTCAGTTGCTCAAATGGCTATCGTTGCGTAGACATGTACGTTGCCAATATTTGTGCAAGATTTCCTTAGGAAATTCATTGCCTTGATTGAGTTTACATAAGTTCATACACAGGGTGGTACGCTCTTTAAAGAGAGCTTTGATAAATGTGCAAGGGTATGTGAAAAAAGAGTGTGGAAAGTAATCATTGTAAGGCTTTTGATAGTCCCCTTCTGCCTTGCCCTTTGTATGGGTCATATATAGTAGTCACATACCTCTTGGGTATACTTATGAGTAGTCCGCTGCTTGGGTATATTCTTGGCGTGAAATGCAACGCGTCAAAGAAAGAAACTTAGCCGAATGGCTGGGGTCAATACTCTATAGGGGAGTTGCAGGGTAGCTTATTTGAAATAAACGGCCAACAAAACTGCCCTCTCAAGCAGGAAAACTCCTACTTGTCCTAGACTCATAGCAACAAGAGACTTAAGCATCTAGGGGTACTGAGGGAAATAGGTGACGAGGGCTGGCATGTTAGCTTTTCAAATGAATAGCGAGTAACTCAAATGATAATTTGCGGCTCTTTTACAACAACATATTTGTTACTCTCATTGCTTTCGATGTATCTTTCAAGAAAGTTATCGTCTTATGGGTCCTTCCCCTCCAAAGCCTGTTAGACCTCTCTTTAACCTGCGTTTTGACCATGTCTTTGGCCTCTGATTACTATTATATTATTGGGTGCTTCGTACCTCTTAAAGGATTAACCCAATTCATTTTTTTACACATGTGTACTCTACTAATCTTACACGTTACTGACTAGGGAGTCTGAGAGTCTGCACGGGGGCACACCCGGTTTTGGAGGTCATCCAAAAGATATATTGCATGTTGTCATCATTCGAGTTAAATTCTTGCATTGATTGCCCTCCCTTCATTTTTTTCAATACTTCTCGTTCTTGTGAATGCGTACATTCCTTGTTCCGGTTGCAATGGAATATCTTGCTGTTGCTTTATACTTGTATTGTTATCCGATGCATGTTGTTCTTCTGGTCATATTGGATATTCGTAGATTCGTTCTGAGAAATTTGAGAATCTTTTGCTAGAGAAAACTGAGTATGTGTTTGGCCTAGCTTTTCAAAGTGTTTTTAATCCCTAAAAATATAAACTTATAGAGTTTTTTACAAGTTAAAAACTGTTTAATAAAAACACTAACCTAAATATTGACCCTAAAAAGCAAAAGCACCAAATTGGTGTTTCCGTTTCTGTTTCTCTAAATTTAATCAATTTGTGAGATATTTTTAATTTGGCAAAAATAAAACAATAGTTTAAAATAACAAATGTATTGCTTCCATATTAGGTTCAACCAAACACTCATTAATTTTCCAAAAAACGGTTTTTATAGAAACTGATTAAGAAAAAATAGAAACACATTTTGAAAATTTTGGCCAAACAGGCTCTAAGTTTTAGCCGTCGGTTTATTTTTTGCTGTCAAACTTCTATTTTGACATTCCTCAATGTGACATTCTTGAATTGAGGAGTTATGTGTGGAAGGATAGAGTGCTGCTACATTTGAGATAAACTGATCTGACTATGTATTAGGTTAGATGAACCACCTCCTATCACCGAGACTAGAGTGCTAGATGAGTTGGTCTTTATGAAAAGTGGGAGACATCTATTGGTCTTTCCTTAATGTTCACAAAAACCAAAATACACGGCAACTTTCGTGGTTCTCTCGAAGAGCATATTGAGGTCATAGATCTCCTTAAGGACATCGATGCACACTTTACTACTTCCAACAAGGTTTTTGCCAGGTAGCTTCATTCTCATATCCTTGAGGCTTAACGAGACTATAGATGTGCGTGATTACATCATGCGCATGAGGGACGTTGCGGCTCAGCTAAAGTTACCATGATAAACTCCTTGTTCACTATACTGTGTGCATTTTTCCTCCCCAGTAAGGCCTTTTTAAGATGTCCTATAACACACAAGGACAAGTAGTTAATCAATGAGCTTATGACCATATGTGTTCTGGAAAAGGGCGGTCTATGGAAGAGGGCGAGAAGGCGAACCTCATTACTTCCGCAAAGCAGAAGAATGATCTCCCTAAAGAGAAAGGAAGGGAAAGCTTGAAGCTAATTAATCCATAAAGAAGTCTCATGTTTCTTCTCCAAAAAGGAGGGATATATGAAGAAAGACGCCATTAAGTTTAAAGCTGGCTCATGGAGAAGGGTATTTTTCTTGCATTTATTTGTTATGAGTCTAATATGGTTAATGTTAATAACAATGCATGGTGGATTAACTCTGGTTCTACAATCTAAGTTTTGAATACCTTGCAAGGTATGATAAACTTAATAAAGCCATTCGGAAGTTAGCAACATATCTAGTCTAGCAACCAGATGAGCTCACACGTGGAGGTCGTTGGGACTTGCATTTTGACTTTACATAGTAGTTTTGTTTTGGTTTTAGAAAGGACGTTTTGGTATGAAACATGAAACGTCCAATGTAAACCCGAAACAAAACCTCTACTTAAAATCAAGTTCCATGTCCAACGGCCTCCACATGTGAGTTCATTTGGCTACCAATGATAGTGTATATCATTGTAACCTAATTATATATCTTGTAATTACCGTAATTACCCTTGTAATATTACAAGGGTAATTACGGTAATTACAAGATATATAATTAGGTTACAATGATATACACTATCAACCAATATAGATGTGCTGCTTGTAGCCTAGTGGCTTTCCTACGTTTATCATACTGATCAAGGTATTCGGAACATGGAGTCAATCATCATGTATTGTTTTTATAAACACTAATCATATTAGATTCTTAACAAACAAATGCAAGAAATTGCCCTTCTTGAACCAATCTTTAAACTTAATGTAGTATTTCTTCATATGTCCCTCCTTTTTAGAGTAGAAACATGCAAACTTCTGCTTGATGGTGTGGATTGCTCCAATCTTTCCCTTTCCTTTCTCTTTAGAGTGATCATTCTTCGACTTTGCATAAGTAGTGAGGTTCATCTTCTCCTTCTTTCATCGGCAGTCTCTAAATACACACATGGTCATAAGCTCATTGATTGACCACTTATCCTTATGTGTGTTGTAGGAAATCTTACAGGGGATACTGGGGAGAATGAGTGCATAAAATGTAGTGAACAAGGAGTCGGACATGGTAACATCCAAATTCTTTAACTGACCCTTAAAGTCCCAATGATGTAATCACGCACACCTTTAGTCTCGATGAGCCTCATGAATGTGAACTGCTTGATCAAGCTGCGGGTAAGAGACTTGTTGGAAGTAGTAAACTGCTCGTCAATGTCCTTGAGAAGATCTTTGACCTTAGTATGCTTTTCAAGATAACCACAAATACTGCCATGAATTTTGGTCTTTATGAACGTTAAGGAGAGAGAGTTAGATCTCTCTTTCTTTACGTAAAGATCAACTCATCTGACACACTAGTCTCAGTGATAGTAGGTGGCTCATCTTTTTTAGTAGCATAGTTTATATCCATTCATCTCAAATGTAGTAGCAATGTATCCTCCCATACCTTGTAGTTGTCACCCCTTAATTCAGGTATGTCAAAATATAAGTTTGGCAGCAAAAAATAAACCGAAGGCCAGTAGTTCTCTATAGCAAGAAATTCTTAGAACAAATATTGAACGAATATGCGATATGAACACAAGAAGAGAAGAAGGCAGAGATTCAAACACGCAAGGCAGAGTAGCAACACTTGCTGTGATATCAAATACAAGAAATTCTAACCGGAATATTGCATAACCGGAATATTCCAACCAATAAACTTAATACTGTTCATAACCGGAATTGCAACATAAACTAAAACTTAAGATTAAATCAAAAGACCTCTGGCCATTGTGATATCACACTCTGTACAAACATGTGGCAAATTTGACTTCTGAAAATCTGGTGCCAATCCCTCTCAAAATTTTGGTGGTGTTTTCTTTAGTTAGAAAGTAGAATGAGTTACTCTTTGTTTCTGAGGATAAACAAACTTATTTATATTGCTTTTCAATCAAAACTAATTGTCAGAAGTGAGTAACCAGGAAGTGCTCATTCTGAAATACTAGCAGTGAAATTCTGAGGCTTTTTATTGTGTACTTTATTTCTAAAATCTTTGGCTGGATAAGGGGATCATGGCAGGGCATGGTGAGAGAATCAGGATGGATTGAGGGTTTTGCTAGAAGCCTAGAAGTCATTTGAGTCACAACAGTTGGGAAGCTCTGGGTTTTCACACCTGAACCAGGAGGCTTTCTGCCATCAATTTTTCATGAGTTCAGTAGTGCCTGTCTATTGATCTGGTCTCTTCATATACTTTCTTTGCCATTCTTTTCAACTCTCTGATCTGCCTGTCTATACTTTACGCAAGGCTCTTAGGAATAATTTCATTGACTCAATCTGCAAGTTCTCTTGCCTAGTTATGTGATTCCAGTCAATACTTTTCCTATGCAAAAGCCAAAACTTTGGAGTATTTAATTGGGAAAGTTTATGTTCTGACTCTCCTCAAAAGAATTAAGTCCTTTGAATTTCCACACTTGAACCGGTCTGGGAGGTTTTCTTGACATCAAATATTCATGTGTTCAATTGTTCCTACTTGTTGATTTTGTCTTATAGAATTTCTTTGCCACCCTTGCAACTCTGTAATCTACAACGATCATATCTAGTCTATATTTTATGCAAGTACTCTTAGGAATTTTTTCAGTGACTTGCCACAACTTCTCTTGACTAGTTATTTGATTCCCCTGCAGTATTTCTCAATATGCAAAGTCTAAAGTTTGGAGTAATAAAATGTTTTGAAGTCTTTGTCCTGATTCTCTTTACTTGAAGAGATGGTCTTGTTAGCATGTTAAATTGTTATGTAATCCTGAGTCAACCTATTAGCCTTAGAATTAAATTATTCTTATCCTCTTTCTTTGGGACTTTTGTTTTCTGTTCCTATGATTGTTCCATGAATCTAGGCATGTGAGTCATCCTTGATTTTGCATGATGTCAAGATGTGAATTTTTTTGAATTGTATATATGCTTGCACAAAAACTCGATTGTCACTATTGTTATTGTGTTTACATCTCGAAATTTTCGTGTCGTTAAAGTTGGACTCTTACTATTGTTAAAGGGTAGTTAGAGGTGTGTGTCCTGTTGCCAGACTGTAAGATAGATGAAGTGCCCAGGGCTTTTGAATGCAATCTTCCACAGGTCAACTACAAAATTTACTGTGTTGAGATATATTTGCAATCTGAAGTCGTCTGTACTGTCTTTGTAGGTGAATGTGACAGCTGATCACCGAGTCATTTATGGTGCTGACTTGGCTGCTTTCCTCCAGACCTTCTCGAAAATCATCGAGAACCCCGACAGTCTTACAATGTAGAACATAAGTCATCACCAAGATACTGACAAATTACTTGCAGCCTCGAGTTCATGTTTTAGAAGCAGAAGAGCAATTGCTACAAACGCCCAAGAGGACAGTTTCTTTCGTATGGAAACATTAGCATTTCTGTATCCAAATAGTGCCTCATTGTACTTTCTTCACAAATTACGAGTTTTTGATAGCATTAATCTGTACCACCATAATGTCAGTTAGGCTATTGCATTCAGTCCAATTGGACTCTACAAATGCTAAAGTTGAACTCTTTTAACATTACAGCAAACATGTATTTGGAACATTTAAGTTGTTCTTTGAAATATGAGTGTTCTTTGAGAGTATCTGTTAAACTTTATACTTGATAGCAATAATGCTGTTCATATATTTATTTTTACTTTATTCGCTTAATTCTTTATCTTGGCTAGTTTGTGTTCGGACATCCAAAAGCCGGGAGGCTTTGAGATTGTCTCTATACGGCAGAGTCTGTCAGAACTGTAAGGCAAATACTACACCCAGAAGCTCGATGCTTCGTTTACAGTCATGTTAGGATGATGTGTTGGTTGAGTGAAGATCTTTGCAGGATCAGAAGACTAATTGTTAAAAACGAATATGAAGCAGGAAATGAAAAAAGATGTAAGGCAAGTACTAAGTCAAAGTATTCCAAACATCTGAGCAAAATCTGATGCTGGTGTGCATTCTCTTCAAAGCCAAAGAATAGAAATAGCAAGTAAAAAAATGACCTATACAAAAAACAGAACCCTGTGTATGGCCTGAAGAATGACCAATAATAATGCTACAGATTTCAACTCTTAAATTACAAACACCTACAACTAAAACAAATTAATCAAATTACGGCTTCTCAAGGCACTCTGCAATGAGCTCTGACCTGTTACCAATCTAAATTTATATCTCGCGAGATGTAAAGCTGATCAATGTACTGTATCACAGGTTGCACAGCCTTCATATATCGATTCATTCTACTCTCTGCTGATTCATCTGCAGCATATATGACAGAACAGATCAGATACTGATATAATCCTGCATTCCTGTTTTGAAACACTAGGAAATCCGGAACTGGCCATTTCCTTCAGGAAAAAGGAACAGGAAAAAAAAGTCTAACCTGTTTCCTTCAGGTTTACAAGAAGTTGGTCTCTTGATGGAAGAGCATACATTCCAGCTGCTACAGCTGTCCTAACTGCCCATGAATGATACGGTGCACATGTTTGTGTGTAAGCTAAGGAGGCCGCCTCTCTTAAAGAATAGTCGCTGAGAACACACAGAATGCAATCGATGAGACATTGTAAACTAAATGTTCTCAAAGGCAATAGAACAAGGAGATGATGCGTAACAATCAGCAGGAAAAACCAAATCACTGATAATTATTAAGTATCAGTGACAGCAACTGAAAACATGATATATAAGTAGATTTTGGCAATTACAAGTGTGTTCCAATGCTTCCGAAGTTATGTTAGTCAAGCTTTTATACACATTGTTCCATACTCAGAACATTATAGTAAGGACAAATGCGGTACTTATGGCCTGAGCAACAAAGAAAAAAGTGTGGAAGATTGCCCTTACCAAGTGGATAAAAATTGCTCAAATAGAGCTCTGATGAGGTCTAGACCCTGTCTAACTCTACGCAAGTTACGGGAAAGGCTTCCTGGACATTTGACTGTCTCATGTTGAACATCATGGTCAAGTATATCATGTAGGCTGGAATATGTCTTTGATGCTTCACTGAGACCCCGAACCTGCACAGTACAACATCAAGTTAGAGAAGAAAAATATGCAACTTTTAGTTTTTGTATCAAAAAACTTGCAATTACCATTCTCATTTGGAACATAGATTTTCGTGTTAGTGAATGAAATCCAAATGTAAATTGGGAACCGAGTGAATCAGTTGAGATCAAAATGCTAATGTATGTGATATTTATGAAAAAAATATAGACTTAATGTAACAATTTTTTGGAGGTACAAATGCTCATACATCAGAATTTCATGGATATGAGTGCGATTTATTGTTTTGCAAGTCTCCTTGTCCAAAAAACATAGTTGGATGTTCAAGTAACTAAGGTAAACAGTAAAAAACTTCTCTTTCTGAAAAGATTATTCTGCATTAAAGTCCTAATTTAGCACAAAAAGAACAATTTTGTCAAAGCAATTCCTGCAGTAAGATACTAACATTCCCTGATTACTTACCCATACACATACACTTGCAAGAAACTTAGAATGTACATATAACACAAAAACATAGAACATAAGCATTCCAACTTCGCATTATAGCGTAAGAAAATTAAAATTTGTAAATGCCAATTCCTACAGTGAAAACTTCACAGACATGCTATAATCATTCATTGTCTAACTTGATTGCACATCTTTGCTTAAGACACGCTGTAATCATTCATCATACAATCTTTTTCCTATGTTTCTTTCAATTCTTGATGTTTCGTGTGTATTTTTCTCACATGTTCAAACCAAACGTAAAGAAATAACACAGAAGGTGTAAAATACAATCTGGTGTGTGAATACGCAACTCAACCCTAAAAGTTAAAAACTTTAGATACCAATTAGTCAAATTAAAGACATACCATCTAAAAGATAAAACTTGTCAATCAAACAAAACCCAATTGCCATGAAATCAAAATATGAATCTGATCGCGTCAAACCAAAAACGATTCAACTTCCAATCAACATTACCAACATAATCACACATACACTCGCAAAACCATTCTCGTAACAAAAATGATTTGGGTTCGACTAACGTATATGTGATCCCGAAAAATGCAACACCCCATAAACCAAGATTAATCCGAAACGAAGACAATGTGGATCAAGAAAAGCAAACAAACCTTAGCACAATACTCCATCTCGGCAAATTTAAAGGCGAGGCCTAAAGAGTTGAACAAAACAGAAACACGAGCACAAGCATCACAAAAAGTCTTCAAACGAAGATCTTGCTTGTCTTTCTCAACAATCTCTGCAAGTTCCTCGAATGCTTCCACGATCGCCGACAATGCCGTTGCCTGCATTTTCTCTTCATACGCCATTTTCCTCTCTTTCTATCATCACCATTATATATACCACCACCACCTTATATTATATTCTTCCCCCCTCTCCCTTTTTTTTAAAGAAAAAAAAGATTTTATTCAGAAGAGAATTTTATTATATGGTTTTTTTTGTAATAATAATAATTGATTGATTGATGAGATTAATTGGGTGAGACAACAGAGAGAAAGTTTAAGAGAATTGTTCGTTACGTTTGACGGAATCTGGGAGTAGTTTTGGTAGTTATGTTTTTTTGGGGGGAAGTGTATAAGAGATGCGTCTGTTTATTCGCTGAGGTTGCGGGTTGCCAACGGTTCGTTTGGTTAACGGTAATTAACCGCCTTTATTTACTTATTTTTGTATAGATTTTTACTTTCTTTTTTTTCTTTATCAAAATTATTTGGTCTACAAAAAAACAAATTCGTAACTAGAGACACTATATAAGATTTAGGATTAATTACAACACAATGGTCAACGGGTCGTGGGAAAACTATTTCACGGGCATGGGTGACGGACGAAGTTAATTGTATTGGTGAACCAAACATCAGAACTACATATGTAATTCGTTCTTGTCAATGCTTTTTACTTGACATATAACATCAGACCTTTACACTTTCATATTTAAATTTTACTCGTACATTTTCAAAAAAAAAAATCGTAACAATAACAAAATTAAAACGGTCCGACCCGGCGGCCCCTTACATACCTTACCAGCTCACTGATCTTGTATATAATTGTGTTTTGATCATTGTCATTTGTCTGTAATTACTTACCATGCATGATTAAGTACTGCTTTTTAATAGATGCACTCTGGACCGTACTCAAAGCTTATTTTACATAGTGATCATTTTATAGGTGGTTGCCAACTTTGGCCATCCTGTTACCTATGAGATATTCCAATTCCATTACTATAGTATGTATATTCCACAGAATTAAGAACATTTCTACTTGGAATCTCGATCAGCATAAATTATTCTTATTTTACATCTATACACAACTACAACACAAGTACTATACGTATACATAATACATGCAAGACCATTATTAATAATGTATGCTTTCATACATTAATCAGTGTGTTAATTACGCTACTCGATCTACTTAATCCCTCCAAGCTCTACTTCCTCCATTTTCTTGTCATCTCCATCTTTAATCTGCAACTGAACAGGCTTAAAAGTATAAAACTTGGCACAAATTAAGTAGTAAACGAGATTAAGAACTTGTAACGCCGTAATTAGCCAATAAAAGTACTCTAATTTCCCCTTGTTAAGGTTCTTGTCCGGTAACCAGTTCGAGCCATCCTTAGCAGCTGTGAACTTGTGTATCATTGTCACCAACAGTGTGCTCACGTAGTTTCCGGCCGAAATTGACGTCCAAAACAACGCCGTCGCGGTGCTCCTCATGCTCTCCGGTGCCTGGTCGTAGAAGAACTCTAGGTGGCCGATGGACATAAACGCCTCGGCCACACCATGGAGGCCGTACTGTGGCACGAGCCAGAACACCGAGATTGGTATGGTTGTTTGGCTGTTGTTGACTAGACCATGAGCCATGGCTACTTGTTTCCGCTTTACTTCGACAAAGCCGGCTACAAAGGTGGCTAAGACCGAGATAACGAACCCTATGCCCATACGGTGTAGGAACGTTATCCCTCGATCAAGACCTGTTAATTATATCATGCGTGCAATTGAATAAGTACGTAGATTCAATCGATCCTATGTAATTATGCATATATATATATATATCAGCGCATGTCATGTACGTGCTACTGTTATCATCTAATCATGTATGTAAATGAAGTAACGAGCTAGTGTGATAACATACATTGTATCTAATTAAATTAGACCAGTTGATAATTCGATTGGCTATTTGCACGTCTGAGATGGTCATGTGTATCAACGTATGTGTCATAAGTGTCATCACTACTGTTATTATTATTAGACCCGTGAGTCCCATGACTAAAGCTTCACTTAGAGAAACTAGCTAGTAAGTTTTGATAAGTAATGTAAAAAATTAAAACGTTAGCATGTATGTTCAATTTGTACGTGTTCATTAGATTAATAGGCGCATGTCATACACTAGCTACTATGATTATTGTGATACGTGATAATTAATGAACTTGCCTGTGTAACGACGGGCGATGGGGATGAAAATCCGATCATAAAACGCGATGGTGGTGAGCATGGCGGTTATAGTGAAGACGGACATCGAACCGGCCGGAATTTGGAAAGACTTGGTGAGATGTCTGTCCATGGTTTTAGCTTGTTGAAGGGAAAATGTATTTTGTTGGGCATAAGCTGTGATTAGGATGATTCCAGATGCCCAAATTGGTCCCATGCGTATCACTGATTTTAGTTCTTCTATTCGATGAACCGTGTTTAGCCTCCATAGATTGGGTGCCTTTGTGTTGTCTTCTTCGGTTATTATTGCTGCCTTGTCGAAAAATCTGTCACAAATAAAGTTGGAATATCAAACACATTAGCTATGTTTTAAGTATCTACATACAATGTAGAACTGTAGACCTCTAACATTCAGCATGCCGCTGAGGCGCTGATACAAGTCTTAGTCGTCTTAAATTCCAAAATGTCTTATGATCCACTAGTATCAATAGTAAAATGAAATCATTATTGCAATACAAGTTGATCGTGAAGAATGTGCTAGTAGTCGCACAAATTCAGTGACTCTAAATATCTAGGTAATGAAAATGAAATACTAATCATTATTCTTTTGCTTTATTCATGCCAAACCATATATAATACGGAGGACAATTTGAAACTCGAAATCTCTAGTTAAGACAATTACATGGTGGCCTAGTGGAGGTCTTTAGTAAGTGGGCTAAGGATGAACATATGTATCAATGTATGGAGACTGGACAATCCAAATATGTCACAAGTGGGCTAAGGATGAACGTAAATAAGTGGATGAGGTAATTGATTAAGATTATGAGAATGTAGAACACATGACAAAATTTGGGCCGAAAGCTTTTTGTTGTTATATGATGGTACGTATTGTTAAATCCGAGTATTTGACCCACTCTGTCCGGCTCATTTCTTCACCTTTTTTTTTTCCGTTGTGACTTATCGTCCTACCCGTAAACTCTACTTGCCCATATACTCGAGTTCATTATTATCTATATAAAGCAAAATCCTCGTTCCTCTCCTCGTACTTTGAATTTTTTGTACCAAGGTAAAGAACTTATCGAGACGGAGCAATAAACTTATAATATGTTACGTAACTCACGTTTGAAAATTTTTCGAAAGTATATAGACATTGTCACATTAATATTCTTGATGGTGACACCCTGACACTTTCCTCTTAAATTGTCTACCGGACTACCGGTACAATGTACACCGGCAACGAAAAAGAGTGCCAAAAATCTGCCCAACTTAACCGAATAATGATAATGAGATATACACTACAGCTGCAAAATCACAAAAATCACAACTTTTGGCGGCAATTTCATTTTGTAGCTAAGTGTTCCTTTAACTTTTTGGAACTAAATTTCAATTTGTCCTAAGTTGTTCTCATCCACATGCGTATCAAAAACAAGAACGTCAAATTGGCGGTATAGACAAAATCACAAAGATGAGTGACATTGTATGTCTAAATATGAGAGGTAGATGTTCGATATCGTATAACTAAAACGAAAAATAGAAATAATTTATGGTTGTATTATTGTGTAATTATGTAAAAAATTAAAATGTACTCGTATTATTTCACTCTCGACCAATATGTATGTCATATGTAGATGTGGTGACGTAAGTGTTTTTTTTTTCTCCGTTTAATCGTCACACATAAAGAGCTTGTACATTTTCCTTGTAAGTTCGAAGAGACATGCAATTGAAACCAAGGTAGCAGTCCACTTATTAGTAGATCAAATTTGATCTTTTCTATTCTAGACTTAAACACATTAGAAAATGTGTGCAAAGATTTTGACAATAAAATCCGTAGTAGTGTGGAAATGTGTGTATATGATGTGGTAAAGTGAAAATTTTCAATTCTCATGTTATTTCAAAGATAAAATGACTCAATCATAGTTTCTAAATCATCTAATCATATACCACCGAATATGCTATTAAATCGAGCTTATTCGATAAAATTATATAAGATTTATGAGTTATGACTTATGAGCAAAGAAAAGACAAAGGAGAGTACTCACCTCAATTGTTTGGAGTGCATGAGTTTCCCATAGGAAGAAATAGATGCATCAAGCTCCTCATTCTCATATAGTAGACTAGGATTATTAACCATGGGCAATTTCCTCTTCTTGTACGCGGCCACGGTTACTTGTACAAGTCGGGTAAACGGGCTCCCGGACGGATCAAGGTGCCGGTAAAGCCGGTACCCGACAACAAACGTAACTATTGAGAGAAACATTAGGAACGTGGGTATACCAAGGCCCCATCCCCACCCGACATTATCTTGGATATAAACCACAACGGTAACGGCCAATAAAATGGATGATCCCATGGCAAAATAGTACCAATTGAAATATTTCCATGTCACCTTTTTTTGGTTCGGGTCCGATTCGTCAAACTGCTCGGCCCCGAATGCCACGACACAGGGTCGGATCCCGCCCGACCCTAGTGCGGTTAGTAACAAAGATACGTACAAAATTGCTAGCTGTGAGCCACTTGCTTCTTGTCCAGGGGGTGGCCTTAGCTTTGGTACGATTGCTGATGTAGTCAAACTTATCATGCCCTGTTTTTTTCGCATGAACATAATGTAAAAATTGGAGTTATGTACGTACATATTGATGAACTAATCATGCTAATGTTTCAACGTCGAAATCGTGATTATGAAAGTAGTATCAAGGTTTTCGAACGATTATAATCGATAAAGTATATCTTATATATATAGCCAAATATCAACCAAATAGTTTTCAGATCAACAAGCACTTAATTATGACTAGTTTTTGAAATCGAGGTTTATCAATCTAGCAATCTTATATGTAACGTAATACGTAATAATGGTATTGAAATCACATTTTCGATTCACGTCATCCGTGCACCCTAACTACTCACTTCAAGCCTTAATATCATACTCCTAGCACATAACGAGTGTATGTCGTGCTCTTTGTGCTACTTCATACGCAAATCATGGAAATTCGAGTTCCTAATCTTATTAGTAAGTGATTAACGTAAAGAGGAATTTAATTTCTTCCGAAATGACAATGAGAACAAGATTATTTAGTGAATTCACGTTAATAACTTCTCTGTTTGCCTAGCTAGCAGGGTGTATAGAAGACATCTTAGTGAAAGGATAAAAAAATCACTTTCTAAGTTGTTTATAGTAGGACTGAAACAATATAATGAGGATTTTAAGGTTTTAGAGCGAGTTTTAATGAGAGATAATCCTCGGAAAAATGTTCAAATTACGTATACCCTGGAAAGAGAAAAGAGTAGTGGTAGAGAGGTTGTGCTTACTATTTGGTAGATGATGGAAGCAATAGTTATAGTCCAAAATTTGCCGGCGTACGAGTCGGCGATGAAGGCACCAAGCAACGGCGTAAGGCTGGCAGTTCCACCAAAGTTTGTTAGAGTGTTTGCAGCTTTGGTTAATGGCATATGAAGCTGTTGTGTTAAGTAACTTATCATATTGGTTTGAAATCCTACAACTGCTAACTTCTCACAAATTTCATTTGCTGCAAAAGAAGCGTAACAAAAACAACATTATAATCAAAACAAATACTCGGAAATTGAGTACTCGTATAACTAACATGAAATCAAATACTCGTAAAAGATTAAGGCGAAATGTTAATTGCGTACCAAAGATGGAGGGCATTGTAATTAGGCCACCCTTAGGCCTTTGTTGAGGCTTGGTTTCTCTTGGTTGCTCCATAATTTTTTTTCTAATTAATCGTGTGTTAGTCACTTTCTTTTCTTAGTATACTTGCTAAAGCAAATGGGAGTTATTTATAGGCAACATTTGGAGAATGTATTGAAGGTGTGCCTAAAGGCAAACATGTATTGTATCTTAGTGGACGTCATTTTTACCAATTTATTTTGTGATCAGATATGATGTGATAGTAGCTCATTACAATATCAATCATTGTACTCTGTAGTTACAAAGGTTTAGGATAAACCGGAAAGTAATGTTATCCCTATGTTGAGAAGGGTGTAAATACTAATCGATTTATCAAAGTTTTAAAAAAATTATATAGCGAATTAGATTAGAGTTTTCTCTAACTTGCCTTGTAAATTTTTGGAACTTTGAATAAACGAGTAGAGTGTACACTCTTCACAATATGGGATTGTTTTTTACATGGGGCGTTTGAGTTGGGAATGAGGGAGTAATTTTTTTTTGTTTGGATCTTTAAACCTAGACATTTATACCTTACCGGGCTACATGTATACTTTTTTTTTTTTGAAGGAACCTACTGGTATACTAAACTACTAACCCTATCTATGGATTTTTTTTTCCCCTTTTGAAATGTTGTTTTGACTTGTCATGTTGATGTCTACTACTAGACCAAATGAAAGACCCGCTTGCCTTAAAATCAAGTGGAATTGGTGGAATACAATTTAAAATAGATCATGTACTAATTTTTACAACAAATCATATAAACGACTCATTTGGTCTAGAACTATCTCCCAGCATGGACAGTGAAAACAACAAAACCAAAAGGGAGATGTGTAATGGAGGAGTAAAAGGGAAAATGGTTGTAGATGGAGTTAAGTGGCAACTGGCTGTGTTATAAGGCGTTAGTGCAGAGTTAGGGAAATAATGAAAAAGTGGGTATAAGCGTCTCGCAACGTTTTGGGGCATTTTGGGCAAGTCGAAAAATTTAGGGGTACCATGGAAAAGGTCGCAAAGTTCTGTGATACCATAAAAAATATCAAAAAAAAAACATGTCTATTACATACACTGTGCTCAACAATATTGCAATTTTGCTCAAAGATTAGGATTATGACATCTTGAATAACGGCCATCCTCAATAATATTGTATGGTGCTCTCTTTGAATGTGAGTTTATATTATGATCAACAATTATTTGATTTTTATTTTATTGAATGATAAAAAAACTTCTCTCTTAAGGAGTACAAATTACAAAAGCACGATATACCATTTCTTATTTCAAACTAAACTGATAAATGAGCACAACTACAATAATTACTGGTGATTGAATGAATTCATTAGCACACAAATGGAGAATGTACAATAACCCATCTTCCAATTTGAATCCAATTGAAATTGAATTCAGCCCATGCATGTAGTCATGTGTCCGTTCCAACTCAATGTGTGTTTTGTGATCATCTTTTAGAAGACGCATACCATCTGTTCTTCTCATGCCCGCTCGTAATGGAGGTTGCAAATAAATTTGACGTGGATTTACATCTTTTTCACACCAATAATACTAGCTTAAATAATATTAACAGTTCCGTTGGCCGCTCGTTCAGACACAACCTAGATCGTTTTAAACATTCAATGAACCACAATTCACTTCAAAAGCTTCTTTTTATTTGGTGGAATGTATGGTTCGTTAGAAATAGCTTGATCTTTAAGAATATAACACCTTCTCTTGATAAAGTTAAATGTCTGACGAACTTATCACTAAAAGATTGGGTGCTCCTTAGAAAACAAGATCAATATAACCCAGATTATTGCATAGAAAAACCTGCCTCCCGAAAAAATAGTACTTTTAGTGAGAACATTTTTTGGAACAAACCGCCTCCAGACTTCTTCAAATTAAATTTTGATGGTTCTAAACTAAGCAATGGAAAGTCTTCGTTAGGATATGTTATCAAGAATTCAAATGGAACCCCGTTATTACTTGGGGCCAAAGATTGTAGTTCTACAAGTATACTTTTTGCAGAAGGTTTGGCTTTAAAAGAAGGTCTAAAGGCAGTTATTTTCTTAGACATCAAAAATATTATAATTGAGGGAGACAATCTTTGTGTGATCAATTCTATTCGCCGTAATTGGAAGGTTTCGTGGGAGATTTTTAATCTCGCTCATTACAGATATTGAAGTGGCTTATCAACTTTTCACAGAGTAGAGATTAATCACTGCTTTCGTGAGTCCAATAAAGTCGCAGACTTTAAGGCCAACTTGGGGCATTCGTGTCCTTCTCTTACACGTTGGTTTGAGAATCCCTCTGACTCTCTTTCCTCTCTCATCCGAAAGGATGAATTAGGTTGGTCCTATATTCGGGGATCAACCTAGGCTTTATTATCTTTATCAAAAAAAAAAATGTCGTTCAATCATAAACAGTGACTGCAAACACTTATATAACAATCTATAAAAACCAAGAATGTTTTCATTATTCTTTTTTTTTTTATCGGTAATCTACTGGCCACGAAGGGCTCAGTCCCTGTGGAGTTAGGGGGAATATTTAGGGAATCATAATTCACAAGAAAAACCCAACTAAGACAGTTGTAACGAACGCGGTATGCGAGGGGGTACCAAGAATGTTTTCATGAACACGAGGAATTGTGCATGAAAGTAGTAAAGTCCACATACAAGACCAATGCTTGTTGGCTAGACCACAAGACCTAAATTCCACCATGTTTGTTTGGTTTGATGAGGTGGTCTAAGTATCTCACGAAAGAACAAAGTTGCCGGATATGTTTTATTTAGCGTGATCAACAAATAATCATTGGTTACAATTGAGTTCAATCACGGCAATATTTGGAGTCGATCACAACTCAAACAATCACAAACCGCGCCAAGTGCGTTATGACGAACGGCATGATGCAATAAATGTAATTATTAATTAACTTCAGCTTGTGGTTTAATTTTGAGTCCTTGTTTACTCATCGAAATGTCATACTCATATGAGGTTATAAGCAATCGAGCGAGTCCGAGCTTAATATGAGGTGTGATATATATAACCATTTTAATGAAAAGCCTAATTCGATAATTGAGGCCGGTTGAATACTGCATATTATATCTAATTAAAGCTTATTAGTAGTAAGCCTTAGCTCAAGATTAAACAAACTCAAGCCCGCCTAGTTCGATATCTTGAAATTGAAACAGAGCGAGAGGCACGTTTTAACTTGAGAGAGCTACATTTGAGCTCAAACTATTGCCTTTTGCACAAGCTTTGATGTGACCTATTTATAAATCTCAAGAGTAGGTTACCAAATGTTTAGAAAATGTTGTGAAGTATTTAAATTCTCATGTCCCGTCTGCAAGAAGGAAATGAAATTTTAAGCAAGATAATTCTGCTTGAATATTGTGTCTCTACTCATGTGGAACACTTTAACACACCCGTTTAGAATTGTCTTACTCCCAATCATAGTATACACGGCTATCTATATCAACAATGTTATAAACAAATTGTTTTCAGTTAATACTTTTGATTTAATTTCAGTTCGATTCAAACATGACTATATAAAAGCTTTCGGAAATTTATTTCAGCAAAATTGAAAATTCCATACGGACCGTGTAAATTGCTAAATAAGAATGTCCTATTCAAGTTCGTGGGTAAGTGGTGGGTTAGAATAGGTCAATTTGTTATCTTCCGGTGTGCACTAAAAGGGCCCCATTGCGCCTTTGCGGTCTAGAAAATGGACCACCAGGGTCTGTTTCGCCTTGGAATTCAAGTAGGTTCAATTTGACATGTCTAAACTAGTTTTATAGGTTTTGTTAGGCCCATTTGATTGTTCAATCAAGGTAATATCTCATGCATGGATTCATTTGTTGTTACGTTGAGGGGAATAATTAGAAGTGGCAAAGAACAAACATAATTGAGAACACAATTCGGGCACGGTTTCCGAATTGGTACATTCTTTCTTAAGATAAGAACGGGATTAGGATGGTTATGTAAAGTTGTTCCGAAGGAGAGGACTGGATGGTGATTTACTTGTGTAAAGTTCATGGTACGGGAGAGGGTATATTAGAGAATGAGTAAGATTCGTGAAGTAATCAACGACTTGTGCTCTATTCTCAAACGCAATAATTCAATGAAAAAGATCAACGCCATTGTGCCGTGAAATTTCACCCTAACTAAATTGACGGTATGAGCTATCCCTTCAGAACGGGAGTTTGGAAAAGGCTAACTATAGACTATAGAAGTATAGAGCCGACAGCTACACACACTATTGATAAGCCGTCCCCTCATAAAGACTGACTCATCTAATGGATCGCAAATAACATAAAGCAGCTATGGTAGATTATTGCAAGAGCAATGCTTGCAATATATGAGCTTCAAACACATCCCATTTGGTTATATCAGCTTCGAACACAGTCTAGTTCAATGTTCCGGAATTTGATGAATCTCGCCTGCTTGATGCAGCTGTCAAATCTCTTCGCAACTTTGAAATTGAAGCAACCCTCTTTTGGGTGGGATAGCTTACCACCCGAGGGATGAATAATGTCTTGTTTGGGCTACGAAATCTATCCGAGAGTACTGGCCAGAAGTCGAACAAAAACTGGCAAAGGCTCTAACCACCACCCGCGTCAAACGAAGTTGGACGAAAAGGCACGTACGTGAGCCAGTATCACAATACACAGTTTCATGACATGTTTATAGTTCAGAATCTTCAGATGACCAATTAAGCTATATATGCAGTACGTTACTATAAATAGAAAGGATTCTCGGAAGCAGTCTAATCAGATCTAATATGGTCACATTCGTAACTTTGAACTTTGACGAACCTACTTAAGCAATGTACATGAGTTTAGAAACAGAGGCCAACCATATCACCGAAACAGAGAAGAGTAAAAATTGCAAGTCCTATAATATTCATGAACGACATGTTGAGGAACCATCATCAGTTTGTAGGGACCTAAGCCCTCTCAAAGGTCGTTCATATGATCTAGAAGGTAGTTTGCTGCGAGTGTCTCGTCCTTGTTGCAGGCAAAATAAACCTCTAACACAGTTGCACGATCGAAACCCATACCTTCAAGCTGCACATTAAAGGAGGAAATTTTCAGTACGGACACACGAAACATCACGCCGAGGAGTTTCTTTCAACTCCACCATAAATCAAGTTTACAAAACTTGATAATATAGCTTGTAATTTACTTTTGGCAATGTAATAGATGAAGTATAAATTAACATCATTACTTCTCTAGGAGTCCGCCCATCGGCGCCACCAGAACAGCCATGTCGTGAAAGTACACAGCAAAGTCAAACCCGTGTGTACTGAGTTTCATACAAGTATAAGACTATAAGGTTGATACCCACTAAAAATTTCTCACACAATGTTCAGGTAATGCCAACCAAAAAGTAACTAATTTTCCCACTCAAGAGAGGAAAGAAACAAAAACAAAGAAGTAACCCAAATCCCAGTAATACACGGCCTGAAAGCCTAAAAAAAAAAAGGGCAGCCCGGCGCACATTGGCGTCCCCGACAAGCGAGGGTCCGGGGAAGGGTCCCACCACAAGTAATACACGGCCTGAAAGCCTAACATACTAAAAAAGCATACACAAGTCTGCAAATCAGAATTTGGAAGACCATAGCTCAGCAAATCATTCAAAAATCAACTGAGATAAGCAAAAGGTGTAGGAGGACATACCCGCTCTATGGCAGCACCTTCCTCGGCGGTGACTTCTATTGACTGAGTACCCGCAAGTTGGGCAAGTAAATTCCTGAAGAGTTCATAATAATACATGCATGTTAACCAAAAGGATAAAAGCAATAAGTATGTAATACAGGACCATAATTCTCCCTAAAAACAAACATAACAAAACAAAAAACTTCACTCCCTTAGAATAGAAGCTTAGAACTCAAACTCCCAAAATAATAAAACCGAGTACAATGCTGCAAAAAATCAAAAACTACCATTTCAACACAAATTATCTAGGTAAGAGATCTAATAACACTATGAAATCATGTCATTCTTCCCATCCAAAAGCACCCATGAGGCCCACAAAGGCAAGGCAAAACCACTGCACCCCTCTCAGGGCCTTACAAAAAGACAATCACCAAACACTGGCAGGACTTCTTCACAGCTTTATGTCAGTACCAGACATAATGGTAACGTTAAATTTCAGGACAGCAGGCGACTAACCTCGCCATTGGTAAGATTCATGTATAGGAAAAATTAGTAATTCGTTGGATAAAAACCAAAGCTGACATGACTGATGTCTGAACCTCTAGTTTATCATTGAAATCCAACTTTATTGGAAGCCGGCACGCCACTGAGAGAGTTACTGCTTTGACTAGCAAAAGGAGGGACTGCTCTAGGTGGTGGTTACGGAAGAAATAAAGGGTAGACAAAAACAGAGAAAAACAAGACCATTGTAAAATTCTATTACTTCATCTGATTCATATACGGAAGTTACTGGCTATGACTTGGGAATCATTTTAAGAGGTCACAAAAGGAATTCTTTCACGAAACGCAGACGTGAGATAACAAATTCCAGAAGAAATACAAGTACATCAAAAGAATATAAACATAATAGACTAGATAAATAGTCAATCCAGCCCAAATAGCCAACACAGAACTATATGCTTACTACAAGTTAAAAATATGATTTCTAATGTCAAATTAACTACTTACCCTTCATCTCCTTCAATAGGTTCATTCATCAACTGCATAAAGTCATTCTGATGTTCTTGTATTAGTCTCATCAGCTGAGGGTTCTGTTTTCCAAGTTCTTGAATCATTGGCTGTCACCAAAGAGGAAATAGTTCAGGAATGCAAAGAAAATGTTACATAAAAGATAGAAGAATTATAAGGATAGGGGCGTAATGTTTTGCCCAAACTGAAAGATCAAAGATACCGAAGAACGGGGAATCAGGTAACAATACAATACAGCAATAATAATGGTACCTGTAATATCTGGGGATTGGCTTGCACCATAGTTCGCAATGCTTGAAACTGTACAAAAAAATAGAACCGAATTAAACAGACTCACCTAACTTAGTTTTCTAGATTTCTATTAATCTCCTTTGGTTTGGAGTTAAAAAGGGATCGTAAAGGTAAGAAATAGCATCAACATATCAAAAAAGTACTCTATGAAATATAGATTACATACTTGATCATTGCCACGCAGAAAATCTAAGGCACCAGCTGCTGCACCATCAGAGCCCATGTTGGGAAGACCCTGTTTTCAGATCAAGTTAAAAATTGATTACAGAAAAGGAAAGAAAAAAAGCCACACCATAAAAAATCACATTACACAGCACAAACCTCCGGAAAAAGATTTAAAGGATTGGCATTTGGCCCACCGGATGGAACTGGTGCTGGCTGTGCAGGCTGTTGGGCTGGAGATGGAGCATTGGTAGGCTGTGCAGCAACAGCAGGTACTTCAGGTTGCTCAGGTATACCCTATTCAATTATACACAGAACAAAACAAAGAATAATCAAGATGCTTACTTATGATAATATCAGAACATAATCAATTGACATATGAAAACAGTGGAATCTCAACTTACGGAATAAAGATATTCAACAGCTCTTGCAGGATTGTTGAAAGCAGCACGAAGAGCACGTATAACAGTGTCTCTATCCCATGTTCCTCCGCCCATATCAAGAATATGCTGAACCGTCTCCTCAAGCCCGCTTCCTGCAACAAGATTGGAAGCTTCCTCGCCATAGACACCACCAGACCTGCACAAACATTCCCAGACTACAGTTCAAGCAAATGTAGGAAGTACGACGACTTATCAAGCAGGTTAAGTTAACAGAGATCATCTGCACTTCCATAAAGATAGAGATTAGACACTCACGCAACAGCAGGAGACGAAGCTGGAGCAGCAGCCACAGTCGGAGCTGGAGCTGGAGCTGGTACAGACTGTGAAGCAGCGCTGCTAGATGTGCATATGTTACAACAGGGGAAATTAAAAGCAATCCCAAAATGCTAGAAAAATAATAATAACAACAATAATGGATTATAATAATAATGACAACAGAACTCACTTAGGCACATTAGTTACAGCAGCTACAGGCGCAGTAGATGTCTGAGCTGAACGGGAAGTGCCTGCTGTTGAAGGAGGCTAAACAGTAATGTGAACTTTATTAGATGAATCGCCAAGTTTCAATTCTTATCACATTTAAGGAAAAAAGGTTGAGAAAAAGGGTATAGCCACAAGATAAACTATCAAAAACGTGACACCAACAAACCAGCAGCTCTAACATATATTATAGCTGAGACATGTAATAAAATAAAATAAAATAAAATAACCACTGGATACAACAACCTCTCCAAGTACTACCTCCATCCCACTTTTATTTTCCCATTTGACATCTGTCCTTTGACAATAAACCTCTCCAAAAAGATGTGGAGGTAATGGGGTATAATATAAGATTAATTTAGTTTAATTATCATGACAAGTACTTTTGAGCTTATCATCTAAACGTTGTAGACAGTGTATCTCATAACAAAATGTTTGACCAAGAAACTCCATTGAGAAGAATAAAGAGGGATTAAGGGAATATCTACAAAAACTGCAACACCTACAAAAAATTATCTGGACGAAAATGGGTCTTTCTGCAGCAACTCAACTAGTGAAAAAGTGAACTCGAGAACAAATATGAATGATTAAGTATGGACTTGACGTTTGGGATTAACAATACAATAAACACAGTTTTGGTGAGAAGACTTAGTACATGAAGAAGGGAATGGCAGTAAGGCAACTATGTCTGCTCTTGTCCTTATATGGACAACAAAGTCTAATCTTATCAAGTAATCAACTGATATTTTTTTTTTTGAAGTTAATCAACTGATATTAGTAACAAAGAACTAAGTGAACTAAAAAAAAAAAAAAAAAAATTATCTAGTTACTCCAAAGGTGATCCCAAGGCATTATTGGGTCAGCATTAGCATCTTGGAAAAAATGTTGAGGAAAAAAAGGAACAATAAATTTACCTTCGACAACATGATAACCACAAAACTATTCTCTGCAATATTGTTTTCCTCCACAGTGGTATCATCTTTTAAAACCTTCCCTTGATGAATAAGTCTTTGTTGTGAAGCTGGATAGACATTAGCACCTTGTACAGTTTCAATATTTTTCTTGAGATCAGCAACCTGTAAAATTTAGACCGGGCAAAATAATGTGGGTTACACCCAAATCAAAGCGAAATAAGTGCTGAGAAGATTGATATTCAGAAAGACAATTATGACAGTAGAAAATGATCCACGTTAAAAAGACTTTATAGATACTCGATAAGAACAGAATGATAAACTCAAAAGGTATCAAAGCCCCTAGATGTGCTCTTTCTTCTATTAACAATTGTTGGATTCTTGTAACCATATAGATTGTGTTGAAACTGCAAGCCCACTAAGCAAACCATATATCCCGATCCTGATAGGCTGATACATCCATCAAAACGATAGAGAAGAATGACAACTTCTGTTCAAAACTTCAAATGGGGAGTCAGGACAAGGGTGCTAGCAAGATAATACACAGTCTCTGTTATAAACCATCCATAATTTACACAGTTTATGGTGAACAATAATCATTAGGCAATGGGAAAAGTTTCTACACATATACATATTGCCCAATCCATGACGACTGTATTGTATCTTGACAGACTCTAGACATTTATTACTGGATATTGACACTTGGACACTTCACGTTAAG
Organism: Spergularia bocconei; assembly: GCA_963457585.1. Taxonomy (NCBI): domain Eukaryota; kingdom Viridiplantae; phylum Streptophyta; class Magnoliopsida; order Caryophyllales; family Caryophyllaceae; genus Spergularia; species Spergularia bocconei. The sequence continues at coordinate 21,195,804 of OY734943.1, read as the reverse complement.
GGCCAAAAACAAGAGAATTTTACACAAGCCGAGTCCAACCTTGGACAAGCCCTTCTGTCAGTTTACACAAGCTTTGGCCTGACTGTACAACAAAAAGAGTTTAAGACAACCCTTCAACCACATGCAGCTAAAGCAAGTCCAAAATTTACCCCTTATAGAGATCAAAAGGTCGTAAAACTAACACATAACATTAACCCTTATAGAGATCAAAAGGTCGTAAAACTAACACATAACATTAACGTATACTCTGACTGAGGAGTCTACATTGGAGATGCTAAAACTCTCGTTCAGCCAACATAACAAACAATCATGGTATATGCCAAACATAATCACTAAACCATTGTTTTTCTCACGCGTAACAACATATGCATATTTTCTGTCTGAACCTTTGTTGGTTCCTTACTCACTAAACCGACACAGCACACAGGTATCACACCAATAAACCGCAATTTTCCTTCCTTTCCCCCATATCGTTCCCCACCTCTATAATTTTCGGTTCCGTACCAACCTAAAGTAGCCAAACCCATCCTCGAAACCAACAGGTTTTGTATGCGAGAATAAGGACGCTAATATCAAACTCGAAACCAACAGGTACCACTACGGCCACAGGACAAACATCCTTAGTTCCGCTTCCATACTCTCACGTCTTTCTCGAACACGACACTTTAAACCTAATCTACGGTAATTCGCTGCATACTCCTCCAGATTCTAGACTCATCTCACTCTATCACGGCACCAATAACATTTAAATTCACCGCAATTCACACTACTCCGGAATTTCGATTCGACGACTTATAAACGCCTATGTTAAACAATTACTAAACCATAATTCCACCAGAGTTCAACAGTTTCATATACTGAGATTAAAAGCCCTAATATCACACCGTTCAATTAAAATTGGCAGAAAATCAGTAAAATTTTACAGAAAATAGAACCACAAAATCCAAACCAAACCAAACAAAAACGAAATCATACAGAAAATCGAAAAAATTAATTAATTAACGAAATTAGAAAGAAAGAAAAAGAAAAGAGACGAACAGTGTCAGAAGGTTGGACTTCAATAGGGAAACTACTGCCTTTAAGAGTTTTAACTGAAATCTTCATGTTGTCGCGAAAGATCTGCTCCGAAAACTAGAGACAGTAGGAGACGAAAACGAAACGAAACAAATAGGAGGGTTTTGTTTTGTTTTTCGTTTTTTTTGGTTTGTTTTCCGTGTTGGGGGGGGGGGTGGGGTTTTATATAGAAACTGGTTTGCCAAATCTTTGTGCAATACGGACTATTTTTTTTGGGTTGGTCTAAATACAACAAATAAAAGGGTTAAATACAACAATGAAATAAATATTCTTCCCATAATACCCTTATGGTAAAAACAAAACACAAAACCCAATTAAAACTTCTAATCGATGGCCCCATCGAAGCTCCTGATTTTTCCACCTAAGGAATATGAATTTATGATGATGATCGATGATGATGAATTGATGATGCCTGCACTTCTATTTTCTACCATGGATTATTAGAACTCATATGCATCACATCGCACAATTCTTCCCGTCGACCCACAAAGTTGACACCCCTACCCACCATGTTGGACACGAAAACCGACACCCCAGTCTAACCCGTCGGCTACGAAATCCGACACCCCCCTCTACCCTGTCGGCCACGAAAACCGACACCCCCCTCTACCCCGTCGGCCACGAAAACCGACACCCCCCTTTACCCCGTCGACCACGAAATCCGACACCCCCCTCTACCCTGTCGGCCATGAAAATTGACCCCCTCCCTCCACCCGCTCGTCGGCCTTTGTAATCGACACCCGAACCAACCCCGTCAGCCCTGGAAATTGACACCCCCGCCCACCCCGTCGACCCGGAAAATTGACCCCCCTTTATCACCCAAGCACCTCACCTTCTCTCTCTTCCCTTACTTTGTTGTTGTAGAATCTGTATTCAATTACTTATGAAAGGCAGGTGATGAAAATGGTTATAGTCTGGTGGAGGTGGAGGTGGTAGGAGAGAGGAGAAGTGACATGAATAGATCAAATAATGTGTAAAACTATGGAGAAGGGTATATAAGTCTTTGTGATGTTTTTTATTGTTGTATTTAGACTCTTTTATTGCTGTATTTAGACTATCTGTTTTTTTTTTTTTTTAGGAAAATACGGACTAGGTTTTAGGTGCGTATGCTCTAAAATCTAACTTTATACCTACCAAATACAGGAAAAATTAAATATTTTAATATTTTATTTGTTCATTGAAGTGATCACTTTATTTTGATTTACCAATAACAGTAAGGCCCCGATTGACAATGCTTATGCCATGCACCAATGTGCACAATTGGCACCTCCTCACAATAGAGGAGTATGGACCGACCACATTTAAAATAATTTAAATTTATGTAAGTGTGGTCCATACTCCTTTATTGTGAGGAGGTGCACCATACTCATTGTGCACCTTGGTGCACGATATAATTTGCGCCCGATTGATAAGAGTATAAGACTATATCTTTCTTAACTGAACTGGTCTGCTCTGAATAATTATGATCTCATTTGAACAGATCTGAATGTTCTGATCTGATCTAATTTAAATGATTCTGATTTGATTGATTTTCGAACTGAATAGAATTTAATTGAACATATCAATTTAACACATTCATTAATAGTTTTACGATTATAATAATAATAATAACTAGCTTTTGCGCCCGTGACATCACGGGTCTACTTTTTGACTCTATTTAACGAAAATTGTAATCAACGATATGTCTATAACGAATTTTTTATGATCTATCATAGTCTCACACTAACCAAAAGTTTGTTTTGACGGGAAGATTTTTTTTTTAGAGTCAATAATATAATCGTTTTATATTTGATATTATTTTCGAAACTTAAAATAATGCAAATATAACCACCCATTATTTCCAAATAAAAAATATTTAAAACTCATGCACATCAATATGAAAAAAAAGAGAAGAAGAAAACATTATCCTAGTTCCATTAACAAAAACGGTTTAAACGAATTTATGCTTAATGTGAAAATACACCTTTTTGAACACGTGTGTCAAATCATTTTGAGAACATTATGCATGGATATGCAATTGATGTGTCTAATATTTTTGCCACTGATCGAACATTGAAAACTATAGAAATTTGAAGTAAAATTATCTCATCAATTACAAATAAAATGCACATAACCAATATGATTATCGTATTAAACTGTAGTAGTTCAAATAAAATACAGTCATACCAAATTATAACTACAATTTTTATTTTTTGGAAATTGATCTAATACTATATATTAAAACCTGAAACCAAGTCTTTCCTACGACGACACTTGGCATACATTAATTGGATAGAACATAAAATTAGCATTAAATACAATTATTGGTTAGGATATGGTGATAAATTATCATACATTAATGGGATAGAACATAAAAATAGCATTAAATACAATTATCGGTTAGGATATGGTAATAAATTATTATAGAGTAATATAGTATTAGCTAATTTATGGAAAACAATCATTATACTAATTTATTAGAACAAAGATAAGGCAACATTTCTTTTTATAAAACGTGTATAAACAATATAAATATATAGCCGGGCGTGACACGGGCATGCAAACTAGTTATAACTACAATTGGTACCAACTTATAATAAAGGAGTAAAACACAAAAATAATAAAGCTTAACTACAACGCCTATCCAACCTATTCTATGGAAAAACCACAAACTATTCTTCCTCTATCTATTCTCCTAGTTTATTTTCACTCTTTGATCTATTCATTGTATGTGCATGAAATGACAATTGTGTTTCTTACCAAAACATACCAGAAAACCACGCTATATATAACATCTTAATCTAAGATGTAACCGACATAATTGGCAACCCAATAGCCAAGAGACACCATATGATTAATACCGTTATTGAATAATAGACCTTCCAACTACCCATAGATTTCAATGCATATAACTCATCTTAGGGGAAGACGAAAGATTTGATTAATATTTATGACAGTCATAAAAAAACAATGTGGATAAGAATAAATAGATGCAATTTGGAGCCGACACCTAAGCGATGAGGTGGCTTTTTTTCCTAAATCTTCTAATGTTTCGCCACGTCATCTATAATGTTAGACAATTAAAGTATATGTATAGATTAATATTTTTATTATGATTATTATTAAAAAATTCCTTGTTTAGTTTTATTTTTGTAACCTATAATCATTAAAAATAAAAGAATTAGTGTTAATAATGATATAGCTTTAAAAATAACTTATTTGACTGAGCAGAACCAAATTTCAACCATCTGATCTGAACTAATCTAATTTGAACATCTGATGTAATCTGCGTAATTCTGATCTGATCTGATCTGAACTGAATAATTCTGATCTGGTCTGATCTGAATCAGCAGGTCTCCTGTGAGACGGGCCCAATATGATCAGGCCCACTTCTAATATATTATATATATTATATTAATAGGCGTGCCTTTGAACCAATATGAGAACGTCCACATAGGCGATGATGTCAAAAAAACCTACCACAAATAGCTCTAACGAGCTTATGCCGATCACATGCCATATTATGCTTGCCACGCGCCCAGATTTCACACTATATGTGCTTATTTGTATATTTTGTTTCCATAATTATGGGATTTAGACCAACTGTTATAGCCCAAAAAAGGAAAATATATACCTCCATAATCCATCAAAATATCTTATAAAATGAAAATATATATCTTCAGAACAAATATATGAGATTTCAGTCGAAAATATTGCAACACTAAATTAGGGTGAAAATATAATATTATGTCAGATAATTTAGGAAAAATATAATACACGATCCATCATTTTTAAAATAATTTGGGAAAGAATCTAAAAAAGAATTATGTCATATAATTTCCATAATTATATCAACATAAATAATAGATATGGATTTCGGGGGATAAAATCTTCAATAATTTTAGAGCCGTAATCATTTTTTAAGGACGACAAACAATCTTGAGCCGGATATTATTAAAAAAAACAAAAAAAAAACTTCAGTTGGCCGATACAATTAATTGGGAAATAAAATATTTGTAATTAATTTGATTTCCAAAACAAATGATCAAATATTTAAAATATACCAAATTTTCGGCCATAATTAAAGGGTAAATAAATGAAATAATCCATTAGTCCTAAAATATAAATTTATATTTAAATAAATAATTTGTTAGGCAATTCCTTAGAATCAGGAAATATTTCAAAAAAAAAAAAGAATAAGGAAATAGCTCAAATTCATTCAATCAAATCAAATCAGAAAGATATAGTCTTATCACATAGAGCCTAAATCGCGAAGTGTGATTTTGAATAGTGGTAAATTTTAAAAATCAAGATTGTTATTTGTAAGTTAGACATATATATGATTTGTTGCATTGGTTTTGTGAATTTGGGATGACTTCGAAAGAGACAGAGATCCTTAACTACACCCCGATTTCAGTTTTTGGTTTTTTCTTTTCTTTTTTTTTGCGTAAAAAATTTAGTTAAATAAGTTACAAAATTCATTTTAAATTGTTTGGTTCTATAATAGTCATGTTGCAAAATGAAAAATGAAAACTGAAAATTGAAAACCACTTTTCTGTTTTTTAAAAAACGGGACTTTGTTTTTAAAACAAAAATGAAAACTGAAAACATAAAACGATACCAAACAGGCCCTAATTTAGTTTAATTCGTTCTTATATATGATGATGATTAGTGAGTAAAATCGTTCAACATCTAAAGAACTCCTTAATTATCTATTTTATCTAAGTTGCTGGGGTCTTTGCTTTACTCTTTTATCGAGAATAAAAGAATCAAAGGTTACCACTTTGCACATGCCTTACAAGTCACCGACTCACAGGTACAAGTTAATTAGTAGGCTTCGGATAAAACTCCTGCATATCCCTTTTATTTGAAGACCTTTGATCATCCATGTAAAATGATACGGCTTGGTCAATAACGGGTTCGGGTTAGAAACGTGAACAGGATGGGTTAAGGCTAAAAAATACATGATCGCATGTTAATAAAATTATTAACTCCTTAAATTAATATCTTAATTATACTTACTTTCTAATCTCAAAACAATCCCGAGACAAAAACTAATTTCTAAAGCTTATGTTAAATTTATAGTTAACGAGTATATATTTGGCTCGATGTTGTTGAATATGTGTCTTAATCATAGATTAAATTAGGCTAAAAAGTTAGGTTAGGTCTGACCCAACAATAAGCGTGTCCAAACGGGTTTAAGTTAATACGACCTATCTCTTTTGCACTTAAAAGTGGGTTCATGTCCCAGATGATCAACTCTTTTCATTCAAGAAATAATATCCGGATGTAATAGGAAAAAAAACGAGAATTTTGTTGCAATATAATTCTAAAATTAAAATAGGAAAGAAATAAAATTGAAGAATGGAAATTTTAAGGTAATCTACTAAATACGACAATTTAAAAATAAAAATGGAATGGATCTGGAAAATTTAAAACACCTTATAATCTAGGAAAGAATAAAATTGAACATGACTACGTACTAAAATATTACCAATATCTTCGGATTTTAATTCATCAAACTTTTCCCCGTAAATGGTAATTTAATTGAGTTCATAATTAATGGCAAAAAATCCATTAAAATTAGTGCAAATTCCCTCTTTAAAAATACATTTTGAAATGTCATACCAAAACTAATTTGTGTAGACATGTACATGAATCACGTTAAGTACGAATTAAGGTCAACTCACGATTGTCGCAATAAAGTTTTGGTTTGAATTTAGGGTGAATGTTGTTAAATTAAAGGTCAAATTTGAACAATGTGTCGGACGAGTTTGAGGTTAAAACATTGATTGATATTTAATACATTTCACAAGTAAAAATAAAAATAAAAACGGGTTAATGACCAAGAAAATAGGACGATGTCAAATAGAATTAACTTTTGTATGGTTTAACTTCGTCGGTCCTATATCTTTTTATATCTTAATACACATCCATTACTTTGGCAATGTTTGAAAGTAGTCTCACCATATCTGGGCCAAATAAAATTTGGTTTACTATCATTTGCTTATAACAACCCGGGCAATTAGAAAATGACCCGAAAATAGAAAGGTAAAGTATTCACTCAAACGACTTGAAATTGAAAGGGTAGAAAATTAAATGGGACAAAGGGAGTATCTTATACTCCCTGCGGTCCAGATTAAATTTCCCATCCTCTTTTTTAGGGTCTCGACTTTGTCTTCCTCATTTCCAAACCATTAAGTTTTTTGTCGAGTGAATAATTAGGGAGGCAAGATGAAGATGTTGGTGATAATTAGCTTTAAATTTTTTTTTCTAAATGAATCATTAACAATTATTTATTAATTTTCCTATCGAAGTGCGCAAAAGGGAGCGGGAAGTTTAATCTGGACCGGAGGGAGTATAGTATAAAAAAGTGATATATCGCCTGATTTTCTAAAAGACAAAAAAAGTGTAAGAGGATGCGTATAATTGCTAGACCGATCGCACGATAGTTACAAACGAGTTATCAATAATGACATATAAGCGCTCGAGCAATTAATTTACACCGGTGAACTACTAATGTCGTATAATGTCCTACCAGGTAAGAAACCGAAATTATATCTACAAAAATACATACCACTTCGCCCCAACTCAAACACCAGTGCCCAAAATACCCATGTGTTATGAAGGGTATAAAATTGCTAATGTCCTACCACCTACGGGTTAAGTGACCTAAATTGAATTAGAATTACTAAGAAACTTCTACAAAATAATGGCAATAAATAGAGATACATTTAAAAAAGAGTGGCAATTGAAACAAAAAAAAAATTAAAATTGGTCTGAGTATTAATTATGCAAGTCTAAGAGTGTAAGACAAATGAAAAAGTAAAGTTTGAGGTTTAGTTTGAATTTAGGCTGATTTATGTTAATTATGTGTCCTTTTGATCATCCGGTCAGATCGATTGTGGTTCAATACGGGTGACAAATAATAATAAATAAATGGGTCCATGACCAAAAGAAGCGGGCGAGGTCAAATATGATCAACTTTTCTATGGTTAAGGGCTTTGGTTGATAAAAGTGACATTAGTATTTTTAATTCATTAATTTTTTTTTGTTTTTGTTTTTGGAGAAGGAAAGAAATAATTTATTGTTTACTACATCTATAATTGGCAATTTATATGGATCCGAGTAATATCTAAACATATATAGCTAATTACCTCTTTTGTGAGGTTATTCGCTATACAATACAGTTCGTTTATCCAGTGCGTATCGAGTCTATTTTAGTGTGTCAAAAACTCAAGTTATTCGAAAATCTAACTAACACTACTGTTATAAATTGGACGTAGTAACATCTTATACCTACAGTATTGGAAATCTTTACAAACATTCCTAAACTAAAACAAGTTCTAAGAACAAAGAGGTAAAACGCCCCGTGCAAGTTTGCACGGGTCAAAGAACTAGTTTATTAAAAATAAAAATGAAAAATGCTTAATAGTACATTACCCTCGATCGCCGTTCATCCATCAAATCGCCGTTCATCCATCAATCGCTGATTAATCAATCAACCACATATAATTGACCAAATCTACCCAGAAACTTGATTTACATTTCGCCGATCGTCTGCCGGCCTTCGTTTCACCGTCTGGCCGCTCGGCGGGAGGGCCCATCGTGAGGTCGGATTCACTTTTCGGGGTTTATTCGCGAGGCTGTTCGTGGGTTGTTGGCTCGATGGGGTTGTGGGCTTCGCTTGCCGCCGCAGGGGTGGCCGTCCGGCGTGGTTGATCCGCTCCGGCGACCTAGTCTCTCGCCGGTCGAAGCTTTGGCCGTGTGGGGGGTTTGGGTTGGGGGGGTTTCTTTGTTTTGCGGGGACCTTATTTTGCCTTATTCTGGAGGTTTTGGTCTTTTCCTTTTCTTTTTTTTAATTCTTTTATTTAGTTTCTATTTTGCCATTTGGTTCGTATGTCTGGGACAGTGAGGTTTCGTTGCCCCTTTTTTGGCCTTAGCGGGTGTCAGAATAATTGTGGGCGGGGCTATGCTCAGAGTTCGTTGGTGGGTCATTTGCATAATCATCATTTGACTGGTGGTGCCCTTGATGCCACTAAACATGCTCTTTCGACTTCTTTGACTCTTTATGATGAGACCGAGTCCACTTTTAGGCGTATGAGTCGCTGGCTTTGTGGTGATTGTTTCAAGACCCACACTTTTCGTTATAAGTGTCGTCATGGTAGTGGGTCTAATTTTGTGGGACCCGCGGATACTGGCGATGGGGTTATTCGTTTTGTTCTTTATAACTTGAACAGACCGTCTGTCCCTGCCTCACAGCCTGTAGGTGTTATTACAGGGGGTTTGTCTTCGGGTTTTGATGTTACTCTCCTCGATCGTTTGCTTTCAAAACGGTTGCGTACGGTTAAATCTATCCCTCCGAAGTGTCGTTTGAGTTTCTCTTGGGTACTCAAGGCGGCGCTTGACAGGGTTTTTAGTAGGCCTGATGACATCTCTGGTTGGGTTCAGTTGTTTGTGTTGCCGCTGTGTACACTCAGGACTTTTACACCGCGGAGTTGTCGCGAGCGTCGGTCTGCTACTAGGCATCGTTTGCAGGAGGAGTTTGTTGTTCGGGCTGTTCGCACTTGGGCTGAGCCTGGGGGTGCGTGGCAGCTTATTCAGGATACTTTGGCTGAGGATTCGCCTCCTTTGTTGGATGTTGATGATGAGGCCCTGGAGATGTGTGAGCGTAATGTCATGCAGTGTAGGCGTAAGGTTGCTGATGGTCATTTTACTGCGGCGGTTCGTGTTCTTTCTTCCTCGGGCATTGCTCCTTACTCTGATGCTACTATGGAGGATTTGCAGGCTAAACATCCCGTTGCTCCTGGGCCATCATTGCCGGCCTTACCTATTGATCAGCCTCATTTAGATGCTCCGGTTGCTGTTGTTCTAGATCGGATTAGGAGTTTTCCACGTGGTACTTCTTGTGGGCGAGACGGTTTGCGTGCTCAACATCTTATGGACTGTTTGAGTGGTGCCGCTGTGGCAGTTTCTGATGAGCTGCTTTCCTCGATCACTCGCGTGGTTAACCTCTTTCTAGATGGGCAGTGTCCTGCTGTTTTGGGTTCGTTTGTAGCTAGCGCGCCACTCACTCCATTAGTTAAGCCGGGTAGTGGTATTCGCCCTATTGCTGTGGGTACGGTGTGGCGGCGTTTGGTCTCCAAGGTGGGTGCCTCTTTAGTGGGTCCTTCTTTGGGTGATTATTTCGCGGATCTTCAGTTTGGTGGGTGTGGGTGTGTCAGGGGGTGGTGAGGCGATCTTACATGCTGTTAACCGCTTGGTTGAGGGTCGTGGAGATGAGGTGGGTCTTTCGATGTTATTGGTCGACTTCCGGAATGCCTTTAATATGGTGGATCGCACCGTTATGCTTCAGGAGGTTCGTCTTCACTGCCCCGCTCTCGCTCGTTGGGTGGAGTTCTGTTACTCGAACCCTGCTCGATTGTACTATGGCGACCACACTCTTTTGTCGTGTCAGGGGGTGCAGCAGGGTGACCCCCTAGGCCCGCTGCTTTTTGCTCTAGTGTTGCACCCTTTAGTGTGTAAGATTAGAGACTACTTTGACTTGTGTTTGCAGGCTTGGTATTTGGATGATGGCAGTGTCGTCGGTGATACCTTGGTTGTGGGTCAGGTTTTGGAGCTTATTCGGGCAGATGGTCCTCGTTTGGGTCTTCACCTTAATGTTGATAAAACTGAGGTTTTTTGGCCTACGGAGGATCCGCGGAGCCGACTTGTTGGTGTCTTCCCCCCTAATATTGCTAGGCCCCTCCTTGGGTTCAAGTTATTAGGTGGGCCAGTCAGTGTCGATTTTGAGTTTTGTAGTTCTTTGGTTATGCAGAGGGTGACTAAGACCATTGAACTCATGGACGCGGTTGCTAAGCTTAACGATCCCCAGAGCAAGTTGTTACTTCTTCGGGCTTGCACTGGGGTCTCTAAGCTATATTTCACCCTGCGTACTTGTGCGCCGCGTATTTTGGAGTCGGCACAGGTAGCTTTCGATGCGGCTCTACGCTCTTCTTTAGAGCGCATCGTCGTTGCTTCTGGTCCTGGTTTTGGTGACTGGCAGTGGAGGCTCGCTACCTTGCCATTTTCGCTCGGAGGGCTAGGTGTTTATACGGCCGGGGATGCTGTCCATTACGCTTTTTTAGCGTCGCGACTTCAGTCTGCTGACTTGCAGTCTAAGCTTCTTCGCCAGGCTGGTGTCGTCTCTTTGGGGTCTGCATTTGCTGATGCTGTTGGTGTTTTTAATCGAACTTTAGAGGTTGATATTTTGGGTAATCTTGGTGAAATCACTGCCCTCAGACTTATGAAAAGATTGGCAGATATGTATTTCGCTCGGGTCGCTAGGGATGCTCCTTCTAATTGTTCCTTGACACCGCGTCAGTTGGCTTTGTGGAGTTCTCAGCAGGGTGCGCACAGTTCTGATTGGCTTAGAGTGATCCCAACTTCAGGGTTGGGTCAGACTATGAATGGTCACACTTATCGTTGTGTGCTTTGCTATCGTCTAGGGGTGCCTTTATTCACCATGGATCGCCCGTGCTCTGCTTGCTCGCGGGTCTTTATAGGTGATAGATTTGGGGATGGATCATGCTGTTTCGTGTACCGGATTGGTTGGCGTCAAGCATTGGCATAATGTTGTTCGTGACACGTTGGTTGATATCTGTTATCGGTCAGGGATCTCCGCTGGAAAGGAGGTTGACATTGGTATGACTGGTGCTGATGGCCGACCTCTTCGCCGAGCAGACATGTTGCTTTATTCTTGGGACAGAGGGCGCGACGTTTGCGTCGATTTGACCGGGTCGTCGCCCTTGACTCAGACGGGATTGACCGATTTCGAACCAGGTAAGTGCGGCGCCCGCAAAAAATAGTTTGATGTTTGAGGTTTGAATGGTTATTGAACTAACCGAAGTTGGATCGTTGAAAACTCAGAGTCGCCACCCTGTCTTTACCCCGACAAGGAATGGTTTCGAAACATGTTTAAAAAGCACAAGTTCGAAAACAAATGAAAGAATTTTAGGAAAACCTTTCTAAAACCAAAAATGACTCCATGTGCCCTAAGGCAAAATTCCATTTTATTGTATTTACAAATTGATTTGGAAAACTAGTCTGCGAAATAGAGAAAAATGGTTCGGGGCCTTAGTTAAGGGGTGCGAACATTTGGAACTCGTCTCCCCTTCCGTCCTAAGGACGGGCACTTACTAATACATCATTTCCTTCTAAAGATTCTCGGTGAATTGGTTACGTTAAGATCCATATAAACAGGTAGAAATAGAAAAACATATATATTCACATTGTCATTCACATGCAAGAATTTAGAAGTAGAATTTATAAAAGATTTCCCGAGTCTTTTGGGTACGGACTTGGGGGGTTTGAGCACCAAAGTTGCCCTACGTACCTTTCATCGTGGGATTGGAATCCACTCGAGGATCAAAACCCTACGTAGTTCTGACGGGCAGCCCCACGACAACGGCCTTTTCCACTGGGGGGTAGCGGTTAATATCCGCGAGGGTGGATGGATGAATCCACATGGTAGATATCATTCCACTGGGGAAATGATCGGGTTGATTCCACTGGGGATATCACCAATGTGGGGCTAGAGATGGGTTTTACTTCGCTTGGAAGTGGTAGAAAGTCGTTTCATTCAAAGTCGTACTATTGAGAGACTTTATAGATGACTCACTTTAGAGTCAAGTCGATCTACGTAGAATAGAGCAAGGTATATTCCGCTTGCATCTATGTGTCTCTCGTCGAGACGGCGATCGCCATGATCACCATGCCTCCTGAACCAGGCATGCCTCCTGAACGAGGTCTTAAAGTAGATGACTCGACCTCTCTAAGGCGAGTTTAAAGATTAGACCTCTCAATAGTTTGACTAAGGTTGAATTGACTATCGTGGGGAGATTTAATGGAAAATGGATTGGGTTGTGTGTTTGGGCTCGGTGGAATTGGCCGTATCGTTAGAGCTGCCCGTGTAGGCCCTACAACAATATAAGGAAAATAAATCGCCGATTCGATTACGTTCGATCAAGTGGTGTTCCACTGGGGTGTTGGTGGAATAGATGGTAGAGGTGAATGTAGATCGACCTCATGATCGCGCATAAGCGAATTGGCAATCCTTGCCTAGTGTTGGGGTAGGGCCCCGTCCAAAGTCCATACTAGAACGGGAAAATAAAACTTTTCATGCAAAACACATCAAAGAAAGCTTATTTACTTCCATGTACAAAAAGTTTTGGAAAAAGAAATGAATTTCTTAAAACGTTGACGAAAATGGAGAAAACGATTTTAATTAGGAAAACTAAGAAAAAGACGTTTGAAAACAAATAAGAAAACATTTTTAGGGGTTTTTTGGTTTTATTAATTACATTATTTACATAAGGGGGTCGATTTTAGTCCTTATTGACTTTAATTGACTCGGGTTGACTTCGGTTGACTTGCACCTATTTGCAAAGTTGACTTTAGACGACTTTTAGGTAGATTTGGGTTTGACTTGGGTAGACATTGACATTGGTAGATTTGGGTAGACATTTGGCATTGGTAGGCTTGGATAGACGTGTTTGACTTTAGTTGACTTTGGTTGACTTTTGGTTGACTTTTGGTTGACTTTTAGTAATTGGTTGGATTTTAGTAGACTTTGGTAGACTTGGTTGTAATTGAATTGGTTTTAGACGACGGTTGACTTTCATTGACTTGACCTCGATTGACTTGACTTAGGTAGACTCAACTTATGTAGACTTGACTTAGATTCACCTAGACTTCTTTCTAAGTGTTTTAAAGTCATCAAACAAATGGATTGATCAATTAAACACCCTATTAAGTCTAATTGTTTTTATAAATTGGGTTGAGTAGACTCCTAATTAAGTCTAAATCGATTTTAACATTTTGACATCTCAATGAGGTGAACTAATTAGACTCCCTATTAAGTCTAACCATTTAATTAATTAAGACAATTAATTTGGGTGAAAAACTTGTCATTTTCAACCCCAAAAACAGAAAATTGATGGAAATTGAATGGTTTGAAAGATCAAATCAAATCTTCAAATTTTTCTGGGTTGAGGGTGGGCTATGAACATCTTGGGATCACACATGAATTTTTTCATGACCCCAAAAGTCCATTTACTCACAAAACAAATTTAAGGTTGAAATTCGGATTTCTGAGCAAAACATGATCTGTTTTCAAAAAATCATAGCTGTTGATAGAGACATGACAAAATTTTGAACCTTAGCTTTCTGGAAACTTGAGAGTCTGATCTTCAACTTTTATGAAGGAGACATACTCAGAAAATGTCGTTTTCAACTCGAAAAACCTCGTTGAATACAGCTGGTCGGAGCAAGGACCAGTTTTGAGTCATTTTATTGCAAAAATCATCATAAATAATCTGGTTTGAGTTTGGATCTGAAATTGTGCAGAGTTGCATTTAAGACCCCAAAGCAGAGTTGTTTATAAAATCAGGAATTTTAACAAAAGGTAAGATTTTATACGGATTTTTGAAATCAGACTGAAAAACAGTTTTCAAAGAACAAAAAATCGGATTGAGTTGTAGATAGTTTTTGTACATGGAAATAAATGTAGAAAAATTTGTGAAAAATATCAAATCACCACAAAAGGTCAATAAAACATTAGAAATAAGAAAAACACACCAATGGGCACTCCACTCCTAAAACTCTCTCATCTAATGTTCCCCTCAGTAAAGGGAACGGCCACAAAAGGCCCTAGAGGCAAGCTTACGAATCCATACGGCTCAATAAACACGTATTTCATCGTTACCGACCAAGGCTCAACAAAGAAAAACGTTAGTAAGGTATTTGAGATAAAATAAATGAAATGAAATTACAATAAAAAGAAGAAGGGAAGAAGAAATACTACCTTTTGAGATCAATGGTTGCAAATCCACCAATGTTAGGGTACTACAATATCTAAGTTGATTTTAATCTAGGTGAGATTGATTGATTTCACTTACCTAGGCTAAGATGATCCTAATACTACACATTTATTAGGTTGAATTAGAATTAAAGTGGAGTTTTGATGTGGAAATGAATAAGATAAAATGAGAATGAATGTAGAAGTAAATGCAAATGAGCAAATGCTCTTCTTTTCTTCTTTGCTTGGCCGGCCCTTTAGGCTCTTTTTTCTCTTTTGTTTTGCTTTGTTTTTGTGAGCAATGAATGTGTGTGTTGATGTTAAATGAGGAGTGTTTGCTTAAGGATGAAGAGAAGAGAATAAAATGAGTGAATGAGAATGAATGAGCATGATAAATATCACACTAATTGAACAATAAAATAAAAAGAGAACTTGCTCTCCAAGCTCCAATTTGGCCGGCCCTTCCTAGCCTCCCAACTCATCAAATTTTTTTTGTCTCTTGCTCTTGTAATGAAGGGAGAGAATCAATGAGTCATCAATTGAAAATTAAATCAAAAATCAAATAGTTAGCATATTGTTAGCATCTTGTTAGAGTAAATGTGAGTGACATGGGCATGACATATAAAATGATGTCATTGCCTATGTAGTTTAGTAGTACAAAAAATGAAATCGAGTTTGGCTCGTCTCGAGCAAATTTACCTCGGTTTGCGCGAAAATGAAAACCGGGTGAATTAAATCAAAGAATAAATGAATTTGGAATTAAAAGCAATGAAAATCAATATTATTAATATTATTAATATGATTTTCGAAATTTATAATAATAATAGAAAAAATGGTGAAATTGAAATTGTTGAGAAATCGTTTTGTTTGCAAATAAACGAATAGAAATAGGAAAATAGAAATGAATAGAATGAAATTGAATTAGAAAATAGAAATAGAATTAGAAAATATAAATAGATTAATAAAAAAATGAAAATAAAAAGGTGAGACAAAATTTGGTGTCTACAGTAAGGTGGTGCGGGAAGCGGCCGATCGTAAGCGTGCTAAGTATGAGGCTAGGTGCGCTGCTTTGGGTTATGGCTTCCTTCCCTTCTCTTTCTCCTCTTTGGGGGAATTGGAGCCCACGGTTGTTGCTCTGCTTAAGCGGATCCAGCAGTTCTCCAGGACGCAGGATATCGGTGCGCAGGCTGCAGCTCATATTTTTATTAGGATTGGTTTTTCCATAGCAAAGGGTGTGGGGGCTCAGATCGTATCTCGACTCCCCACCAATTTCTTGTAAATTATTATTGATTTTTAGTGATAATTATAAATTAATATAACTACTTAAAAAAAAAAGTGAAAGTGCAGCCACTACTACCTCACGAACAACATGGGAGAAAATTCTTCAACAACCCATAATTATAGGACATGAGATAATAAATAATTTAGAATTTTTACCAATGCATCAGTTACATAAATTAATCTATATAATGTTGTAAAATGTAATGTATGATTGTATATTAATCCTTAGACTACCAAACTCATGGTTTTAAGCTGAAAACTCATGCTATTCAAATGATAACTCGAAAGCTTAAGTTAAAAACTCAAGCTTATAAAGTGAATGTGAAATTCTTTGTTAAGTTTGTTCATATGTCCGTTTGAATTGAGCTTGCATTTTGAACCTGATTACATAGGATGTTTCATTGAAAACTTTGAGTTTTCTATTTGTTTGCTTAAAAGCATCGGCTATAAAGTTACACTTGCTCAGTTACTCTTACCTCAAGTGGATAAGCAACTTACGATTGTTACATAGTTTTAGCAAAACATTAGAATCTAGTCTAGAACCATAAGTTTTCAAACAAAGACTCATGTTTTTCAAATAAAGAGTGTGACGATATAGTTTGTTGGCACAAAAATTTCGTTCATGTGCCGAAATTAAATAAAAATAATTATTTAGAGTTAACATCAAATTTTAGCTCGATTTACTTAATTTGTCCCGTCGAAATGGTATCTGAATCGATCCAATTATTAATTTGGGTTAAACGGATCCCGATTCGGATAAAACAAGCAATTGGGCCAAGTCCACATAAAGGCCTAAAAGACAGGCCCGTGACTACAAGCCAACCTGACATTAGGGTTTTCACTCTATATAAATAGAGTTCCCCTCATTCATTCTGAAGGGGGGAAAAATCAGAGAGAAGAAAACCGAAGAGGAATTCTCTACAAACCCCCAGCACATCCGTGCCGCCTGCGAATCAACACGCAGTCGACCAGCACATCCGTGCCGCCTGCGCATCAACACGCAGTCGACCAGCAAATCTGTGCCGCCTGCGAATCAACACGCAGTCGACCAGCACATCCGTGCCGCCTGCGACGTGCAAGACGAAGTGCTCCATTATGCAAGAGCCCAAACTGCAAGACGAAGTGCTCCATTTTGCAAGAGCCTAAACTGCTAGACAAAGTGCTCCTACCGTGCAAGAGTCTAAACTGCACAGCAAATGAAGAAACAAAAACGCTCCCCATGCAAGAGCCAAAAATGCGCAGCACCAGTTACACTCCTACAACGCAAGAGTCTAAACTGCGAATCACAAGTTAAACTCCAGCAACACAAGAGTCTAAACTGCACAACAAACAAAGACAACAACACTCCAGAAACGCAAGAGTCAAAACTGCGCAACACTAAATATACTCCTACATAGCAAGAGTCTAAACTGCAAACATCATACCAAACTCCAACAACACAAGAGTCTAAACTGCGAACCCCCAAATTATACTCCAGTGACACACGAGTCTAAACTGTGAACTCCAAAGAAACACTCCAGCGACGCAAGAGTTTAATCTGCGTACCCTGTAACGAACTACGTTGGTTTGATCTTGCAAGTTGACACCTATGACTTTGCAAGTACGTAGGCAGCTTAAGTATACTCTTTACTTAAGTGCAGCCACACCCAAAAAAAAAAAAAAACTCTCTCTCCACAACAAAGAGGATCTTGAATTCAATTTCTCTTTGCGAGAATGGCGTCAACCAAATTAAATCCTCACTTTACGTTATCCGTCAAGATTACAAAATTACAAGGGTAACGTAAGTTGAGCCAGTGTCATCCGCTAAGTTGAAAAATGACAGGATGCTGTTCACAGCGTTGGGGGCAAAACTGCCATCCGCCAAGTCGCCAAATGACAGGATGACATTACAAAAGTATGTAAGCACTCCTACGATGAGTTAAGTGTTCATCGACTTTCAAGTCAAAATCAACTGAGTCGGTACCTCGCCTCGTCAAACACTTGTACAGTGTACGCGACAAGGTACCGAGGGGGCAATTTGTTGGCACTAAAAATTCGTTCATGTGCCGAAATTAAATAAAAATAATTATCTAGAGTTAACATCAAATTTTAGCTCGATTTACTTAATTTGTCCCGTCGAAATGGTATCTGAATCGATCCAATTATTAATTTGGGTTAAACGGATCCCGATTCGGATAAAATAAGCAATTGGGCCAAGTCCACATAAAGACCTAAAAGACAGGCCCCTGACTACAAGCCCACCTGACATTAGGGTCTTCACTCTATATAAATAGAGTTCCCCTCATTCATTCTGAAGGGGGGAAAAATCAGAGAGAAGAAAACCGAAGAGGAATTCTCTACAAACCCCCATCACATCCGTGCCGCCTGCGAATTCAACACGCAGTCGACCAGCACATCCGTGCCACCTGCGAATCAATATGCAATCGACCAGCAAATCTGTGCCGCCTGCGAATCAACACGCAGTCGACCAGCACATCCGTGCCACCTGCGAATCAACACGCAGTCGACCAGGACATCTGTACCGCCTGCGAATCAACACGCAGTCGACCAGCACATCCGTGCCGCCTGCGAATCTACACGCAGTCGACCAGCACATCCGTGCCGCCTGCGACGTGCCGCCTGTGAATCAACACGCAGTCGACTAGCACAACCGTGCCGCCTGCGAATCAACACGCAGTCGACTAGCACATCCGTGCCGCCTGCGAACCAACCCGCAGTCAACAAGCACATTCGTGCCGCCTGCTAATCTACACGCAGTCAACAAGCACACATGTGCCGCCTGCAAGTCAACGAACATTAGTTCAAACAATCAAGTTCAAGGAGAGATTCAAGTCCCCTGCGACCCTCTTGAAATCAAGCACTCAAGAGAGACTCAAGTCCCCTGCGACCCTCTCGAATTCAAACATTCAAGAGAGACACAAGTCCTCTGCGACCCTCTCAAGAACAATAGCAACGCACGCTGACGACGCGCGCACCCCCCCTAAAGCAAGTACGCTACTATTGTGGTGTATCGTACGGCGCACCCCCTACTGCGTAGTAGAATTCAGAGGATTACATTAGAGATTGTACACACAATTATTCTGATATTAATAAAATTATTTTGTTTCCTTATTTTTGTCTTAGTACGAAATTTGCACTAACAAATTTGGTGAACCCGACGTGAAATCTCTACCTCTCATCCCTACTACGTACGTATCAATCCCACTGGAACGACGATGTCTGCTGAACAGCACACCCCTCGTTCTTCCAAGAAAACATCCAGCAGGACAACGCAGGGTTCGCCCAGCGCTACCACAGCGCAACCCACCGGTGTCTGCACAAGAAGGATGACGAAGAAAGCCGTCGTCAACGCCGCTGCTGCTCGCCTGCGCGCTGCCGAGGTTCCTAAGCGACCTCGCAGAATTTCAGCTGCCTCTCTCGCTGCAGCTGCCACTGCTTTGATCGCTTCTAGTTCCGCTGAGTGTAAGAAAGTCAAGGAGGCGAAACCAAGTAGTCTGGAGAAGAAGTGTAAACCACTCATCGTGTCTGTCATGATGGTAACACCGAAGACCGTTGAAGAGCAGCTAGCGGAACTGCAGAGTCTTCTCGACAAACTCAAACTCGAAAATGAAGAGAAGAACAAACTAATTGACGACCTCGAAAAAGATGTAGCTGCGCTTCGCGAGACGGAGAAGCCTGAGAACTCTGAAAAGGGGAGCAGCGGCGACGAAGAAGAAAAAGAAGCTGATGATGAGGAGCCTAAACATGATGAAACCATCAAGAGTAAGGAGGGCTCCTACACCCAAAGTCAGCTGCAATTGCTGATAACAGATGCTGTGAAGAATCAGCTAGGCGAAAGCTATGCACATAACTTTCGCTACATCAAGCCTTATACCCAGAGGATTGACAAGTTGAAGATGCCGTCAGGTTATCAACCGCCCAAGTTTCAGCAGTTCGACGGAGAGGGCAATCCAAGACAGCACATCGCACATTTCGTGGAGACGTGCAACAATGCTGGAACTCGAGGCAATCGGCTAGTCAAGCAGTTTGTCAGGTCCCTCAAAGGTATATATATCGCCTTTGACTGGTATACTGACTTAGATCCTGAGTCCATCGACAGTTGGGATCAAATGCAAGATGAGTTTCTCAACAGATTCTACAACGTTAGGCGCGTTGTTAGTATGAGCGAACTCACTAACACCCTGCAGTGGGATGATGAACCTGTTCTTGACTACATCAGCCGTTGGCGTGCGCTATGTCTTGAATGCAAGGATAAAATAAGTCAGAGTTCCGCCGTAGAGATGTGTATCAACGGTATGCGGATGGAGCTGCTGTACAACTTAAAGGGAAACAAACCTAAAGATTTCCAAGACCTTGCAACTCGAGCTCACGATATGGAGATTACACTTGCCAATGCTCGTAGGAGAGTTACTTCTTCATATACATCCACTGAGGAATCGGCGGAGGCTATGACAATCGGTTCTTACACACCTCCAAGTAGCTCTCCTCATCCAAAATATTTAAGTAGAAAAACATCAAGTGTTGGTAGCTATACGAAGACACGTTCTACTTCGAAGAAGTTTGATAAAAAGACGTATCCCTTCGCAGACTCAGATCTTTCCACAATTCTTGATAAACTCCTAGAGCATGGACTGATTGAGCTTCCTTCACCAAAGCGTCCTCACGAGGTTGGGAAAACAACTGACCCCAACTACTGTAACTATCACAGGCTTGTCAGCCACCCTGTCGAGAAATGCGATACGTTGAAGAAACGCATCATGCAGCTCGAACACGATGGAAAAATATTGTTGGATGACGACGATATCGTGGAGTCGAACTACACTACCGCAACTACGCTGTATGACTCAACAACTCTCTCAAGAGACGCAAACTCAATCTACACCTCAGCAAGGGGGCAAAAGCGTATGATACAGTATAGGTGCCTGGACCCTAAACTTGTATCTTTAACACAGCAAGTAGCGTTTCAGAAACCAACTACAGAGGACGGCGTACCCTGTGGAGCTACCATGTTACATGAAAGCAGCATGCTCAGCGGAAGGGGCACTCCACACAAGGATAACTTGTCTTGGAGAAATAAATCGTCAAAAAATGCGTTGCGCAAGAGTTGCACACCTTATGGAGTTAAAACGTCAAATAACGCCGATACGCTGTGCATAGATAACATGTTGCGTAAAGAGTGGAAGTTACCCAAAATAACAAGGGGAACGTTTAAACTCTTAAAAAAAAACACAAGTCTGGGAAGCAGCGCGCGACGTTTCGAGGGTCGACATGCTACAACAAGGAAGCTAGAAAGGAAAACACGCCACACCACTCCGACAAGGAAGTGGTGCACGTGCGAAGAGATGAAGCTCTCCTCCAGTAAAACAAAACAAAGTGCTCCATTATGCAAGAGCCCAAACTGCAAGACGAAGTGCTCCATTATGCAAGAGCCTAAACTGCAAGACGAAGTGCTCCATTATGCAAGAGCCTAAACTGCAAGACGAAGTGCTCCATTATGCAAGAGCCCAAACTGCAAGACGAAGTGCTCCATTTTGCAAGAGCCTAAACTGCTAGACAAAGTGCTCCTACCGTGCAAGAGTCTAAACTGCACAGCAAATGAAGAAACAAAAACGCTCCCCATGCAAGAGCCAAAAATGCGCAGCACCAGTTACACTCCTACAACGCAAGAGTCTAAACTGCGAATCACAAGTTAAACTCCAGCAACACAAGAGTCTAAACTGCACAACAAACAAAGAAAACAACACTCCAGAAACGCAAGAGTCAAAACTGCGCAACACTAAATATACTCCTACATAGCAAGAGTCTAAACTGCAAACATCATACCAAACTCCAACAACACAAGAGTCTAAACTGCGAACCCCCAAATTATACTCCAGTGACACACGAGTCTAAACTGTGAACTCCAAAGAAACACTCCAGCGACGCAAGAGTTTAATCTGCGTACCCTGTAACGAACTACGTTGGCTTGATCTTGCAAGTTGACACCTATGACTTTGCAAGTACGTAGGCAGCTTAAGTATACTCTTTACTTAAGTGCAGCCACACCCAAAAAAAAAAAAAACTCTCTCTCCACAACAAAGAGGATCTTGAATTCAATTTCTCTTTGCGAGAATGGCGTCAACCAAATTAAATCCTCACTTTACGTTATCCGTCAAGATTACAAAATTACAAGGGTAACGTAAGTTGAGCCAGTGTCATCCGCTAAGTTGAAAAATGACAGGATGCTGTTCACAGCGTTGGGGGCAAAACTGCCATCCGCCAAGTCGCCAAATGACAGGATGACATTACAAAAGTATGTAAGCACTCCTACGATGAGTTAAGTGTTCATCGACTTTCAAGTCAAAATCAACTGAGTCGGTACCTCGCCTCGTCAAACACTTGTACAGTGTACGCGACAAGGTACCGAGGGGGCAATTTGTTGGCACTAAAAATTCGTTCATGTGCCGAAATTAAATAAAAATAATTATCTAGAGTTAACATCAAATTTTAGCTCGATTTACTTAATTTGTCCCGTCGAAATGGTATCTGAATCGATCCAATTATTAATTTGGGTTAAACGGATCCCGATTCGGATAAAATAAGCAATTGGGCCAAGTCCACATAAAGACCTAAAAGACAGGCCCCTGACTACAAGCCCACCTGACATTAGGGTCTTCACTCTATATAAATAGAGTTCCCCTCATTCATTCTGAAGGGGGGAAAAATCAGAGAGAAGAAAACCGAAGAGGAATTCTCTACAAACCCCCATCACATCCGTGCCGCCTGCGAATTCAACACGCAGTCGACCAGCACATCCGTGCCACCTGCGAATCAATATGCAATCGACCAGCAAATCTGTGCCGCCTGCGAATCAACACGCAGTCGACCAGCACATCCGTGCCACCTGCGAATCAACACGCAGTCGACCAGGACATCTGTACCGCCTGCGAATCAACACGCAGTCGACCAGCACATCCGTGCCGCCTGCGAATCTACACGCAGTCGACCAGCACATCCGTGCCGCCTGCGACGTGCCGCCTGTGAATCAACACGCAGTCGACTAGCACAACCGTGCCGCCTGCGAATCAACACGCAGTCGACTAGCACATCCGTGCCGCCTGCGAACCAACCCGCAGTCAACAAGCACATTCGTGCCGCCTGCTAATCTACACGCAGTCAACAAGCACACATGTGCCGCCTGCAAGTCAACGAACATTAGTTCAAACAATCAAGTTCAAGGAGAGATTCAAGTCCCCTGCGACCCTCTTGAAATCAAGCACTCAAGAGAGACTCAAGTCCCCTGCGACCCTCTCGAATTCAAACATTCAAGAGAGACACAAGTCCTCTGCGACCCTCTCAAGAACAACAGCAACGCACGCTGACGACGCGCGCACCCCCCCTAAAGCAAGTACGCTACTATTGTGGTGTATCGTACGGCGCACCCCCTACTGCGTAGTAGAATTCAGAGGATTACATTAGAGATTGTACACACAATTATTCTGATATTAATAAAATTATTTTGTTTCCTTATTTTTGTCTTAGTACGAAATTTGCGCTAACATAGTTATAGTCTAATATAATCGTGTACATTCAGCCTTAACTTAGAAGTAATATATTTTATAGCCAATGTGGGATTTGAACCCACACCCTATGCATAGCATATGCTCTTCCATTTGAGCTAATCGGCTTACAAAAGTTTAAGACAACTAATCTAAAACATGTAGTTTTCAACTTAAAAGCTCCCGCTTCAACTAAACAAGATATCAAAGAAGATATGGAAGAAAAGACATTGTTATAAGAATATATAGTTTAATTCGTAAGTTTTCAACTTAAAATCTGGAGTAGCGAACTTAGAAACTAAGTTCAATTCAAAAGCACATTCGAACCGCATTGATAAATAAACTAGTTTTTGCACTCGTGAATTCACGGGACTGCTAAAAATTATGAGTAATTACTGTCTTAAGAGAAAAATAATACAATAGGTATCCCATGAATTACGATTTTTTGTTTACTTCAAAATCAAAGAAAAAATAAATGAGAATTTTCGAACATGGCGATGAGAGTCACCGTCGATTACAATACAATTTTTGTGTAACTCTCGTGTTCATTATCAATAACTTAGGGTGATTATACATGACAAACTTTCTTTAAAGCAGTAGAAGAGTAACAACCATCTCTCTTTCTATATAAATGTTCTCAACTAATTTCCTATATATAAACAATCTAAAAGGTCTAAATTGAAGAGTGAGTATCCTTTGTCCATTATCCTAGTATCTCACTCCCTACACCTCTCCAGTCAGATTTCAAAAAAAAAAAATATTATTTACCTTAAAAAGAAAATGAAAATAAATGTTAATTAACTTAGTCGTATTAAGAATCAAAAAATAATATCACACAATGAACAATTCACCATATATAAAGTCATTTTAGTTCAACTATCTCTATATTAGTTATGGAGGAATAATTATAACACTTCTAAACCAATTGTACTTGCCCCTACTTGAAGTTATATTTGCGGTTACTTTCCCGTAATGAATCTCATGTCCTCTTAGTATATAGAAATCACATATATTCTCACTGCCTTTACTACCTTCCCTGTCTCCCCATACCGCACAACCATCGATATACTCTTGGCTACTCGACGCGTCGGACAAAGGCACCAATTTATCTCTTTGAATTAAGTTTTATTCTTTCCCTCTGTACCTATTTTTGTGTCTCCACTCAACTTTTTTTCATAGCAACCAATCTCCCAGAAACCCCCACCAACACATGCATCTCCCACAACTCATCATCTTCCTCCAAAAACCGTCATCTGAGCATGTAATCCCATATAATTTTATTTTGTCTTAAATCTACACATTTTTATAAGATATTTGATAAAACCAACACAATTGAGGTCTTCGTAGTTAGCTAATTAATCAAAGTGGTTATAAGGTCCAAATAGCATAGATAAGGGAATTGTAATTTTTTTTTATTTAAGATATGTTAACTTAAACATTTTTCGTTAGGCATTGAATGATTTGAAAAATCAAATAATATTAAAAAATTTACAACAACAATAAATAAAATTATTACGTATTTACATCCATCGAAGTTGTATAAGGAAATCATTTTTAGATTTCCATATGACTTTTGCATAGTTCTTTATAATCAACTGTGAGTGATTGCATAAATGTAAATAGCAAAGCAAAACAATTAAAATCTCACCTAGCTAATCAACTACAAACAAAATAAGAACTTACCAAAACGATCAAATTCCAATATAATAGCGTCTATAGAATATAAACAATTGAAATTTACAATCTAAATAAGAACAAAAAAAAATACTTTGATAGTAGTACAAATACAAACTCTATAGGAACACTATCTATATAACTCTACAAATATGTTTCGCGCTCTCAAAAACGTATTACGCAATGCGTGTATTTGTCATCAAAATCAAGTAAATAACCAAGGTATATATACTAATTCAAATTAACATGTAACCGACAAATTTGGCAAACCAATAGTCAAGAGTCACCATGTTTAAATTTATATTAAATAAAAGATTTTCTATTTATCCATAATTTAAAGTGAACATAAATACATAAAATCCATGTTATAAGTAAGATAAAAGGTCACTTTGGAATTCAACTAGTCCTATAATTCATTGTCATATTTATAATGATGTATTTACTTCATATATCAATGGAGACCTTTTCATGTACGTAGGATGCTTACATGACTTTTGTAGAATTAAAAAGTGATCTAAATTTCCCCCACTACGACACGTAGGATTAGCGAATTTCTTATGTTAGCCTATTAATATTATATAGATAGATTGCCAATAAAAAAAAAATTTAGTATTCGACTAAAAGAGCAAAAGCAGCCCCAACCCCCAAGCAATCTCTTTAAAAAACAATGCTTACAATCTTTGTACCGTAAAAAATCAACATAGCCCCAAGCAAAAAACTTATCCTTATCAAGTTAGAACCACAAGTTTCCATGTTCAAATCAAGAGTTATCAAGTTAAAACCCACGTTATGTGCTGCAATGCGAAGATGAGATATAGAGTGTAGAAGAGTCCTAGTGCCTTCACAAGTGAACGGTCTTTTACTCTTTTGCATGAAACCATCTTTTGGATTGGAACTGTAGTCAACGAGAGAATAAATCAGTACGAGGGCAGAACTGAATAATCTCAATTAAACCCACATATTTTCATTAGCATTACCGTCATGTCAGACATCATTCGATTGCAAATATTAGTTCAAGATATTAAACCCAGATCTAACACAGAAGAGAAAATACCTCGAATTGTGGGACTAGATCTCTGTTTTTCAGTTGGCGTCCGGATTTCTTCGTGAATTGGACATTTTGAGTAGATAAATTCTAGAAACCTAGATTTGTTAAAGTGGAAAGGACTTTGAAAGAGAATGAGAAATAGAAAAGAGAGCAGAATTGGGGAGATACGGTTATTTGATTTTGGAACTGCTTAAAAATAGGGAATATCTTATATCTATATATAAAAGTGAGTTTAAGCGGTGTGGTGAAGACACTTGGCGAGTTTTTATTGGTTATAAACTTGCACATTTGTACATTGTATTTCAACCCAAACTAATATTGGTCAGGTTCATCGTATTTCAATCCTTACAAACATAGACATGTTCTAAGTACAATGTTGTTGAGAAATTACACGTACATCGTATTTAAACCCTTGCCAATAAACCACCACAAGACATGCACTTAGGATATAACTGAACTAGATAAATAGAATGAAGGTCAAATTCAGATTAAACGAACATATATATAAACTATGAAGATATAAATCATATTATGATATTAAAAACATAAAGTTAGCATATAGTACAATGAATTTTCTAAGTTTGAATATATCCACTCTAAATTTAATTTTCAGTTATCCACTACGTAGTACATAGTACATGAATAACTTTATACAAGAATTTATGTAATTTGAGATTTTCAAAGTACCTTTTTAAATGCATGAATGTATGTAGTTTGTGATATTCAAAGTATCTTTTTAATTGCATGAATGTATGTCGTTTGTGATATTCAAAGAACTTTTTTAATTGCATGAATGTATGTAGTTTGAGATATTCAAAGTATATGAATTAAAGTATACATGCAATACAAATATAAATATATTAGTCTTACCCTCTCGAACTTACATTTTGTATTTCGTGTCTTTTGCAATTGCATAACAAACAAATTTTTGTATACTCTCATAAAATATATGTATCATATCAATTTACTTATTCTAGCATGAAAATAATGCACTTTTGTGACGAGTAGTTGATACTCGGTCAGTGTTTGAAAGAGAGGTATTTGTGTTAGTTATCGGTTTCTATTTGTTGTTTAAAATGATTAGTTGTGGTTTAACTTTTACTTAAACATGAATGCATGCATTATATTATTCAATCAAATTTTTTACTAATCAAAGTTTCCACTTAATACAATCATTCTTATGGTTGATTTAACATTATTGATGACATTATTGTTATAAACGGTGCAAAATTTTTTATAAATTACCCAAAATTTTTAGACTTAAATATAGAACCTTATCGTGCGAAGCACGAGATACTTTCTAGTATCTTTTATTTTCCTTTTCAGTTGAACATTTTTTTATTTTTTTTTAAGAATATTAAGTAATTATCTATATTAGTATTGGGCTAGTGTATTGTTGGGCCCGTCTCACCCTGTGAGACCGTCTTATACAACAATTTGTCGATCTGAATTTATCTGAGAATAAGGCCTTGTTTGATAGGACTTATTCTCAGATGAATTCAGATCAGATCAGATCAGAATTTTTCATATCAGATCAAAATTATTCAATTCAATTTGGATCGGATCAGTTCAGATCAGAACAGATGATTGAAATCTGGTTTTCTTCAGTCAATTAAGTTATTTTTAAAACTATATCATTATTAACACTAATTCTTTTATTTTTAATGATTATAGGTTACAAAAATAAAACTAAACAACTAAATTTTTAATAATGATAATAATAAAAATAAAAATAATTATTATTATATAATTTCTGTCAGAAATCAGAAGGAATCTCAGCCACTGATTCAGAGATCAAAATCAATCTCAGCCATTGATTTCAGATAACTCCATAAACTGAATTGCATAACTCCAGTCCCTTAACTCCACCAACTAAAATCAGTAACTCCAGACGCTTAACTCCACCAACTCAAATCCGTAACTCCAGATATCTAATTCCACTAATTAAATTATATAATTCCACTAATATCAAAACACCACCAATTCAATTTAACTCTCGTAAATTCAACGTAACTCCACCAACTAAAACACATAACTCCAACATCTAAAACTCGTAACTCCATAACTCCTTTAACCAAAACATGTAACTCCAACTTAACTCCATATTCTAAAACACGTAACTCTAACTTAACTTCATATTCTAAAACACGTAATTCCAACGTAACTCCACTTACCAAAACACGTAACAACTCCACTAACCAAAACACGTAACTCCAACGTAACTCCACTAACCAAAACACGTAACTCCAACGTAACTCCACTAACCAAAACACGTAACTCCAACGTAACTCCACTAACCAAAACACGTAACTCCAACTTAACTCCACTAACAAAAACATGTAACTCCAACGTAACTCCATATATTAAAACACGTAACTCCAATAACCAAAACACGTAACTCCAACGTAACTCCAGTAACTAAAACACATAACTCCAACTTAACTCCACCAATTAAAACACGTAACTCCAACTTAACTTCATTAATTAAACACTTAACTCCACTATTAAAACACGTAACTCTAACAACTAAAACACATAACTCCAACTTAACTCAACTAATTAATCACGTGATTTCAACTTAACTCCTTACTTAAAGAAAAAAAACTCTTATAATTCCAACACCAAAAATACGTAACTCCAAAATAAAATAAAAAATCTCGTAACTCCCATAACTCTAAATTAACTTCACTAAATAAACACGTAACTCCAATAACTAGAATTCGTAACTCTAATAACTCGACATTAATTCTAATCGACAAAACACGTAAATTAAAAAAAAACAGAAAATTCCTTTTTACCAATTTCTCTCTCCTCCCTCACCACTCAACCACACGCGTTCCACCAGACCATCACTTCCACCACTGCTCCACCCCACTCCTTCGCCCCACCGCCACCCCAAACTCCTCCCACAACAACTGAATCGCCACCAGCTTGACCCGACGCCGCCAGCGAACCGGCACCGAGCCTCCTACTGTGACGCCACTATCGTCGCCCCCTTCGTTTCCTCTTCTCTCCTCTCATTTTCTCCATTTCCTCACTCGATTTCGCGCGAAATGAGAGGCGGCGGCGGCTGTAGAAGGAGCTGCGAGATGGAAGTATTCCGAGAGAAGTGACGATCGACGGCGGCAATCGGATAGAACTTGAAAACGAGCGCGAAAAGGAGGGAGATTTGGGAAAATGAAGACGAAAAAAGAGAGGAGAAGTCGTTTTTGGCGGTCGAATGAGGCTCAAAATGGGCGGTTGATGTCCGCCAAAGACTCGCCGGAGTCTATGACGTCGGCCGCTGTTGTCGGCGCCGGCGATGGTGACGGTAGGTGAGCTTCGGCGGCGGCTGGCGGTGGTTGGAGACGGGATGGGGAGAGAGAAGATGGAAGCAGAGGAGAGAGAAGATGAAATGATGTTGAGTTTGGGATTTTTTATTTTCAGTTTCTTTTGATTCAGTTTTAATCTAGGCCATTGATAAGGATGAGATGGATGGACCAGATTCCTTCTGATTTCTGACAGAAATCATACTTCTGACTGGATAGATTTCCTTATTATAATTATAAAACTATTAAAGAATATGTTGAATTGATATGCTTCAGTTAAATTTTATTCAGTTCAGAAATCAATCAGATCAGATCAGAGTCATTCAAATCATATCAGATCAGATCAGAATCATTTAGATCATTTCAGTTCTGTTCATTCTAATCAGAAAGATGCAATTTTATCAAACGGGGTCTAAATTTTATCAAACGGGGCCTAAACTCCACAATTCTACCAACAAAAAAAAAACGGAAAATTCACGTGGTGTCCCCGAGGTTTACCAGTTTGCGCGTGGTGTCCCTATGTATGAAACTTGTACATTGTGGTGTCCCTGAGATTTGCAAAACGCGATACGTGGTGTCCCTCAAGCTAACGGTGTTAACTTTTTTCCGTTAAGTGATGACGTGGCGGCCATTTATAAATTTAATTTGGTATTAATTCAATTTTGTAATTTCTGAAAATATTAAAAAAAATTCAAAAATTCAAAAAAAACAAAAGTTCCAAAATCAATTTTAATAATTATTGGGAAAAAAATTTCGCAAAAAAAATCAAGTTATATAATTTTAAACGTAATTTTAGTGAAAAATTTTCGAAAATTCTCTAATATCTGTAAAATTCAGTGCACATGGTGTCCCTGAACTATACACACTAGTGTACATGTTGTCCCTGAACTATACACAATAGTGTACATGGTGTCCCTTAGGTTTGCATTACACTGCACATGGTGACCCTCTGTTTTTGTTTTTTTTTTATTGCAACCGCTAGTTACAAAAGTGAAATAGCTTTGAAGGATTTGAAGGTGTTTCGGAGGACCTAATGTGAGTGCTCGTTTTGCATCGAGGGCATAGACCGTTTTCCACGAAAAGAACTTACGAAAAGGAAGATTCATGGGATGAAATGGAATCCATGAATATGATTTGATTTAATAATAATGTTTGCTTTGAAAAGAACGAAAGATATTTTTACATATATATGCAGTTACAACGGCTAGTTTTTTAATTAGCCGTTGCAATAAAAAACAGAAACATGGGGTCACCATGTGCAGTGTAATGCAAACCTGAGGGATACCATGTACACTAGTATGTATAGTTCAGGGACACCATGTGCACCGAATTTTATAGATATTAGAGAATTTTCGGAAAATTTTCACTAAAATTACGTTTAAAATTATATAAATTGATTTTTTTTGCGAAATTTTTTTTCCAATAATTATTAAAATTGATTTTGGAACTTTTTTTTTTTTTAATTTTTTTACTTTTTTTAATTTTTTAAATATTTTCAGAAATTTCAAAAATTAATTTTCAATTTTTTTTCTTTTTTTTTCCAGAAATTACAAAAATGAATTAAACCCAAGTTAAATTTATAAATGGCCGCCACATCATCACTTAATGGAAAAAAGTTAACACCGTTAGCTTGAGGGATACCACATGCCGCGTATTGCAAATCTCAGGGACACCACAATGTACAAGTTTCAAACATAGGGACACCACGCGCAAACTGGTAAATCTCGGGGACACCACGTGAATTTTCCGAAAAAAAAAACTCTAAAGGAACCCTACGCCTCCTAGTTTTTCTACTGTTTTTTCTTTAAGGAAGTTATTTACTCCTAGTGAATTGGAATAAACTCCTCTTTCCTCCCTTTTTGTGTGAAATTCTCTATCATTCTTTTACGATGTGCTATTGTTGAAAAACATTTACAGTACGAATATTAATCCAAATCAAACCAAATGAAAGCAAGATTGTAAAGAAAATCGAACTACAAGATCGAAAAACTTAATTAATTGACGGAATTCGGGAGGAAAAAAAAGAAGAGGGAGAGAAAGGAAGTAGACGAACAGTGTCAGAAAGTTAAACTTCAATAGGAAAAGTGCTGCCTTTGAGAGTTTTGACTGAAATCTTCATCGTCGTCGTGAAGGATCTGAAAAAATACCTAGCTTGTGCGAGAATAACACCACTACTGAGAGGGAGAGTGGGAGACGAAAGAGGTTTTGTTTTTGGGAATGGGTTTTATATTGGAATTCGTTTGCCAAGTAAGGGATCTTTTATGCAGTACGGACTAGTTTTTTACTCTCTTATGAATTGAAAAAAACTCTTCCATTCTCCCTTAAGGGGAGCTATAACTCCGAAATATGAATGAGTTGAGAAAGCGGAGTAGGCGTGGAGAGAATTGAGCAATGCTCTTCTTGTGTTCGGCAAGTTATAGACCTCGTCAGATTTAGGACTTGCCTTATGATTTGTTAGGTACAAAAAGAGCGTGAATCAGTTCATTTTAATCTACCGTTGTGATTACCTTTTCTACCCATATGGTAGAAAATTAGGAATAGTTCTATAATATCGTATCAAAGTTTTAGTAACCCTAAACTTTATAGTTCAAATCAGAGTAACATGCATAAATACGAAAAAGTAGATATTATGTGAAAACTGCCACATTTGAGGGTCACCGTGTGAATTCTCCCTTTCTTTTATTATTATGTTGGTACCGTCCTTCTTTTATCAAGATATAAACAATTATCAAACCCCAACCATCGATTTGAGGTTTTGATACGAATGGTTTCGTAGTATATATCAGTCTTAACGACCCTAAGCTTTCAAATCCAAATCTTGACCTAATGTATAACGCTCTTATTCCGGATGCTACTTTTGTTTTAGAGGTACCGGCTAGGATACTATCATTATCATCACTCATCACCCCACACAAGTAATAGAAGAAGACGACTTCAAAAATAAGTTTTGAGACTTTCAATCAATAAATGTTGCCACGATATTACGTGAGGAAGCAATAGATCGAACTAGTAGAAAAAGGAACAATGAGTTTGACTATAATGTAGCTCCTGCTTCTGGTTTGTACAATATGAAGCACAAAAGAGGCCAGAGTGGTATATGAGCGATATCGTTTTTGTACACAAAAGGTCATCTCATTTCTGAAGTATGTAGACGAATTTGCAACATATCTGTACTAACAAGTGTTAACTAGTATATTGAATCATATTATACAGCAAGAATTTGAGGGGTTGAATTATTAAGAAACGTATAATTCGGCCTTGCCATCAATGAAGAGGCTCATAAACTCTTCGCCATCTACTGTCTCCTTCTCAATAAGCAGCTGAGCAAGCTTATGGAGGATGTCGATGTGGGTGGTGACGATCTCCTTTGCTCTTTTGTATGCTGTCTCCACCAACTCCCTAACCTCGGCATCCACAACATCTGCGGTCGCCATGGAGTAATCTTTCTGACTGGACATCTGTGGAATGCGTGCATGTAGTAAGTGTCCAAACATATTGTGGTTCATACTTTATAGAATAGTAGTTGCGAGAATAAATGGTCACGAATTTCCAAGTATTCCTACCTGTTGGCCCAAGAATGGATTACCGCCGCCGCCGCCAATTGCGATTTGGCCGATTTTCTTGCTGAATCCAAGTCTCTCAACCATCTGCCTTGCCACTCGTGTAACTTGCATGAAGTCATTTGATGCTCCTGTTGTCACATTGTTGTCACCAAATATTACCTCTTCAGCGACCCTGAAAAGTGGAGAAGATTCAGATTAGTTAACAACATTACAGAATATATGCACATGACGCCACCAAAATGCGTAACTATGAACTTTTGAAGACACAGCAGCCTACATACCTGCCACCAAGAGCAACAGCCATCTGATTCTCAAGGTAGCTTCTGCTGTAAAGGCCTGATTCCAGACGTTCTTCACTGGGAGCAAAGAAAGTGAGACCACCGGCTTGACCACGAGGAATGACTGAAATTTTGGCTACAGGATCATATTCAGGCATAAGAGCACCCACTAAAGCATGACCAGCCTCTGCAAGATAGACAGTTTACAAAAGTAAAAAACTAAGCAATAGCATCAAAGAGGGAAATTGAGCGGGAACATGATCATCTTTAGTGTACCATGATAAGCGACTAATCTCTTCTTCTCTTCTGAAACAACAGCATTTTTCTTCTCTGGCCCAGCAATAATTCTTTCCAGGGCATCAGATATCTCGTCTTTGCTTATTTCCTTGAGCTCTCTCCTAGCTGCAAGGATAGCTGCTTCATTCATCAAGTTTTGTAAATCTGCACCAGTAAAACCAGGAGTTCTCCTGGCAACCTTATCGAAGTCCACATCCTTTGCTAGAGCTTTGCCTCGAGAGTGGACCTACAAAAGACAAAGCAATCCCAAGATTGAGTTATCATTCAGTGAGATATTTGCCTGAACAAACCAAAACTGATACACCCCATACTTCCCTTTCCCCCCAATCTCTAAATTCACCATATCCCAATGTGTATTTAAAGAAGCCATATATTCCTTTTTCCCCACAATTGCATATTTTAAGTCAAAACAAACTACCACGAACAAGTATTTTGTTAAGAAATAACCAATAATTTGTTGATATGTATCACGCATTAACCAGCTGCACAGAAACAAAAATTCACCATGCCACACAGATCAGGAGAGAATGTTATAGATTTACAGTTCGTTAGGGGTAGAATTAAGTGACTATATTTCTTGGACTATGCACAAAGTGTACGACATTGTTTCAGAGTGTGCACTCATGTTCTAAGAAAACGGGCTAATCTTTGAAACAATTAGGTAGCTTTTGCTTTTAATGATTTATCCAATTTGAAAAAAGAAAAAAAAAGGAGAGAGAGAAAATAAGTTTCGAAGTGCACATGCATGTCTAGGTATTTTTTAACACGGGCACTAAGCGAAGTGAAGAGTAGAAGCAATGGTTCAAGATTATCTTCACAATCATCTGTGTTTCTTAACTTCCTGTGATAGAAATAGAAGGTATATCCATACCATTATCCAAAAGAACAACTCTGATGTTATTCCTAGCACATTTTACAACTCAGCATCGAATTTTGACATTCAAAGCATATGTACTTTACCACTTTGACAATCATAGCCATGACAGGGCAACAGATAATGGATGTACAAAATAAAAAAATCAAGTTAGACAATCCTAGGATGCATTACCTGAAGGATTTTAACTCTGCCAGCAACATCAGGGCGATCAACAGTCACCTGACGATCAAACCTCCCAGGCCTCAACAACGCGGAATCAAGAACATCAGGCCTGTTAGTAGCAGCCAACACAATAACACCTGAATTTCCCGAGAACCCATCCATCTCAGTCAACAACTGATTAATAGTCTGTTCTCTTTCATCATTCCCACCACCCATTCCAGCACCTCTCTGTCTACCAACCGCATCTATCTCATCAATAAACACAATGCAAGGCGCCTTACTCTTAGCCTTCTCAAACAAGTCCCTCACTCTACTCGCCCCAACACCAACAAACAGCTCAACAAACTCAGATGCTGCGCACGAGAAAAATGGCGTCCCTGCCTCTCCTGCCACTGCTCTTGCCAGCAATGTCTTACCAGTACCTGGAGGCCCCACTAACAGACAACCCTTTGGGATTTTAGCTCCCAATGCAGTGTACTTGTCAGGGTTCTTCAAGAAATCAACCACTTCCTGAAGCTCTAACTTAGCCTGGAGATAAGAATCACAAATCGTCAACCTAATTCAAACATAGTGCACACACACACACACATGCAAGAAAAACACAAGCCAATTACAAGTACACAGGATAGCCCTACATCCTAAACAAGATTACGTGTATCTGATACACGAGGAAACCAAATGTCACCCCTTTAAGCTACCCAAGGAAAGGTCTCACACCATGAGACGGTAAAAAGTGCAAACACAAACAGCAGTGAAATTACGAGTACATGTCAATTCCTGCCATCGAAATTCAAAAGGACGGCTTTGTTGCAAAAGACAGCCCACACATAAGTTGTGGAAAAGATCCTAACATCGAAATAACAAGTGGTCGATTACTTCTCATGTCGCCAATTGGTTTCAAATGCAACCTCACTCCTCAGAGTCCTCACAACCCCTGTGAGCTAATCTACTTCCCATCTTCCCACTTCCCCTCTCCAACTACTGAATAAGTCATTCGCCATTGACAAATGCAACAGCTCAATTCGCGACAACATCTTAAAGACAAGACCTCCAAGTCAGCTCACTTCGCAATCGGTGTTCTCGTTCACCAACTTCTCTTCCATGAGACACACTTATTGTATAGTAAGTTACAAGTTATAACAAACCAATATCACCTTCAAAGTTATCATTTTTGAACTTGAAGAACACTCAACATCGCAAACATTATCACAATCAGCTTCATCTCATCATCCCATAACATACTCCATACAAAAACATAACATTTTCAAAAACTTTAATAATAATACTATAATAAGTGGGAATGCTCACCTGGTCAGCTCCGGCGACATCAGCAAAGGTAACACCAGTCTCAGGCACCTCCTGAAACTTAGACTTAGACCGACCAAAATCCATCGGGCCACCAAGCCCACCAGGACCACCAGGCCCACCCTGAGCCCGCCTGAACAGCAAAAAAAGCCCAGCAAAAGCCAAAACAGGAAACAACAAATTCCCAATAAACCCAAAAAGCCCATTCCCAGCATCACCCTCAGAAACCGAAATATCCACCCCATTCATCGCCAATATATCAATAAGGTCCGGGTCATTGGGGACCACCACAGACGCCCTTCGCCCGTCAACGGCGGTCAACTGTAACACCGACCCGTCTTTCGCAAACCGGACCCTCTCAACCTTCCCCTTCTTCACCGCATTCAAGAACTCACTGTACCTCCACTGCGACCCGTCAGGAATATCCGGGTCCGCGGCCGCGGGTTTGGGCGCGGTCAACACCGCGCTCTGGGAGAACGGAGATGATGCCGACGGTTTCATGGGTTGTACTTCTAGAGGCTGGGACGGTGGCAGTGGTGGAGGTGGGGTATTACTGTCAATTGCTAAAGCGGGGTAAGAAGAAAGCGTGCTGGATAAGATTAAAGCGGTTAAGGTTGATTTAGTGGGGAGGTTGAGGTTGAGGTTATGGGAAGTGGGTTTTTGGGATTGCGTGATGAGGAGTTTTCTTCTGGAAGGGTTAGTGGTGGTTTTGGGAGTTGGTGGGAAGATTTGGATTCCGCCATTGTTGAGGAAAGATGAGGAGAGTAGTGGGTTTGTTGTTGTTGTGGAAGCCATTTTTTCAAAATTATTAGATTAGATTATGATAAAAATTGATTTTTTTGATGGGGTTTTTGTAGTTAATTGATGAATGATGAGTGAAGTTGAAGCTACTTGTGTTGGAGCATGGAGGTACACAGAACAGAATTGGAATTTTTGGTCAAGTAATTTGGGTATTTTTGGGGTGAAATTGGAGCTGTGAAATGCTGATTTGTGAGTGTTACGTTTGATTTTTGGGAGTTTGGGGAGAGAGAATGGGATGGGGGAGTTGGGGATGAATTGAAACCAGAGATGAGGTTTGTTGCTTGGATTGTCATACGTGTGCTTAGAATTATCCAGTCATTTTTCTTGATAATTTTCTCCCTTTCTTTCTCTTTCTGGATCTTTTTGGCGCTTTCTTTTGGGATTTTTGGTTAATAATGTGGCTTCGTTGGTTACACACTTACACACTTACACGCCTTTGGTTTCCTAAAGATGATTATCAATTTTGATTTCTACAATGGATAGCTTAACATAGAGGGTAATTTAGTAGTTCTTACGCGACATCTAATTATTGAAGTTCCCGGCTAAGTAGAGAACAAGTTTGCTTTCATTTCGCGTGAATTCCATTTCAACTAGAAACGGTGCAGCTACGAGGATTCGACCTTGATGCTCTAGCTCGAAGAGTTCAATCTTTTACGGTTAGGCTGGGAGTAGCCATTGTAATTAGTAGTCGATGGTCTTAACAATGGGTAGGGGATACCTTTCTTTAAACAAAGTTCCGTTGTAACCTACTAGATTGTATTGTTGCCTATGTTGATCAAGATTCTGTCGGTAACCACTCTATTGAAACTGAAATCAATTTAGTGGATATATGATATACCCCCTCGCAACATTGGTCGTTCATTCGCAACAGTGAACATAAGATTTAGTTGTATGTTTTGTTAGTTCATATGTTAAGTCTGGCGCCGGTTAGCTTTTCAACGTTTTGTATTTTTTTTCTTGATTTTGTATTCGCCAAAAGAAAAATAAAATAAAAACTGTTACGAAAGGAGACTATCACTTACGAGAGCACTGAGCACCTAGCTGGCTAGCCACCTACTCACACAAACGAACTGTCGAAGTTTGGTTTATCTCAAATCCATTGTTGCTGTTGTCTGTTGGATCTCATAAAAGGGCCTTGGTTTTCAAATGTATGGGCTGCTTGGTCCACTGATATTGGGTTATCAGTTCATCTGATCTTTTCCTCCTTCCGTCTGGCGGTCCGGGCAAATTAACGACCGGGCCTATCAGCTTATTTAAGCCAATGTTTTAAAAACCGAACCGGACATCAAACCGGTAGTCTCGGGGGTTCGATGGGTCAAGGGGTTCGACCGGTTCAACCGGGTCACAAAACCGGATGACATCACAATTATAAAAATATTAAATAATTAAAATATTGCCAAAATATTAAAAAAATACATGGTAAAAGTCAAAACCGGTCAAAAACCGGTCAAAACCGGGTTGAACCGGCCGGTTTTTGATACAAAACTGGGGTTTTGGTCCGGTCAACCCGGGTTTGACCGGTTTTGACCATGCCCGGTTTTAAGAGCCAATCGGACCGGTTCACTGACCGGTTCCCGGTTGAACCGGCCGGTCCGGTCCGGTTTTTAAAACACTGATTTAAGCCTACAAATGCGGTGTTGTGCTTTCTTTAATTTATTTTTTTTTTCCTCACTTCGATTACGTGTCGACGAGTTTGAAGATTTTTGCAATGAAATTTAATGAAACTGTTTAATCGTTTAAAAGAGGCAAAAAAATGTGTTGCGCCGGTGTCGAACATAGATTCATTAGAAAATGAAAGTTACCTCCAGAGTATGCTCCTATCCACCGATTAAGTTGACTTTTCAAATGAAAGAGACGAAGGGGACGAAAAGCAACTAAGATGAAGAAAGAAAGAAGGGTCGAAGTTTAGACCGCTCACAGTCATTTTTCATCTCTAGCACTGAGGAACGTAGGCTACTTCACAACAAATGTTGATTTGTAGTCGTCAGTAATTCGGTATTCAATGGAAGTATAATACTTGAATTTCTCGCTCCCATGTAAATATGTAACTTGTACCATACCATGCGGAATTTTTCACACCGATTACACTTTAACTCCAAAGAAATTGTCTAAGGTCAAACTGGATATTTCAAAAAAGTCTTTCGTGCACTCCTCAATACTAGATGAATTCACTAAATAGAATTCGGAATTTGAGATACTCGATAATCTTTAAACATTTGGTTAAAACTTAAGTTTACTAACACACTTTCAGAGATTTTTATACTTGTTTAAGGGTCGTAAAGATCAAGTTTCCACTCTTTATGATTGGGAGGAATCCTCAACCACTTGGTGAAATAATACTTTAATGAGTTTCCGTGGTTGTTAATATTTCTAATGTAGTCTAATTATCTATCCACCTATAAGGCTATAACCCAAAAAAAATTTAATTACACCGCACCGTAATGAATATTTCAACATCACATGATTTGTTATTTTTAATTTTTTATAGTATCCGTGTTTTTAGGCATGTTAATAACGATTGTTCGTACGATAGAGACCTACATTATACAAGTGCCGTGGAGTGCAAAATGAATCACAAGTCAAAGAATCACTTAATTTTGCTTTGGATATTGAAAGAGATCTAAAATGATGCTTTGAACGATTGATCGAGAGTCGAAAACACTTTCTGATTTTTCCTTTAATCTGAGTCATACTTTTGTTTTTCAACATTTGATTCCTACATATATACTCCACCTTACAAAAAGATTAAAAAAAAAGAAAGTTTCTTCTCCACCGTAAATAAAGAAATGAAGTACAACCCTCGTTTTTTCAAGTTTTTTACGTTTTGTCTGAATTTCTCTCAAATAATAAAACGAAAAGTAATGAACCTAATAAAACGAGGCGAGTACACTGAAAGATCATAGGGCGGGTAGTGTTTCGGATCGCCAAGAAAAATCCGACCCGAAATTCACATCAGAGTAGTCAAATATCCCATCTAACGCCACGTACTCATTATTACCATTTTCATAGTTGACGTCAACATCACTCGACACAAAACTCTGCTCATAATCTAACCCGA
This sequence comes from Spergularia bocconei, assembly GCA_963457585.1. NCBI lineage: Eukaryota > Viridiplantae > Streptophyta > Magnoliopsida > Caryophyllales > Caryophyllaceae > Spergularia > Spergularia bocconei. The sequence continues at coordinate 21,155,724 of OY734943.1, read as the reverse complement.
ATCCAAACGGGTCGTAACTCGGTAACCCGTCTTCAAACTCCCACAACTCACCCACACCCGACGACTTTGACGACACCCGGGTCAACTCGCTCCCATAAAACTCCGGCAGAGGTTCGCCGGAGTCCGACGTAAGGTCGACGAGGGTCGTAGTAACCGGCGCGGGAGAGTTGGATCCGGACCCGGAAATTTCCTCCTCGAAGCTCCGGATGACCGAGTCGAGATCGTAACTCGCCGGGTCACGGTCCGGGACGGTGTCCGAGTCGTCGAGTAAACTCAGGAGATCGTCTCTAATACGCTTTACTTTGGTGGGTTCGAAGTCTGACTCGGATGTTAATACTACTGAGTCGTACTCGGACGAGTCGACTCGTGAACGCTTCCTGTGACTCAGTGAATCCATGTGTGTATAATAACTTTGGAAGAGTATTAAAGAAGAGAGAATAATTTGATGATGAGGGAAATGCAGGGGTAGTGAGGGGAAATGGGAGAAGGGGTATATATAGTGAGGGGGACAAAAGCGGGAAAAAGACGGGAAGTGTGGGAGAGAGAAAGAGAAAGATCAAACACATTAAAGTAATGGTAAATTTCCCATGGGGTCGCCGCGTGTGGGCGCCAATCCTTTGTGCTATTACTCATCATTTCAATGACGGTACCAACTGGGATGTAGTGTTTGTATCTGCTTAGGTCGGATCAGATTTGTTCAAATCCGATTATTTAATGTCGGTTGATCGGAAAGGAATATGAATAAGTTGCTTTACTTTTACATGACACTCCATATATGAGCTAGGAGCCTAGGAGTATCTTTTCGGGAATTTAAATCAAGCGTGAATATGAATATGTGCTTGTGTATGATTGTCACTCTAATTAAGTTTGGTAAATGTAGTGACATGTGTGAAGTGTGATTTAGCCTTGCTGGAAAAGATAATGTGGAATTTTCTGGCGATATGCTGTATATACTTTATTTGTCCCAGATTAAACTTTCTATTTCATTTGAATTCCTCTCACATATTCAAATGAAGTAGGAAATTTATTTTGAGATGAAATGACTAATTAATAGGTAGCTTTTCATATTGTCAATTGACTTACAATTCAGTCTCGCTTAGACCTAGTTCATTTATTCTCACCACTCGGAACGATAATTAAAACATTTAAGCCAAGTTATTTTTTTTCTAAAGTTATTGAGTTATTGATCAAATAAGTTTCTTTTTTGACAACTAGGCTATTTAATCAATCTAGATGTTAGGACAGTGGAATGGTTGTTTAAGAGGTACCGTATCCGTATGACTTGGTAGTGTAAATCCAAGACCAATGATTAGAATAACATAGAAATGTCATACTACTGATAATATATGTTTTTCTTTTCGTAACGGTGGACGTCAGTCCAAGCCGCTTGTATAGCTTCTTCCCGGAATCACTAATGGTTTACTAGACATCATGCATGACTAATGGTTTTTATTAAATTGTGACTAACACTTTTATATTCATATACGATCAAACAACATGCCTCATTGACATTCTTATGGCTTTGAAGTTTGAACATTTCATCGTCTTCTAAATTAAGATATTTGAACACATTTTATCGATTGAAATAAGAGTTGGATTGACATTTCTTATAATTCTTTTGACACGGTAATCGTTTAATTAATTTATCTGTAAGAGTGTCAAAATAATCAAGCTGGAACTAAGCATATGATTTTGGTTTTTTTACTGCATTGTATGGAATAGGATGTCGAATTCAAACATATTTCTAATTTCACGAGATTACAATAATGACTAATATAGCTTGTGCATTATTCACGCTTCAAAACAATTAAAAGCACGCATCTGAAAATGCATGTTATTCAAGATACTATTTATTGGATTATCTCTATCTCTTCGATTAGAGTAAACTTTTGATTGAGATAGTTCTTTCGCAATCGTCGATTCGTCGGTAACATTTTCCAATACCAACTTTTGATTGAGATAGTCATTTAGCAGTTAATAATGTCGGTAACATTTTGCAGTTAATATCTTTGGTTCTAAAAATAAGCGAGTGGGACGTATGAGAGTAGTTGAGTCGATATGTATGGAGTGACAAGATGATAAGGAACTCTCTTTTGATTATCATCATCAAACTACTAGTCACATGCCGAGTTGGGTCAGAGAGGGGCAGATATGTTTGTACTCATCAGTCATCATATTAATGCTTTACTATGATTTTTCTTTCGAGATTTACAAATTGGTACGTATACGATGCTTACCTTATGTTTTGTATGGTTGGTTTGGTGGAAATTTTAGTTGGACAAGTAGATTAGAAGATTAGGCGAAATGGATGGTATTAATTTGTTGTGACAAATAGTTGAAATGCATCTTTCGTGGCATTTATGACTTTATGTGAGGAGAGCCAATAGTAATTGTCTATTGTAGATTGTGGTTATGTTAGATAAAACTAGCTTAACTAGTACAATTGAATGTGAAAGTAGTAACTGAATGAATGAATGATGAAATACTACTGCCCTGTTTGATAGGACTTATTTGCAGTAGTATTCAGATCAGTTTAGAACCAGTCAGATCAGATCAGATCAGTTCAGAATCATTCAGATCAGATCATATCAGTTCAAAATTATTCAGATCAGATTAGATCAGTTCAGAAATATTTTGATCAGATCAGATCAGATCAGAAATGTTCAAATTTTTATCAATATATTTGGTCCATAACTGATACTAATTCGTTGAAATTCAATCAAAATTTCAACACATTCAGATCAGATCAGATCAGTTCATAATCATTCAGATCAGATCATATCAGAATCATTCAGATCAGATCAGATCAGTTCAGAAAGATGCAATCCTATCAAACGGGGCCTAACTCTATATGTAACTGAATGTTTCCAAATGATAACAATGTGAGTCTTTGGTATAATAGTTACTATTTTTACAATTACATGACAGGACATTCTAGTTTTACGAAATTTATGGATTCGGTTTAAAATCATAAAACTTAGCTGCAAATGAATAATTATGTCCTAATAAACGTTCAAGCGAGTAGAACAGCTTAAAGATTGAATTTTATTTACATAATTGGAATATTTGATGTATCAATTTAACTAACTTTTTTTTCCAAAGTAGAACAAAATGACACATTGGAGTTCAAAGATAGATCAAAGGGAATAATATTCTAATTTGGGAATTGTTTGACATTTTGGATGATTCAAAACAATTGAGAGAAACAAAAATATATTAAAAAAAAAAAAGCAAACACATAGAATATGCATTTATAATGTTGACTGATTTCGTTGTTCTACCGAATCTCAATACAATTCTTCTATTAACTATAACCTAAATTTTGCATCAAAGTTGTTGGCTATTAACTTTTTTGATCTGTAGTTAATCAGTCCACCAACTAATTCAATCAAGGTTTTAATTATGAAATGGCATCAAGTCATCAACCACTAAACATATATAGCTTCTCAATTGCTTTCATTCGTGTGCAACTTATAATTTTGATTTCTTCGCATTGTGACGATTTCAACATACACGATGTTATAACCTCTCAATTTCAATGTTATAACTTATAATTAAGTCATAACCAATGCCACTTATTACGCCTAGGCCAGATGGATTTGAACGACCAAAGCTCGGTTCCACTTCAGGGATACGGAGCTTGCTTAGCTTAAGCTGAACCTAGACCAATTTGAGTTGATGATGAGTTCAATAAAGCTTTTGATTGGATTAATTAGCTCATTCAGGCAATAAACTTACCCACGCCGATGCACAATTTTTCAATTCTAATCTTGATCGTTGCTAATCGAGCCAAGTAGTCTAGTTGAACCAGAGCTCAAGCTAAGACTCCCCGGGCGATATCGAGCCTAGCCGAGCCGGACCTCGTTTCAGACTGTTCACACGCCTAGCTAGACAGTTGATTAGGAGGCCAGTGTATTGTCCAATTTAGACAAAAAAAAAAAAAAAGCTTGTGAATCGTAATTAAACGATTTTTCAAAAACATCTCATCCTCATAAGGTAAGTGATGTCTTAATAACAAGTGTTATTTCTCCCGTTGTTTTTCTAATGTGGACGGTGACTTTGTGTTTCCAATTGCTGGTGAACACATACAATGTTTGATTAAAGTTAATCCATGCATTGTTCTTTGATTCTATGAACATGTATGCATGCATTATTCCAATATTAAATAGAAATATAATATGCGTATGGATGCGACTTGTTGGCGTGGTCCTTTAATTTATGTGCGAAGCGAGGATAATCAGATTGGGGGGGCATCCGAATCACTTGAAAAGTAGCACGAATTATTGCATAACAAAGAATGTGCCACATACAATTACAATTTTTAAATTTCCAATCCACCACCCAGTCGGACCGGCAATCATGTTGACCAAACTGGAGGTATGTGTCAACCCTTTACTAACAAATACGGAGTACATACAGTATATATATCTACCACAGAGTTGAGGAACATAATGATTTAGGAGTAGTAGTGACCAAAACCCCAATTTCTAACCGTCCCATCTTACTTGGTCTTGGAAAAAAGATGGTTCCAAAAGTCGAATCATAATAAACAAAAAATTCGCTAGTACCAAATTACGTACCAACCACATAACAAAACCATTTTTGTACAATATAAAGCCAAGGATGTCCTTAGTTCGTTGTTTGTTGTAGTACAAAAACATTGTCTCTAGATCAGACTTTGATTATAGAGTCCATGCTATGATCGTCTAGGGCTAATTTTTTTTTTGACTTATAATTTTTAACCCGCTTGATCAACATATTAAGTGTTGTAATAAGCATGAAGATGTATGAAAAGTGTGAAGATAGATGGATGAACACTCCACATACGGAGTACATTAGATAAACATGTGATCTTCTACATACTAACTCGTCCATGCATGCATGTACTATTAGGCGCCACCTACGCGTTGATGGCCAACCTCTACATGTCCCTACTACGTATTCAAATGGAGATAATTAATAGAATCAGAAGAAGATATTCATGTCAAAAAATGGTCGTGCCAATGCTCTCGGACGCAATTTGCACGAATCACATTAGGTGGAGTGTCCTTGACATCATAGAAAACAAGGGAGGACACATATAGACGACAAAGACAGCAAGAGAAATGCTAATAGAGACGCATAACCACAAATACACCTTTTCCATGCTTGTATTTGTAATTTTATTTGTACCACTTTCCTGCCTTCGTACGACCTGCGTGCATGCACATCTGGCTAATATCTTACCTCCTACGATTCATAATTGCGTAAAATAATTATTATCCATATGTGAGTTGTACAAAATATCCTATCGACGAAATAGAAATCAAAGAGCCGACGACGATCAACTAGTTAACATCATTTTGGAGTTGTATATGGGTCGATTATCTTTTGCCGACATTTTTTAAGTAGAATCTCATCAGACTTATGAGTTAGGCCCCGTTTGATAGGAGTGCATCTTTCTGAACTGATCTGATCTGATTTGAATGATTCTGATCTAATCTGATCTGATATGAATGATATTAATCTGAATTGATCTGATCTGAATGATTCTGAACTGATCTGGTCTGATCTGAATGTGTTGAAATTTTGATTGAATTTCAACGAATTAGTATCAGGCCCCGTTTGATAGGACTGCATCTTTCTGAACTGATCTGATCTGATCTGAATTATTCTGATCTGATCTGAATGATTCTGATCTGATCTGAATGATTCTGATCTGAATTGATCTGATCTGAATGATTTTGAACTGATCTGATCTGATCTGAATGTGTTGAAATTTTGATTGAATTTCAACGAATTAGCATTAGTTATGGGCCAAATACATTGATAAAAATTTCATCTGATCTGAACTGATCTGATCTGATCTGAATGATTCTGAACTGATCTGATCTGATCTGAATGATTCTGAACTGATCTGATCTGAATGATTCTGAACTGATCTGAATACTACTGCGAATAAGTCCTATCAAGCAGGGCCTGAGGCATGTACCAAATACATTGACAAAAATTTGAACATTTCTGATCTGATCTGATCTGAATTATTCTGAACTGATCTGATCTGATCTGAATGATTCTGAACTGATCTAATCTGAATTGAATGATTTTGAATTGATCTGTATACTCCTGCAAATAAGTTCTATCAAACAGGCCTTAGTCTACTTCTTTTATACATACGTATATGTAACTACGCCTTTGACGAACTTATCACATCTTAAAATAATATTCCTTCATTTTAGTCAATCCGGAGCCTCCCTACGCACCCCACTTCTTACTTTTCTTCTTCTTCTTCGAAACATCCAAAAGACCTGAACTATCGGAGACTAGCTTCACTTCTTTCCTTGCTTATCCTCAAAGACTTCTACTCTTATGTACGCTTTCATGCTTCTTCTGGAAGGGAAGAAGTGTACAATAAGGACTACGGACCAAGTAAATTAACCAGACCTAAAAGTCCTGAAATGCGGACATATATATGTTCTTATTAGCTAGGGCATGCACCCCCTACATACGTACGTGTAAACTCATCTATATAGGTCTTAGTTCTGGACATGTGATCAAGTAGTGGGAAGTATCGTACAACTAAGAAATAATATGGTGGAAATAATTAAACCATTGCATATTTGTATACCTCAACATATACTCCCTCCTACCCTGCTACCCAATAAAGATCTCCCCTTTCATTTTGTTGTTTTGTCGGTCAATGTTGGGTGTTAGTTCTAGACTAAATGAGTCGTTAACTTGTTGTAAAAACTAATGCATATGCTATTCTTCATTGCATTCTACCAAACCCACGCACTTGGTTTTACGTCAATTGGATTTCTCATTTAGTCTAGAGACAGCCTCCAACATGGCCAGTCAAAACAGAAAGACGAAACGGGGAGATCATTTTGAGTAGGAGGGAGTATATATAACAGAACATACTACTGTAATAAAAAGCGCATTAGTAAGTTAAATGATGAACTGATGATGCTACATATCTAAGTTTGAGTTGGGTTCCAGAGTACTAGAGTTGAGAGTTACGACTTACGACTGTATGCTGTTGAATCATTTGTTTTTCGTAGGAATTACTATTGAGCCTGTATAGTTCAGCTGTATTTATGCTACATGCATGTTAACATCAGATTCATTGGATCATCTAAGTGTATAAACCTTGTTTTTTTAACTGAATTATAATGTAGACTTTTACTTCCATCATCCGTACGCTCCCATAAATTGTTAGTGTTGACTTTCACATGTACAAAATCATACTAAACGCTATGCGCGGTTTGCTAGCATGAGACATGCGAGGCGTCCCTTTCAGCCTTCGTGGATTTTGAACCGAACTTGAATTGGGCTTATTAAACATGCCAAAACAATTGGGCCTATACTCATGATTTGGATTTGACTTAAATTCAGTGGACCAATACATGTGTTACACAATATTTTGGGCATGACCAATATGGATCATCAAATGTTTATTCATCCGACCCGAGTTGATAATCTGGATCTGCCGTAATCTAATTGACCCGGTCCAAACCTGAAAGTGACGAGCCCAAACTAGACTCAAACCCGAATTAACATAACTTTAACTCGAATTAATTTAACCCAGACCCGAATTACATGAACTCACCCTATCTGAGTAACTCGTTTATCTAGTCATTTTTAACTTGAGTAAAATATGAGATAGTATGAAAGTGAAATTTATAATGGTGGTATATATTAAGTGAATCTTTGCTGGGTAAGATCATAGGAATCAATATATTTTGTTGACGTATAGTAATAGCAAAACACTTAAACTCATAGTTATGGAGCTCCAATTTTTAGTCAAATTCATAAGCTAAAATAAAATTTAACTATTTCGAATTGAGCTTGGACCACACTGACCTCGGATTTTGGCGAACTTATTATCAACTTACGCAAACTCAACATTTTCATTTTTTTCATAAGAACATTTTCATTTTCTATTTTGCTTTGATAAAGGAAAATATCCCACAAATCAAGGGTTACATACCCATAAAACAACGAGAAAGAACAGTCCCATAATTTGAAGCTCCTTGATAAGAGTGGACCAATATTATGATGATGATGGAAAAATCTCTTAAAAGAAGTGGGACATTGGACCATTTACGTATCACATGTTTAGAAGTTTGTCGTCCCATCACAAAATCACACGTTATCCTACACCTCTTCACACCAAATCAATCCCTCTTACTCTGCCTTTAAAACCAACAAATGTACACTCTATTCACTTCACTTCACTTCACCACTAAATAAACATGTCTTCTTCACTCTACTTCTCAAAAAAATCTTTATTTGTTTGTCTCTTAATCTTAATTAGTGTGGAATTAGATGGAGTATTAGCAACTAATAATACTAAATCTTCTTCCTCAGTTCCTACTAAAATTGGCAATGGCTACCGTTTGGTTTCCATTGAAGAACTTTCTGATGGTGGGTTTTTGGCTTACTTGAAAGTTAAGAAGAAGAACAGTATTTATGGTGCTGATATCCCTTCTTTGCGTCTCTTTGTTAAGTAAGTCCTACATTCTCCTTTTTACGTGGTTTAATCGATTTCGTGCTACCTCCGTTTCATTCATTTCTTTACGCTCGTTTAAATACGTGAACGAAAGGACTTCAAGCTAAACGTAGAGGGTTCAAAATACAATTCAATTATTTAGCCTTGTTTTTGTATGTGAATTGAATTTTGGAAAATTTTGGTGAACTTGTCTCTGCACTAAAAAAAAAGTAGAAAATTGAACTTCATCTGATTTTGTTCATTAAATGGGATATGAATTGTGGTTGGTGAAACATTGAGTACTTCAATTTTTAACAAGTTCTTTACCTACATTATTGACTTTTGTGTATTTCCTAGGAGTGATTTACGTGTCATGTGACACATAGCCTACAAACCCTTGTTTCATTTCGAGTGAAATAAAATCGATAATCACTACACGGTATTCATGTAAGATAAGATTATATTCGGACAAATAATGTCGGAAAATGAACGAAATTGTTGTCTATTTCACGTGTACAAATCCCTACATTGTGCCCTGTGCCCGTGTTTAAATTTAACCATACTCATTTCTTCACCTCCTAAACATAAGAAAGTTCTCCTGAAGTAGCAAAGATTATGTTAATCTTTTGTTGCATAAACTTTCGGACACTCGACACTCGAACACCGATAGCAATTCGGAAAATAACCTAATTAGACCCAGAACCCGTAAATTCAAGCAACATTGTAATTCACTCATATCATATGTAAATCGAGTCTTTTTACACCATAGCAACATTGTAAATGCACTCTTATCATATACTCTATGGGCACACGTTAGAAAAACCGTTTTATGACATTGTTTATTTGTTCAGGCATGAAACAGGAGACAGACTAAGGGTACACATAACAGATGCAGATAAACCAAGATGGGAAGTACCCTATGACATTCTACCTAGAGAACAACCACCCCCACTAAACAAAGCCATTTCAAAATCCAGAAAAATCCCAATTACAACCTCAAAAATATCCGGAAATGAGTTAATCTTCAGCTACACGGCAGACCCATTTACCTTTACTGTTAAACGTAAGTCGGACGGGCAAACCCTTTTCGATACGACTTCGGGTAACTCCGACCCGTTTAATAGTTTGGTATTTAAGGACCAGTATCTTGAGATATCCACAAAGTTACCCTCTGATGCTTCACTTTACGGTCTCGGTGAAAATTCGCAACCACATGGAATTAAGTTATACCCAAATGACCCTTACACACTTTGGACTGAGGATGTTTCTGCCATTAATATTAATACGGATTTATACGGGTCGCACCCGGTTTATATGGATCTTAGGAATGTGGGTGGGCAACCTTTTGCTCATGCTGTTTTACTGTTGAATAGTAATGGTATGGATGTTTTTTACCGTGGGAATTCATTGACGTATAAGGTTATTGGTGGTGTTCTTGATTTTTACTTCTTTGCGGGGCCCTCTCCTCTTGATGTTGTCAATCAGTACACTTCCTTGATTGGTCGTCCTGCTCCTATGCCTTACTGGGCCTTTGGTAATACTCTCATCTCTTTCGTAAAATTCGTATTTTTTACGATTCATGTTAGTCGACCTTAAGTGTTCCGAGAATGTCTATTTGGTACATTGAAAGAATGTGAACCCGAAGACGTCATTAGTAATTTAGTATGCGGAAATTATTAAATTCGACTTAGATCAGGAAAGCAGGTCATGTCATTTTTTGAGGATTGGGGCATTGATTTGCTGCAAATTTGATTATATTCTCTGTTGTTACCAGGGACGGTCAAAAGATCTCGTGATTAGGGGAATGATCTGTTTTATTGCTTAGATACTTGAGCTTGTTTGCTAACTTTAGCTTATTATATTGGCTAATTACATCTAGATGTTAGATATGGTTTTTTGTGATTTAAGTGGCCCCACCTGCATGTCTTAATGCGTAACCTCAGGGTGCGGTGGTCTGTAGATGTTTGGTTGTTATAGAATACCTGGTATTATAATTTGGAGTACCAAGTACTAACAAGTTTGTTTCTGATTAGCATTACAAAATCGAGTGTGAAACCCGTCTGCATAGTTACAAAAGTTACTGCCTTTTGTATTGTAATCGAGTCTAGAAGTACTGATATGGTTTTTAGGTGATGAGTAAGGTAGTTCGAAACTTGTCTGCATCAGTAACTTCAAACTTTTACCAAAGTGTTGTAGGAGATGAGTGATTATGTATCTCATATTTTTGGTATGAATTATGAAATGAATCGTAGTGTCGGTGTAGATGATGTTCAAGTAGTGATCTTGCTGAACCTGCCTCTATATTTGCCAATAAGTTATGGGCCCTTAGCTTGGGATGAACATGTGCATATGATTGAGATTTAGGATACCTTTGTCTAACAGAAGGCCGGGATAAATGCATTGCTTTGTTTATATATGGCACCTTTTGTTTTCTTGTTATTAAACATATCGATGTTGTCAAGTGCACCCTTTCTCAAGATGAATACTATATGATACTATAATGCTAGTTTATACATCTGTAAAAGGGAAAAAAAAAACAAATCTTGCTGAAATTTGGAATACCAAAAAATTTGGAGTAACAAGCTAGTACAGCAGTACTGTTTTCTAGGAGATAATGCCTAACTTAGCAGATATGCTACTCTTAGGAACACAGTATTTGATCATCAGTCCATGATTAACTTTGGTCAAGTTTCTAATATTCGCGCACAAACTGTTTTTGTAATTTTAAAGTGAGATTTCTTTTATACTCCGTACAAACTTGTCAAGAAATTTTTATGTCACAGCCTCAAAGGTAGAGCTAAACTTCTTAGCAATAGACTGGTTCATGGAATTGTTTTCATGAAACGAGTTCATCCAAAAGTGCGTTTCTTAAAGAGGCTTGAGGTTGTGGCATTTGAGTATGTTGGCTTTACGTCTAGGTGTTACATTGTTGCGGAATTGGTTTCATGGGACTTTTATTTTGTCTCTTTGCCTTGTAATAGTGGGAGATGACCTTGTATTCCCGCAACTAGTACTAAGTATGAGTCATTAATCTATCCATAATTTGCTTGTATCTTAATTTCCTGTCAAATCAAGGATCTAAAATTGGACCTCGTGGTTGATCTTCTGAGCAATTCTAATTGAGTGCATGCTTTAGTAGGGAAGGAGTAAGAAAGTGACTTTTTTGAAGTAGAAAGCTAATGCGGTCCTTCAAAGTAGATAAGTAGCTTTTGAAGTGCTAGATGATCACTAGCTTCTTCTTTTCTCTTTACTATTTTGGCCCACTAATGATATTTTCTAAGAATGCTAGAGTCCTCTTGTGATTTTTGTACTAGTATGTCAAAGTCTTTCCTATCCTTTTCGTAAATCAATATTATGATACTTGACGTTTATGTTAGTCCAACCCAAATCTCATTTTTGAATTAAGGTCGTGGTGGTGGTGGTTGTGGTTGTCGTGAGTAATATTGTCTATTTTTGCTCTTTCCGGTCCTAAGGCTTTATTCCACCGGTGCAGCCGACCCAGAGTTAATCGTTTCAACTGTTCTAGTTAAATTATACTAGTGCCTTTAAAGATCTCGCCTATAGACTATAGTGAGGGGAGGAAGGGCTGATTTAGGCAACCTTACCCTGGTCCCTTGTTGAAAACAGATTAGATTGTTTTCAAATTAACCAAAGTGAAAATTGCTTCGAGAATTGTATTGACCGAGTGACCGACTTTTACTTCACAATATTTATAACATAAGAAGTGGAAATAGTTTTGTGAGCCATTTTGCTTTACTCTTCAATATTTCCATGCCTAGCAATAGTGAGTATTGGCTCGATTGGAATGTTTTCATGAAAAAATAAACGCTGCATTATAGCTGTGAGATGGTCGGATTCCTGTGTAGTCATGCTTGCTGTTTGCTGTATTACCACCCGGAATGTCTTTCTTGAATAATACATGACCAGAGTAATGGAACTGACACTGTTGTGGATGGTTGCTTGTCAGGTTTTCACCAATGCAGATGGGGTTATCATAACTTATCGGTGGTGGAAGACGTAGTTGCAAACTACGAGAAGGCAAAACTTCCCCTTGATGTCATCTGGACAGACGACGATCACATGGATGGGAAAAAGGACTTCACCCTGAACCCTACTAATTTTCCTCGCCCGCAGCTCATGGAATTCTTGGACAAGTTACATTCTCGAGGGATGAAGTATGTTGTTATTGTTGATCCCGGTATTTCTGTGAATGCAAGTTATGGTGTACACCAAAGAGGCATGGCTAATGACGTTTTCATCAAGTATGGAGGTCAACCCTTCTTAGCTCAAGTGTGGCCTGGAGCTGTAAACTTTCCTGATTTCCTCAATCCGAAAACTGTCTCTTGGTGGATGGATGAAATCCGCCGTTTCCATGAACTTTTCCCAGTTGATGGCTTGTGGATTGACATGAATGAGGTATCGAACTTTTGCTCCGGTCTCTGCACGATTCCTGAGGGGAAAATCTGTCCTACTGGCACTGGACCTGGGTGGTTATGCTGCTTGGACTGTAAAAACATCACGAGCACGCGATGGGATGAGCCTCCTTACAAGATAAATGCTACCGGAGTTTCTGAAGCCATTGGTTTCAAAACCATTGCCACCAGTGCTGTTCACTACAATGGTGTCTTAGAATATGATGCTCACAGTATATATGGCTTCACACAAACCATTGCCACTCATAAGGGCCTTCAAGCACTTGAAGGAAAGAGGCCCTTCATTTTAACTCGTTCGACTTATGTGGGATCTGGAAAGTATGCTGCACACTGGACGGGTGATAATCAGGGGACTTGGAATGATTTAAGGTACTCGATTTCGACTATGCTGAACTTCGGCATATTTGGAGTGCCAATGGTTGGTTCTGACATATGTGGTTTCTACCCTCAACCAACTGAAGAACTCTGCAACCGTTGGATTGAGTTGGGTGCATTTTACCCATTTTCTAGAGATCATGCTAACTACTATTCACCCAGGCAAGAACTATATGTCTGGGATTCGGTTGCTGCTTCAGGTCGCAATGCCTTGGGTATGAGGTACAAACTTCTTCCCTATCTTTACACACTCAACTATGAGGCACATTCTACCGGAGCTCCCATAGCGAGACCTCTATTCTTCTCGTTCACCAACTACACCGATTGTTATGGATTGAGTACACAGTTCTTGCTTGGAAGTGGTCTGATGGTATCACCTGTCCTCGAGCAAGGGGCCACAACTGTCAAGGCATTGTTCCCCCCTGGTTCCTGGTATAGCATGTTTGATATGTCTCAGGCTGTTGTCTCCAAGGAGGGGAAGTATGTTACCCTTGATGCGCCATTGAATGTCGTCAATGTGCATCTGTATCAAAATAACATTATCCCTATGCAACAGGGAGGATTGACCACTAAAGAGGCGAGGACGACTCCCTATCATCTTGTGGTGACCTTCCCTGCTGGTGCTACCCAGGGGCAAGCCAAAGGAAATCTGTTTGTAGATGAAGATGAGCTCCCAGAAATGACCCTCGGAGGGGGTTCTTCCACCTATGTCGATTTCTATGCAACTGTGGATCAGAACATGGTGAAACTCTGGTCTGAAGTTCAGGATGGCAAATTTGCCTTGGACAAAGGTTGGAGTATAGGGCAGGTATCTGTGATGGGATTGGGTGGGACTACTGGCAGTTTAGCAGTTCAAGTTGAGGGAATGGAGTTGACAGGTACCTCAGATGTGAACGCGAAAGTATCAGAACAACAGTACAGTCCAGATTCTGATGCAAATGGCGCAATGAAGAGTGTCATGGTACAGATCAGTGGCCTGTCTCTGCCTATAGGGAAGAATTTCGCCATGTCCTGGAAAATGGGCATGTAACTCTTTACAATCGTTTCACGAGCCATCATATTTTGAAGTCCATCTTTGTCGGTCTTTGCGTCTAGTTCTCAGTCAGGAAGGGAAGGGAAAAGAGATCAGTAAAAGATACAATATCCTTTTCCCCGAAACACAGACGAGGATAAGTTCAGGGTTCTTTTTTGTGTCCTGTAAGTTAAATTGTAGGCTTAAAATTTAGGGTTGCAATCTCAGAGAGAGTCTAATTGCATAAGAATAGATTTATAGCGCACATAGTTGCATATGGGGATGGAGAATTGGAGATTAATGTCAATCTTGGAATGCTGAGATTGTAGTATTTTGTTGGATTCTTGGAGAAGCCAAGTCGGATGCAGATTATTGCAATGAATAAAAGCAAATTTTCAACTCTTTAGCAGTCCCAAAACTTATATTTTGGCCAAAACATGGCTACAATGGTGAAATTTATAGATCTGTAGTGCTTAAAACAGTAAAGCTGTTTTGTTGTCTATGCTAGATTGCCAGGGTTCAGTGCCAATGAAGGATTCGAACTTGAGACTTCCGCTGTTACATCGTACTTCAGGAAACGTTGGTGTGAACTGTAACTCTGCTGCAGTTGCAAACTGGCCTAAATTCTAGAAGCAATGCTGCAGAGATCCAGCAACCTCACCGGCCACCACTCATAGTATCGTCCGCCCATACCTGCCATGCCGGCCAGCCCATAGTCCTAGACCTGTAGGTTGAGGAACTCAACACTGGCATAATGAAATTTGTGGGTTCGTGGTTACATACTACTGAATTATGGTGATATTTACTGAAAATTTCTACCAATGTGCCAATTATCGTCATTGAAACTGATATGAAAATTCGGTAACAGATGTTGTCACATATGGTAGCAAACGGAGTTGTGCTGAATGACGACTTGACGAGTACAAAAATGGGTTTTAGTAAAAGAAACCCAGTTGTCTACACAATAAGAACAAGAATCTACTTAGGGGGCGTTTGGTATAATATTTGTAATGGAAACGGAATGGAATGGGATAAGAAGTGGAGTGGTAACAAACTCCGTTACTTGTTGTAAGTTGTTTGGTTTAATTCAATTATGAAATAGAGTCATTAAACAGGGGCAAATGAGTAAATAATCAAACCACTCCAAACTCTTTGTTTTCTCACTCCTCTCTCCTTACCCGAATCCCACACTTCCACCACCACAGAACCACCGCCAACGCGCACCCTTGACCACCGGGAAAGGGAGACTTAGCCGCGCCGGTGCGGCGTGCCACTCCGACCATCCGACGCGACACGTTCCCCACCAATTTCTAGTTGGGAGGAGAGAGAAAACGTGAGATAGTAGAAGGGAGATGCCGGCGATGCAACCTATGGTGGAGGGTGGTGGTCGGTGATTATGCTGTGGTTGTTAGGTGAAAGTAGTTGTAGAAGAGGAGGAGAAAGAAGTTATAGAAAAGGAGGAGAAAGAAGTTGTAGAAGAGGAGGAGAGATAAGATAAGAGGGAGGTCGGCAGCGGTGGTAAGGACGGCGGCGGTGTTGAGTATGGTGGCGATGGTGGCGGTTCCCCGACAGCCGGTCGAGCAGTTGATCGGACGTTCGGGCCAAGGTGGTGGCTGGTGTGGTGTGGGAGAGAAGGAGGAGGAGAGAGAAAATACAAAAAGGGGGAATGGAATTGAATACCTCAAGATTGAGGAGGGATTCATTTTGGGGGAGTGGGTTAAAGGAGAGTAACGGAGTGGGAAAAAAAAATATAAACCAAACAATTGGAAACGAAATCGGATTGGGATTCCGTTACTTAGACTCAATAATTGTCCAACCAAACATGCACTAAATCTACTTCAACTATTGTTTGTTTATGATTGGTTTGTTTAGTTCCAAAACCAACTTTGATCGAACTTGCTCACAAAATCTCTATGTTAATCTACTTTAACTATTTTCTTATGAAAGAGACTTGAAGACACTTCAAGAGTTATTGGTCGCAATAGAAATAGGATGAAAAGATTGCTCATGAAATTGACTTTTTCAAACTAATAAAACCATAATTCCACAACAAAACATGATCTAATTGGCGTTCATGTGAATGACCCTATCTCTCATGTTGGTAGTTAAGATCCAGCAAAATGGGTCCTTCAATAGGGCTCGTATCAAATCATACGTCAATTCGGGTCGAATCTAAGTTACGATCAAATTCAGATTAAGGCAATCTTATTTAGAAAATGGTAAATGAATTTATAATATTTTGGTGCGTAAAGTTATAGCTTTACGATTTGAAATAACTTCAACTACTTTGATGGCCCGTGCAACGCCCGGGTTACTTATGTTTAAATGTTAAAATTACGTAAACGAAACTTTTATCTAAAACCTAAGATCTCATTTCAAACACCTGTGTGATATTTGTAATGTATTTAGATGGAAAGTCACATATAAAACCTTTGATGAAAACTCATCTTTAAAAACCTAAAATCTCATTTCGAACACCCGTGGGATATTTGTAATGTAAATAGAGGAAAAATCACCTTCAAAATCGAAACTCCCATTTTGTAACACCCGTGGGATATTTGATCAAAGTGCTATAAATCAAGTAATTATTATATCATATAACTATTTTCCATAAATCAGGTAATAATGTTATTTTTATTAGAATAATATTATCATATATATCTACTTACCATATATATCTACTTTAGCCTAAAATAATATTATCATATATATCTACTTACCATATCCTATCTTATTTAAAATATAATAATATTATTATATGCCACGTGTCAGCGTGGGAATTGAGCGGGTTCAGGATTACATATATATATTAGATAGATTATACGCTACCATGTAAAAAGTCAAGTGGAGTCTTTGACTCTTTGCTATCTCAACAAAACTCGAATCTGTTATGTTTTCAAATTCAGATAGTTATTCACCACGTAAGTTCAATTCACCGTGAAAGACAATTTTAACCGAATTATTACTAGATCTTGCAAACACAAAAAAAAAAAAAAAATTAGGTCCTACTAATACAATTCCACAACTCACTAGTCCATTTTCCTGCTAGTACTTTACCAAATTAAGGACATAAAAATCATCATTCAATTAATTAATGTCATTTAGTACCACCTAATATCTAAGGCTGTCCTCATTGCAAGTCTGAGGAGCAAGTCTTAGCTGAGATTTTGGTTGTTTGAGCTCAAACTTAGGGATAATGGGAAGCAAATTTTAACAAGTCTGAATATGGGTCTTGGAAATCCAAGACTTGGTTAAGACCCAACATATTATTTTTTTATTGTTTCCAAAGCTTTGAAGCATAGTTGCAAGAGGAATTCGGGTCCCATATATTATACTATTCACGAGATTTGTAAAGTCTGAGGGGTAAACTTGAAATTTTTGTGGGTCTTATTTGAGTCTTAAAAAATATAATAGCAATATTTTACTGTTGTTAAGACTCTAGTAAGTCTTTTTTTTTTAGTGCAAGACTCTAGTAAGTCTTACGGATGAGGATAGCCTAAAATCCATTGAATACACATACCTTGAAATAGTGTCATCAATCAATTCAGTTGACCTCAAAATTATTATTTTTAAAAAATAAAGTGGGAGAAAAGCAAAAAATACAGAATCTAAGCCACATAGCAGAAATTCTCCGTACACACACTAGGCTGTGGAAATCTTAATAGCCTGTTCAACACTTCAACTGTGGACTGTGGTAACGTGCTGTCTGAGTTAATCTACGTACTGTGTTTAGTAAACACTAATCACTTCTTGTTAATATACACAACAACGTAAGTACTCTTTCTTTCCTTAACCTTTTTCTGCAAACGTTGTTGCCTTCTCAACAAGTCACACATCTTCACCACCTACAAGGCTACAACCAACGGCTTCTCTATTTATTACTCGTGTCTTTAAAATGTGTCGTACTTTTTAAAATGGGTCGTACTAATAGGTTAAGTATACATTTGGTTGCGTTGGTAGATGATAAGTAGACGATCAAGCAACCTGGCCAGAAGTATGTCGGGTATCGAGTTTGATCAATCAGAATTAGAGTAAGCTAGCTATTTGTTGTCATGTACGAATCAAATCTGACCTAAATCAAATAGGTAAGATGACATAGTTTAAAACATGTGTCCAAAATTGATAAGGAATTTAAAAATTGAATTGAACATATAAATGTAGTACAGTATTTATTTTGCCTCTAAAATTAGAAATTTGAAAACCTTTGTACTCCGTATAATTCAACCCTTTCGTGGATTAATGCAAAGGTGGTCCTAATACTCCTATCTAACATCGGTCGTTAACTAGTCGGACGTACTGTTATTTAGTGCCACTAATCACTCTTGCTAATAAACACAACAACGTAAGTACACTAGCTATACTTTTCCTAAACCGCAATGATATTGTTTCTAGACAAAGACGCAGATTTGCGACCTACAAAACGATCTCACAGCCTTTAGAAATTGCTATGTCCTATCTAAAATGTACTTCTTTCATTTCACTTTTTAACATCTACGAGTATATATCTTATTTTCTTCGTTATTTTGTATCTTGAAGGCTTGATTAAGTAGGGTATATTAATAGTACGTATTTAGCGTAGTGATCACCAAACCGGCCTACTAGTCGTAAGTAAAATCACATAAATGTAAATCCTCGTAAACTATTATCATACAGTTTGTCAAACTAAAACTATCGCCATATGTACAACGGTTACACCCAAAAACCCGAACATAAAAGATCGTAATCGACTCGCATTGCCGCAGTCCGTAATTGGAAATGTGTCTTATAAAGTCTGTAATGAATTGAACCTAAAATTAAAGAACAGTGGTATATAGCTAGGTGCATGGCCCCTCTCTAGTCTGAATAGCTGTAACACACATAGACATAACTGCACCCCAAACGTGTCACATTCTTCTTTGCCTTCCTACCTGCTAACACTGCGGTTCGTTACCTTCTTTTCGCGCCAAAATACAGGCCCATTCCTTCCACGTCAGCCTTTTTGGCGCCAAACTTCCCGCCCGCCAACACACTGTACTACTCTCTCACTATCTCTTGTCCACTTATTTTGCGTAACTCACTTGCCTCCTCACTTTTCTCCCCTCCATCACCAATTTTGTGGACCCAACTCTTGATTACCATTACATATGGGATTTGGTAAAATCGATTTGATTGACTTTTTGAATATAAACCTCAAAAATATTATTGACAAAATTATTAGAGTCTAAGTTGTGTTCCTACTTCCTAGCTTCGATCTCGACTCTTCTAAGTGAAATAACTAATTGTGTTTTGATAGAGACTGTTAAACATTTTCGACATGGGATACTATTTTAGGTCAATATGAAGAAAAGTTCGAGAATTTCGTCTTTGTCAGGGTTCGAGTATTAAAGCAAGTACGATTATTATTAAATTGATTGGAAATAACCCAGTTAAATACTAGTAAAGTATAGCCATGCATGGATGTATGCCCATGTGGCCATGCCATACACATATACAATACGGTACACTTATACAGTACTATACTGTATGTCTGTATGTGGAAAATTAAATATTTTACAAATGTGTTACATACACGAACATGAAGAATGCATGAATGTACTGTAGTGTACTGAGCTTTTGTCAGGGTCACGTGACCAAGCATGGGAGCAGCTCTTTTAAAGTCGAAATATTTTATGTACGGGCAAATTGCTGAAGAAGACTTGCTTTATATGTTTGCTGACGTGGGAAGCTGTAAACCGTGGATCTTGTATTGGAATTCCAAATAAGCTGTGCACAAACATGTCACGTGATAGGCCTGCTTGTGTTAAGCTGCAGGTGCTGACCCAGTAACTAACGGGATATTTACTCGAGTAATAGTGATGTACTAATGTGGTATTACAGTACATTTTTTGGTGGAAAAGAGCTTCAACAAGACGATTTTAATTAATTAGAGTCGAGCATAATCCGATATCATGTGATAATTCCTAAGCGCTCGAAGTACATAAATAGCGAGATATCATAATCGTTAAATTGAGGACTTGAAAACATTAAAAGACGGTAACCATATAATCATTTTCAACAAAATGTTTAACGTTAATGATTTGCAAGTTTACAATAGAGTGTGTGAGAACAAGGTTTTATAGTCAATTAAAAATATACGTTGTACTATTATTTACCGTACGTATTTTCATGCACCATTGATCTGAATTCGGCATACCCCGTATATTTCTTTTAAAATGTATGTAAGCATGTATGTACGACGTGTATATTTACACCGAGGACCTGAAGATAAGGGAGAGATACACGTATGTTCCTGAAGACAATGCATAATAAGTGTGGAGTTAACACGAACGGATACTCGTAGTCGGATCGTAGGTGTAAGGTGTGGCCAGTGGGATTAAATAAATTCAGAAGATGTTATGCAATGTTTCATGTTTGCACACGATCAATGAGACAACTAATTGAAGAATCGACAAGATTAACGTTATAATAATATAAAATCTAACAACGACTTGACGAGAAGTTTGGTGTACGTGTACCAGTATTTTTATTCATTGTATAAATGAATACGTGACTGTACTGACTGACATAGGTTCATAGTGAAGACTAGTGACTTAGTGAGTAGTGAGGGAGGTGTGCTGTATCAGTATGCAATTTGCTCTAATTAATTGGTGATGGCCGGTGGAGCTTATGTTAATTAAGGTTTTAATTAGACTAGTTAAAAGTTGACTCAACAGTTACGAGTGTGGTATATTCAGAGTCAATTCGAGTTGAATTCTCACAACATTTTAATCACATTGTCGCGGCATATGTATACTATGCTAAAATTATGAACAATACTTGATAAATGTAAAAATGTTTTTATTTGTAAACCTTACTACGGAGTATGAAATATCGTATGTAGGTAAAAGTGGACACTACTTAAGAAATGTGATATTAGAGTAATGAGAAGTCCGTGTAGTTGGAGTGTCACACAACGATATCGTGATTATTATTAGGTTGTAATGTTTTAAAACGTGGGTCAATACTAGAGCTAAAATGTGATTTCCCGTGCTAAAGACAGCCTGTGTGGAAGAGTACATTTCATATCAAACGTATCATTCCCCTAAATCAAAGCAGAGTAGTTTATGGGGCGAGAAGAAAAAAAAAATCAGTTCTAAGCTTAAAAAAGCTAATTAAGACAAAATCAAAGCTGATTTGCTTTGACTTCAAAAAGAGGCTTAATTAATCGGAAAATTCACGTGGTGTCCTTGAGCTTTACCAGTTTGCGCGTGGTGTCCCTATGTTTGAAACTTGTACATTGTGGTGTCCCTGAGATTTGCAAAACGCGGTACGTGGTGTCCCTCAAGCTAACGGTGTTAACTTTTTTCCGTTAAGTGATGACGTGGCGGCCATTTATAAATTTAATTTGGTATTAATTCAATTTTGTAATTTCTGAAAATATTAAAAAAATTCAAAAATTCAAAAAAAAAAAAGTTCCAAAATCAATTTTAATAATTATTGGGAAAAAAATCCGCAAAAAAAATCAAGTTATATAATTTTAAACATAATTTTAGTGAATTTTTTTCGAAAATTCTCTTATATCTGTAAACTTCAGTGCACATGGTGTCCTTGAACTATACACACTAGTGTACATGGTGTCCCTGAACTATACACACTAGTGTACATGGTGTCCCTCAGGTTTGCATTACACTGTACATGGTGACCCTCTGTTTTTGTTTTTTTTTATTGCAACCGCTAGTTACCAAAGTGAAATAACCTTGAAGGATTTGAAGGGTGTTTCGGAGGACCTAATGTGAGTGTTCGTTTTGCATCGAGGGCATTGACCGTTTTCCACGAAAAAAAACTTACGAAAATGAAGATCCATGGGATGAAATGGAATCCATGAATTTGATTTGATTTAATAATAATGTTTGCTTTGGAAAGAAGGAGTTTTTTACATATATACAGATACAACGGCTACTTTTGTAACTAGTCGTTGCAATAAAAAACAGAAACATGGGGTCACCATGTGCAGTGTAATGCAAACCTAAGGGACACCATGTACACTAGTGTGTATAGTTTAGGGACACCATGTGCACCGAATTTTATAGATATTAGAGAATTTTCGGAAAAATTTCACTAAAATTACGTTTAAAATTATATAAATTGATTTTTTTTGCGAAATTTTTTTTCCAATAATTATTAAAATTGATTTTGGAACTTTTTTTTTAAATTTTTTTAATTTTTTTTTTTAAATAGTTTCAGAAATTTCAAAAATTAATTTTCAATTTTTTTTCTTTTTTCCAGAAATTACAAAAATGAATTAAACCCAAGTTAAATTTATAAATGGCCGCCACGTCATCACTTAACGGAAAAAAGTTAACACCGTTAGCTTGAGGGACACCACGTACCGCGTTTTGCAAATCTCAGGGACACCACAATGTACAAGTTTCAAACATAGGGACACCACGCGCAAACTGGTAAACCTCGGGGACACCACGTGAATTTTCCGTTAATTAATTGAATTTGGGAGCTAAATTTACCAATAAATCAAACACAAGACAATGAGAATGGAAAGAATCAAACAAGATACTACTTTCCAAGTGAGTGTATAATCTTTGGAAGAAAATCCAGGCTTTACATATTTGCATGAATACCCCCCCAAATAAAGAAATAAATAATTCTACGGCAAATTATTTGTTATGATTTGATTCAGTAGACCCAGAAACATATTCCTAGGAGATTGCTAACAAAATAATTCTGTTAAGGTAAAAAATTATCCACATTACCAAAACACTAGAAAAACCAAATCATTTACCAAAATTATTTTTGCCGTTTTACAAAATGAAAAAAACTATACTCGTATTAAATATTGAGGCGTAACTTCACAATAATTTTACTGTGGACCCAATTAATTACCGTGCGTGAGTTACGTAGGATGGGAGTAAAATCCTAAAAAAGACAAGCCTTTGGCCCCAAGCATCTCCTTCCTATTTGTGCGTGTCGTACACGCTTGAAAGTGAAAGTCGGCGTAGTGACTGTGTTAGTGAAGTAAGTGGGTGGATATGCATGACATGATGATATAGCATGGTCATGTATCCTTTGCCTTATTTACCATTTGCCAGCTGTTTTCTTTTATCTTTTTCCTTGGTACGACGTTGAGCTTAACCAAAAAATCTCTCCCTCTTCTTTTTTTTCCTAGGTAAAAAAAAAAGTAAATCTTGAAGATTTCTAGTGATTATCCTAAATCTTGTAATTTTATCAAAAATAAATTACAATTGATTTTAAGAAAAATGAAGCAAATTAAATTCACTTTGAAAATGCTATACAACACCCATTTAGCACGTAAATATCATCGAATCAACATTTTTGCACATTTCAGTAAACATATCACACGTTGATACATTAGCCTAAACGGTCGATACATTTCCTATTTTACACGATCTCATCAATTCATGTACACCAAAGCTAAACAAATTGGTCCAACTATCAACTCACCTAATTTTAACTTTTACCATCTTGGATTAAAACAAAAAATATTAACAAACATAATAAAAATTTAAAATAAAGTAAAAAGAAAAAACTTATTAAAAAAAAAAAGGAAAATGCACCGGCTTTAAACATTGAAAATAGAGAAAAAGGAGGAGGAAATTTGGGCCTATTTAATCAACTTGCTCACCAATCTTTAATGCATTTTGACCGCTTGGGGAAAAGTGAGCAGACCAAACGGCAGTAGAGTTTTTCTTTTAGAGAGAGAAAGAAAAAATACAGACGAGGTAAATTCTCATTTAATATTAAATACCCAATTAAATTATTAAAAACCTTTTAATGTTACTTATTATTAATATTTAATTCATTTTAATTTATTAATTCACGAGGTTTCCAATGTTCTCAGAAGTTTTTATATATTAATAATATATAACTGTTGTTATATATATTTCTCATATTTCTATGCTCTCATTTTTTCTCATTGTTCAATCGCTGTAACTCTGCCTGCTGCTTCTGTTCGCATCTTTATTTCATAATTTGTATGTATTCATCTCTTTATTTCTCTCTGTAATTTTTTCAATTGTTTTTAACATTTAATCTTTGTTTCGCATAGATCTTTGTCACGTTCTACAGGCAAAATCACAGCCATAGATGTCCAATCTGTTTTAATTTTTAACATAAAAGTTTTTATGACATTTTTATTTTACTATATAGTTTCACCACCTACTCACAGACTAATCCTTTTTCCTCTCCCCCCCCCCTTTTCTTTCTCTCTCTATCACTCCTATCTAACCTTCTTTGTTATAATTTTTTGCAGAGGTTTTTTGGGGGTTTTTGGAGGATAAAGTTAGGGACTTTGGGAGAGATTTTATGTCGGCAAAGTCTAACTTTGTATCAGTGATTATTATTGGGGTTTCTTCATTGAAGCTCTGCAGATTATTCAACACTAATTATTTCCTGGGAATCATCATCATCTCCTCCTGTTTTTATTATCTCTGCTGTGTTTTTCAGCAGAGAAAAAGTTTGCGTCTTTCATACGTCTCGATGCGTTTGAGGCCTAAAAGGTATGATGGGTTTCTCTTCTTTTTGTCTTAATTTCATTACCCATGTCTTTGATTCTTGAGATTCTTGAGATTTTGATGATTTTGATTTTGGTGTTAAATTAGGGTTTTTGTTGATTTTGATTTGGGGATGTTTTTTGTGTTTGTTGTTGTTGTTGCAGGACTTGTTCTGGAGTAGAGTGTTTTGGGGGTTTTCACATAAAGCGATTCATAGCTCTTTTCCTGTTTTTCAGAGGGAGTCTCACTTGATATTATTCTCTATTTAATCTTCCTGAAAAAGATTGATTTTTTAATTTAATTTTCGAGTTTTTTTCTGGGTTTTTTGGTAAGGTTTAATCTGTTTTATTGAATACCCAGGAAAAAAAAAGGTTTTTTTTTTGGGTGGGTTTGATTAATTTTCTTCAACAAGTTACCCAAAAAAAAAAATTCACAAAATGTTTATTGAGACTGACAATCCAATGTTTTTACCAAACCCCTTTTATCAAAAGCCCAAATTTGTGGCAACAAAAACACTGAGAAAGGTCAGAGTGATTTGTGATGACCCTGATTTAACTGAGTCTTCCTCTGATGATGATGAAATGATGGGTTTAAGGAGAGAGAAACCGAAAAAGAGGCTTATTCGAGAGATTAATCTGCCTGTGACTCCGAATGGTAGCGTAATCAACAATCATCATCATGTGGTTGTTGAGACTGAGAGTTCTTGTCAGGATAGCAACAATGGGAGCAAAAACCCTGAGAAAAAGAGGAGGGTTTTAGGGCCAAAGAGACCTCCTGCGTCTAAGTATAGGGGTGTTAGGCAGAGGAAATGGGGGAAATGGGCTGCTGAGATTCGACACCCGATTCGTGGTGTTCGGATTTGGTTGGGGACTTATAATACTGCTGAGGAAGCTTCCCAGGCTTATGAGCTTAAGAAGATGGAGTTTGAAAAACTCCTTATTGAGAAAAGTCAGAATCTTTCCTCTACCCCGACGACTTCTGCTGCGTCTGCTTCACAGTTGCAGAACCCTGCTGTTTCTGAGGATTCTGGGAGTGTGCTGTCTCATAACTCTCCTGCTTCTGTGCTTGAGGTTGATACTACTTCCAACTCTCAGGTTGATCCTAGCTGTGGGGTGGATGCTGCTGTTACTACTGATGATGGAACGAAGCGTGTCGAATCTTCTGATGATGTTAAGGGTCCTGAGGAATGTGATGTTATGCCTGTTTTGGGCGCTGTTGAGGACTACCAGTGTGATGTTGGACAGGCTCTTGACCTGCAGATGGAGCTCAGTTCATCGCTCAACGATTTAGGCGATATCTTCAGCGAGTTTCCTGCATTCGACGACATCATCATGTTTGATGAACCAACTATTCTTCCTGCTTTCGATTTCGACTTTGAGTTTGGGAATGAGGAGCTGTCATGGATGGAAGAAGGTTGTTTCAGTTTCGGAGGAACAGCAACAGCGACAGCATGCTGCCCTTAAGTTTTGTAGCAAGTAATTATTAGTGGTATTTAGTATTTTTTAATTTATAGGCCTTATATATATGAACTTAAGTATGGAGTTTCAGAACTTCACAGATCTTATGAAGCTTAAAATCTTGCTTCATAAGATTCTGGTTTTTTGAGAGTGAGTTTTATTTTTGCCTTGTTGAGAGTTAAAACTAGTATCTAAGTCATGTTTCCTGAGACAAATGAGCTTTCCTGATGTAAAAAGGGTGAAGAATCCTGTGGGTTTTCCTGTGCTGTTATAGCAGTCCATTGATTCTTCTCCCTTGTTTGAACTGTTATATTCTGCTACTAGTAGTGAATGTTCAGTGCTCTCTTCTATTAATCCATGTGTGTTAATTGTTATATAAGTTATATTCCGGGTTTGAATTTTTCGCTTTGTCGAATCCTTTGTTCATTACTTGTCTTGTATAATGAGAGGAGGGAGATACGAACCAAGCGACAAGGTGTTAGTGCTCAAGATTTGGAACAAATGGAAGACTTGAAATCTCAAACTTTGTAGAATGAGAATCTGTTAAAAAGAGGCACTAGCTTTTTTTCTGTGTTAATATTCTCATCAAAGTCTTTATCAACAGGATCTTGTTGGTGGGTTTGAAAGCAACTATATTCCTAACGCATACGATTCGCCCGCCTTGTAAAATTGCAACTGTCTAATTCCTGGCTACATTTCCTTCATATCCGGTAGTAAAAGATAAGACTGGAGAAGAGGATCAGTGGATAGGAATACCGTGTGATGAGGAGGCCTGAAAATGCATGGCCAAGGTTTGGCATTAGTGATCAATTCTCCTCAATTAACGCCTTGTTTTTGTTACTTAGTCAAGGTAATTATGAATCTCGAAATGTAACGGCTGCTTTAATCTTCGTAACAGTTGCAATTAGAGTTACTGAGTATGTTGACGTTATATCTAACAAAAGAAGTCGTTTTCTCTATAAAGTTTCCAACACGTGCTAACTCATTATTCTCGAAACTTGGACAGTCGATAGACTCTACACACGTTTTTAAGTGGTTCGTGCCGCAAAGTTCATTGAACAAGAATCACATTACTGATGTTGTAATTGTTAAGATAGAAAAGCGAAAGGGATAAGAAAAATGGAGAAACATATCTTCAATTTGAGGAGGAAAAAAGTGTACGTTGTGGGCTATGTACGAACTATATCTAGTTTGGAGTAATTTGTAAGCAAAGAAGGTATTCCAAATATCATGCGGCATCAGTGAGACTGGGCTCACTCACTTGAAAAAACACACCTGTCATGTGAATATGTCAAGTAAGGCTTTCGGTAGAGTTAGGTAAGGAACTCTCATGTGGTTCTTTGTTGGAATAAGCTCCAATAATGCTCAAGTTTTCGCATTGAAAATTGATATTTTGCATCTTTCAATGGAGAAATGGAGATGACCATATGCTTAGTCCTAAAGTGGAACACGGGTTTATTACCTTTCAGGCTTTCACCTTTTATGTGGACGCAGATGTCAATTAACTTAACTGGCTTTAATTCAATTTGAAATTCACATGTTAAAAACTTAATAGAACTAGTTCTCCATGATGAAATTAGTAGTGTCATTACAAATGATGCTTATGGCATTTATAAAAACTTTATTCTCCCAACTTCAACTTCTGATAAAAGCAATTGAAATAGCCAAATAGGCGAATCCAACACAATTTACCAACACTACTTATAAACCGTAGCACACACTAAACAATTTGAAGAGTGAAATGTTAAGGTGCAAATCCAAGTTTCATATCCAAGAAACAAAAAGTAAAATATTTTTTTTGTAAGAGATCACCAATCTACTTATTATGGTGTCTTTGGAAAAGAGCACAATAAAAAAAAGCCTTTAGGGTTTGGTCCAATCCGAATGATATCATATTAGATTGGTGTGGCAAGGTGCGCCTGGGTTAGTCCATGTCGATTGATCTTTTGTAGGTCATCTGCGACGTAACTATCACGTAAATCTTGTGTGTGATCTTTTTGGTGATCTTATTTGGTGGTGTTGTTGTTGTTGTTGTTGTTGTTGTTGTTGTTGGTGGTGGTGGTGGTATAAAGTCTCAAACACCCGAACTATAGTTGAAAGTAAACCACCTTTTAACTAACAGGCCGGATGGGAGGTTTTTTTTTTTTTTTTTTTTTTTTTTTTTTTTTTTTTTACGGAAAGAGGAATGCATTAGAAACGTAACAAAGTCAGTACATCCTAGAGAGGATTACAAGCCCAGCTAGAAAGCAAAAGAAAGTTCGCTAAAAACAGAAGTAAGGAGGCATAAAAGTTACAACAAACAGAAACAGTACAACATCAACAAAGTCAACCCTTAAGCACGCCTCTGATCTCCATTGTAGAGGGACCTGACACAAATGGGGATAGAGAGATGTATAGTACGTCTGTTAGCCAAGGTGAGAGCATGCTTGGCTAGACTGTGGGCGACTTGATTTGCCTCCCTCTTGGTGTGCTCAATGGAAAAGCTTGGATTTTGCTTGAGCAGACCCCAAACATCATCAGTAAGAGACCTCAGCGGGTGATTCTCAACAGCATGGGGGGCATACAACATGCATTTGATCAGCAGAGCATCAGTTTCAAATTGAACATTCTGCAAGTCTTGTTCCATAGCGATCACCATCCCTTCCCTTATAGCCATTAGTTCCGCCATTGCAGGAGTGTTAGCTCTGAATTTTGAGGTGAATCCAAAACGCCACCCGCCGTAGTGATCACGAACCACTCCACCACCTCCGGCTTCCGAGTTCTGATCGATCCATGCCGCATCAGTGTTCATCTTCAGGTATCCCCTTGGCGGCGGCTTCCAGCAGAAATTTACCCTGTTGTTTTGAGATTGGTTGTTTCCTGGAGGCTGCACAGAGAGTTATTAAAGTGCATGGTCAAGTCGCACCAAATAAGGGCTGAATTGGGACAATCCCTGAACAAATGGATAAGGTCCTCTCTATTGTTGAGACATCTAGTGCAGAAACCGTTTATGGAAGGAATGAAGGTCTTAAGGCGACTTAGAGTAGGAAGGATCTCATGCAAACCATTCCAAACGAGGAATCTCATCTTTTGGGAACAGGGGATCTTCCAGATTATCTTCCACAAATTAGGCGAGGAATTTCTGTTGGAAAAATTGAAATTGATATTGTAAGCAGAGTTAATAGTGAAATCCCCATCCACCGCAAGTTTCAAGATCAATTTATCTTTCCCTCTTGGTTTGCTCCCCAAGGGCAGACTCTGAATTTCACTTATAACATTCGAGGGGAGCACATGATCAATAGTCGCAGTATTCCAACCAATATCGTCAATGATATTACCCACTCTCCAATGATCAGTTCTGTACGGAATGCTATCCACTAAAAGGTAGAGCGGACCAGATCCAACCCAGTGATCATACCAGAGAGAAGTGTCCCAGCTGTCCCCAATTCTGACCCCTAACCCCTTCTTCAGAATGTCCCGACCTTTAAGGATGTCTCTCCATAAAGGGGAATGGGTCGGGCTTGGCATTGCTGTTAAAAAGAAAGATCTTTTAAGATATCTATCAGAAAGGAGTCTAATCCAAAGCTTATCTCCCCCTTGCAAAATACGCCACCCCAGCCGAGCCATAAAACAGAGGTTCCAGGTATGGAGATGTTTAAAACCTAGCCCGCCGAATTTTTTTGGGGTACATATGTTGTTCCAGCTTACCCGAGGGAGGTAGTGGGGACGATCCACTTTATTCCACAGAAATCTCCGACAACTTTTTTCAAGAGAATTGGTTGTATTGATTGGCAAAAGGGTGGTTTGCATGTGATAAACAGGCATAGCATTAAGAGTGGAAGAAATGAGAGTCGCCCTTCCTGCCATGTTTATTAATTTGGCCTGCCATCCTTGGATTCTGCTTTTAAAAGAATCAAGAAGATCCGAAAGATTTCTGTTCCTTATCTTAGTCGGAAGAATCGGAACCCCAAGGTATTTACCAAAAGAAGTGCACCCAAGAATGTGGGAGGAGGAGGCTAGTAGACCTCTGTACGAGGCTGGCATCTTTGGAGGAAGAATGAGTCTCGATTTTTGTTTATTAATGTACAGCCCAGACAGTTGCCCGAATTCCTCAAGAGTTTGGAATATGCTATCAAGATTCGCCAGAGAGGCTTTCCCAAAGAGAAAAACATCATCAGCATAGAAAAGGTGGGACAGTCGCAACTCTTTGGACATACGAATAGGGCACCAATCTTTGGTCTCCACCTTGGCTTCAATCATTTGAGACAGGCGCTCCATACAGAGCACAAAAATATAATGGGAAAGGGGGTCCCCTTGTCTAATGCCTCTCGATGTGAGAAAACTGTAGGTGATCTCACCGTTCCAAAGGACCGACAGCGAAGGAGAAGAGATACAGCTCATGATAAGGTTAACTAAGCTCAAGGGGAAGTTAAACCCTAACAGGGTGTCCCTAATGAAACCCCACTCCAGCGAGTCGAAGGCTTTCGACAAATCTACTTTCAGCGCCATAATTTTCCTTTCTTTAGGACTCTTATGGAAATAATGAGCCATCTCCTTAATGATGATAACATTTTCCTCAATAAGACGTTTCAGAATAAAGCTTGTTTGACTCGGGCTAATGATGTTAGTAAGATGCGGCTTTATTCTATTGGCAATGACTTTAGTTATGACTTTGTAAATTGTATTGCACAGAGCAATAGGGCGAAAGTCTTTGATGGAAGCAGGGACATCAATTTTTGAGATCAGAGACAGATAGGAAGTATTAATCGACTCCGGAATCCTCTCATTAGAGAAACACTGCTTCACAAACCACATAAAGAATCCCCAACCGAACCCCAAAATTTTTGAAAGAAGATGGGCTGGATTCCATCTGGGCCAGGACATTTAAGAGGAGCCATTTGAAAGAGCGCCTCTTTTATCTCAAGATCATTTGGGCCAACCCCCATTGTGTTGCTGTCAGGAGGAGAAATTGCCGATGGGCTTTGAAAGAGACTGTGGGCTGGGTGGGAACTGACCTTAGTGACAAAGAAATCTTTGAAGAAATTGTGGGCCATGGACTTGAGGGTTTTTTTTATCATTGATCCAAACACCACTTGGATCTTGGAGAAGATGAATGTTGCGCTTGCAGTTGCGGACTTTCGACACAACATGGAAATAGCGGGTATTCAAATCCATTGCTTTAGCTCTGTTAAGACCAGCTTTTTGGGCCAAAAGAATCTGCTCCTGATGGAGGACATTTTGAAAATCATGAATCAATTCTTTTTCAAGGGAGAAAAGCGAAGGAGGGGATCTGTGGTTAATAATTTTTTGAATTCCCCCCAAGCGCGCCAAAATACGCTTTTTTTGTTGATCAAGGCTACCAAAAACATTAAAACTCCAGGGCTTTACTCTTGAGATGAAATTCCCACTTCCTCCTAAAAAATCCTCCTGAAAACCATCCCACGAGTCACGGAAAAGAGAGGGAAAGGACTGGTGACAAAGCCAAACCTCTTTACATCTGAAAGGTCTGTTAAAACGGGGAAGATTCTCGAGCGAAACAAGCAGGGGACAGTGGTCAGAAAACATCCGAGGGAGATGAGTTACCTGAGTGAATGGATAAGCTTCGAGCCAAGACGGGTTGGCCAGTGCACGATCAAGCCGCTCTCGAATCATATCCAGCCCCTCCCTTCCATTGGTCCAAGTGAAGGCTGGCCCGTTAAAACCTAGGTCAATTAAATTGGCAGAGTCCATCCAACTTGAAAAAGCAAAACTTTGGTTAGGGTTAAAAGGCCTACCTCCACTTTTTTCATTCTGACCTGTTACTTCATTGAAATCCCCTAGAACCATCCACGGAGTATCAGACGGGGGGTGATCGGAACTGATTTGGTGCCAGAAATCTGCCCTAGCACCAGCAACGCTAGGCGCATACAGCCCAGTAAGCAAAACATCAGGCTTATCTTGATGGAGCTTGAAAAGTGCATGAAAATGATGGGAAGAGGGTTCGGCGAAAAGGGTGAGATTGGCATCATGTTTCCAAAGAAGCCAGATCCCTCCTCTCCTACCATAAGGGGGAATAACTCTAATCTCATCAAAACGGAGCCTGTTTTTGACGAAGTTTGCCCTAGATTCCGGAGCTTTTGTCTCCAGCAGGATGAAAATGGTGGGTTGAATCTGGTTGTTTAACCACATGATACTAGACAGAAAAGCGGAGCTGCATGCACCCCTTATATTCCACATAAGGATCCACATCTTAGATGGATTGATTTTGTGATAGAGGGGTTGTGACATCCCCTCCTGAGCTCTTTTCTTCCCTGACGGTTGAAATTCCTGATTTTCTTTCATACGTGGCCATGCATGAAGAATCGGTGCCTGTATCTCCTCCAGTAATGCAGTTTGCATGCATGTCATCTTGGGTGGAGAGGGTTCCACCATTATTTGTTTGCCCTTGTCCCTCGGGTTTGCATGGCTCTCTTGAATGGGCTCCGATAATCTGGGTTTCTTGGTGGTTTCTTTCTTGAGTTGAAGAGGGGACAATTTGGCAATGATCTTCGGGCTTTCCTCCGGCTGGAAGGTGTAAATCAGGTCCACTGCCAACGCCGCTACCTCTTCTGTCGGGCTGAAACAAGCTGTAAGGCTTGAGAAGTTTGACATTTCGATGTCTTGTCTTGTGAAATTTAAAGGATGAATGGCGGGGAGCTGTGGTGGAATCGCTTTTTCTCCCACCAGTTTGGGTTTGTATGCCAGAGGAACGGGTTCTCTTAAGTGCTGAAATGCCATGACTTGGGTTAAAAGGTCTTCTATCTCTTTCTAAGTGAATCTCGGTTGAGGGTTTGCCAAAAGATTCCAGATGGTCGGTGTTGGGAAAGTCGGGAAGAAGTTTTGGATCATTGGTACATTCACTATTATTTGGTTCTGGTGTGTTTGTGTTTCCGGTAGGTTTTCGGCTGGGAGATTTAGGCAGATGAAGGGGAAGAAATTGGGACTTGTTTGAAATTTCCGGTGAGGCATTGTTTGGCTGTGGCAGAGAATGTTGAGTCAGGGAATTTGGAGTGAAGGAAGTAGTGTTTCCTCCCAAGGATTTTGTGATTGTCGAGGCGTCGGAAATAATGCCATGCGCATTGGAACAAGGCGAGGTCTCTTTAAATTGGCCAATGGAGTTTCCCGCCGAAGATTTGTCTGACGCAGCTGTACTTGATGAGGATTTATTGCGTCTGTCAGTGTTACCTGGAGAAAGGTCTGGGAAAGTACTTTTTGTCTGAGAGTTTCCTTTTTCTTGCCACGAGGACGACGCTTCAGCTGGATTTCTTCGTCTCCATTCTTTTTGGCCATCCATGAAAGAAGACGGGCCTTTCCTAAAGCCATTTGGGCTGGGCTGTTGCATGTCACGTGGCCCTTTCCCAAAATCTCTTTTGTTTTTTTCGTTTGTTAGTAACCACAATCCACGGCCCATTTTCCTCCTCTTCACCCTTTTTCTGACTTTTGCTTTCTGCCTCTGAAGTTTCTGGGACGGAAAGATCTATGAACCCTTGATCATTGCTTGGAATCAGGTTTTTGTCTTTGGCTTTGTTTAGGCAGGCTTGATCTTCTCTATTGATTTCTCCTTCCTTGGTGCACATATCCTTGTTATGACCAATTCTCCCACATCTGAAGCAAATAGCATGAACATTTTCATATTCAATACTTTGCCATGCATTAACCACCCATACTTTGGGGATGAGCGGCCTTCTGAGATCAATTTCGACACAAACTCGAGCGTATCGACCTCTTTCAACTGAGTTTGTATCATAGTCGATCTTGATCGGTTTACCCACCTTCTCCGCAATCATAATATTCCACGGGCAGCTCAGGAAATCTTATCCAAATTGAAATAAAGGTGAAAGGAAGCCCCGAAGGCCTGAAGTTTGGCCTCCACCTGGTTAGCATAAGATAATGATCATTGATGAACCATGGTCCTCCAAACAGAGCCCGTTGCATATCCTCTTCAGCTGAGAAACGAAAATGAAAGAAGCCTTTTCCTAAGTCGATAACTGTCATTCCATTGACCGGCTTCCACATTTTTTTGACTCTCATTTCCATAAATTTTAGATTTACATTAATTCCAAGAGTACGACCCATGAGAGTGTTGCGCCATGGAGCTCGGAGTTTTGCCAGGGTATCTTGAGGAAAAGTGACCACATTTCCAGAATCAGGGACAATTAAGTCTTCCTCCTCCCATTCTAGTGAGCTCGATTTGATCAGATCAGCATCTTGAAACCATTGGCTTGATCCTGCGAGGGCTTCCCTGAATGATACCTTCGGATGTGAATCTTGCATCATAGTATCATTATCATCAATTTTCCAGTTTGAGTTTGATGGAGGATCTACGGATAAGATCCGCTTCCTCTATTAACTCTGGATCAGGTGATGATGGAGAGTCCATCATATTGATGAAAACAAGAAACAAATTTTCCTTAGGTTTTAACTTTCTCTCTCTAACTTTCTCTCTCTAAAAAACTGTTGTTGTTGTTGTTTAAACAATCTAAATTGGCCGGATGAGAGTTGGTGTCTTGTGTGTGATGAATTTTGTTATTGTCTTTGCTATTGTTCAATTTGAATTCACTTTTGCTTAAGATGTAACCCAATCACACAACAAGTGGTATCGAAGGCGCGGGGATCCTCTCCAGTTCCATGCCGCCACCTGTACTCCACTCAAATCAACCCAGTTCGACTTGGAACAAGTGCACTATGTACACGTAGTGGGTTTTGGATGGTTCATGCATAGTAAGTCTAAGTTTTTGTCAAGACTTGAAGTTCGTGTACATACACTAGGAAATTTCGAAACCTAAGAAATAGTAGTGAGTTTATTTAGAGCCAACCCATGGGACGGGTACATAGACTCTTTGTGCAGGTGTAGCCAAGTGGTGCATGCTTGGCTCATGTAGGCACGGTGTGTCCATAATTGGGAGGTTATCAAACTACAAAATGCTAAGGGACCTAGTTATTGGGGATACGTTCCCCAGTTTGTGGAGAACTGCGTGTGAAGTGGGTGCATCCTCGTGGTGCAGATATCACATATTCACATCTCGCTGTGTGATCCCAGTTGTCAGCAAATTGTTGCTTAAAGGGGACGGCATATACTAAGTTTAAAGTCAGGTCTTGCATTGAGTGAAAATTTGTTTGTTTTGTAGACGATTTTGCAAAAAACTTATATTTTCAATATTGTTTTGATCGAAAAGCGACCGTTTAAGGAAATCGTGTTTATAAAAGAGAAAATTTTATAAGACAAATTATGAAATTGCAATTGTTGATTGGATAAAAGCATGTAAATCAAAATGTAATTTAGTTTTCGACAAATACTCCAATGGATAGGTTTTCGCAAAAATTGCCTCATGTAACATCCATAATTGAATGAGGATCCCCCTGGTGCCCCAGTGGTGAAGGCGTCGTCCTTCCACCCAGGCAACCAGGGTTCGATCCTCGCCTCCATGGGAAGAGGGATCCCCTTACCTCCCCCCTCTCTCCCATGGGTTGGGCCTGATCCTCGGGTGGGCTTATTCCTGGCAGTAGGAAGCCCACGCCAAGGGGCCCCGCTTACCTTAAAAAAAAAAAAAAAAATCCATAATTGAATTGTTCTACTTCATAGCCGTTGACTTCTTTAATATTCCAATCACTTTAAAAAAATGCTTTTGTGGAGAATGCTCAAATGTAATTCTTCCGAACCTTAAAAAAGGTGGCAAGTGAGAAGTAGAATAAACAACACGAAGTAGACCACAGTGAGATTGGTTGGGTGTCCCAATTAGTGGGGATATCATATTTTCGGGGTAGCTTGAACGTGAAGGCTGCTTGGACTTTGATACAAGATTTTTCTTCGTTCCATATGTTTTTTAATTGCCATTTGTAGGCCATTACCCCATTAAGATAATAATTCTGATAAATTAAATTTATTTACTGAAAACGATCTCACCATGGCTAAGTTCAATCACATTTTGTAGTTTTACATGGACTGATGTTACATGTTTAATATTTCGTAACAATCTAGTAATCTGATTGTCATTTTAGCTTAGATTCGCTAAATCGAATTTCTAAACTGTCACCCTAAACAAGACAACTTCCTATACTCAATGAAATAATCTGTTTTACACGTATCAGTGATTTTTTATAAATCTTGAT
Organism: Spergularia bocconei; assembly: GCA_963457585.1. Taxonomy (NCBI): domain Eukaryota; kingdom Viridiplantae; phylum Streptophyta; class Magnoliopsida; order Caryophyllales; family Caryophyllaceae; genus Spergularia; species Spergularia bocconei. The sequence goes on along the minus strand of OY734943.1, from coordinate 21,119,386 downwards.
AATACAATCAAACTCAATCCGATTTCGGAGAATTGTACTAAGTACTGTAATTGTTTTTAGGAATACGAGTTACGTGTTGCTCCTTCTTTGTACTTTGACGGAAGTCTTTGTCTCAATTGTCGTGGCAAGACTTTGGTTGAAAAGTAGTATTATTAGGTTCTTGTCAAATGATGTAGAGTTGCTAGATAATGGGCTCGCGTGACCTCCGAAGTCTGACTAAGAACATGGATCCTAGTCATGTTAATCATAGTGAGCAAGTGAGCATAATATAAGAATAAATAAATAAAATAAAATAAAATGCGAATTTTATCCTTAATTATCCATAATGTTTCTGTCGATAAAACCGCTTTTATATTCATATGTATTCGATTTCAAATATATTGTCAATTACAATCGATACAAAGTAGAATCACAGTGATTTTCAGATACGTACTATTTGATGTTGGATTTTCACAATTTTGTTTTAGTATCCAAGTCGTGAAAAACACATCACCTAATGTAACGACGATAACATCAACAATTATTTCAAAAATGTCTAAGGATTCTTCAATAATCCTATACGGAGTATATGAATTGGCACGTAATTATTTCTTTTAGCTTTTACATTAATTTTTCCTTCGACCCCCCCTCCCCCCAAGGAAAAAAAATCATAGACTTGGAGTATTTGCCATTTGGTACAATAGGCTCCGAATTCTATCAGTTAAGCCCATCTCTTGAATTTGGGCCTTCAAGATTTCATATGGAGCTGTACTACGTTTTGGGCCGAATTTATTTTGCCAAACTACTAGAAAATGATGTTGGCCCAGCAAATGATTTGCCAGACTACTTTGTAAGCATAAAGAGACTCCTCATCTTCTCCTTTTTGCGAGGTGATGATTTCGAAATTTGAAATTCCCAAGTCAGTCCCTAGAAATGTTCACTTTAATCAAGAAAAAGTAGTAACACAACTTGTTTTTGATCCTATCATCGAGGAGGTATCGATCAAAGTAGGTTGTGAGTTCCTTCAAGAGTCTATTGATGACTGATGAGTAGGTCTTCTATCGGGTTGGTGAAGAAAAGAAACGATAAAGGATATTGCGAACGATATTAGTTTGTATTAGTAGGTTAGAGAACCAAGTTTTTAGCTTCCACTCGTTTAAACATGTCATTTTCTCCAAAGAAGTATTTTTTAGCCACCAAAGTCAAGAGGTTGGATTTAAAAAACACCAAAGTCGTGATTGGTACTTATAAAACACCAAAATTGATAAACTACTTACTAGACGTCAGCTAACAAATTACTTTACGAGATATTCTGACAAGGAACTCGTTTGAAACATATCCCATAATAACTTGTAACTCCTCAGCCATGCAGTTATGCCGTTATTGGGAACTAGAATTTAAAATTCAATACTGGTATTTTTTTTCCGTATTTGTTTAATCAATTGCAAGTTTGCAACCGATTATAATAACGAATCACAATATTACTCCGCATCTCATTAGATTCAGTGCTCGCACCAAGTGAAATCTCAATTAACACTTCTAACTTAAGCAATTATGCCGTGTTTGGGAACTAGAATATAAGACTCAAGATCTGTTTCCGTATAATTTAATATGTCACAACTGATTAAACGAACGAATCACAATAATATCTCAATAGATTCGTTGCTCACACCAACTTCAATCACAATCTAAAACATGGAATAGCTATATCGTGTTTTTCTATATTCATTAATTTGAGACTTACAAGATGACATTCACTCGTTAAACTTATAGTAGTCCACTAAATCGATCATCATTCCCCTTCAATCAAATAATCGAGAAGTAGTAGTATAACACTTCAAAGTAATTTCCAACGAATACTCGGACATTACCGATATAAGTTTGTAGTAGTAGGTTAAACCACCAAGTTTTTAGCTTCCACTCGTTTAATTGTTTAAACATGTCATTTTCTCTTGCTTCATGTAGATGAACACGATAATAGTAGTTACTACTTACTAGATGTCAGCTAACAATTACTCCGTACACTTTACAAGTTATTCGACAAGGGACTGGCCTGAAACATATCCCATAATAACTTGTAACTTCTCACCCATGCAGTTATGTCATGTTTGGGACTAGAATGTTAACTTCAATTCTGAGACTTTTTTCTTATTTTTTTAATCAGTTACAACTGATTCGGCGAAAGTAGTAGACGAGCCCCATACGTTTGCTAGTATGTGAAATTAACCCCCTTACCTTTTGATAGTAGCAATTGACCCCCATATGTTTACTAATATGTGAAATCGAACTTTACCCAATTTGTCACATGAGAAATTCAATATCTCACCAATTTCTCATATGATAAAGTTTACCAAAATAAGAGCCTGTTTGGCCAAATTTTCTGATATCTGTTTCTATTTTTCATAATCAGTTTTTTTAAAAACTGTTTTTTGAAAAAATGATGAGTGTTTGGTTCAACATTCTACAAAAGCACTTTCATTTGTTACTGTAATCTTTTTTATATTTTTGCAAATTAAAAATATCTCACAAAAGGAGTATTTTTAGAGAAATAGAAACAGAAACACCAATTTGGTGCTTCTGCTTTTGGGGGTCAATATTTAGAAAAGTGTTTTTATTAAATAGTTTAGAACTTCTAAAAAACACTATGTTTGGCCAAGTTTTTAATTTTTGGGAGTAAAAACACTTTGAAAAACTAGGCCAAACACATACTAAGACATATATATCTTCCCTTTTAAAAAACACTCCAAAAAATAAAATGAAGGCAATTGATTCTTCAAGAGCCGCACCAACGGAAGATTTTTGCCCTATTAATCATTCTGCGATTTGGACAAGGAGTAGAAAAGAAATTAAAAAGACTTTTTTGATATGCTAGGTGGTGATCGACCTGATCGTTCTCATTTTTTGCAATTACATCATCAAAGCGCGCCGCACACACAAGATGTAATTTTTTTTAAGAGATATTTTAGGGTGAGAAATTGGTGAGATTATGTAGAGAAATTAGTGAGAAATTGGGTAAGAGTTCGATTTCACATTATGAGAAACATATGGGGGTTATTTGGTACAATTAAAAGATGTGGGGGTTAATTTCACATAAGAGCAAACGTATGGGGCTCATTTACTACTTTCGCCCAACTGATTCTAATAACGAATCACAATAATATTCCGTATCTCAATACTCGCACCAAGTTTAATCCAATCTAAAACATGAAATAACTAGATCCGATGTTCTACGTTCATATTACCTTTCCCCTCCAATAAAAAAACCGAGTAACACTTCTAACTCACGCAATTTTGCCGTGTTTGGGAACTAGAATTTAGAATTCAAATTTAAGATTTGTTTCCGTATAATTTAATCTGTCACACCTGATTAAAAGAACGACCCATAATATCTCATCAGATTCGTTGCTCACACCATCTACAATCGCAATCTAAAACATGGGATAACTATATCGTGTTTTCCAATGTTCATTAATTTGAGTCTTTTTTTTTTTGAAATGATCATTAATTTGAGTCTTACGAGATGACAATCACTTGTTAAACTTCTAGTAGTCCACTAAATCGATTACCATTCCTCTGATCTTCAATCAAATAACCGAATTACAAACCCTTTTAAACTCATTTCGAACAATGCTCGAACAGACGAACACTATCGATATCCATAAAAATTTGGGTGCTGATTTTGCCAAGGTAACAATTACCGTTGCCAAGGCAAAATTAGTTAACTCCCCAAGTTACCCTCAGATTTGTAAAATATATTAAAAACATTACAAACTTAATCAATCGCAGATTTCACCCCTCCCGTGAGTCCACCACGTCATCTGCACGCAGCACGCCCAGCCCCGCGTATCAATGTCGTCGTCGAACGGCGTAACATCGAAAAGTGCCCTTTTTCCCAACCCTGCTGATTCTCAAGCCAATCTCCTAATTTTGGTAGTCGTTGATTTAAGGCAGTTTGCTCAAAGGTGGAACAACATTCGATAATATCCATGGATCTTATATTTTTACGAAGAAAATAAAATTCATGATGCATAGGAATTTATGTACACCACGTGCAGCCACCACCGACCTTCCCCAATCAGCACACCAACCACTGGATACACCACTGTCAGGATTGTCGAGCTCCGGTCATCAGATCACTTCCACCACCTTCGACGATACCCACCTCCACAAGGAATCGGAGGTTAGCGTGGTGGGTTCGGCCCGTCGAAGTTAGCAAATATAGGTGGTGGTGTCGGAGGTGTTGTTGAAGGGGCGGATGGTAGATGATAATATGATATGAGGATAGGCGGCGTGGGGAAGAGGATGACCGGATGAGATAAGGAGAGAGAAAAATGAAAGATTAATAAACCTCGAGAGTATTTGACACTTAAGGGCAAAACAGGGAGTTAACTAATTTTGCCTTGGCAACAGTAAATGCTGCCTTGGCAAAATCAGCACCCAAAAAAAAGAAGATAAAAAATCACAAGAGAGGCATGAGACGAACCTAAAGCACAAAAAAAGATATGCCAAAAGAAGATTCCAAATTTCATACCTAGTCCTATTACACATTTACAAACACCAGAAGATGCGTGTCACTGACGACACACACACACACCAGGATTCCTCGTTCTTATTACTTCAATTCTTATTACTCCGTAATAATTTCTTTATCCTATCAAATTAACAATTATGTAAACAAATTAATTATATCTTTAATTATCTTTATTTTCCTTGATCAATTGATTTCCTTCATAATTTCAGATTTCCCTCTTAAATTTCCCCAGAAAACCCTTCTTCTTCTACAAGCCACCTTCTCTTACACTATATAATCTCCCCCCAAAATCCACAAAATTCCACCTCTCTGTAATTTAAAAAAAACCCAGAAAAACCCATATTTTAGTTTTTTGTTCTACATGAAGAAATTCAGAGTTTTCTGTATTGACCCAGATGCGACGGATTCTTCATCAAGCGACGAAGACGACGCCGTTTCGAAGCCGGCGAAGAGGAAGCGGTTTCTCCGGGAGGTGAACCTCGCCGGAGACCCGCCGGAGAAGGTTAAAAGACAGGTGTCGGCGGCGGCGGAGGAGGTGGCGGGGAAGCGGGGGAAGAATAAGTTTCCGGGTGTTCGGCAGCGGCAGTGGGGAAAGTGGGCGGCGGAAATTCGACACCCAATTAAAAAGGTGAGACTTTGGTTGGGTACTTTTGATACACCTGAGGAAGCTTATGCTGTTTATTCTGCTAAGAAATCTGAGTTTGAAGCGTTGCGTGTGTTGGAAGATTTGCGAATTTCTAGGGATCGTAGCTGTACTACTTTAAATAATTTGAATAATTTGAATAATTCTGGTTGTGTTGATGTTGATAATAATGTTGGTAAGAAGTTGTGTGATGGAATTGGTAGTTTAGAGAATGTGGATGGTGGGAAATTGGGTGGTGTTGGGGAGAAGGGGGTGGGTGGTGAGGAGGGGAGTGGTGGTGATGGTGGTGGTGTGGAGGTTCCGGTTGGGGTGGAGAGGGTGAAGTCTGGGAAGTGGGTTGCTAGGATTAATTATCCGGATTCGAGTGGGCGGATTTGGATGGGGATGTTTGGTAATGTGGAGGAGGCGGTGGCGGCTTATCATAAGAAGGAGGTTGAGTTTGAGGAGAGGTTTAAGGGTGGTAAGGAGATTGGGAATGAGAATGAGAATGGGGACGAGAATGGGAAGGGGAACGGGAATGAGAATGAGGGCGAGAATGGGAAGGGGAAGGGGAAGGGGAATGAGAATGCGGGCGAGAATGGGAAGGGGAATGAGAATGAGAATGAGGGGGAGAAAGGGAAGGGGAATGAGAATGAGGGGGAGAATGGGAAGGGGAATGAGAATGGGGACGAGAATGGGAAGGGGAATGAGGACGAGAATGGGAAGGGGAATGAGAATGAGGATGAGGACGAGGAGAATGGGAAGGGGAATCGAAATGGGGATAGTTTTGAGGGAGGAGAGTTTCATTGTGGTGTTAGGAAAAGGAGAGAAGGGAGGTGGGAAGGGAGAGTTTGGCACCCAAAGCTGAAGTTTGTTGTTTCGTTGGGGTGTTATAGGACTCCGCAAGAGGCTGCAATGGCTGTTAACAGGAAGGAGGCCGAGTTTGAAGAGAAGTTTAATGGTGGTAAGGCGCGTGGGAATGGGAATGGAGATGGTTTTGAGGAGAGGTTTATGGGTGGAAAGGAGAATGAGGATGATGGTCCTGAGGGACCAAAGCTTCCTCTTGGTGTTAGGGCAAGGGGAAATGGAAGGTGGGAGGGACGTGTTTGGCACCCAAAGCGCAAGGTCATGTCTTCGGTGGGGTGCTATAGTAGCCCTGAAGAGGCTGGACTTGCTGTTAGCAGGAAAAAGGGCCAATTCAAGAAGAGGTTTGGGTCTCACAAGAGGGTTCGACCTTGCAGTGGGGGGTTTGCTGATGTCTCTGAGAAATCAGCAACTGGGGTGGTGTGGATGGGTGATTGCTTGAATGATGATACAGACCAAACAGATCCTTCAGAGTTGCCTCTTGGGGATGATGATCTTGAGGGACCGAAGCTTCCTCCTGGTGTTAGGGAAAGCGGATATGGAAGGTGGGAGGGACGTGTTTGGCACCCAAAGCGCAAGGTTATGTCTTCGGTGGGGTGCTATAGTAGCCCTGAAGAGGCTGGACTTGCTGTTAGCAGGAAAAAGGGCCTATTCAAGAAGTGGTTTGAGTCTCACAAGAGGGTTCGACCTTCCAGTGGGGGATTTGCTGATGTCTCTGAGAAAGGGGTGGAGAGGACGGGTAATTGCTTGGACGATGATACAGACCATACGGATCCTACAGATTTGCCTCCTGGTGTAAATAAGTCTGAATCAGGGAAATGGTTTGTTAGGATTCAGCACCCGTTAAAGAAGGGTAGAATTTGGTTGGGAACCTATGATACGCCTGAAGCAGCCATTAGGGCTTTGAACCAGAAAAAAGCAGAGTTTGAGGGGAGGTTTGAGGATAGTGCAAAGATTGATGAGACTGGAGTTGTTCATAGGGAAATCGTTTTGGGGTTGGCCGCTCAAAGATTGACTAGTGACTCAGAAGGCCTGAAAGAAAAAGTGTCAAATATTGACTCCAATAGTGTGAGAAATGATAAAAAGTATGCCGACAGAGTGGTGCCTGCTGGTGTTACTATGACGAAATCAGGTAGATGGGGTGCTCGTGTTACTCATCCGTTGACAGGGGCTAAACATTGGTTGCGTTCTTATCCAACCTTTGAAGAGGCTGTCCGTTATTCTAAAAGAAAACAGGAAGACCTCGACAAGAGGTTTGAACATCTGAAGAGGGCCAAACTTTCTTCTGAAGCTTCTTCAAATGTTCTGGAGAAAACTGCTGGTTATCACTCTCCAACCTCAGTTTTGCAGCACAGTTCTGATAACGCGTCTGCAGATGCAAGTACGGAGCCAGTGATTTCAGACAGTACCCCTGCAGATGACAACTTTGATGAAGCGGTCAGGTTGGGCATAATCAATGAATTTGGGGAATTACAGGGTGAGTATAGTACATTAGACAATCCGATGTGGTTCTTGCCGGAGGAAGACATGGTAGCTGCAGAGTAAATCCTGAAGACCCTTTTGTTAAAAAATAAAAACTGTGACATTGAACTCTATCTTCTAGTTTTAGTTGAAGAATAAGTTCTGCGAGCCCCCAAGAGACTTAGACCGGGAAAAGAATGCGAGGCGACTCATATCGGGTTCACCTTGCAGGCTCTGATTATACAGTTGCTTGACTTTGACATTTATGTACATATTCCTTCTTTTGCTTGATGTCCTGGGATCTCATGAGCTTCAATGTACTTTTGGTGGTGAAATTGGTTATTATGTCACGTCGGTGGTCTCCATTTTTTCTCCCTGTTGCTTCATCTTGAAGCTGTAGTCGCTTACTGAGCCGGGTTAACCGGTTATTTCATCGAACACCATTGGTTATTTATAAAGTGGTCCTCTTATACAAATTTTTTTTTGGGGGGTCTATATGCAATTTGTTTATTTTTAGAATCTACTGTACTTAAGATGGTAATGATTAATTTGATACTCCGATTTTGATTCATTGGTTGATATTAGGAAATAAGGAATACGGCATTTGTAATGAACATGGAAATTAGAAGAATACGAGTACATGTCTAATACGATCAAACCAATCATCTCCTAATTTTGACCTATAAATTTCATCAACTTGAACCGATAGTAGTTGGTCTTTAGCGAATACCCAAATCGTAACGAAAAGTCGAAACTATACATATTTTGGTACCATTAATTGAGCCTAAAAGTTACCGATTATATTTTATTCCGGGTCGGTATTGAATAGTTGTCGCCCTATTCAGTATTCACCTAGAAACTTCACTTGCACGCACCAAGGTCTATGTTATTGTTCCCCTTCTTTATGTCCCTGGTTCGACAATGTGAAATGACTCATCTTTCTTTCTCAAAACTCACCAAAAAATTAGTCTCACGAGTTCAACCTCCCTGAAGTTTCGCCGGGAATCCTATCTTCATAACCGGCGCCGGCGAAAGAACACCAACATTTCATATCAGAAATTCATTTGATAAGGTAATATTTCAGCCGAATACTCTGATAGTGTTAGTTTGTTACTATGGAGAAACTTTTGTTTTGTTTTGTCTTTTTGGGGACTTAGTATGTATGGAGAAGCTTTAATATTTCTCAATATTTCACATTTGGTTTGAATTTCTCTCGCATTTTCAAATTAAACGTAAAGAATTCGATGGAACAGTGGCAGGTGATGATTTTATCTTAGATTTCTGCACCATGTATGTAAATATGTACTTGTATATGCTAAAAAGCGGTGGCTTTTGCAGAAAGTTGATTACTTTGATAGAATAGTTTTCGGAGGAAAATGGTGGAATTAGAAGGGTTATAGTTGATTTTGTCTTATTTCTGTGCAACATGTATGTAGAAATGTACTCATATTTGGTTATAATCCGTCGCATTTGTATAAAGTTGATTACTTTGGACTTGGGTGTATAATATTAATGGGGAAAATGGTGTGATTTGGTTAGGGTGTTGATTAAACTGATGTTGAATTTAATTGTAGGTCTTTAGGTGATTAAATCATGAATATGGGGTGCTTAGGTTTGATTAATTAGGTTTATAACCTTAGGAGGAAAATGGTGAAGTTTGAGGAGATGGTTAATGTTGGGGATGATGTAAAGGTTGAAACTTGTGGTGGGGTTTCCGAGGTAAGGAAGCATGTACGTGGTGTTTCCAAAAAAGGTAAAAAGTGGAGGGCACGACTTCAACATCCGAAGCTGAAGACTGAAGTTCACTTGGGATATTATTGTACGTATGAAGAGGCCGCACTTGCTGTGAAGAAGAAAAAAGCCGAGTTTGAGGAGATGTCTAAGGAAGGTTGTTGGGATAATTTTGAGGAAACAAGTGGACTTAAACGGCGAGGTGTGCAAATTTCAGACCCAAAGTTGAAATCTCGTGTTTCATTCGGTAGTTATAGTACTCCTGAGGAGACTTTTGTTGCTACTGACAAGAGAAGGGAAGAGTTCCAGAAAATGTATGGGTGTAAGACGGGGACTAGAAGTACGCCTGAATGCTTGGATGAGCAGACTGGTGTCCTAGAGCTGCCTGTTGGTGCGAGTAAAATGAACTCAGGTAGATGTGTTGCTAGTATTAGAGACCCTGCATCAAATTTTAGTTGTTGGTCAGGGACTTACGATACTGCAGAAGGGGATATCACATCTTTTGACAGGAGGAAAACTGAGCTTGCTGCCACAACCACCAGGGCTGAGTTTGAGGGGTCTGAAGTTTGGTCTGAAGCTAATGAAGAGCCACTGGCGCCTGATTCTGAGAAGATAATATCGGGTGCAGATAATTGGAACAGCATCCCTCCCAGTGATAAGTTGAATTGTGTGGTAGTTAATGTTCGTGATAAGTTTGAGGAGATGGTTGATGTTGGTGAGGATATAAAGGTTGAAAATTGTGATTGGGTTCCCGAGGTGAGGAAGCATATACGTGGAGTTTCTAAAAATGGTAAAAAGTGGAGGGCACGAGTTCGACATCCGAAGCTTAAAGTTAGAGTTTACTTGGGAAGTTACAGTACCCATGAAGAGGCCGTACATGCTGTGAAGAAGAAGGAAGCGGAGTTTGAGGAGAGGTCTAAGGAAGGCGGTTGGGATGATTTTGAGGACAGGAAGCTTCCTTCTAATGTTAGAAGAAGTGCACTTAAACGGCGGGGTGTGCAAATTCCAAACCCAAAGTTGAAATCTCGTGTTTCGTTAGGTAGTAAAAGTAGTCCTGAGGAGGCTGCTGTTGCTACTGACCAGAGAAGGGAAGAGTTCCGGGAAATGTATGGGTGTAGGACAGGGATCAGAAGTACTCCTGAATGCTTGGACGAGCAGACTAATGTCTTAGAGCTGCCTGTTGGTGTGAGTAAGACGGAAGCAGTTAGATGGGTTGCTAGTATTAGAGACCCTGCATCAAATTTTAGTTGTTGGTCAGGGACTTACGATACTGCAGAAGGAGATGTCACATCCTTTAACAGGAGGAAAAGTGAGCTTGCTGCCACAACCACGAGGGCTGAGTTGGAGGGGTCTGAAGCTAATGAAGAGCCAGTGGCGCCTGATGCTGAGAAGATAATTTCAGGTTCAGATAATTTGAACAGCATTCCTATCAGTGATAAGTTGAATTGTGCGGTGGTTGATGTTCCTGATAAGTCTGAGGAGATGGTTAATGTTGGGGAGGATGTAAAGGTTGAAAACTGTGATGGGGTTTCCGATGTAAGGAAGCATATACGTGGGGTTTCCAAAAATGGTAAAAAGTGGAGGGCACGAATTCAACATCCAAAGCTGAAGATTAGAGTTTACTTGGGAAGTTACAGTACCCATGAAGAGGCCGCACTTGCTGTGAAGAAGAAGGAAGCTGAGTTTAAGGAGATGTCCAAGGAAGGTGCTTGGGATGATTTTGATGGGCCTGAACTTTGGTCTGAAGCTAATGAAGAGCCAGTGGCGCCTGATTCTGAGATGATAATTTTGGCTGTAGATAATTTGAACAGCATTCCTGTCAGTAATAAGTTGAATTGCATGGTGGTCGATGCTCCTGATAATCTGAAATATGATGTTTTTCCAAGCTCGCTGGTTCCAGTTTTTGAGCAGGAGAATTCAAACAGTTCAGATGTCAGAGACCGAAGTGTGATCTTGAAAGAAGATCAGCCGAAAAATGCTTGCACACCTGTCTTTGATGAAGCAGTGAGTTTGGGTATCATCAATGAGTATGGACTGTTATTGGGTAAGTTTAACGAGGTAGATGAACAGATGGAATTCAGCTTGCCAGATGAAGAAGTGCAGCTATAGCGTGCTGTGGAAGACCTTTGTGAGCCTGTCATTTGGTTGTGCATATACTATTGAAGACCTTCGCAGGCACTGATACAATGGAAGTCCTTGCACGATCAGCTTTCAGGGTATGATCGTACAGATGTTCAAAGTCTTTTGGTGTGGCTCCTGAGCAATGATAATTTGACAATACGTATAGGGGTAGACGTGTTATACATCCGTTTTTAAGGATGGAATACGTTGGTGGTATATATTAAGCTAACACAACTGCGAACTTCTAAGCTATCGTAAATTTGATCTAATCAGCTTAACTATCTGATTGTGTGACCGATGCTATTGTTATGCCTAAATTGAAGCAGAAGGTTTGTATTATTGAACTGTCATTCAGCAAATGATAACTTGTAGCTGACAGAGTGCTGTGAACCTTATACGTAACGTGACCCCTTGGAGGCTTGGAACATGATGGTCTGCATTGTGTGCAGATGCGTCTACAAGTCTCGCTTTAGGTTCCTTACAGGGGCAAGTCTATCGGGAGTGTCGTGACATAGTCTCATACACATGAAAGCGAAACTCTTCTGAATTAATTTAGCTTAAGAATTTAGAATACATGAAAATGTATAAAAAAGTTGTTTTGAATGCAATCCCCACCCGTATAATCGGCGTTTGTTTTAGTGAGAAATAATCAACCTTGAATTTTGTTCAAAATAATTCGGAGTGAGTTCTGTTCAACCCGAGCCAATTATTTGTAGTTAGGCCGTGTATTATTTAAACCGGGTTTGACTTCATTTCTTGATTAAAGTTAAAATTTCACACTCAATAAGTAAAAAAATCAGACATTTGTTAGTTGTTACTCTCCGGAAAACCCATCACCGTGTCACTCAACCATATTTGAGGCCCACCTACGAAGGTAAAACTTTGATCTCAAAATTTTTGATTTTGTTACTAATAGAAGCTCGTTAATCACATGAAGGAATATTTGATTATATCATGGTTTTGTATGATGCATTCATGTAAATATATAATTATTCCATTTTGGTTGGGTAATTGAATAGTTTGGCTGGTTAGATGACGCAAATATTTTAATGGATGCATGTTTTATACTCATTCCGTTCTTTTGGATTGTTAACGTTTGGTTTAGATATGCGAGAGAAAAATCAAACTAATCTGTAACAATCCAAGGAAACGAGGGGAGTATTAGTGGGTCAATTATTAGATGTGTGATAGAATTGATGTAGAGGTGCATGTATCTTATGCAGGAATTTACTTTTTGGGGGGTAGAATCTTAAGAAACTAAATGGTTGGGGAGAATTTTAATGGTAGAGAGGATGTGGATGTTGAAACTTGTAAGGGTGTACGTGAGGAAAAGAAGCGTTTTCTGGGTGTTCGTAAAATGGGGAATAGATGGCAGGCACGAGTTCGACACCCGAAGCTGAAGTTTGAGGTTCACTTAGGATGTTACAGTAGCCCTGAAGAGGCTGCAGTTGTTGTGAAGAAGAAAAAAGCCGAGTTTGAGGACATGTTTAAAGGCGAGGATAGTACTTTTAGGGATGAATATCAGGGAAGGAAGTACCCTCCTGGTGTTTATAGAAGGGGATATGAAAGGTGGGGTGCGCGAATATGGCACCCAGTGTTGAAGAAGGATGTTTCGTTGGGGTCTTATAAGACTGTTGAGGCTGCAGCTGCTGTGGTCAGCAAGAAAAGGGCTGAGTTACAGGAACTGTATGGATGGAGGCCTATGAGGGAAAGGGTCATATCTGACTGTGAAGATGATAAATTCGCGGTCCAACCTGACAGTACTGCTGAGGTCTCTGTTGTTGCTGTTGAGAACAATAGGGCTGACTTCTTGATGGTGCATGGGTGGAGGAAGAGGGTTAAACTTGACAGTAAAGACGAGGATAAAGTGTTGCAGAAACCTGAGAGTGAGGTTATAAGCATGTCTGAATGCTTGCACGAGCAGACAGGTAACATAAAGGTGCCTGCTGGTGTGAGGAAATTAAAATCCGGTGAATGGGGTGCTGGGCTTACAGATCCAATGTCAAGGGCTAGAACTTGGTTGGGGTTGTATGACACTTCCGAGGAGGCTGTTAAATCTTTTAACAAGAAAAAAGCTGCGCTTTCTGCCAAGAGGAATGCGGCAGAGTTTGATCAGTGTGAATTCAGGTACAAGGAGATGTCTAATTCTGAAGCCAAATGTGAGTTTGATCCAACCTTAGTTTTGCACGCAGGGAGAATAGACGGCATTGCTGCGGATGATAAGTCGAAGTATGGGGCAACTGATATTCCTATTAGGGCGGAGTTTAATTCCGTTGACAGCTCTACAGCTTCAGTATTTGAGCCAGAGAATTTGAGGAGTGCAGATGTCAGTGAGAATGTATTTAGCAATGAAAATTGGCAGGAAACAGAATGTGCTTCGGATTTTGATGAGGCAGTGCGTTTGGGGTTCATAGATGAATATGGGCAGCTACTCGGTAAGTATAGTGAATTGGACGAACAGCTGAGGTTTATAACCTCATGAGCCTGTCATGTCCTTCAAGCTTGAGGATACTACGTAAAACCTTTTCGGTGCATAATTTCATGGATCAGAGTTTCTTGCAGGATCACCTTGCAAGTGTTGATTGTACAGTTGTTTTTAAGCTAGGACGTTTTGTACAATGCTGTTAGTGTTAGGCAATGCTTCGGCCGCTGGTGTACTGTTTTTGAAGAAAAGTATGACGCTTCTGTTCTAGCCTCTACGTACTTTGTCTACTGGTAAGATGCCACCACTTTGTAGATAACTAACTCTTTGCAAGATCAGCTTGCAGGGTATGACCATACAGTTGTTGAATTTTGTCATTTTAAGGATTTGTCCGTAGTCTAGAGGTTTGGCTCCTAAGCTGGTTTTGATGATTAAAATGACATACGTATAGTCTGAAATACCCAAGTTAAATGGATTGATATCTTTTGATGGTATATGGGGACGAAGTTGTGTTTGAATTTAACACAATTGCGAACTTCTAAGAAACCGTGGATTCGATCTAATCAGCTACCTGGTTGATCGTCTGGCTGGTGCTGATTTCTCTCTAAATTTACGCAGAAGGTTAATATTTAAGCATGTGCAATGGTGGTTCATCCACCTCGAGTTCTTAAATAAGAACCACATATTGCAAGTTCTTCCATTGTGGGAGCCTTGGAGGTATAAAATAAGAACCGAGTTCTTATTTAAGAACCCAGTTCTTGCGGAAAACTAGGAGAGAGAAAGAGTGGGCATAATTAAAAAATTATTAGTTAAGAATCAAGAAAGTAAGTTCTTCCATTGTAGGGGTAAGTTCTTATGCATTGAGTTTGTAAAAATTGGAGGTGGCAAGTGAAGAACTCAAATTTGAGTTCTTCCATTGCTAATGCTCTTATTGAACTGTATTGCAGCAACTGGTAACTTGTAGCAGACTGAGCTCTGTCAACCTGATATACGGTGACACCTTGGAGGCTTGGGACCTGCATTATTTCTTGGAAGTTTAAGCATTTGAACAAACACTTGCTTATTGGCTTATTGCGAGACCAATCAATTTTTTTTTCCTTTTTTTTTTTTTTTTTTTTTTTTTTTTTTAAGGCCATCTCAAATTCTCAAATATCAATTGGTTAAAAAAAAAAAATTTGGTACAAAATACTTCAAAAAACTTGGGTCCAATCTTCTTGTTTTGCACCTTTATTATATACTAGTACCCCGTATTTATATCATCAAAGTCAAAACCTTCACCTCTGAATCATATATTATCAAACGTGTTTTCTAACAATGAATCAAATAAATCGAGGTTGGTCTAGTTGGCATTAGCTATTCAAATTAATTCGGTGTGGGTCAAGTTCGATTCGAGCTACTTTGGTTATAGCCCCAATATACTTAAACCCGGGTTGACTTCTATTTTATGATCAAAATACTCTAGTAACTCTACAATATTTCACTCTCAAAACTAACCGAGAAATGAAAACACAGACATTTGTTACTCACCGGAAAACCTACCATGCAACCGGCGTCAGCGAAATAACCAGTGAAGACTCTCACAAGTTTCATATCTGAGGCCCACCGCTCACTTACAAAGGTAAAGTTGTTACTACAAATTTTGGTAATCTTACTAAAGAAGATTTGTTAATCACATGCAGAAACTTATATTAGATTATATCATGCTTTTGTACAACATGCATTGATGTATAAAGCTAGTGTAGTTCATTTTGCAAATAATGATCCCTTTTTGAAAGATTATTGAATAGTAGTAAGCACTTTGGTTGGCTAATGATGCAAATATTTTAATGGATGACTGGATTAGTGTTGAATAATTTCTCCGTTCTTTTGGATCGTTAATGTTTGGTTTGAGTACGTGAGAGGAACTCAGAACGTTAACAATCCAAGGAAACGGAGGGAGTATTAGTGGGTGTTTTTAGCATTTAGCAATTATTCAGAAATGCCATTGGAAATTAGAGTGTTAGGATTAATAATTATCTGATGTTTTGATAGGATTAATGTAGAGGTACATGCATCCTATGCAGGTCTATATAGAGGTTGGAATCAGCAAAATGGGTAGTTAGAATTAATTTTTGGCAGTAGAATCTTGAGAAAATGGTTGATATTGAGGAGAATTTTAATGGTATGGAGGTTGTGGATTTTGAATGTTGTAAGGGTGTTTCTGAAGAAAAGAAGCGTTTTCTGGGTGTTAGTAAAATGGGGAATAGATGGCAGGCACGAGTTCGACACCCGAAGCTGAAGTTTGAGATTTACTTAGGATGTTACGGTAGCCCTGAAGAGGCTGCCTTTGTTGTGAAGAAGAAAAAAGCCGAGTTTGAGGAAATGTTTAAAGGCGAGGATGAAACTTGTAGAGGTGAAAATCAGGGAAGGGAGCTCCCTCCTAATGTTTATAGAAGGGGTTATGAAAGGTGGGGTGCGCGAATGTGGAACCCAATGTTGAAGAAGAGTGTTTCGTTAGGGTCTTATAAGACTGCTGAGGCCGCAGCTGCTGTGGTCAATGAGAAACGGGCCGAGTTTCAGGACCTGTGTAGGTGGAGGCCTATGAGGGCGAGGGATATATCTGACTGTGAATATGATGATGGAGTCGTGTACCAACTTGGGAGTACTGACAGCAAAATGGCAGACTTTTGGAAGATGTATGGGTGTAGGAAGAGGATTAAATCTGACTGTGAAGACGATGATAAAGTGTTGGAGAAACTTGGGAGTGAGGTTATAAGCACGCCTGAATGCTTGAGCGAGCAGACAGGGGACGTAAAGGTGCCTGCTGGCGTGAGGAGATTGAAATCCGGTAAATGGGGTGCTAGGATTACAGATCCAGTGTCAAGGACTAGAATTTGGTTGGGGTCGTATGACACTGCTCAAGAGGCTGTTAGATCTTTTAACAGGAAAAAAGCTGCGCTTTATGCCAAAAGGAATGCCATGGAATTTGACGAGTCTGGATTCAGGTACAAGGAAATGCCTTGTTCTGTAGCCGAATGTGAGTTTGGTCCGAGTTCAATTTTGAACGTAGGGAAATCAAACAGCATTGCTATGGGTGACAAGTCGATTTATGAGGTAATAGAACTACCTAATTTACCCGACTTTAATCTTGTTAACAGCTCTATGGCTTCTGTATTGGAGGCAGAGAATTTAAGTAGTGCGGGTGTCAGTGACAAGTTTCTGTTAAGCAAAGAAAACAGGCAGGAAACAGAATTTGCTTCGGACTTTGATGAAGCAGTAAGTTTGGGCTTCATCGATGAGTATGGGCAGTTACTGGGTAAGTACAGTGAATTGGACGAACAGCTGGACTTAAGAACTTTGTGAGGCGTTCATGTCGTTGAAAGCTTTAGGATACCAGTCAAGTTTCTTGCATGATCACCTTGCCAGTGTTGGTTGTGTAGTTGTACAGTGTTGTTAGACTTTAGTATTAGGCATGTGTACTAGATATCGCTTTGGCTCCTGGTGTCGTATAGATCAAAAGTATGGCGCTTCTCTTCTGGCCTACGTTAAACTGGTACTGTCTTAATCAACTTCATTTCATGAAAGTTACCTACTTAACTCTAGCATTTTTTTAGCAACTCCAAACAAAGCACGGTTCTTTGGTTTGATTCTTTCGTGATAGATTCATATGTTAAAAAGTACGAGGAACAGGGTTATGAATGGCTGATAGGAGAATTACCTCCGGTTAACTGGAACGCTGATAAGTGAACTACCCCCGGTTACCTGGACCAAACTCCTGTGGAACAGAGTTTTATCTCATGGCTAGCAGGTATATATGACCGTATCAGGAAGCTTCAGGTCAAAATGAAGCTCTTTAAGCTTGGCATTTGTCAGGATCAGCATTGCATTTGTCAGAATGCAGATACAAATTCCAGTCAGCAACACTATGGTGTGGTGCTGCTCAATGAGAGGAGGGTCAAAATCGAAGAAAATGGTTACTGAGTTACTGCTTTCTCGGAGGGAGTACTCTTGATCTCCTTTTGTACGTTCGTTTTCGGCCGGAGATGGATTTCACCTCTCCCATCTCCGGTTGGCCGTACTCCAACCTTCTCTTTTCCCTATTATGTTAGCCCCACACATATTACGTTAGTTTTTTTAGTATTTCTCACAAAAACAAAATGAAAAGATGATGTTTTCTTATTGAGTCGTGCTTTGACGTCGGCATACGGATATGACCACAGCAAACTTGCATCCTTCTTGCCTCTTGATGGATTCTTTTTCTTTTTGTATCTCCCTCTTCTCCTCCCCTCTTTGTATGTGGTTCGCCCACTTTGGTCCTAGTTCGCCAGTTTGACTGCTTCTCTTCGTCCCATTTGTCTATGTGGTTCATCCACTATGGTCACGGTTCACCGGTTAGGCCTCTTCCCTACGTGATTCGCTCGCGTCCCCAACCTCCTCAAAAGCAGCGGGGTGTCGTGACTCGCCACTTCTTTTTCGTGATTTGCCACCCCTTCTTGTGACTCGCGTGGCTATTCTGCGTGCTGATCTTTAGTATTGAGCAAAAATGTGTGTGTTGCAAGTCTTGCGACCTACGGCCAGTCGGCCACGCTACTAGTGCGATGTTTCATCCTATTCATCTTTGTACCCTCTTCCGCAATCCTGATGAGTGATCGGTTCGAAGACGCTTGCTGCAACTTTGGATCCTTGTTGAACTCCGGTCATGCTCTGCTGGATTGTCTTCACCCAATTGCTCATGTTCAAGCATCTTCACCTATTGGCTCATGCAGATGCGTTTACGACTAGGAGTTCCAGTCGAAGCGTCTTTACCATACCGCTACGACTGCGGGGTGTAACAGATAATAATATAATAAATTACTAGTATATCTTGGAATATTTTAGACTATAGAATATTCAAAACCTAGGAAACATGGAGTATTCTCAAAGGTAAGTCATTCTGTACTATAAATACTCATATCATTGTCAATAACAAGCGGGCGATTATATTGTATGGGTACTCGTATTCCTATTCCTATACCCCTATCGGTGTAACATCTCCGGCGAAACTTTGTTGCAAATTTGGGTACTCACCTTGGTTCATTATTAAGTACGCTTTCGGGTTTATTTGGTTTGGTCCGTTTAGCCTTACTTCAACTCGAGTTAAGTACTTACACAGTTACACATTCTTCTCCAAAATTCGACAACAAACAAACAAAGCACTTACACTTGTCTACTCTGAACATCAAGCTCACCGGAGATTCGCCGGAAAAATCTTAACTCTACCGGCGACGGCGAGAAAAACCCATTTTCCAAGGTAAAAAAACGTTTCCTTCTCCTGGTTCTGATACTGTTACTAAGAAAACTTTGTGAATAACACAAGAAAATTATTTTTTATTTAGTGATGA
Organism: Spergularia bocconei; assembly: GCA_963457585.1. Lineage (NCBI taxonomy): Eukaryota > Viridiplantae > Streptophyta > Magnoliopsida > Caryophyllales > Caryophyllaceae > Spergularia > Spergularia bocconei. Next base: position 21,100,295 of record OY734943.1, on the reverse strand, counting down.
TTATATCATGGTTTTGTTAAACGTGCATTTATTTGTACGGATGATTAAGTTTTTCTTGTAAAAAATTACTTCTTTTTGTACTACTGATGTATGTTCTATTTTAGTGATGATCAGCAAATTAATTAAAAGTTAATCAAAAGATTAGATTGAAATTTGAAATATTGGGTGTTTTAGGAAATAGGATTAATTATCTGGTGATAGGTAGAAGTACTAATGTAGGTGTATCTGCAGGTGTATCGAGGTTTAAATTTGGGAAAATTTTGGGTTTTTAGGGTTTAGTATTTTTAGAAAGTTTAAGAGGAAAATGGCTGAGTTTGAGGAGAAATTTGATGATCAGGATGGTGTAATGGTTGAAGCTTCTGATGGGGTTGCTGAGGTGAGGAAGCATTATTGTATGGGTGTTAGTAGACTAGGAGATAAGTGGCGGGCACGAATTCGACATCCGAAGCTCAAGTTTGATGTTTACTTGGGATCTTATATTAGCCATGAAGAGGCTGCATTTGCTGTGAAGAAGAAAAAAGCTGAGTTTGAGGAGATGTTTAAGGGTGAGGATGGTATGAGTTCGGATTCTTGTGAGTATGATTCCGAAGGAAGGAAGCTTCCCTTTGGTGTTTACAGAACGGGGTGTGAAAGCTGGTGTGCGCGTCTTTGGCACCCGAAGTTGATGAAAGATGTTTCATTGGGTGATTATGAGAGTGTTGAGGAGGCTGCTGCTGTAGTTAACAAGAAATTGGCGGAGTTCCGGAAAATGTATTGGTGGAAGGGTAGGAGGGGAAAATTCGGACCAGATTGTTCAGATGATGATGAGCTGTCGGAGAAACCTGAGAGTGAGCTTATGAGCACCTCTCGATGTAAGCCCAAGAAGGCAAGGGTCAGACCCGACTGTAAAGATGATGAAGAAGTGTTGGGAAAACCTGAGAGTGAGCTTATGAGCACGTCTCGATGTAAGCCCAAGAAGGCAAGGGTCAGACTCGACTGTAAAGATGATGAAGAAGTCTTGGGAGAACCTGAGAGTGAGCTTATAAGCACGTCTAAATCCTTGGATGAGCAGACAGGTGATGTGAAGGTGCCTCGTGGTGTGAGGAAAGTGAAATCAGGTAAATGGGTTGCTAGGATTAATAATCCAATGACAAAGTCTAGAATTTGGTTGGGGAGTTATAATACTGTGGAAGAGGCTGTTAGATCTTTTAACAAGAAAAAAGCTGTGCTTGATGCCGAAAGAATAAGGGCTGAAAATAATGAGTGTGAGTTAAGGCACAGAGAGATGGTGGTTTCTGAAGCCGTGCATGGGTTTGGTTATGAACCTCAAACTCCGGACAAAGAGGAATTGAAGAGCATTGCTGTTGGTGAAAAGTTGAAATGTGGTGTAATTGACGTTTCTTGCAAACTCGAATATGATTTTGTTCACAGCTCTCCTATTTCATCTATGGAGCCAGAGATTTCAAGTAAAGCAGATTTCAGTGCCAATTCTATATTAAGCCAAGAGCACTGGCGGGATATGGCTTGTACTTGTGACTTTGATGAGGCAGTGAGTTTGGGCTTCATCAATGAATATGGGCAGTTACTGGGTATGTTTAGTGAGTTGGATGAACAAATGGGTTTATAAATTTGTGAACCTGAGGATCAAGGTTGGCCTAGTGGATAGGAACTCAACCTGCCTGGGGGTTGTCCCGGGTTCAAATCCTCATACCCCCACCCCCGCAGCATTAGCTGCTCCTTTGTACCAAAAAAAAATAAATTTTGTGAACCTGTCATGCTGTGGAAGTCATAAGATACTGTTGCAGACCTTTGGGGGAACATCCGATGATCCAAACATGATATCATGGATCTGAGTATCTTGCAGGACCATGTTGCTAGTGTTAACTTCCAGGCTTTTTTAGATAGGAGTTTATTGTACAGTTGTTACTTTGTCAGTGTTAGACTGTTAGGCATTTGTACGAAGCTTGAGAGTAGAGGATCTCTTTGACTCCTGGCGTACGAAGCTTGCGAGTACAGTTGTTACTCTAGCAAGTCTTTAGTCATACCTAACAGGTGCTGTATTAATCAACTTGAACTCTTGAAGAAAATCATGTAATCGATTCTAATATACCGTACCACATGAGTGTTTGGCTGTTTCGATTCTGGGGTTGTCACTGGAGATCAATGATGTTATATACTCTGAAGTTCAATCTCCCCAATTCTTAGCAAGCAAAACTGGTCATTATACCAGAGCCGCGGAAAGGACACCAACATTTCTTATCATGAAATCATTCACTAAGGTAACATTTTGGTCAGGTACTTTGATACTGTTACTAAATAAGCGTTGTTAATGTATATCCTTTTTGTTGTATTTAGACTTCTTATATAAAAATGTACTTGTATATGCAGATACGTTACGAGTTCATGTGCCAGATAGGATAGTTCGACTAACTACTATTGGTTAGCTCTTGATACATAGAATTTAATCGATCAAAAATTAGTTTAGTGAGTACTGTAGATGGTAACACCTAGTATAGAGTCTGTTTTAAGGTAGGTAGGATATCAACTTCAGAAAATAAGTTATTGGGGTATATTTTCCAGTGTTGGATTGAACTAATATTGAAGTTCGTTGTAGGTGATCAAATCAGGAATATGGGCTGTTAGGATTAAATAGCGAGATTTTTATTCTTAGGAGATAAATGGTGGAGTTTGAGGAAAGGATTAACGGTGGGGAGGATGTAAAGGTTGAAACTTGCGATGGGGTTTCCGAGGTAAGACTTTAAAGTACGTAGTGTTACCAAAAGAAGCTGAAGTTTGATCTCACTTGGGATTTTGCTGTACCCCTGAAGAGGCTGCACTTGCTCTGAAGAACAAGCAAGCCGAGTCTGAGGAGATGCTGAATGAAGCTTGTTGGTTGAGGAAAGGAAGCTTCCCTCTGGTGTTAGAACTTTAGAAGGGGAATTGGAAGGTGGGGTGTGCGAAAATGGCACCCAAAGCCGAAGTGTATAGAGTCATTGGGTTGTTGAAGAACTCCTGGGGAGGCTGCTGTTGCTGTTGACAAGAATAGGGCAGAGTTCCAGAAAATATGTGGGTGGAGGTTGGGGTCTGGAAGACGCCTGAATGCTTGGATGAGCAGATTGGTGTTCTAAATCTCCCTGCTGGTGCGAGGAAAATTAAATCAGGTAGATGGGTTGCTAGGATAAGAGCCTCTGTATCAAGGGTTAGGATTTGGTTAGGGTCTTAGGGACTTATGATACTGGAGAGGGAGCTATTGCATCTTTCAACAACAGGAAAACTGATTATGCTGTCAAAACGAAGAGAATTGAGTTTGATGGGTTTGAACTGTGGTCTAAAGAACCAGTGAAGCCTGATTCTGAGATGATATTTTTGGGTGCAGAGAATTTGAACAGCATTGCTGTCAATGATTAGTTGAACTGTGTGGTAGTTTATACTCCTGATAATCTGGAATATGACTTTGTAGCGTTTTGATAAGCTCAAAAAGCTAATGTGTGTGATCAACAGCATAGTTTTTTACTAACTTTTGGAGTATTATGGAGCATTTTATATAGGGCAATGATTTTGCAAGACAATTTTATTCATGACAATGCAAACATATCCTTTATAGTTTATATTTTTTATATGATGCTACATTGGTTAGTATATCAGAGTTACACTCATCTCATCAATCTAAGTTACTCATTTACCTTCCCACTTACCAAACGAGCCGTTTGATTTTGTTGTTTCAAGTCCTATGTTTTAGTTTTCTTTATGCCTAAGTTTGACATTTTAACTTCTAGGATCAAATCGTTTTAAGGATGAATTGTTTTTCTTTTTTTGGGTGCGGGTCATATTCGAACTATTTTGGTCATCGGGCCATGTTATTCAAGCCCTGGTTGAGTTCAATCTCATGAATATTACCCCTACAAAGTTTCACCCTCAAAAGTTAAAACTCACCACAAAATATAAAATTTAACATCTGTTATTTGCTATCGACCAAAGGACCAGTGAAGACACCCTAGTTTCATATTTGAGACACTTACGAAGGCAAAAGGTTGTTGGGAAGTTTTGGTTTTGTTACTAAAGAAGTTTGTTAATCACATGAAGAAACTTATATGTGATTATATCATTGGTTTGTACAGCATGCATAGATAACGTAGTTACTTTTGTAAACAATTATTTTGTTTTGTAGTATTGAATTGTAGTGAGCAATTTAGATGGCTATATGATGCAAATAATATGGAGGAGTGTTTAATTTTCTTTCCATTCTTTCGGATTGCTAACTTTTTGTTTTGAACAGGTGAGAGAAATTCAAACGACATCCAAGGAAGTGTTGGAGTATTAGTGGGTGTTTTTAGTATTTAGCAATCAAATTGGAATTGCCTTCAGAAATTGGATTTTTAGGATTAGTTATGTGATGGAGGTTTATGGAGGTTTGAATTAGAAAAGACGGGTTGTTACTTGTTAGTAAACTCTTTGAGGGTAGAATCTTAATCTTAAGAAAAGAATGGCGGAGTTTGAGGAGAATGTGAAAGTTGAAACTTGTAAGGGTGTTTCCGATGAAAAGAAGCGTATTCTTGGTGTTAGTAAAAAGGGGAATAGGTGGCAGGCGCGAGTCCAACACCCCAAGCTGAAGTTTGAGCTGTACTTGGGATGTTACAGTAGTCCTGACGAGGCAGCATTTGTTGTGAAGAAGAAAAAAGCCGAATGTGAGGACATGTTTAAAGGCGAGGATAGTATGAATGTTGAAACGTTTAGGGATGAATATCAGGGAAGGAAGTTTCCTCCTTGTGTTTATAGAAGGGGATATGAAAGGTGGGGTGCGCGAATGTGGCACCCAGTGTTGAAGAAGGAGGTTTCGTTGGGGTCTTATAAGACTCTTGAGGCTGCAGCTGCTGTGGTTGATAAGAAACGGGTTGAGTTTCAGGAACTGTATGGGTATAGGCCCTTGAGGGCGAGGGTTATATCTGACTGTGAAGATGGTGATAAAGTCGTGAACCAATCTGAGAGTATTGTGGAGGAGGCCACTGTTGCTGTTGACAACAAAAGGGCTGATTTATTGAAGATGTATGATGGGCGGAGGAAGAGGTTTAAATCTGAGTGTAAAGATGATGATAAAGTGTTGGACAGACCTGAGGGTGAGGTTGTATGTGATTGCTTAGGCAAACAGACAGGTGATGTAAAGGTGCCTGCTGGCGTTAGGAAATTGAAAACAGGTAAATGGGCTGCTAGGATTAGAGATCCAATATTAAGAGCTAGAATTTGGTTGGGGACGTATGATACTGTCGAAGAGGCTGTTGGCGCTTTAAACATGAAAAAAGCTCTGTTTTCTGCCAAAAGGAAAGCAGCAGAAATTGATGAGTGTGAGTTCAGGCATGAGGAGATTTCTAAGTTTGCAGCCGAACGAGAGTTGGGTCCAACTGCAGTTTTGCACGCAGGGAAATTAGACCGCATTGCTGTAGATGACAAGTCGAAATATGGGGTAACTGAATTTCCAAATATGCCGCAGTTTAATCTTGATAACATCTTTACAGCTTCAGTATTTGAGCCAGAGAATTTAACCTGTGCGGATGTCAATGAGAAATTTGTAGTATTAAGCAAAGAGAACTGGCAGGAAACAGACTGTGCTTCGGACTTTGATGTAGCAGTGAGTTTGGGCTTCATCAATGAGTATGGGCAGTTACTGGGTAACTACAACGAATTGGACGAACAGATGAGGTTTACAACTTCGTGAGTCTATCATGTTGTTAAAGCTATAGGATACTTACCGTACTGATGACCTTTTCCGGTGTATAATTTCATGGATCGGAGTTTCTTGCAGGATCACCCTGCAAGTGCTCTTTGCATTGTACAGTGTTGTTAGTGTTAGGGATTTGTTCTCACTTTTGGCCGTCGATGTGTTTTAGGAGCACATAACCTTTGTATATGACGCTTATGTTATGGTCTCTAGTTACGTAACTGACACTGTTTTAATCAACTTATAAGTACATGAACTTTACCTACTTAACTCAACTACTCCGTAGTAACTTCAACTAAAACAAAGCACCGTTTGTTTCTCTACGACCCATCTTACATTTATACAAACTAAAATACGACGATTATTTTTCCTAATTCGTTTTGGGTTATTTCGATGTCATCGTAATCGGGTATTTATGCTCTATAATCGGGCACGATTTCGCATTTATAAACATCGGTCGATGTTTGCCGGTTACTTGAGTTAAATTCGGAGTTGAGTATAGCTCCATTGTTAATACACCGTAGAACTAATTCGACAACAAAGAAACAAAGCACTTACACTTGTATACTCTGAACAACAAGTTCACCGGAGTTTCACCGGAGAAGTCTCACTCTACCGGCGACGGCGAAAGAAATCCATTTTCCAAGGTAAAAATACATTTCCTTCTTCTCATGATGTTGTTAATTAGTTTTGTTAATTACATCCGTTAATTAAAAAAAATTATGTGATGATATCATGGGTTTGTCCCACATGCATTCGTTTGAACAGATGATTAAGCTATTTCTTTGTTAGTAATTATATCATTTTAGTTGATGAGTGTTGAACTTTTAATGCTAATGAGCAAATTAATTGAAGGGTTAGCTTGGGAGTTGGGATAGTGGTTTTTTTTTTTAAGGGATTTAGGGTTAATTATCTGGTGGTAGGTAGAACTAATGTAGATGTACCTGCAGGTGTATGTCGAGGTTTAAATTTGGTATTTTTTGGGTTTTTAGGGTTTAGTAATTTGGTTGAATTTGTGGGGTTTTAAGAGGAAGATGGCTGAGTTTGAGGAGAAATGTGATGGGGATTCTGAGGTCAGGATGAATTTTGTTGGTGTTAGTAAATCAGGTAAGAAATGGCGGGCACGAGTTCGACATCCGAAGCTGAGGACTGATGTTTATATAGGAAGTTACAGTAGCCGTGAAGAGGCTGCATTTGCTGTGGCGAAGAAAAAAGCTGAGTTTGAGGATATGTTGATGGGCGAGGATGGTATGAGTGTGGAAACTTGTGAGGATGATTTTGAAGGAAGGAAGCTTCCCGTTGGTGTTTATAGAAGGGGATATGGACGTTGGTGTGCACGTATTTGGCACCCAAAGTTGAAGAAACGTTTTTCGTTGGGTAATTATGAGAGTGTTGAGGAGGCTGCTGCTGCAGTCAAGAAGAAAAGGGCGGAGTTCCTGGAAATGTATTGGTGGAAGCCCGGGAGAGCAAGGTTCATACCTGATTGTAATGGTGATAATGATGAAGTCTTGGAGAAACCTGAGCGTGAGCTCACAAGCACGTCTGAATTCTTGGAGAAATCTGAGACTAAGCTTACAAGCACATCTAAAAGCTTGGATGAGCGGACAAGGTATGTAAAGGTGCCTGCTGGTGTGACTAAAGTCAAATCAGGTAGATGGGTTGCTAGAATTCATGATCAAATAAAAAGGTCTAAAATTTGGACGGGGAGTTCTGATACTGCGGAAGAGGCTGCTAGATGTTTTAATAGTAAGAAAGCTGTGCTTGCTGCCAAAAGGAAAAGGTCTGAATTAAGTGAGTGTGAATTTAGGCACAAAGAGAGGGCTGTTAATGAAGCCGTGCCTGAGTTTGGTTATGAACTTCAGACTCCGGATACAGAGGATATAAAGAGCATTGTTGTTGGTGAAAAGTCGAAATGTGGGATAACTGATGTTCCTTGGAAACTTGAATATAATATTGATCACAGCTCTCTTATTTCAGCTATTGAGCCAGAGATTTCAAGTTGTGCAGATGTCAGTGACAAATCTATATTAAGCCAAGAGAACTGCGGGGAAACAGCTTGTGCTTGTGACTTTGATGAGGTCAGGAATCATTTTGTTGGTGTTAGTAAATCAGGAAAGAAATGGCGGGCACGAGTTCGACACCCGAAGCTGAAGATTGATGTTTATATAGGAAGTTACAATAGCCGTGAAGAGGCTGCGTTTGCTGTGGCAAAGAAAAAAGCTGAGTTTGAAAAGATGTTAAAGAGCGAAGGTAGTATGTGTTCGGAAACTTGTAAGGATGATTTTGAAGGAAGGAAGCTTCCCTTTGGTGTTTATAGAAGGGGATATCAACGTTGGTGTGTGCGTATTTGGCACCCAAAGTTGAAGAAACTTGTTTCATCAGGTAACTATAAGAGTGTTGAGGAGGCTGCTGCTGCAGTCAACAAGAAAAGGGCGGAGTTCCAGGACATGTATTGGTGGAAGCCCGTGAGGGCAAGGTTCATACCTGATTGTAAAGATAATGATAATGAAGTCGTGGAGAAACATGAGAATGAGCTCTTAAGCGCGTCTAAAAGGTTGGATGAACGGACAGCTGATGCAGAGGTGCCTGCTGGTGTGACGAAAGTGAAATCAGGTAGATGGGTTGCTAGGATAAATGATCGAATAAAAAGGCCTAGAATTTGGTTGGGGAGTTATGATATTGCGGAAGAGGCTGCTAGATCTTTCAATAGGAAAAAAGCTATGCATGCTGCCAAAAGGAAAAGTGCTGAATTTAGTGAGTGTGAATTTAGGCACAAAGAGAGGGCTGTTTCTGAAGCTCTGCCTGAGTTTGGTTATGAACGTCAAACTCCGGACACAGAGGAATTAGAGAGCATAGCTGTTGGTGAAAACTCGAAATGTGGGGTAACTGATGTTCCTTTCGAACTTGAATCTGATATTGTTCACAGCTCCCCTACTTCAGCTATTGAGCCAGATATTTCAAGTAGTGCAGATGTTAGTGACAAAATTATATTAAGTGAAGAGAACTGCCGGGAAACAGCTTGTGCGTGTGACTTTGATGACGCAGTGAATTTGGGCTTCATTGATGAATATGGGCAGTTACTGGGTATGTATAGTGAGTTGGATGAACAGATGGGGCTAGAAACAGTGTAAACCTGGCATGTTGTTCAAGGCTTAGGATCCTTTTGAAGTACTGAAGACCTTTGTGGGTATATAATCTTATGGATGATGGATCAGAGTTTCTTTCAGGACCATGTCGCAGGTGTTAATTATCCATCTTTTGTTAGATGGGAGTTTATTGTACAGTTGTTACTATATGAGTGCTAGACATTTGTACGAAGCTTGAGCATAGAGGATTGCTTTGGTTGCTGGTGTATAAAGCTTGAGCGTACAGTAGCTATTTCTGAAGTTAGTCATTAGCCTTTACCTAACTGGTGCTGGCTTTGAAGACAATCATGATATCAATTTTAATGAACCAGACTACATGAGTGTTTGGCCGGGGCTGTTGTAATTCCTGGAATGTCACAGCCTCACAGGAGATCATTGATAAGTTTACTTTTGAGCAGACACTGATTGGTTTAGGAGCTCTTTACCAAGGAACCTTCTGCATAGTGTCATTGGTCAGGCTTGGTTGGGGCATAATGGCGATCTTGCCGATCTATCATCTACCAATACACAATGGGGTCAGGTCAGATCAGTTAGGATTTGTCACATATTTGTCTTCTATCCATTGGATTTCTCACAGTTTAAGGCTGGTTTTCTCAAATGTGATCAACTTCGCCAGCTCTACCATTCGTCTTCCAGAAACCTGGCTCATTGGAAAGGTGACATAGAAGTGTGGTATCCAAGCCTGGCTTCAGTTCTCTTCTTTGGCTAATGATCCTCCACAGTTTTCCTGTCAGAAGTCAAACCCACCAAGGAAAGGCACTTGATTACTGTGGAGTTATAACCACTATGACTCATTGGAGAGTTGTCCGGAAACCTACCGCTTAAACGGTGCCGTTAAAAGAACCTGTGAAAACCTACCCAGACCTCATATTAGAAGACCCATCACTTAGGTAAAAATTTGCTTGCTTACTTTGATACTGTCAGTTTGTCACTAAAGAATCATTGTTCATCATATCAATTATTATATTTGATTGCATCATGGTTGTGTAGTCTATAGAATATCCACAAAAGCTATTTACGTAATTATTTAGTCCATTTGTTCATAATTATTAGTATTAATATCTCGGTGATAACTAGGATTAATTTTTGGTGTTAATAGGAAGTGATGTATAGTTACTTTCAGTTGCAGGTTTCTTGAAGATTAAAACAAGGAATGGGTTTGCTAGAATGAACTGTTTGGTGGCAGAATCTTGTTCAACAGCAAAATGGTTGGTAAGGAGGATGTGAATGTTGAAAATTATGATGGTATGTCTAAGGCAAAGAAGCATTTTGTTGGTGTCATTAGAAGAGGAAATAGGTGGGAAGCACGAATTCAACAGCCAAAGCTGAATTTTGAAGTTTACTTGGGACATTATAGCAGTCCTGAAGAGGCTGCACTTGTTGTCAAGAAAAAAAAGGCCGAGTTTGGGGACATGTTCAAGGGTGAGGATAGTGTCAACGTGGAAACTTGTAGGGGTGATTTTGATGGAGGAATGATCCCTTCTGGTGTTCGTAGAAGGGGATATGGAATGTGGGGTGTACGAAATTGTAACCCAGAGATGAAGCATTCTGTTTCATTGGGTTCTGACGGTACTGCTGTGGAGGCTGCTGTTGCTGTTGCCAATGAAAGAGCCGAGTTCTGGAAGATATCTGGGTGCAGTACGAAGGATATACTTGACGGTAAAAGTGATGACAAAGTCTTGAAGGAACATGAATGTGAGGCTGGAAGCATGTCTGAATGCTTGGATCAGCTGACTGGTGATGTAAATTTGCCTACTGGTGTGAAGAATTTGGAGTCAGGTAAATGGGAAGCTAATTTTAGAGATCCAGTATCGGAGGCTAAAATTTGGTTGGGTACTTATGATACTGCTGGAGAAGCTATTACATCTCTGAACAACAAAAAAGCTGCGCTCACTGCCAAAAGAAAAAGGTCTGGGTTTGATGAGTGCAAATTTGGGCACAAGGTGAGGCCTGGTTCCAAAGCCATTGAAGCTCCAGTAAAGCTTGAATCTAATTTTCACTATGGCTGTCCATCTTCAGTTCTGGGTGCAGATAACTTGAACAGCATTGCTGATGATGATAACTCAAGCTTCAACTGCAAGGTATCTGATGTTCCTGCTAAATTGGAAAACACGTTTGGTCACAGCTCTCCGAGCACAATCATTGGGCCCGAGAATCCATACGCAGATGTCAGTGAAATTAGCAAAGAAAATCAGCCGAAAACTGTTTGTGCTTCTGATTTTGATGAAGCAATGAGTTCTAGCTTCATCAATGAATATGGTCAGTTGCGGGGTAAGTATAGCGAGTTGGATGAGCAGCTGAGGTTGGTTTAGCCCGGCTGACGAAGAGATTGCTGCTTTAGAACGCTACTGATGCCATTTATAAACCTATGTTGCTGCAGCCTTCAGATTTTGTTGGATGTACAGAGTAGTATGGAGCTCCTGCACGATCGCCTTGCAGGCTTTGATTCAGTTTCACACATTTGTTTTTTGAGAGGTATGGCTTTTCAAATCTTTTTTTTTTTTTTTTTTTTTTTTTTGTATGTGTGTATGGGTGTGTATGAGCCATATAGCTTTGCTTCTGTCTCGATATGCTGAGATACCAGTTATGTACGAACACAAAGTGCCCACTTATATTAACGGTTTTTGCCTAGTGGTGCTTTTGGTCAAAGTGACATGCTCGGAGTCTTGGATACCCTGTTAATACTTTTAATTAGTCAGGTTTTTATGAAGGATTTCATTGATGATATTGAGGGAAGACATGTTGTAATCTAATGAAATTACCTCTTTAGAAAAACACACTTTTGAATATTTGTCGATTTTACTACCTTTGTTTGCATCCCTTAATTGATTGAGGAGATAGGTACTGCCATACTGGTATTAAACCTTTGCCAAGCAACTGATAGATTAGGGAAGCTTGTGATTCTGCATTTGTGCAGGTCAAAGTCTTGAGTCTTGACTTAAGCTGTCTGCCCTTTTTTTTTTGGGACGAGGTAGTCTTCTCAGTTCACAATATGGTTATCAACCTTATCTACATGAAGAATCTCCTCATAGTGTGATACTACTAGCCTTGAATTATTTCGGCCTAGGAAGCTCGTGTGCGGTGATATACTTCCAACACTAGCTGCCCTAACGAGCTCATCTTAGTGTTTAGCTAACTTTGCAAACTGTGAAATTATTACCCTTAACATCCTGTAAAAATCAAGCTACTCTACACTCGTAGTGAGCTGCAGCTGCTGTGTGTTGTATGCATTGTCGCGGTGCTCCATTTAGGTAATTCAGCTTTGAAGAAATGTGATGCAATTGTTGCTGCTGTTATCTTAGCCATGGAGCAGAGGGATACACACACAATATCGCCTTTCTCTTCCCCTCTAAAAATCCTCAATATTCAAGCATTTACAGTAGTTCTTTGTCTTGGAAGCTTTAGATGCAATCCTCAGGCATGTCTCTATTATATGTACTCCTGAATTTACTGTTGTGGTAAATGCGCCAAGCGTGAAACATGTTTCCACTCCTTAAATTTAAGGATGCCTCTTGCAGTTTAAGTGAAACCTCATTTTTTTTTTGGGGGGGGGGGGTGGATTCTTTAAGTTAGACACATGAAATGTCAGTCAACGACCTCTATGTGGTTGTTTACTGTATGCCTTATACCCTTTTCTTTCGATTCTTTATGTTTGGTTTGAATATGTGAGAGTAGATTGGAAACTACGTGAAAATGAAAAACTAGACGATATATGGTGCACTTTGCAAGAATTCCGATACACTACTTTGTACCTTTAAAATGTTGTCGTTTTATCGAAAGATACAATTTGTACTGATAAAATGTCGTTGTTTGATAGAAAGATGCACTTTGTACCGATAAAATGTCATTTTTTTTATTGAAAGATGAGTCCACAAAGGGGAGTGCAAATCCCTCATCAAGTATCTACAAAAGACCCTTCTCCTGAAAGCTTCTGATACAATCATCAAACATTTCAGGAATGCTTCTAAAACCAGGGAATCCCAATTGCATTACTTTGCCAGTGTCCATTTTATGCGGACTTTGATCTCTCCCTTGGTTTATAGGCCTGAAAAGACGCACACGTATAATCGTAAGTACATTAATTTCCTAGTGAGCTACCGTCCCCTTCACAATGATTTTCCGCTTAGTGAGTTGTGAGTTAACACATTTTGCCAAGATGAAAGTCAGATTGAAGGGGACGGGAGGAGTAAGTAATAAAGTAAAATTGAAACAGGAGTTCGTAAGAATTTCTAAAAAAATACCATACTTGCTTTCATATGGGTACTCGGGGTACTTTTCCCTAAGCATGTCGATGATCTCAGACCAGTGAGCGACTGAGCTCGAGCAGACCAGCCTGCCTGCCGCTTTGCGCTCCACCATAGCTAAAATGTGAACGGCTACGACATCCTCCACATGAACAAATGCAACATACCTGTCCTGATATCCTCCATGTACACCTAAAACACAGGTTTTGCTTAAGAATAATATTTCGAGAATTGGGTGGTGACTTGGTGGTACGACTGTTAACCTTCAAACCCGAAAGGTCTTAATTACGTTCATAATTTTATGCGTGTGTATGCCGGAGGGGTTGTCTGAATAAACATTTTGCTAATGAATCGAACCTAGCTCACCTTTGATTAGATCGAGTACAAATTTGAGTGTACTAGAAGGTTGCGGATTGAGTAAAGGACCAATTACAAATGAAGGGTGCACAGCCACAAGATCAAGACCACTTTCCTCTGCTACTTGCCATGCCATCTTTTCTCCTATTGTCTTTGCGTATGCGTACCACATCTACACATTCACAATGTAGTCACTCGTTACCACAAATTTAACAAGATCAACAAAATAGTATACCACGACAATTACCGATGTGCATTAAACAAACTACACGTTTTTGTTTAAACATTAGACCTCTACCGACATATATACAGTAAGAGTATCTCTCATATACAAAATAAATTGGATTTGAAAGGAATCAAATGATTTAGGATATGATGTATACTTACATTAGAACGCTTGCAATGCTCCATATGACTCCAATGCGACTCATTGAAAAGAGGTATTTGGTCGCTATCTTCTCTTTGATTTATAGCATAACATGAAGAAGTTAACACAACTCTTTTCACAGAGGTCGCCTTTAAGCACGAGTTTAGCACATTTAAGGTGCCTTTCACGCATGGATCAATTATCATCGTCTGTACAAAAGGTGAAGTAATCGGCTCGTGAAAAAAGAAACGAGAAATGCTACACTATGGAGTAATTTAATGCATAAGTGATGTAAATATGTAATGTATCATATGTAGCATGCATATTGACGTATTGTGCATTATGTAGCATTTTTCCATGAAAACTGCAATAAAATGCACAAAAAAGCAACAAGCTTGTTGTATTACTTGGATGTCGTCGCCATCACGTGGCGACAAAACAGGGCATGCAACATGGAAAACACCTTCAGTTCCTTGGATGGCTTCATCAAAGCTGCCTTCAACCGTGAGGTCCGCTTTGAATAGCACGAGTCTCTCCTTGGCTCCCTCCATCTCCCATAGAAAGCCCACTTTTTTAAGATCCTCTGGAAATTGTACTAGTGTTAATCTCAAATGCAATTTTAGCAAGACGTAGATCATATCATGGTCCATAAACCGTGATGAACATGTTGAGAATTGTAGTCTAGCTAGCTACTAACTTAGCAACCCTCTCTATAACCTTCTCCTCTAACTAATTCATTTCATCATTTGACATGGAAGATGTAAAGAATGAAATAAAGTAAAAAAAAAAAAAATACTTCAAAGTGAGATACACAAAGAACGTCGTGAAAAGAGAGGTCAAATGACCAGATTGGTATAGAAAAACACAAGCCTTTATCAAATTTGTATAATAAATGCAACGAGAGTCAAATATGTCTAATTTTTCACCGACTTGGAAAATCGACAAAAAAAATTTATTTGTTGTTTTCAAAAACTTGCAAATTCGTACTTGCAAACCAAACCAAAGCATAACATATTAACATATACGGAGTGTACCAAGATCCCGAACCTTGGCCCGTACTATGTAGAGCTCTAATCAAATGCCTGAGATATATAAAGAATTGGATGGAAAGAAAGCGTAACATATACACATATAGTCTCATACCAGGATCACGGACCGTGGCCCGTACAAAGAATCCTTTATGAAGTAGAGCCTTAATCAAGTGCGATGCTATTAATCCAGTGCCTCCTGATACACAGTATTTTCCCATCTCTAGCTAGTCTCCTCCTTGTACATTTCTTTGTGGTGGCCTCCTTTTTATACTTGTTTCCTCTTCAATAACGTGATATGATTATATGATGACAATAAGTGAATAAAGACACGAGACTGCCGTTACCATGTCATGCAACATGAAAAATGCACAAGAATAACATCCAACTTTAAGAGAGGAGAATATATGGTCTATGGAGTTGGAAAAAGTACCAACTAACTTCAGTTTTTACCCGTCTTTTTTGCTCTCATTATACTTGTTTGGTTTGGATTCGAGTTTCGCATGATTACATAACACAACACTCCATGTATTCTGCTAATTTAGTTTTGAGTTTGCTTTGGTATACTCCGTAGGTAATTAATTTTACTTAATTACTGGCTTATGAAGGCATATAATATGTGACGTTAGAGAGCCGAAAACGTACTCTAAGCCCTCGACTTACGAGTACACATACGATTAGGCGGTGTCACCATTGAAGAACTCAATATCGAATTCAACTTCTAAGTTAGGGGAGTGATATGCCGCATCTTACCCGTAGACATTATTTATTTATGGATAAAGAAACATATCTAAGTTAATAAACCTATTATATGAGGAACCGTAAGATAGTGGAATAGTAAAATGAGAAGACTTGGTGCTTTTGATCACATGCCTTTATTCCATAAACAAAAGTTAAGTTCATAATTCATGATATAAGAACCTTATTTTTTTGTTGTGATGTAAGAACCTTATTCGGTTCTAATGCGGGCGCCGGTTTTTCAGAGATGTTGATCCGTCACCTCCTCAACACACAAGTACAAGACTAACAAGAGGTATCTTTCCTTAAAAAATATATAAAAAAATGCATCATTTTCATGGACTAAGACCTTCCTTTTGCAAAATATGTTCCCAATTGTAATTTGAGTGTGATGTAGGGTGACATAGAATCAAATTAAGAATATGTAGTTAATGTGCATAATTAGGTATTGTGGCCTAATGCTATTGAGAAGAATATCTTATTCGATCTTAAGCTCAATCATATCAACTAATTCTTAGTTTCATATCAGAAGCATTTTGTATGTCTAAACATTATACCGAAGATAGGACGACTTGTGCATTATCAATCAGCGTGACCACACTACGTCAGAAACCCTTCAAAGTTCAATCATATGTGGCATTTACGTCAATTGCACTTGTAAACAATTTGTAACTTCGGTTGTTCCTGATGTTACATGCAGCGGAGAAGCTTGTATTTGATATTCCAGTCAACTGATTTATAGTTAAATTCTGAAATGTAATAACTTACGCTGGTTTTCGAGCTATGTTCTTCCCCCCCCCCCCCCCCCCCTCTTCAGTTTTTACCTAACATACCTGTGTGTCAGACACTCGACACTTAGACATGAGTATGACACTAGACCGAGGTCTGACTACCCGTGGTTAATTCCCTCGCAAGCCATACAGTCCGGTCCTGAGAGCAGGCAGGCGGCAGCAGTTTGTACGGAGACAAATACAAATCGAGACAGGAACTCTGTGCTGTGCTCAATTTCATCTGTTCCTCAGCTGTTACAGCCACTGCTTGCCTGATAAAATTCTACTCATTGTATTTGTCAATAGGAAATATTTAGGAACTCAAAGTTCATTTCCCCTGAATTCTTCTGGAGTTTTCGCTTCTTTATTCTAAGCTCATCTCCTCCCCCGCTCCCCCTCCATTTCTAGCATGGGCTGTATAATGTCTTCCTTCGCCCAATACTCTCTTCAGCAGAACCAGTCTCTGACTTGGTGAGACCATTACCTCATAAGAACCCGCGTCTGTGTGCGACATACAGTGTTCAATTGTTCATATAAACATGCAGATGATTCTCGTACTTGTACCAATGAATGAACAGGCCACAATATAATCTTTAGCAGCAAAGCAAATCAGGGCCACTCTATGTTCCGTTTATGGGGAAGGAACCACAGGAGAGGGATGGGGGAAGGAGCGAGGGGGGTTCAGGGCGTAGAACAGAGAAATAAAGATATGTCAACGGATGCTGATAGTTTAAGATCAGTAGCGTCTATCAAATCCTGCAATCCGTACATATTTTGGGTAGTGATTTCATGATTCTGTAAATGTTAAGAAAGTAATGAACCATAGGCTTACAGAAACCCTTTCTCTTGGAAGCTTCTTATGCAATCATCGAACATTTGAGCGATGGTTTTAAAACCAGGAAATCCAAGCTGCAGTATCTTGCTACTGTCCATGCTGTGTGGATTGTCATTTCCTTTTTGGTTGTCGGGCCTATACAAGCGACAAACTCATGTAATTATGATGACTTACACAATTCTTAACGAAGCCATCAGGCAGTGTCGAAAAGGACCAAGCAATCAATAATATTTTCATTCAGGTTCAATACTCACTTGCTTTCGAAAGGATACATAGGATACTTAGCCTTGAGCATCTTCACGATATCTGACCAGTCAGCAACTGAGCTCGAGCAAACTAACCGTCCTGATGCTTCCCTATTTTCCATGGCTAAAATGTGAGCAGCAACCACATCATCGACATGAATAAACCCTATAATTTGTTTCGGATACTCTCCTCGAGTACCTGTCAGAAAAAACAGCACCAATAAGTTTTTTTTCCCTTTTCCTTTTGATTTGGGTGAGAGAGGTTTACATTTTTCAGTCAAGTACAAGCTGCAATTTTCAATGTAGCTAGCCTCTATCTTAATCATCCCATTTTTTTGCACAAACTAACAACTGAAGCTCCCCCCCCCCCAAAAAAAAAAAAAAGAAAAAAAAAAGTTCCTCAAAATGAATAACTATTCTCCTTTATAACCTTGTATGACAGTGTAATACAGTACTACAGTGTACAGAAAGCTGCAAATCAACACTTCTATTGAGCAGAAAGTTGTATCGATTCAGTAATGCCATAGTTTCTGATCTCTGCTCAGGGTTGCATATTTACATACACTAATTGCATTGCAAAGATTGTCACTACCTCTCATCTATGCAACATGTACCGAACTTCAAATTCCAGAACAGCTCTCACAACAGATGCCCATGCAGCGTCAGCGAGGTCATAAAAAACACACTTATATACTGCAATATCACTAGATACATCATTAAAGCAAATTCAATGCAGTAATCATACTTCTGAGATCTCTTGGGTTCGTTGAATAAAATGTCTTATTCATAGCTTAATTATGTCTGCCTATATGATGAACAAGGAAGCATAATAAGACTGTTCTTTTCCATCGTAGTAATAGGGATCGAGAGCAGATCAGAATTGCACCTTTGATAATACTTAGTAACGACCGCAAAGAGCTAGTTGGCTGTGGAGTTAGCAACGGACCCACTACATAAGGTGGATTAACAGCTACTAGATCAAGCCCGTTATCTTGAGCTACTTCCCACGCAGTCTTCTCCGCTAATGTCTTTGCATATGGATACCATAGCTGCATTCAGGTGCACATTTTAGATTACTTATGATCACAATCAAACCTCACCAAATGGCCATCACAGGTAAATAATAGTATTTGCAGTTAAACTTAGCTTACTTAGCTTACATTGTAGCGCTTACAGTACTCTGGATCACTCCAATGTGACTCATTTAGGGGAGACACTTGTTGGACATCATCACGGTACCGTATGGCAGCGCAGGATGAAGTGAGTACAACCCTCTTCACACCACCTCCCTTTATGCATGAATTCAGCACATTTTGAGTCCCTTTTATAGCTGGATCGATCATCAATGCCTAACAAGTAACAAGCAATGACATTTTAAACATTAGATATCGTATTTTCTAAACAAGCACTACTACGGTTCATTTCTTTGATTATTAGACCTCCATCACATTGTCTCTCATGAGAAGTTCAGTCCTATGATACACATTCTCGCTTTTGCCATTGCAAAGGCAGGCTGACTTCTTCCTTACAATACTGAATAACTCATCTCTTTCAACTTGATATCCTGGCTAGAGGGGTAACCTAACATAAAACGTTTTTCTTTCCCTTATTATTTTAAAAAATAAAATAAAATTCTTCTCCTTTTGAAGTTTCAACCTATAAACAGTGATTATAACCAAAATTAACTTAGGTTTATAAACTAAAAATCAGATGAGTTCCATCACAATCTAAACAGGATGAGCTTCGAATCTATACTAACCGTCTAATTACATACATTGCACCGCCACCGCTACCAACAACATTACCCTAGTTCTCCTATGGTTCCCATCTAAAGCAGGGCAGGGTGCCTTACCCCTTAAACACAAAGAGGTTGTTTCCAGATGACTCATAATTAAAAATCCGTTCCTAATTGCATGAACTAATAGCTACCAGATAATATAAAAAGAGACACCATCTTGTTGAGCCATATTACTGCTTTATTCCATCACATTACAAAGCCAAAGAATAAAACACATCTTACTCCAAAGCTAATAAAAAGAATTGACAAATGCGGTTCCTGTACTCGCTAATTTATTGCTTAGAATCGGAATTCCAACATCTTTCAATGCCAGATTACAATTCAAAGCAACAAGTTATTGACATCCACTATTCCGAGAACCTCGCCCTTATACCCGAAACAATCACACTAATATTGTAGCTTGACATAGCCAGGTGTTAAAAGAACAATCTCGACGCAACAAAAAGTCAACCCAACGGTTTTACACCTTAAAAATACGCCCTTCAAGCGAATGTCCTTTGGGTTTAACTTTGAAGCATTGGATTATACACAACTTTGAAGCATTGGATTATACACAGGTCCACAAATAACTTAGACAACCATATTGTTAAGTATAAAACCATTGTGGGTGCCCTAACCATTAGTCTAGAATCTTGGCTCAATTTTTTTTTATCTAAAATGGTATCAAAGCCTCAGCAATCCTGAGTTCTCAAGTTCGAGGCCTAAACAACGGTTCGAGGCCTAATTACAATCTTATTTAATTTCTTTTTGATTAGATGATCTCCAATTATTTGATTAGCACTACTAGCATAACATAAATTTTCTGAACTTACATGAACATCAGCATTCAAAGTCAAACCAGGCAAAACAGGACAAGCTGTGTGAAAAACACCATCAACACCATAAATCGCAGCATCAAAGCTACCTTCGACCATCAAATCAGCTCTAAAAAGCTTGAGCCTTTCTTTGGCTCCTTCCATTTCCAACAGAAACCCCACTTTCTCCACATTTTCTGGGTACCACCATCACATATAAATTTCATTATTTGAATAGGGATCAATCAATCAAATATGCAAGAAAATACTCTAATAAACACTAAACTGATATTTACAAGACAAATTCTTTTTACAGTACAGTTTATGTGGATTAAAGTGTTCGTGAAATGTTGACACGGTAAAATGTGAAATGGGGCCGATAAAAATGGAACGGACTAATAGAGAGTTTACCAGGGTCTCTAACGGTGGCGTGAACCGTGTGGCCATGGGCAAGCAGGGACTTGACCAAGTGTGCAGCTATGAAGCCTGTTGCACCAGTGACACAGTATTCTGGCATTCTTACTGCTCGTGTGTTTGTTGAGTCGTTTCTTCTATTTGTGTGACATTTTGTATAGCAATGACTACGAGTTGTATGGTGAGTTGCGTCCATCCAATTAAGTCGATGTCCTCTATTTGTATGAGTCGTTTCTTCTATTTGTGTGACAATTTGTTTAGCGACGAGTTGTTTGGTGAATTGTGCGTAAATTAAACGAGTACGTTGGTCTAATGTAGATTTTTCGACAATTTATAAATTAATACTTCCTCCGGTCCGGATTAAACTTCTCATCCTCTTTTTTTGGGTTTCGACTTTGTCTTCCCCATTCCCAAACTATTATGTTTTTTTGTCGAGTGAATAATTAGGGAGGCAAGATGGAGATGTTGTTGATAATTAGCTTTTAAATTTATTTTGTTAAATGAATCATCAAAAATTGTTTATTAGTTTTCCTTTTGAAGTGCGCAAAAGGGAGCGGGAAGTTTAATCTGGACCAGAGAGAGTACTCCTTTGGTCATTATTTACCTTTCTTTCACCAAACGTATCAGTTTTGTGATAAATGTATGGTTGTTTCTAACATCAAGTCGATATCCTAAAGGTTAGTTTTTTTTTGTTTTGTTTTTTCTTCTTCTCATGTTTGTAGGAAAGGAAATGGAGGGCCTACGAGCTTGCCCAACTTAGTAGGTCATTTTAGGAAATTATTTGGCTAGAAAATTTCCCTCTTCAAATCGATTTTATTGTCGTTAAGGATTTATATAATGAAAGCTATAGCCTATACATGTGTGACCGTTACACACAAAAAAAAAAACATTTCTTTGGCCACAAAAAAGTTCAGAAAATGTCTCTTCCCTAAGACTACCCCCCCTTTTGTGTACAAATGAGCAACTAATGCTGCATGGGTGAAGAAATAAGGATTCAAACTTGGGACAACCCCAAAGAGACCGAGTTTCTAACCACTAGATCAACCTTGATCCTCAATATCCCCTTTTGTAGTGTGCAGACTATGTCTAGACAAAACTAATGGGTACTCGAAATCAGAATTAGTAAGGATTCAATGATACGGAAATTAAAACACGTTTAGATTTTAGTAACTGTAGTCGGTTTTTTAGGTTAAGAATTAGTGAATAGCTGTGTGGGGTTCAGTTCTCATGAGAACACTTGTTCCCATGAGAACCATAGGAACACTTCTAATATAAGATAAAATTAAATTAAATTCTAAAAACAAAAAAACCCACTCTTTCCATTTTCTCTCTCCTCCTCCTCCGTCCCTTCCCCAACTCGACCCCACATCTCGCGGCCTACCCAGCCACCGCCACACTGTCGGCCCCACCACATACCCGGAACCGACACAACAATAAGGACCGTCGTCAGTTCGTCACACCGCGAGGAAGAACCCCCACCCCACCTCCTCATCTTCGTCCCCCATTTTTCTCTCTCCCAAATTTCTCTCTCTTCCAAATTTCTCTCATTCCGGCCAAAAGCGATCGACCGGCGGTACAATAAAATGTACATTTAGGTACAATCAAATGCACAATTAGGTGCTCCAAAATGCACAAATAATAGATTTAGAATGCACCAGTCACGGTTCAAAATTGTACAATAATTAAAACTCGAATTTAGGAATGCACAATTAGGTCAAATAAAATGCACAATTAGATCAAACAAAATGCACAACTCAGCAACTTGGATTGTACAATCAGATTGGGGAATTCGACACATCTCAGCCGGAGACGCATGGACGAAGGTTAAAGGAGAGAGAATTTCGAATGAGAGGGAGGCCGGGGAAGGTAGTGGCGGGCTCCATTAACTCCGCCACCCCTTACGGTAAGCTCGCACGCTGAATTGGTGGAGGTCCGATCACCTGGCGACGGTTAGGGAGGTGGTCGTCTAGGTGTAGGTGGTTGTGGGGGAACAGGGATAATGCACGAGGAGAGAGAAGAATTGAGAAAGTCTGGAATTTGGGGTTTTTTTCTTCTCTTAAATAAAACTCAATCTTAGCCCTTGATGACTTGATCCAATGGTCAGTAAGGGTTCTCATAGTTCCCACTGAAGAAAGTGTTCTCATATGAACTAAACCCTAACTGGGGGATGTTATTACTTTCTTATGGAAAATATAATTGTTTTTTTCTTAAATAGTTAAAATTAAAAGAAAAGATAATAGTTTATAGTCTATTGCAACATTCAAAGTTTGAGAAAATGAGGTGCCTACTTTTAGGAAAGAGAGAGAGTAGAAAATATGAAATATATCTAGCATAGCACATTATATATGGCATCGAGTTCCTAATAATAAAAAATGGATGGCATATCGACTCTGTCATGATATGTCTGTTGTGATTTTGAGGAGGACAATAAATAGGAACGTACTAGTATCGGTTAGGCAGCATCCACACATGGAAAAAAATCACGTAAT
This sequence comes from Spergularia bocconei, assembly GCA_963457585.1. Lineage (NCBI taxonomy): Eukaryota > Viridiplantae > Streptophyta > Magnoliopsida > Caryophyllales > Caryophyllaceae > Spergularia > Spergularia bocconei. Next base: position 21,077,378 of record OY734943.1, on the reverse strand, counting down.
TAAATAGGTTTTAAAATGTATAAATGCGCACTAGGAATGGAGAGGCTGAAATTTTTATTAAAGAATAACTATATTATTTCTTCATCACTCTTCTTTATCACTCAAAAAATTAGGGTTGGCTTCTATTAGTTTTCCGCCGCCGAAATCATATTTTCAAAAGAGACAGACTTCCTCAGCCGCACAAAATAATACCAATCATCTCAGGTATTCAATCTATGAATTCTCTTAATATAATATCATCTGTTTGCTATAAGTCCTGTCGGAAATTCTAATTCATTGTCAATTTTTGGGGATCTGGATCTCTTTCATTCGCTTAATAAAAGAGAGTCTAGTAGATGAATGACGGCGTAAGAGACATCATGAATTCCAGAACAAATCCGCTTGAATTTGTATGTTCTTAATTAACATTTTGCTCTCCTTTACTTAGCTTTCTCATTTGGTTTTTTTTTTTACCCAAGACATTCATGTTTCATTTTAGTTACTACGAACAAGCAAACCCAACCGGGTTCAATTAGGTCACCATGATCCAATGGATCGGGTTCTTGATAAAGATGATACATGATAAGGCCCTGTTTGTTAGGAATGCATTTTTCTAATTTGATTTGATTTGATTTGATTTGGATTTAATTGATCTAATTAGGTTTGATTTGAAGTGAACCGCATGTATTGACAAATTAACTATATTTAGACGAATTAATAACTATAAGTAGACTAGATTCATTGATGTTATTTGGATGTATACTTCTAATCAGATTTGATTTTTTTTTGAATAAAAATTATTTGATTTGAGTTTAATTGATCTGATCTGATTAAATAAATTGTTTTTTAAGTTGTATCAAATAGGGCCTTAAGTCCTTCCATCTAACGACCATTGTTTTTCATGGTCTAAACATGTTCCCTCAAATTAGGAGTCCAAACTACACTGTAGATCCATCTACATTAACATTTCTTACTTGCGTGTTATTGATGCTTTATGAATGCTCGAATTATAAGACTTTAATTTGTTGTATGATATAACCATCTATGAATTTTCTTTATCCAATTTTTTGTAAACAAAGGCAAAATATATATTTAATGACTTACCTTTACATTTATCTACTGAAATGAGAGGTAATAATGCTATAAAAATTTTCGCTTCGGTTAACCGAACCGAGAAAATGTGCGATGCGGTTAACCGAACCGAAAAAATATGCGGCTTTCGCTTATTCGGTTCGGTATTTTCTGAACAGCCCTAGTGGTTTATATGCATTAAATCCATCACGAGTATGGTGTAAAGGATGCATGTAGGAGGGATGGCAATTAACTATCATAAGGATTAATTGCATAAAGTAAATTCAAACATTCAGTTGCTACACAGTTTGATAAATTTAGACTAATTAATTCGTTTTTCATTAGAGATTTTTGAATTGAATGTAGTAAAGTCACTATAGAACAATCAGAAATTTCATTGTCAGATATTTGAAATATCTTTGCATTCTGGTCTCGACTTCAAAGTGGAGTAACAACCCTTAACTCCTAAATTTTTGTTTGAATTTTTAAATCAAACGGTAGAAAAAAAAATGAAATATAGGGGTGTTACAATGGTAAGTTCTTGATTAAAATTGCCTATTTACAATAAAGAGGCCAAAATAAGCTTGAGCAAAAGGTGGTCAAATTTGGACACTTGTAAAAATAGGGAAATAAAAAAATATGTATAAATTATGACCGGTGGTGGAATAATGAATCTAATATAATATAATGATTAGTAAATAATATAATAGGATATAATAATAAGTAAATTGGTCTAGTGACGGAAAAGTAGGATTGATGAGATATATATTGGTGACGAAAAAGGTAAAAAGAATATCAAAAATATTTATAATAATTGAACTCTAACTGTAAGTAATTAATATATGTGGTCGTTTGGTTGGCAAGTAAAATCATGGGATTTCACAATTCACATGAATTAAAAAATGTGGAATTGTTTGGTTGCCCCAAATCATGGAATTGGGAATTGGCTTAAATAGCCCCCCCTCCTTTGGTAATGTAAAATTCATGTGGGAACTCATTTCCTACATGTAACCAAACAGTTTTGAGAAATATTTCCTGCGAAGTGTCACCTCATGGAAATTACAATTGCATGCAACTAAACGACCTCTATATATATACCCAACCTATGCATAAGTCGTGCGCCCAAACTAGTATCACGTAAAATAATGACATTATTTCTAGAACTTAATATTTCAATCCAAGAATATTGTTACACCATTTTAGTTGAACATTATGAAAAAAGCCACATACATGTAAATAAAATCAAAGACAAAAAGGAACGAGACAACACATAATATTTGTCTACGTTACATTGCACAGAAAATTAAGCGAACTTAGTGGTTGTTTGGTTGCCAAGAAAATCACGGGAATTCAAAATTTTCAATTCATGGGATGAATTGTTGGAGTTGTTTGCTTGTCTAAAATCATGAGAATTGAAAATTCAAATGAATTTCCAACTCCTACAAAATGAAGGACTAGCCCCCCCCCCCCTAGTAATTGGAAATTCCTGTGGAATTACAATTCCTACATGTAACACATGTAACCAAACAATTTTGAGAAATTCATGTCAATTAGTACAACCTGGGAAGTGGAACTTGATGGGCATTCAAAATTCACGTATGCAACCAAGCGACCACTTAGATTCATAATCTTTTGAATTGAGATTGTGATTATAAGGCTTGCAAACATTATGAGACCGACAAAGTTTATTGTTGAGGTAATTTTTTCAAGACATCACAAGATAATATTTAAAAATTTAAACTAGTGAACTTCGTTCTTGGCATATGACATGTTACTGCTACCAATTTCAGCATCATGCGACAAGCTCATCATAAAAAAAAAAAGCAATAGTTATCATTATTGTTGTTATTGTTGTTGTGGCCGCTGACGCCATTGTTAAAATTAAAGTTCCCTTCATTGGCAAAATTATTGTTGACAACTTCAAAAGAAACTTGTTCTTGGCCATTTGCCATCTGAAAACTCTGATTGGACCTAGTATCTTGTGGTTGGCATGAAGCATTTACAATAGGCAAAAAAAAGATGATGATTAGTTGATTACTAGTGACTCCAAAGGAAAATTGGTCTTGCAGGTTTGACATCGCATAACCCTTTTCGCACTCAATGTCTTGAGATTGACTTAAGACATTTGTAGTAAAACACAAAGAAAGAGGATAATTACTTGTGGTTGCAAACGTAAGTTGCTCTTGGGCATTTGCTGGCACATTGACAAGTGTTACGACATGATACAAGTCTTTCTTTGCCTATTACTACAAATGTGTTAAGTCAGTCTCAAGACATTGAGTGCGAAAAGGGTTATGCAATGTCAAATTTTCAAGGCCAATTTTCCTTTGGAGTCACTAGAAATCACCATCTTTATTTGCCTATTGTAAATGCTTCAAGCCAACCACAAGACACTAGGTCGAATCAGGGTTTTGAGATGGCAAACGGAGAAGAACAAGTTTCTTTTGAAGTTGCCAACACTAATTTTACCAATGAAGGGAACTTTAACTTTAACAATGGCGTCGGCGGCCACAACAACAATAACAACAATATGGATGACCAATGCTTTTATGATATGATGAGCAAGTCACATGATGCAGGGGTTGGTAGCAGTTAGAGCTGGCCACGGGCCGGGCTGTGCCGGGCTCACCCGGGCTAGTGCGCAAATGTGTGAGCACTAGCACTAACACTACACACCCGGGCTAGTGCTAGGGCTCGATTTTTTGGGCACTTGGCACTAGCCCGCCCGGGCTTGACCGGGCTAGGGTCAGGGCGGGCCAGTGCTCGGGCTCTGCCCTCGGCTGAAAATAAAATAAAATTCAAGGGCTTGCTCATAATTATCATAGGTTTATCATCCGTACGATGAAGGTGGTTCTGGTATGGCTGGGGTGGTTTGCGTGGTGGTCGGGTTTGGAGGGGGGGGGGAGGAGGAGAGAGAAAATAAGTGTTTTTTTTTATTACCAAATGCTTTTTATTTTAATTCAAGTGCATTTTATTCAAAATGCTTTTTTATTTTAATTTCACGTGCATTTTATTTCAAAATTCATTTTTTTTTCATTTGAAGTGCATTTTAGAAGATTGTTAAATTGGAGTGCATTTTGTTAAATTGGAAGTGCCTTTTTGTTAAATTGAAAGTGCATTTGGTTGAATTGAAAGTGCATTTTATTACAATTAGTGTATTTAAAAAGAATATAACGACAAAGTCCATTATATTAAATTAGAAATGCATTTTACAAAACTAAAACGACAAAGTGCATCTTGTTAAATTAGAAGTGCATTTTATAAGAATAAGTCAATCTTGTTAAATTAGAAGTGCATTTCTGTTAAATTGAAGTTCATTTTATAAAAAAAAGTGTATTTTATAAGAATAAAACGACAAAGTGTATTTTGTTAAATTTGAAGTGCATTTTATAAGAAAAGTGTAATTTGTTAAATTTGAATTGCATTTGATAAGAAAAGTGTGTTTTGTTAAATTAGAAATGGATTTTCTAAGAAAAAGTGCATTTTGTTTAAATTAGACGTGCATTTTATAACAATAAAATTTTGTTAAATTAAATTTGCATTTATATGAGTGTAAGTGATTTTTCTTGAATCAAAAGCACATTTTATAAGAATAAATGATTTTTGTTTAGATGTGTTATTGGTTTTGTAAGTTTCAATCTCATAAATTGAAAATACTATATAATTTCCTAGCGGAACAGACCCCTATATGAAAATGACGCAAAACCAAACTGAATACACATTGTTAACCGATTTAGATCTAAATCAGGAATTCAGAATAGACTATACTGACCTCATTTTGCCAGGCCTGAACTCTGACCAGATCTGTGATGCTGTAATTTAGGAACAATTTTTTTTTTTTTTTTTTTTTTTTTACTACAACAAAAAAATGACATAAATCTCAAGTGATCCACCATTTAAGAAAACATTTTATTACTACAAGATTCCCTTTGCTTACCATAAAATCATAAATATGGACAAACCCATAAATAGAAGGACATGATTTCCTGCAACTTTTTGCTGATTCTATCAGATTATGCGACGTATGTGGGCATTTTGCACCTGATTCACCCACGTTTTCAACAATGTTTCTTTTCTGATATAAAAAGGGGTTTTGCATCAGCCTGTTATTCCTACCAGAAAACCCAGAAAAAAAAAATGGATGCTTCTGAAAAAATGGGTGTTGCAGTTTCAGGAAATGCTGAAAATTTTTCCACAGACATTTTTTCATCAGGAAATGTGGAAATAGTGAATCAGTATGGTCAATTGGTGGGTGAATTTAGCAGATTGGATGATGAACTCTGGCTTTCTGCTCCTGATGATGTTGAAGCTATGGCATTTTGGGATGATGGGTTTCAATTGGATCATGCTTCATCTGTGAGTTTTTAAAGATTCTGGCTTTTTGTTGAAGTTTTTAGTTAAATTTATGTAATTTATTGTTAACTGGTGAAATGGGTCTGATTTGATTATATGATTGCTTATAAATCATGATGTGTATAAGATAATGTTTGTGTTGTATGTAGGTTGATGTTGTTATACATTGATTATTATGTGATTCGATTTTTGTCATGTGTTTGTAATTGTATGTTTGGATTAAAATGGTGGAATTTTGATTGAAAGTTGCAATCTTTTGAAGATTTATTGATGGGAAATTATTACTTGAAATGTGGATTAGTGGATTGGGGTTTTAGAAATGCCTCCCTGTAAGTTTAAGGGTTTTGGACTTTTGGGGCAAGGTTGTGGATACTGGATACCATCTTGAGTCTGATTTTTAGTAAGTTAACGATTTGTCGCAAAGAGAAGGAATCTTAGGAGGAACGAGAGTCCACTTCACTTTCAAAATTTGCTGGTCCAGATTTGGCACAAAGATCTTGCAAGTCATGTTAGAGTTCTTCTTTTTCGTTAGTTCCTCCACCTTACTTTGTTTCTCGTTCTTAAAGTTCTTTCCTTTTTCCTTTTAAACCAAAAGAAATGGTTTTCCGTATACCTGGTATGGCATATGGCCAAATTACTGTTATGTTCTAACAATTCCGTTTGGAATTCAAACGCGGTTCACAATTGAGTTCCATTCTTTAGGTCACAACTGATGTTAGGCTAAGGTTAAAACTTACAGAATTATACCCTATTTCATTTTCCATATCGGTTTCTACTTTCTCACACATAAATTACTGCACAGAAAGCATAATCACGGACAGTAGAGCCTCAGCTTGCCTAACCGTCTGAGCCTGTATGATGTTTCAACTATTATCAGATGTGCTACATATTATGACGTTAAGATATCTTCATCACTCTATGTGACAGCACTCACAACAGTCACAAGTCATCATTTCTGAGTCATCCACTTTCGACTGTACCTTTTCCACAATCTGGTTCTATTGCCGCCAGACTAACCTCTAGCCATCTGGTATAGATTATATTCTTCTGATTCGGATCCAGGACTCAACATTATAGTTTGGAAGTCTTTATTTGGATGCTTTTATCATTTTATGGCTGGTTTCTTTTCTCTAAATCACAAGTTTTTCTCTGAGATTGTGGAGTTGAAACAAATGTTACTGTTTGCGGAAAAAGAAACAAACTCCAATTCAAGTAACAGGATCTATTCCTATTTTTAAATCCCCCCCCCCCCCACCAGTGAAGTCCCTTTTGCACAGACTCATATAAGGATTGAAGTTAAATAAGATGCAGTTCTTACTTCTAAGAGTATGCTAGATAAATTGTACTGTCTGATTTGGTGACTGTCGCTGATGTCCATTCAAGTTAAGGGAGTTCTGACATATAAAGCAAGATATTCTCAAATATTTGCGTCCTGCATTTTAAAGTGTATTGTAGTATCTTTGTTCTTGGGTTAAAATGAAGTGACTCAGTGTAATAACTAAATATGTTGTGTTGAACATGTAACTTCTGCTTCGTATAATTACCTTTTGATGCATCTACAAAAGCAGTGGAACAGTGTCTTTTTTAACAATCACTTGGTTTTAATTTGAGATGAAACTATCAAAATCAAATGGTATGTTTAGAAGAAAGGTAGGCAATAGTTATTGAGAATCAACCATAACTAGTTTTATAGCTGAGCCTATCATCTAGTTGATTTAGATATTTGCTGACATGTATGCATTTACGTTTATCTCTTCTAGTTGTTGATCTTCTTGTTATTTTCTTGTTCTGGAAGATAATATATCCCTTCCCAAAATCCTTTACTTCTAAAATCTATAGTACTTTAGGCTTTAGCGTACTGGTTTTTCTCTAGAAGTCTGGAACACAGCCTACAACTTGTGTATATGTACAGACATTTCCCATCTTCTATTCAAATTGAGCAAGAATCTGTATTCTTTTCTTATTGATCATCATTAAAATTTGTGACTTATTCTGGATTTTCCCCCTTTTCTTGCTTCAGCATTCGCACGAAAACATTGCTGATCTGCACTGTGCTGATAATTCTTTCACTAATGGAGGTATGGCTTCTGTGGAAAACAACTTGTCCTTCTTGGATAATTCTTCTCAGAGCCAATCTCGCACCTTAAGTCCAGTTTCTGTTCTTCAAAGGAGATCATACTCTAATGAGACGACATTTGTTATAAGACGTGCTCGGAGCAAACAGTGTCCTCGCTCTAGATATTCTGGTACAGAGGCAGGCCAGCTGCAATCAGAAAATCATGTAGAGCGCTTTGTTTTGGATGAAACAGATTCAAACCCAGGCAGGATGTTGCGAACAAGGAAAGTCAGTGAATTGCTTCAGTTGCATTCTACGGAGGAAAACTACTCTAATCCAGGAACAACCCTGCATCAGAAGTCACCAACAGAACTAGTCAAGAGATGCGTGCATTGTGAAACAGCACAGACTCCACAGTGGAGGGACGGCCCCATAGGGCGTAAAACACTCTGTAATGCATGCGGAATCCAGTACAAAAAAGCTTTGCTTTCTGCTGATCACCATCCCTTGAGAATTCAGAAGCGACGGAAGAAAGGATCCAAGAAATGTGTTCGTTGTGATGCAGCAAAGACCCTGCAGTGGAGGGATGGGCCCAGAGGACCTAAAAGTCTCTGTAATGCATGCGGAACCCGATACAAAAAATCCTTGCGTACTGCTAACTACCACTCCTTGAGAGCTCCAAGATCTGATGCTTCTCTACCAACCAAATTGCCCAAGATCCAGCAGGTGAATTTTGAAAAGATCGCTGAAAAGAACCCACACTCCAATCTTTATCAGACGAAAGTTCAGGAGACGAGAGGGGCCAATAATGGAGACATAGATAGTGATTGTGGGAGGAAAGGGACGACCATTCAGGATATGACTAAGAAAACTGATGATATGCTCGAATCAGGTTCTGAGTACAGGAATACAAAGGCTAATTTTATACCAATTCCAAGGACAGCTACAATCAAGAAGTGTGATCATTGCGAATCAACTCAGACTCCACAGTGGAGGGAGGGTCCGAACGGACGCAATTCTCTCTGCAATGCATGTGGTGTCCAATTCAAAAAAGGAAGACTGTTTCCTGAGTACCGTCCTCTAAAGAGTCCAACTTATGACCCTTCTCTGCACTCCCATTTGCCCGCAACAGTTGAAAAGATGAGAATGTGCAAAATCAGCGCTGAACGCGCAAATTCTGGAAACAATGAGCATGCAGCATAAATTATCTCCAAACTTTCAAGCAACAGCTTCAGCCACCTTTCCCCAGCAATTGAAAAGGGAGGATGGGTAACTCATTTCTTTTTCTTTTTTTTTCTGCATCCTCAGGAGTCAGGACTCCCAAGAGTAATGCTCAAATAGTTTTCGCCTTTTCATCTTGGCTTTTCAAGATATTTCTTAGGGATTGTTTCGAAAACCTAGAGCCAGGGCTGTTAGCAGCTTACAGCTATATACTTATATTAAGTAGTTCATAAGGACATCATATGTGGAAAGTGGTGTATAAATCATAAATACTTAGCGCTGAACATTCGATTGTATCTTCTTGTCTGCGATTCTCATTGCATTGTAGCATCATGTAGAAGGCAGTTAGTAAAAGTTGACATAGAAGACCTATGAAATGAATAAGAGATAGTGTATTTTCATTCACATATCACTGTGCAGATCAACTGTATCAGCAGCTTGTTAAACTTGGGAAGGATTAAATGTGAACCTGCTAACTAAATTTTATGTGTGCAGATATTCTTGGACATTACTTGGGGACTAAAATAACTGTCCTTTTCTTTGTTTTGCTATCTATAAATTATTTTCCCTGCCTTAACTAGCATAAGGGAAGAGTTGAAGTTGCGGAGGGGAGATCATGTTGGGAAATTTCCTTCCCACTGAAGGGTGTATACCCTCATCATTTAGCCACAAGATCACAGAAAACCCTTGTCCTGGAAACTTTTGATACAATCATCAAACATCTGAGAAATAGGCTTGAAACCAGGATGTCCCAATTGCAAAATCTTGCTTGCATCCATGCAGTGAGGCTTGTCATCGCCTTTCTGACTCCCGGGCCTGCAATGATAGTAAGATAACTCTGGTCATATATTGGACCTGCATTATTGTTTGCATTAAAATCAGTTGTAGTTCTTAGTGTTACTTGTTCTCATATGGGTAAGAAGGATATTTTGCTCTCAGCATCTCTATGATGTCTGACCAGTGAGCCACTGAGGCAGAGCAAATGAGCCTCCCTGTTGCTGTGCTTTCCTCCATTGCTAGAATATGTGCTGCTATTGCATCGTCAATGTGAACAAACCCTATTGATTGGTTTGGATATTCACCTATAGCACCTATGCAGCATCACATTAATCATCATCAAATGTTATTCATTTGGTACCTCAGGTGTCAGTTTTCGACATGAACAGGATTTGAGAATCTTACCTTTGATTATTCCCAACACTAGTAGCTGCGTGCTCGTTGGCTGAGGTGCAAGCAACGGACCAACAATGAATGATGGGTTCACAGCCACCAAGTCAAGGCCACTTTCCCTAGCCATCTGCCATGCTGATTGCTCAGCTAATGTCTTTGCGTATGGATACCATAGCTTCAAAGGACAAAAAGGTTAGAATGTTAGATGATTGTAAATTTTAAGGAGTAATAATCTGTTTTGCACATTCGAGTTTCTGATACTAAAGTTTGTGCTGCTTACATTATTTTTCTTGCAGTACTCAGGATCACTCCAGTGCGATTCATTAAGAAGAGTGACCTGGTCAAGATCTGCACGGTATCTTATTGCAGAACAGGAAGAGGTAAGCACAACTCTCTTAACACTAGTCGCCTTTACGCAGGATTTCAGAACGTTTAAGGTTCCATTTATACTTGGTTGAACCAGATTTGCCTGCACAAAATGCGAAATTTCCTCAGGGGAACCCATCAAACACTTTGCAATCACAATATATAGAACACTGTTAAATATAACTGCGTATTTAGAGAGTCTTAGTAAGGATATAGTACATAGACATTTTCATCATACGGCACAAGCACAGGTGCAGCAGCATGAAAAACACCATCAACCCCTTTTACAGCCTCATCAAAGCTTCCTTCTACCATCAGGTCTGCTTCCATGATTTTGAGTCGTTCTTGAGCTCCATTCATTTGCCGTAGAAAACCTACTTTCTCCTCATTCCCTGTCTCACTTAAAATTTAACTTAAATTAACTATCCCTCAAAAAAAAAAAAAAAAAAAAAAAAAAAAAAAAAAGGATTTGTCTATTGTATCAACCTGGATCTCGGACAGTGGTTCGTACAGTATATCCCCTCTCAAGCAACGATTTTATCAGGTAAGCTGCTATGAAGCCGGTGCCTCCGGTCACACAGTATTCCGGCATGATTTATCTCTGTGATGAACTTGTGAATGAAAGATCCTATCTTTTGTTGTCCTAAAGAGTTTCATGATGAGCTATATATGTGACTATGTGTGCATAATTGGCGATATAATATATAGGTCATGTTCTTGGCATTTCAGCATCATATAATTATTCTTGTTAGTGTTTGCGGGAGCTATTTTTCTACATGCAAGGTAGGTTGGTCATGCATGTAATAATGTACACTGGTACATGCATTTTCTATTCCAATCCACACACAGGGTGATCACAAGTGCTCAATAGTCGATAGTTTTACCAAGTCTTACACACATTTTGATTGTGGTCTCTCATCTAGGTTTTGCTTAAACTCGCAAAAACGTAACCAGTTTTGATGAAATTTGCGGTTCAATGTCTAGGATGACACATATAGCCGTTAGATATAAAATGCGCACCGCTAGGGCCGGCGGAGCCATGGAAGGTTCATAAGATTCATCATATAGGCTTATGTAATTAGAATTGTTTTCTTGTTATTCACTTATTCTGTCAGCTAACATGTTTGTTTACAAGCATGCTTTCGCAATCCATTCTGATCCTGGAACAACGCGGTGATCATACATATCCCTCATCCTTAGCTTGCTCTTTTTTTGGGCGTCCTTAGCTTAATCTAGGCTCTACATTCATCTGCATGCATGGGTTAGCCGCTGCTAGATTTAATTTGTCTTGTCGTATGTATATGCCAGTATGACACTATCATATATGTCGGTTTTACAAGGTCGGCTAGGTTAGTCCTTTGACGCGATCACGTGACCGATCTTTGCTTTGTAAACAACTTTCAAAAAACGGGTTCATCAAACAACTTTCAAGAAACGTTTCCATCCTCACTAACTTCGATGTTACGATGTAGATGAATGGTATTATGTAAGAGATAACGTTAGTTGAATGACGTTGTAACTTCATTTAATTTCCTCATCTACTATCTCCCTTTCTTAGCTTCCATAACCTTCCATATCATTCTTCCTACAATCCTACCTTATAATCTCCAACGACGTAACATGCATTTCCTCAACTTTTGTACAACAAACTTTACATTCAAGCTTTACTTAATTCATAAATATGTCACAACAACGGCCTAAAGAAATCCTTAACTTCTTCACAACTCTTCAACCCAACTCAACAGAGTTTCTCACCTCATGCATCCTCATCATCTTCATCTTAACCGTCTACTACAAGTCCCGGCCTCGAGCCGTGTACTTAGTAGACTACGCTTGTTTCAAGCCACCGGTGACATGTAGGGTTCCATTTGCGACTTTCATGGAACACTCTAGGCTCATTGTCAAGGACAAAAAGAGTGTCGACTTCCAAATGAGGATCCTTGAGCGGTCCGGTCTTGGCGAAGAGACGTGTTTACCCCCGGCAATTCATTACATCCCGCCTAAGCCAGTGATGGAGGACGCTCTTCAAGAGGCTAAGCTCGTAATTTTCAGCTCACTAGACAACCTCTTTGTGAAAACCGGGCTTAACCCAAAAGATATCGACATTTTGATAGTGAATTGTAGCTTGTTTACGCCTACACCTTCGCTTTCGGCCATGGTGGTGAACAAGTACAAGTTAAGGAGTAATATCAAGAGTTTTAACCTCTCTGGGATGGGCTGTAGTGCTGGGCTAATATCAGTTGATTTAGCCCGGCATTTACTACAAGCCCATCCTAACTCAAACGCGATCATTCTAAGTACCGAGATCATCACCCCAAACTACTACCAAGGCAAAGAGAGAGCAATGTTGCTCCCTAATTGCCTGTTCAGAATGGGCGGTGCCGCGATTTTTGTATCAAACAAGGCGGAACACGTACGAGTTGCCAAGTACCGGCTCCTTCACGTAGTTAGAACACACAAGGGTACCGACGACCGTGCGTACAAGTGTGTTTTCGGGCTAGAAGATGGCGAGGGTGTAGTCGGAATTTCACTCTCTAAAGACCTTATGGCCATAGCAGGTGAAGCCCTAAAGTCAAACATCACTACGATAGGACCTCTAGTCCTCCCTACACTAGAACAGCTCCATTTCCTACTTTCCTTAATTAGAAGGAAGCTCATTAGCCCGAAATGGAAACCCTACATTCCGGATTTCAAGCAAGCCTTTGATCACTTCTGCATACATGCCGGTGGACGGGCGGTCATTGATGAGCTTCAGAAGAGCCTTCAGTTGTCCTCGGAACATGTAGAAGCGTCAAGAATGACGTTACATAGGTTCGGGAACACGTCTTCGTCGTCGTTGTGGTATGAATTAAGCTACATTGAGGCTAAAGGGAGGATGAAGAAGGGTGATAGAGTGTGGCAGATTGCATTTGGGAGTGGGTTTAAGTGTAATAGTGCAGTTTGGAAGTGTTTGAAAAGTGTGGAAACTTGTTCTGTACGCGATGGAAACCCTTGGGTTCAGTGTCTTGATAGGTACCCTGTTCATATTCCTGATGTTGTTAAGCTGTTGAACTAATCCTAAAACACTTTTGGAGTGAGTTACAAATCCTTCAATACGTTGTCTCGTACCGATGAAAATGTGTCACGTCGTAAATGGTACGAAGTAAACTTGTGTTAACGGTTTAAATACTACATACTCCGTATATGTTTGGTAATGTAAATGAGATATACAAATAGCCTTACTCTTTTTAAATTCACTCTTCTTCCATTTCAAACACATATCGATCATTTTGGTTCGAGTCCCCATTAATTCAATTTGGTGTCCCTTTCTAGACTAGAACTTGTCACGCACTATGCTAATTCTTCAAAACTCACTGCCTAACATATAGAAACGCACAAGATTTTACTATTAGATGGCGCTACACCGCTAGTACAAAAACCCACATAGACATGGACTTTTTTGCACATAGACGTCGGATTCAGGTTAGAAGTGAAGTTTGTTTTTTTTTTTTTTTTTGAGAGGAGGTTAGAAGTTAAGTTGAGTGACATTATACTAGCTGATATAATATAATAATATTTGCGAGATAATTATTTTCGATTATATTTCCTCCAATACTAACCGAATTTAATCTCGTGATTTTACTATTAGACACTATAAAATGAAATATAATCTCGTGATCTTCACCATATCTCATCATGATCTCATATCCTCGGATATTTACCTTAAAAGACACCGTCCCGTACTTTGTAATAATTTGTTCAAATGTGGACACATACATGTGGCAATGTATGATGTTCCCCAAAACCACACTTGAATTGAGCAGCACTTCAAGGGAAAAGTTCAAAACATTGATGAACTTGTCGCATAAGTCAGGTCAAAGTGGGTGACACAACACAACACAACACTTATAAAAGAAAAAACAACATCGAATGTGCACACAGCGCAGCGACAACACAAAGTCATATAAAGCGCGCATCTGCTTCTGCCCAATAAAACCGTAAACACTCACATGCCATTTTCCATTCTTTTCCCACCTTCTCACTCAATCTTCTTCTTCACGTCTTCATCACTCTGATTTCTCTCTTGAATTCATCGAATAATTTACAACAGCAATGGGAATTGAGAAAGCGACGGCATTGTTGGAAGAAACCATTGAAAATGCAGGTGGGTGTGCGATCATCGACGGTGGTCTTGCGACTCAGCTTGAGAAACACGGCGCCTCCATTAATGACCCTCTTTGGAGTGCCCTTTGTTTGATCAAAGAACCTGATCTTATTAAACGGGTATGTTACGTTATTTTATTTTTGAATTGTCGTAAAATGATTTGGGGTTGGCTAACATGAATCGTGGTACGGGCGAATTGTCACCGTGAATGTGCAATTACCAATGTTATTAAAAATGGTGATGTATGATATGAAGTGAATGAAGTGATTCACTGACAATCTCTGAAATGTATCGCAGGTTCATTGGGAATATATGGATGCTGGTGCAGACATTTTGGTCACTTCATCTTATCAGGTTTTGATTCTAATCATGCTGTGTTTGTATGTAGATTGGTTCTTAAGCAACTTGCAACGTCTTTTGGTTCTTTACGTTTGGTTTGTACTCGTATTTCTCATTCAAACCAAACGTAAAGAATTCAATTGACGGGGTAGATTTTTTGTAGGGCTTTTGAAGTATAAACGTTACTGTTTTTTTTTTTTTTCTTGATTTTGATCAACCGCACACCTACCTACATTTTGTTTTTAAGATGAGCGTGTAAGGATCATAGCCTCATAGGAGGTAGGTGAATTTGGGGTTGGTAAGGGAATGTGTCAAACTGCCAGCTACCTTTCTTGAACTTGGATTGCGCCTTTTTATATGTTGACAGTGTATCTTGCTTGTAAACTTTTGGATGGAAATTATGCCTGAACTCTAGCTTAAACTTGAGCACAAACGTTTGTTGCAAGACTCTTGATCATATACGAGTGTAAGATAATGATAATACTCTAATAATCGACTTGTCTATCATTGAAAATATCATGGAAATTTATAGTATATAAGATGACCAAGTTCATCACCCCTAACCTTATGGCTAGTACAATGTAATGCATGATCCGTAATAAGTTACATTTACCACTATAGTCTATATTCATCCTCTGTCAATGAGTATAGTGACACAGCTTGGTATAACGATGGGAAATCGTTAGTTTGTTGAGAAAATTAAAAACTGGTGTAAGAGAAGTGTAATGTGTACAGATAATATGGTTTGAATATTTGACTAGTAATGGGCTAATGGCCAACAAGTAGTCATTTTGCTATATAGGCAAAGGCCTTTATACTTTTCGAGTCTTGATCATCATTCCATCTCTTTTCCCCTGCTCCAGAGTAGCTTTCTTCCTTACTAAGGTTCCATCAAGCCTATATTTAGTTCCGACTTCCGAATATATATTGACCTTAATCATATAGCCTTAACCCTTTCTTTCCTCTGGTAGAATTGTGATGCCCCAAGTATCATTTGTTTCTAAGGCCTCTAATTCACTGTTCTAACAATCGCTCAGTCATGAACTCATGATACTGTATACAGTATACCTTGATGAAAATTTGCTGGTTTTCGAGTAGACCAATTACTTCCATATGGCCTTGCCATTGGTTTTCTTAGACTTAGGATGGGAAGAGGCCAGGGATATTACTTCACAGACAAGCATTTCCTTTACACAGCTCTTCACGCCACAGATGGTGCAGTAGGAAGGTTCTTTGCTGTAAATCTGTAATCATTAGATGATAGTCCAGTAGTAGTAAAGTCTCCTGCTCCTGCATTGCTGACTAATGCTGAGTATGCGCTTGAGCATGCATGTTCCTGCAAAAATTTCTGATCATCTTTTTACTGCAATGTCATACAGAACTCTGTGGGTAATGAGAGGCATCATCAGGATGAGATCCCTTAGCGGCTTAGCCTTATTCAATGTCCAGCCTATCTAGAAATTCTTCCCAGATATCCTATGTATTGGCTTGTTCCGAAGCCCCTAACTTTGCAGAGACAGTGACTAATTAACTCTGCTATACATCGGGCCCTTCTTCCATATGACAAGGCTCGTTCCAACTTTCTTTTCGTGGTGTTTGGACCATCCCAGTTGTAGATATTGCCAGTCTTAAGTTTTCAGTAGCTTTTCTGACAGTAAAATCATTAGGTTGGTTTCTTTCTGTTGTGAAGACAAGTATCATGTACACAACAACAAAAGATTTATCTTCAGGATGATAACAGATGTTATTTTCACACCATAGATTTAAGATTTAGCAATGGATGTAGACTTGATTTGTAGCTGCTAGCATAAATCCACAATAAAGAACAAAAGTTCTAAACTTTACTTAAGTAAAACATAACTTGTAAATATCTTACTACATTGGCATTCAACCTGTTGCCCCTAGCTCTAACACCATGTTAGGAATTATAGGCCAAGAGAGTTATGTTGCCAGTGAAAATGTATTTGAGTGTTGCCTTGACAGGTACAAATGCACAGAAATTGAATGTCAGATCTTTTGATATCCTGACAGCAATTATATGTCAGAGATACTGATGGACTGTGATCAAGATATTACGTGTTTGATTGTTGCTTCAATGTCGTATTGATTATTGAGATCCAAAGATCTGTGCGTGTGCTCAATGGCTGATTTTGTAAACTATGCATAAGCTAATGAGATTTGTCAATCAATTGCAGGCTACGATACCAGGATTTCTGTCCAGGGGTATGTCTATGGAAGAAGCAGAGTCGTTACTCGTGAAGAGTGTTAAATTAGCAATTCAATCTCGTGATGAGTTCTGGGATACTGTTTGTACGATTGCAGAGAATAGTCATAGTAGGGCCTTGGTTGCCGCATCAATAGGAAGCTATGGAGCGTATCTTGCTGATGGCTCAGAATATAGGTCAGTTGTTAAGCTAATCTTCCTTCTTTTTTTTCTTCTTTTTCTTTTTTTTCAATGAAGGCCAATGTACGTAGTTGTTGTGGTCATAACATTTACATCGCTCCATATGCTCTTGCAGTGGAATTTACGGAGATGATGTTGGATTGGCTAAGCTGAAAGATTTCCACAGGCGAAGATTACAAGTCCTAGCAGGAGCCGGGCCAGATTTGTTAGCATTTGAAACAATTCCAAATAGGCTTGAAACTCAGGTTTGCCCATAACATTTCACGTGTGTTAGTGTCTTTTCATGACAATTGCAAACTGCTTAAGTTTCTCTTAGTCAAATGCACACTCATTCAACTTGTTCTTGCCTTAGCTTCTGTGTTCTTCTGAAATGTACTGTATCATGTTATGCTAGGATCTTATATAAAGGCTCATTCATTCATTTCCTACCCATCTGCCACTCACAAGCAGAAAATTGTTTGACATACTGAAATAGATGTACACATGATGTCCGCTAGTTACGTAATTCAGCGTAATTTGAGCTTCCATACAACGGAATACTCTATTCAGCCCTGTTTAGTCTGTTTGTTAACATCTACTGTACCTTTCAGAGTGTATGTAGAGAAGTTTCTCCTCTCTGTATGTAAGTACATGTCTACATGATCTGATTTTAGTTTAGCAGATGTTGCTACCTTTGGCGCAACATTAGCTATTACTGCTCGTAATAGTGAACTCAAACTTCTTTATCCATTAATTGTGGATGGCACCCTTTTTTTTTCTTCCGAGAGACTCAAGTTGTACTTTGATTGTGGAAACAGTAGAATGAATTACAAGTGAGATAGTTACATACATTTGTGCTTCTGTAAACCTTACGCTTTCATAATATCATGTCACCATTTCAAAGAAAAAAAACAAGAACCGTACACTTTCCGAAGTTAAAAAAACTTGGTGAAAATTATTGTTATGGCATCTCAGCATTTGCTCTAATTTTCAGGCCATTGTGGAGCTGCTCGAGGAAGAAAACATCGACATACCATCGTGGATATGCTTCAGTTCTGTAGATGGTGAGCATGCACCGTCAGGGGAAAGCTTCGAAGAATGTCTAAATGTAATCAACAAGAGCAAGAAAGTTGCAATGGCAGGAATTAATTGTGCTCCACCCCATTTTGTGGATGGTCTAATTCGTAAATTAAAGAAGGTAATCCTGCTAGATTTACCCTTTGCAACAATAAAAATTGTCTTTCTTTAAATGAAATTTGACATTTTCCTATTTTAATGTTATATCCACAGTTGACAAACAAGATGATAGTAGTTTATCCAAACAGTGGGGAGATATGGGATGGAAAAGCTAAACGATGGCTGGTATGTCACAAAGCAAACATTGTGTGGCTACTCTTGTAGTTTCCTTTCTATAACTGACTTGGTGTTAATATTGTTCGAGTAATTTTTCTTAATGACTATGTTTATGGTATTAATTTTGACAATGCAGCCTTCACAATGCTCTGATGGCCTTACATTTACGTCATTAGCCGTAAGATGGCGTGATTCAGGTGCTAAACTAATCGGAGGCTGCTGCAGGACAACACCTTCAACAATTCAAAGCATTTCGAAAGCTGTTAAAGTGAGACGTTGAACTATGCAATGTCTTTGTGTGTCTATCTATATGTAAAATTTCTGACTTTGCTTATGCAAAACTGAGTAGAATTCTACAAGGTGCATCATTATGAAATGAGTTACATTATGTAATATAAATATTGTATCAAATGTATTTAGGCGCCTTGAATGATCCACCTTTTAAACAATGAATTTACATCAAATCAAATCAAATTAGATTAAATAATGGAATCAAATTAAATCAGATCTCGAAACTTTTGAATGAATTTAGTCCAATTGGGATCTGTTTGATATGACTTAATAAAAGTAGTATTCACATCAATTCAGAGTCACTCAAATCAGATCAAATCAAATTAAAATTGCTCAAATAATGATCAATGAATTTGGTCCATTAATGACACTACGGCTCTGTTTAATAGGACTTAATTTAAGTAGTATTCAGATGAGTTCAGAGTCATTCAGATCAAATCAGAGTCATTTAAATCAGATCAAATCAGATCAGATCATAATTGCTTAAATGACGATCAATGAATTTCGTCCATTAATGGTATTCGTTGAAATTCAATTAGTTTTTCAACTAATTCAGATTAGTTCAGAGTCATTCAGTTCAGATCAAAAATCTCACCCCCCAAAAAAACTTATGAACTACCTGTAACACCAATGCACAATTTCGAATTTGGAAGAAGTTTCACAAATGAGGTAAAATCATCATCGATATACTTCTTAGGGTTAATCTTGAATTCTTCCACCTTATAGTTTAAAAAACTCGTCAAATTCCAATTAGAATTCTGCTTGTCGGTTTTGCTGATTTTGTTGTTGTTGTTTTCAGAGTTGCAGATAATTTTCGAAAAACGGGAGGCTGATGATATAAGGAGAGTAACGGAGTTTGCGTAGATTTTGATTGGCTGGTGGTTTGATTGAGGGGAAGGTGTTGAGGGTGACGCTGGTGGGGTGAGGGTGGGGCGAGAGAACCCATATTTTTTTGTTGGCTTCAATAATTCTGTGGGGTGTAGGGTAGGGTGCCTTAAAGTGTAGGTAATTACGGTTTTTATAGGGTATAGGTAGGGACTACGTTCGTTGTTCTACGTTTTATTATTAGGGGTAGGAGCTCGGTTCACACTCGATCTACTTATGAAACTCGTTTTTTAACTATAAGGAGTAGACGTGTTCTAAGAACATAACGTACATGTATGTATGTTTCTTATAAGGGGTAAGCGTGCTTTAAAAACGTGTGCGTGTCTGTTTCTTATAACTCATTTAATAAATTGAAATTATAAGGTAAGAGAATAAAGATATCTTGGCTCAAATGGAAGTTTACGGTCTACGGTTTTTTACGTGAAATGGTCACCGAGGAAAATAAAACGTGAGAGAGCTCAAATTTTTATGGAAGCCACTAGTTGGGGTCACATAAATATAAGGTTTTAGAAACATATTCGATTATAAAACCCCTATGGTATTGGCAAGTCCCCAAATTGAAAGAAAACAAAACTCGCAGGTCCGCAGCTTAGCCTCAGCTTGTGACGTGTATCGAAGAGGCTTAAAGAACTTCTTTAATAATGAGACTTCAAAGTAGTTGTCCATGGTATTTGTTTTTAGAACATTTGTTTAGTTTCAAAGAAGAGGTAGAATTTCGCTAAAATGATATATATAATTCACGATTTTTTGGTTCAAAATGTTCCTTGAACAAAAACAACTCGAATTTTTTTATAGATGCACTACGACCTTATTACGTGTTTTAGCAAAATAGGATAAGTGCATGTTCAAGGGGCTTCAAAACTAGACTTGGAAAATAGGTCAGGTTGGGTCAACCCGACCCAGGTCGACATATAAACGGGTTGGATATCCTCTGACCTAAACCCAACCCGTTTACTAAACGGGTCAAAAAATTGCAACCTGAACCCGACATGCCTTATAAACAGATAACCCGACCCAACCCGCCAACCCATTTAAATAGGTTCTGAACGGGTCAATTAAATGGGTCAACCCGGCCTGCCAACCCATTAACAACCCGAAGTGACCCATTTTTTACCCATTTAGGTGAATTTTCTTTGCATTTTTCATTTTTTTTTCTCGTGTAAATGGGTCAACCCGGGTTAGACCTAACCCATTTTGACCTATTTATGTAAGCGGGTCAGATCGGGTTATTTTTAGGTTGAAAGTCAGAACCTGAACCCAACCCATTTATCTAAACGGGTTAGGTAGGTCAACCCATTTAGCTAAACGGGTTAGGAGCCATTGACCCAAACCTACGCTAAACGGGTCATTTTCAGGTCGGGTTGGCGGTCGGGTTGATTTTTGCCAGCTCTATTCAAAACCTCCCTAACGGAGTAGCTTGCCCTCATATCGAACAAGGTACTCTGAAGCTGACCATGTAGCAAAGTTTTTAGAAAATTTGCTTACTTTCAAACTAGTGGTCAAAATTGGTCAAAACCAAGATATAACATCTCGCAATTTTTTCCCAAACTACTCTTGGATCAAAATGGCTCTAATTCTAGTGCAAGCAACTAGCTAGGGGTCACATAAATTATGGGTTTTTGAAGAAATAGAGAGAAAAAAAAAACTTACTTTTTGTCCCAAACTCGGCTAAATACCCACATTAACCTCATCAATGGATGGCGTGTGCGGAGAGGGTTTTAATATCTACCCAAACACAGACACCAATTTAGCCTTCACATTCAATAAGGTTAGCTCGATCCCAAGATGTACATGGTATAACTTGGAGAACATTTTTGGACTTTAAAGGCAGTGGCCGAAATTCGCCTTAATAACTAAAGTATATCACCTACGGTTTTTGGTCTAACATGATATATGGGAACAAAAACCGCTCTATTTTTGGTGGAACCCCATAGAGATCATATTACGGGCTTTAGCAAGATGTTGTAAGAGTCAAAATCCTATGCTCGGTCTAGAAATTTTGCAAAAAAAAAAAAAAAAAAAAAAAAAAAAAACGCACGCTAACCTTAATGGCGGCTGAGGTTTATGTAAGTAATGTAGGAACCAGCCCCCACATCATATAAGTGATATAACCATACTTTAAAGTCATACATGGTAAAGTCATACGTTGTTTATAAAAGGTGGCCAAACTGACGTTTTTTCTTTGGATGATCTGATGAAAATTAATTATTGAATTACAACATACGTTCTTTAATTTGGGCGAAAATGATCAACGAACAAGAACGGCTCAAATTTTGTTGGTGGGAGCCAATACGGGTCACGATATAGATAGGTTTTGGTGCGGTGCCTCATATCCAACAAGATTACTTCGAGGTCATCCATGTTAAAGTTTTTTAGAACAATTACGAGTAGCTACTTTCAAAAATAGTGGTCTATTGACCGAAGGCAAATATAATTCACACAGCAATTTAATTTGGCTAAAAAAAATACTCCACCTAGTAACGAAATGGCTCAAGTTTTTTGTGCAATCCACTAAGGGTCATATTATAGTTTTTAGCAAATTATAGCTGAAACTTACGATATGTCTTGAAATCGGCACAAAATGCATGCTAGCCTCGACTGCGCGGGTACGTACTAGACATTTTAATCTAGCTAAAAAGTAAAATAAAGTCCAGGCCAGCAAAAGCACAAAAGCACAAAACAGACGATCAAAGAGGAATTCAGAAGCTCTGAAATTAATTAAGATTTGATCACTAAAAGAGGATCACATATAATCTCATATCTCAAAATTCAATAATTGACGCATATATATAGATTATATACTAGTATAGAGCAAAAGTCTACTCGCACTCTTTTAAGTACATTACACAATACAAATTAATCGTACATGATGAGGAATAAGGAATAAGGAATAACTGTTGCTTGTACTATACAATTATACATACATAAATGATTTTAAAGTTTGCTTGCTTTTAATAAGTTTCGGTCTAGTGGCAAAAATAAATTTCGGTCTAATTTTGGATCAACGTATATGTCCTTGTTGTATCGGCCGAAAACTAAATCGATCATGAGCTTCAACTTAATTTACAAGGCAATGACATCCGTGATCGTGGTCACCTAGCTCTTTTTATTCAACGATAATGATGAAGGGCGTATCTTCTTATATAAGCATGAGAAGCAACCACTTTGTACCACTGCGTTACTATCACATGTCCGAGTATCATTTTCGCCTTCTTCAAGTGTCGTGGTTGTAATTGTGGCAGTCGCGGCCTTTTCCTTTCTCTTAATCTCTTGCATTCTCTTCTTTTCGAGGTTTCGAAGCACATATATTTCTGCTATGCTTGGACCAACCACCATCTTTGTTTCTCTCTTTGCAAAACCTGGTTCTTTGTACAAGAAATGAGTGAGTGGATGAATAGCAAGCAGAATTGTAAGAAGTACGATGAGTAAACAACGTCTATTAGTAGAGGAATGGGCTTGGGCTCCAAGGAAGGAGATCGTGGCCCAGTGGCCCACATTGATACGTGATTACGGCATAATAAGTCAAAGTCAATATGATTGCGCGTTGAAATAGGAGGGGCCAAGTAAAGTGTTCATCGCATTCTGCTTCATCAGCTTGTTCTCCTTATTTTTTTTATTGTTTTGACAGAGCTATCTCCTTGATCTCCAAGGAATAAATTTCCTAGTTGTGGAAAATATTAGACGATATACGAGCGATTATAGATCATGAGATGATCTCAGAAAAAAAAAAAAAAAATTATAGATCATGAGCTTCGTGACCTCTAACGTAGAATTTAGGGTAATGCACCATACTTTATAAATATAGCATCAGTTTAGTTAAAATAGTTTAACAAATTGAAATAGTTTATACACAAATTTGGGACAGGGTCTTTGGGAACATGACCTTTATTTTGTTTATAGGGTCGTTAATTATATGATGATTAATGGGTCTTAATTCATCTAACTAAAGCCAAATTACATTCGGGGTGAAGGTCAGATGTCCTTGTTTTCCCTCGACCACACCTCACCTTGATTGTAAATGCCTCCTATGCTCCTCATTCAGATTTTGCAGGTATTGGTGGCATCTTGCTACATCCTGATGGTATATGGGCAGGTGGTTTTGCGGCCACTGTTTGCACATTTGACGCCTCCCATGCAGAGGTCCTTGGCATCTTCACGGCTGCCAAATGGTGCAAAAGTCGTAATCACCAGAGTGTCACCTTGCTGAATGATTGTAAATTTATAACTTTGGGCATACAAGGTGGCGAGGTTGTGAAAGACCGCTTCATCAACCTTTATAATATGTGCAGGGAGCTCATTCAGGAGGGATATGTGAAGATGATCCACTACACACCGAGGAAGTGGGTACAAGCTGCTGATTCGTTAGCTAGAGATGCGAGGAGAATGAACCATATTGAGATTATAAATATTGTAATCCCTCCCCTAGCTATTCAGGTGTATTTTGATCCACATGGTGTTTTTACACCAACTTTCCACCCGGGGGAAGACTTAGACCCGGGAGGAAGACGTAGTTCCTAACTCGGTGTTGTATTTTAAAGACAAATTTTTTATTTTGCAATGCTATGCTACCGTTTATCAAAAAAAAAAAGCCAAATTACATTGACCATGCATGTATAAACAGAGTTGACAAGAGGATTAAGGTTGGCCTAGTGGATAGGAACTCAACCTGCCTGGGGGTTGTCCCCCACTCCCCCGCAACATTAGCTGCTCCTTTGTACCAAAAAAAAAATTAAACAGAGTTGACCAACCTTCAATTTTTAAGACGAGATCAAATCCAAACCTCAGACGTACCATATGCACAAGCTCTTTCATTGAGTGCGTGATCATGATATAATGTTGAGTAGCCTAGTGCGGACCTGAGCGGATTCATAAATCAGCGATTACCACATGTTATGTCGGAAATGTCATGAGCACCGTGAAAAATATTTCTAAAAATTAATTAATTGTTGTATTTAGCCTCTTCTCATAATTTCTTGTTGGATTTAGACGAGACAGTCCCTTTTTAAATTTAGGTCGATAGGTAACGTACGTATTTTGTTGCCAAATGACCGAAACTCGACTCGATCCAACACAAATACGACCCGATCCGTGTGAATTCAACCCAAGCCAATCGGATGACTAGTGTCTAGTTTGATAGTTGGGGGTGAAAAAGGAGGAACGTGGATCTCATTAGGAGAAGAAACCCTAGGAAAATAGAAAAACAGGAACAAAAATGGTGGGCATAATTGACACGATGAAGCTGATGGGAAGCTTGAATCTTCAAGGTTACTCCTCGTGTTTGGTAACCAATAATAGTAATTATAATATGAAGAAATCAATAGTACCCGCTACCAAATCGATGGTGGTAACAACCAAATCAACCAAGAATAATCAGTTCTTGTGTTGCTCCTCCTCCCGCTTTGCCGTCTCCGAGAAGCTTGTCTCTCCTGAAAAAGTCGACAACTTGAACGCTAATACGTTCGTGTCCCTCGCCAAAGATTTCCTCTCCTTTGAAAAAAAGGAGGATGTTTCTCACCTTCCTGATCGCATCTGTGATTTTCTATCCAATTTACTGTTTGATGAAGTTCGCCGTGAGACTTTTACCGTCACGGTAATTTCTCAATTCCTTCTGTTTAACCGTGTATTCCCCCAAAAAGGCCAGTGTATGTTTTTATATTACCGTGTATGATTGACCGTATTGTGCAGGTTGTGCTACTGGATGAAGACGGACAGCTCGAAGAGTTTCGGAAACTGGTCGATAAGGCGAGGAAGGAGCGTGATTTACGCAAGCAAGCTAACATTATATTAGACGGTCAGAATGAATTCAAATTGCATACTCTCTTCGTCCCATTGTATATATTCTTCCCATTTCATTTGAATATGTGAATTATGTCGGTGCGTGAGGTTGAATCAATTTGGTTTGTCTCATAGAGGCTGTGCCATTCATGATCGAGAATGCCGATAGTTGGGTTTCTAGCCGCTCAATGGTGCGTTTATATAACGACTACATACTTCACTTTATTCATGTAGTACTACGAATGTATCGTTTTTGTGATTATCTGGCTATGTGGCTTCATCCTATCATATCATATTTCACAATGTAGGTGGTTAGAACTATGATGGAGTCGTGCCAAAAGCTGGATTACTCTGAGGAAATGAGCACCGACAAAGTGATATTGTCTGACAACAAGAGAATTGATGCGCCAAACACAAGCCATTGCTTCGAGGTATGTATACATGCTTGATTTCTTTTATGTTCGCTCTTAATTAATTAGTGTGCTTGCTTTTACGAATCTGTAATTAGTTGCTAGGATCGATTATCACTTCCATTGTACTGCTCATTTCTTATATTTTCGACATTTTGTTTCAATCTCGCTCTCATCTGGTTTGTTTGTTTCGTTGGCATTGGAATACAATGGATTAAATCCAAATGGCTGATGCCTATTAATTTGTCGAGTCTTTTTCTTAATCCCGGTTGAAGCCATTTAGATCGAGTAGTTCCTTTGTATGTGGTGTACTGGTGTTGAATGTAACACTTTTCTAATCTACATGACTACCTTTCCTCTTGTAGTAATTTGTACTATGAGTATGGTGGTACTGAACAATTTTGGGGTGTGAACGTTTTAGCCCTCGTGCAATTGCATGTGCTGAGCTCCCCTGACTATGTGGATCGGAGCTCTCCCATTTTATTTGTGCTTCCGTTGTTTTGCATTCCCGAGCTCTATATGCTTTGCACGCAATTTCATCGGTAGGGTATGTAGTGATCAGTCATGGGATAACGTCGAGAAGAGGCTTTCATTTCTATTAGGTTGCTCTAAATCTAATCAAAATTTATTTTTTGTAGGTGATTATTGATTTATCTGTTCATGGTGTATTTGATGACAAATTCAAAGGAAGAATTCAGACTCGTGAAGATCTGATAGCACTGCTACATCACCTGAGGACTATAGGAAGCGTAATGGTAACAATCAATGTGTTTGGCTTAGTTATTGTTTTTTCTTGGTTTTGCTTTTAGAAGTGTCTCTAATAGTCTAATTGTTGGTTTAATACAGTTTGCGTCAGTGTTTTGGCAAAATGTGTTGGTGAAGAAAGAGAAGACCAAAGCATTGGAAGAATACTCCCATGCTACATATTGAAGCTCAAGATTATCAATTGCTTATCAGTGGAGTACGAAGTGAGATTGTGTAAAAATGAAATGCGTGCACGAAGTAAATGCTTTGCCATTGTAGTACTCGGCTACTGAACATGTCATGGCTGTTGTAAACTTGTAACACGGATGTTATGTTTAAGAAATTTAATTTGTTTCAGACGTGGTCCGCTTGTTCTTTTATTTTAACAAAAAAGTAACATTTTGACTTGGGGGGTTGGCTCATTGTAATGTAAAGCAGTTCTTGAGTTGTATAATCGTTTTCGAGTCGATTATGTTGGGAGTACAAGTTCTAAGTAAGGCGACCAAAAGTAATCGGGGGGCGCAATTGAAAAAATCATGCTTAATTAGTTATTACTACGTGTAGTGGTAAACTGATAATCGATAAGAGTACCCATTTACATGGTTCATGTTTAGGCATATTGATCAGCTTGAAACCAACTCAATAGAACCCAATCTCAACCGGCCGGCTCAGTTGAAACTAAAGTGAGCGAATATAAAAGTGTATCACATTAGGATAATAGAGAGGGAGCAAGCTAAGAGAAAATAGAAGGTGAAACTTTCGAGAACCCTAGAAAAACAAAAAACTTCAACAAGAAGTCACAAATAATGGCCACGATTACGAAGAACCTCCATGGAATCTGCAATCTTCAAGCTTACTCATCATGTTTCGCAGCCAATAATAACAACATCAAAAAATCAATAGTACCCACAATCAAACACCAAATTCCTAAATCAAACAAGTTTCGTTGCTCTTTTTCCCGCTTTTCCCACGACAAGTTTGGTTCTCCTAAAAACCTCGACAATTTGGATGCATTTACCCTTTGGTCACAAGTTTGGGATCATTTCTCTCCCGATAAAATCAAGGGCTTGAACACAATTGCCCTTGGCGATCGCTTTGTTGATTTCACATCCGACCTATTGTTCGATAAAGTCGGCCGTGAGACTCTCACCGTCACGGTAAAAACCATCTTTTTTTACCGTGTATTACTATTTCGCCAATAGGGTTTTGTATTATTTTTTTAACCGTGTATGATCATATGCAGGTTGTGATACTGGATGAAGACGAAAGGCTTGAAGAATTACAGAAGCTGATCAGCAAGGCGAGCAGTGAGGGTGATACAGAAAAGAAAGCTAACATTGTATTGGACGGTGAGAATTTAGTTATATATATTCGACTCGATTTAATTCAGTTCGATTCAATTCAATTTAGTCCAGTGCTTAAAAGTTGTTATTTTTTCTTTATTCTAATGACGTCTCCAGAGGTTGCGCCATGCATGATCAAGAATGCAGATCGTTGGGTTTCCAGCCGCTTAGTGGTGCGTTTAGTACTTCACCTATATATTCATCGAGTATATATGCAAACTTTTGTTGGGTTTGTTTTCCGATTTTAAGAATTTTTTATGTTTGGTTTGAATTAGCGTCTATTAAAAACTATTGTGGCTCAAGGAGAGCGGAGCGTGCATGTTCAAAATGGTTGCTCATGTAATAAGGAAGTGTTCGACTCTTGGAGCACGGAGTATATGAAAAGGGCCAAAAATTCATTGGAGACTTTTTGAAAGCATTTTCTTTAGCAAGACAAACCACATCATCATTAAACCTATTTAGCTACTTTACATACTAATTATACAACTCTTCGTGTCATTTTCGCACGCAGAGATTTTATGTTCAACTGTTCAAGCACTTTAATTTGACAGAAAGTACATCTTCATTAACTAGCATGTAGCATGTTTTGGTGTGCGTGGCTTAAGTATATCTGTATAGGTATACCATTTCGTCCCAAATTAAAATTCCTATGGAATTTGAAATCCTCTCACATAACACTATTCTATGGGAAGTTTAATTTGGGATAGAGTGGTATTGTTTAACAAGTGCTTATCTAGATTTCACATTGTACATATATAATTATATAGGTGGCTGAAACTACGATGGAGTCGAAGCAAAAACTTGATCACTCTGAAAATTTGAACCCCGACGTAGTGAGGTTGCCCCAAGATACGCCGGACGTAAGGAGGTCCCTCGAGGTATATGTTTTCCTCTTTTAAGAACTTTTCATTTTGGATTTCAACGCCTCTTAGCGAGGACTAAAAGCTACTTAATTTCTCCTTTTCGTCGAAGCACCAAAACGAAAACAAAAAAAACACTTGTTTTGTTTGATTTGAATGTGTGCGTATTACGGACATGGTAAAGTTTACTCAATAAAGTAAGAATAAAATATTTTGCATTTTTTGTGTATTTAAAATTGCTCCTTATTTTGTCTTATTGCCAATATTACTACCAAACTCTACCAACTCTACTAATTTTGTCGTGACTTCATTCATTAGGACTTAGGGAGTACATATATGAATATATTCATAGAATCATAGGAGAATTAACCTAATTTCTAGCTACTTCTTCACTTATAATACAATAACTCTTTCAATTCTGACCTTACTGATCTGACTTTGAGATTTTACCTTAAAGCCATGAAGAAACATCTATTTTCATATTTTTGCTGAACTCGAGTTAGGATGTATATTTAGTGCTTTCAATTCTCTAGATCAGATATGGCGAGTTATCGATATACCGTGGCTAGATGATGATATGTACTGCAAGTTAGCATGTTACGGTCCGTGGCTTCAGGCCGGATATTGTTCATTCGATCTGTTTGTCTAAATTTTGATAATTTTAGGTGGCTACAAATTTGATGGAGTGGTTCCTAAAACTGTGTCCGCCTGGAGTGCTGGGCGATTTCCAAGCTCCGAATATAAGCGAGTGCATCGAGGTATATATATATACTGCATTTCTTTAATGCATATTGATAAAGGTCTACAATGTAGACACAATTAATTTGTCTACAATGTAAAATTGAATTAGTAGTAGTAAAATTGAGATCAGAGTAGTAAAATTAATTGTAATGAAAATTTCAGGTAGTAAAATTAATCGTGTGAGTAGTAAAATTTTAATAGTGTAGTAAAATTATTGCTGATTGTAGACACTTTTGGGTGTCTACACTGTAGACCTCTAGCATTGTCCTTCTTTAATTATATGTTCGTGATGGTGAATGCGTAATTAGTTGCAATTAAGATCGATAAATTCCAAATTTCCATTGTACTCCTGAGGTATGCTAGAGGTGTTACATGTTTCGCCTTAATTACTCTTCGAGTTGGGTTCTCTATAGCTACGTCATTCTCCTTATTGCGTTAGACTTTGAATAATAATGAACGAATAATGCTTCATTTTAGGCTGAAAACTAGTTGAACTCGATCGACACTTAGCCTGAAATGAACGTATAGACGCACTCGTGTCCTCCGAGAATCATTGTGTTCTCTAACTATATCAACAACAGGAGTTCTTCCATTTTTGTTTGTGCTTTTGTTCTGCATATTTGTTCAGGGTTTAATATCTCTATAACGTTGGTCTAGTCAAATTTCTATTTTTTTTTTTTTTTGTAGGTAAAGTTGGAATTATCTATGCATGGTGTCATTAGTGACAAATTCAAAGTAATTCAGACTCGGGAAGATCTCATAGCACTACTGCACCACATGATCGCTTATGAGGGCATAAAGGTAATAGTCAATGTTTTGCTTGTTTGTTCCTTTCAATTTTTAGCTTCTAGTTGACTACTCTAATAGTCTAATTATTGGTTTAATACAGTGCGCGACAGTGTCTTGGGATATTGCGATGGTGTTGAAAGAGAAGACCAAAGGGTTATTACAAGACTACTCTCATGCTACATATTAAAGCTAGCTGCTCAAGATCAATTGCTTATCAGATACGTAGTAAACTAGTAATTCATTAATGTTATGCAATATAACGTGTTTGATTCGAATATGCGCACTTGTCCCTAAATTTTTCAGTTTAATTTGTTTGAATTTTTGGGTCCGTCTATTTTACTAGTCAAGTTAATTATTTTAAAATAGGCTCACTTATAAGTGTGATTGAAACCATCAAAGTTAATTTCTTCTTCGAGTGAGGATATTAAGACAAGTTGAAGAGACGAAGAAGATTGGTCGTCGTTAGTCATTACATGTTGTCATACCTTATAGCTTCAAACTATGGCCGACATATATGATATATGTAGTATTGTTTTAGCTTGAAATCAAAAATTTGGTGCTTAGGAGTATTAAAACATTATTCAAACATTGGGAAATTTGTTTGAGCTGAAGGAGGAATGCATGCAATTATCTCCAAATCAAATTCAAAGACCAAGGCTTGACGCATAGAGCGAGCAAACAACTCTCGTACGCACATACAAGTACATTACAAACATGCATAAATGAATCATTTCTCCTATAACATAAAAGATAATTGAGCTCCAAAATTGGCCCGGTTTTGTGAGGAAATCCAGCTCCCGTACTTAGAATTAAGAAATATTCGAGTCAACGTATCCTTATTGTGTTGGTCTTTAAACACAGCCTACCCAATAAACGAGTCATGAGCCTCAACTTACATGGCCGATGACACGTGAAAAATACGTTGCAAGTATACCAAAGAATAAAGCTTATTGTAGGCTTCACATCGTGGTAGGCTAGCTAGCTCTTTTTGTTCGTCGATGTTGAAGGGTGTATCTTCTTATATACGCAAGAGAAGCAACCACTTTGCACAGTTGTATCACTACGATGATCATATGCCTTAGTGTCGTCATCGTCGCCTTCTTTGCTTGTAAATGTTGCGGTTGTAGCAGTTGCGAACTTTTCCTTTCTCTTGAACTCTTCCATTCTCTTCTTTTCGAGCTTTCGAAGCACGTAGATTTCTGCTAGACTTGGACCAATTGTCGCCATTTCTCTCTTTTGTGTGTTAGCCTCTTCCAAAACCAGCTTCTTAATGAAAGAATGAAGGGATAAGTAGACTTGTAATTAAATTTTTGAAGAGTAAACAAGGAGTATATGTAGAGGAATGGGCTTGGGCTCCAAGAAAGGTCCATGGCCCACATAGACATCTAATTTACGGCATAAGTCAAATTAATTGAGCCTAAAAGTGGGGGTCCAGTGAAGTGGGTTCGTCGCATTTTCGTTCTATTAAGTGTTGACTTGTTCTTCAAGGAACAAATATTCCAGTTGAAGAGTATGCTTTGGTTTGCTTTTTGGAGAATTTGGAATAGGAATTTTAGGTGACACGAGCAGTGACGAATGTATTTTGTCATGTAACTATGTTCGTTAGCACTAGATTTTTTTTTTGAAAGTAGTTAGCACTAGATTTTTAATGGGACCGTGACGGAGATTTTAGAGTATTTTGAGCTATTTCCTTCGTCGTTTGTTATGATTTGAATACGCGAATGCAATTGGAACAAAATGTCAACAAACGGAAAAGAAACGGAATCTTCCTATGAGACAAGGCGTTTAACGATCAAAATTAAATTAGTCACCGGACACCACCTGAGGAGGGTAAAGCAACCTTTGATGTCCCCCGGCCTTTACCTCATGTGGTTGCTATGGAGAGACCTTTCCATTCCATACTCTGTTTACTAGGTTTAATTTAAAAGGTTTAGGACTTAATCCTAGTATTCTTGTTTGTGCCAGTTCGTACCTCATTGTGTCTAGTATACACTTTTCCCGTCTCATGAAGAAAAATCGACAAAATTTTCAGCACAAGAACAAGAGCGCCCCCTTCTGTCAAGACCAAGTTCTGGTCGTCTGGATCTCAGAAAAAAAAAAAAAAAAAAAAGGGTTCTGGTTGTCAGAAGGCTGAGATGAAATTGCAACCCTAAACCACGAAAAATGGCTAAAAATCCACCAAATGCTACGGCTATCAGCTAATTGGCTAGGTTTCTCACAAGAAAAGGACCAAACATGCAAAGGCGGAAAAGACCAGCCACTTAGAAATTTAGAATCAACACATTCCTGATTCCGCACAAATATATCATTATACAGCATGAGCTTTGTCTAGCCCAGTAAAACCGCCAACAAATTAGTACAGGAGTCTCAGACAAAATACAA
Organism: Spergularia bocconei; assembly: GCA_963457585.1. Lineage (NCBI taxonomy): Eukaryota > Viridiplantae > Streptophyta > Magnoliopsida > Caryophyllales > Caryophyllaceae > Spergularia > Spergularia bocconei. The sequence goes on along the minus strand of OY734943.1, from coordinate 21,044,723 downwards.
TGCTAATGCGAAGCTGTGTGCAAGTGTAACCAGTACACAGCTGCAAGTTCAAATCGAAAGACGAGTCTTTGTCTGCCAAATCAAGAGAGGTTACACCGACAAACAGGTTTTTTTTTTTTTGTGAGGGGCACCTACAAACAGTAGTTTACAATACTTTGTTAACTTTCTTCTGACTCTATGCATCATATCGCCTGTGTTTCAAAGTATTTGATCCAACGACAGGAGAGTGAGGTCAATGTATCCATCCTGGGGGTATTTGTCCAATTGCTGTGCTGAATCTGAAAGTACATCTACAGCAAAAGTTGGAAGGCAAGAAATCAACGTCTGGGGCGCTTACTGTAAGGACCCCAACCTCCACCATATCCGTCAGTGAAAGACCCTCCACCTCCTCCCGAGTATCTCATATCTGGACTCCCGTTGTACATTCCGTAATTGCCACCACCTTGGACAAGCAAGAGAAAGTCTCAGATAAATAATTTTTAAATACTAATGAGCTAAAAAAAAGGTTTAACATAATATTGAAAGTTAGCATCAACTTAAACAAAAAACAGAAAAATAAAAATGACATTCAGGGTTGACCGTGTGAAGTTGAGGGATTGACTAAACAAAATATTTTCAAAGAAGTATGTAAATCTCAGAATGATCCCAGAAAATCCTACCTCATAAAGACTCGAAAAATTAAAACTAAACTTCCAAACATATTCCATAAGACCATAACCGTCCATGTTTACAGCTAAAGGCACGACACAAAACTTATATTTCTTCGTAGAAACATACTCTACCCCTCCCCCGCCACCCCCCCCCCACCCCCCCCCCCCCCCCCACCCCCCCAAAAAAAATGTGAGGTTGATAAATTGACAAGGAGACCAAAACAAAACAAGCAAACTACAGTAGAAGCAGAGCTAGTTACCAGCTGCATGTCCTCTCCTATCCATGCTCAGGTGCTCTGCTTGAAGCTTCTCAATATCACGAGACATTGCCATAAGACTCTCCTCCATACCTCGTTTCTGTGCTACCTGTTCCTCATTTGCTTTCTTCTCATATTCCAAAGCTCTCCTGGATAAGCAAAGGGCAAGTGCAGAATATAAGCACTTCACAGGACACAAACCACGAGCAGCTCAATACACATGATCCTAAGAGTCGCTGACAATGAAGTGGGTATTATACATAGCTAGCCTCCTGAATAGTGCCCTGCCCACGGAAATGTTGTAACACGGATATTGGACTTCAAACCTTTAAAGACGACGAAAGGTAAAAATGTAACCCCTGCCCCCATCCCCTGCCCCCATCCCCTGCCTCCTCTCGCGGAAAGAAAATAGATATCTGCTGAAAAGGAATCGTGAGAAAGAACAAATAAAGTCTATACGGAATGATTGCCTAGACTCCACGGACACTACAAATCAGTATGTTTTTCTGAACCAGGAAGCTGCAGCTTCATTTAAACAGCCCCCATTCCAAAATACTGCGGTTCCATTTAAATAGCTGTCGTTCCACCTTTTCGTAGCAGAAATTTGATCCACCAATACCACTCAAACCCTCTTTCAGATGCTCATCCAAACCCTAAATTACTGTAATCCAACAACTCTTATACACTTGAAATGATCCACAAAACTCCAACAACAACAAAACCTTAGCCTCAAAAGGATTTATGGTCGGATATCATGAATCTACTTGACTCCATAGAAGAAGAAGAAAAAAAGAAAGTAACATGAATTTTATATCCATCTATTTTGGCATATAAGCATTACGTAACATTATAAAACGAATGGTGAACCCGTGGACTTCAGGTTTATGGAGGAGGTAGTGGGCCACTGGGCCACGACATCTAAGATCCTAGTGTTATATGTCAACTAGACATGTTGTTCACTTGACTCACTTTGGGGTATTTTGGGGAGTTAGTGAACTCGGGCTCTGACTGACTGAACAATGATCCCAGGAAAATGAGGGGAAACTTTCTAAAATTTTCAGAAAGACTGATCATATTGTTAGAAGCTAACATTATAATTTGGGAGCTAAAACATCAACCAAGTAACTGAGAAGGTCTCCACTGTGACAACTAACAAACCAATATTGCCAACTCAAACCACGTCGTGGATATCACTTCCTAACAGACTCGCCTTGGAGTACAGCCCTATCTTAGAAAAAGGATCAGAAGGGTCTGGTTTTAGGGCATGGCGAATTAGGTACTGGCCTGCATTAGAAACCCTGGGATGTTATTCATCCAGTATGTGAAGCAAAAGCACAGTGCCATGCACTTTAATATATTTTCAGGAGATCTCAGGTACTGTCCCAGACCAAGAGCCACCAAGAAATTTCCTACATAGAAACCTTTACCTCACGCACACTCACAAGTCACAACCCTCCCCCCAGCCCCAAAATAAAAGTTTGGTGTGTCTAGAAAAGAAAAGCAAAAAAAGATGAATGACTAGATAAATAGTCCACCTGGATTCGGCTAGTTCCTTGCGAATATGGTCTACATCAGATCTCAACACACTATAATGCTTATTTTCAGATCGCAGACGGGTTATGTCTTGCGTGAGACCCTGAATTTGAGCTGTCAAATCTTGTCTCAGGACACTCAATTTATGAGCTTCACCTCTCAATCGTAAAACTTCTTCTCTAAGAGGCTTAGTAGCTCGTACATCAGCTTCCAGCTTCAAGCCCCTTTCAACTAAATCCCTAGTCTTTGCGTCTTTTTCGGTGCGAAGTTTCCCTATCAGCTCACGTAACCTGCGAATTTCATCTTTAGCAGCACCCAGTTCTCTCTCGATACTCACATTTTCCTCTATTAAATGTCGATTTTCAATGACTATCTTCTTGTTTTCTCTATGTTGAATTTCAAGTTCCTCCTCCAGAGCCAACGGATGAATAGGAAAGGGTCCTGATGCTCTGTTTAAATTTGGACGGTGACCTTCTCGAAAGCCTTGCAAATCAGCAGGATGGCGAGGCATACGGTTTCTCCCTGCCATGCTATATATAATCCAGAACAACAAATAAATGATACTCTGATAAGAGAATGAGGTGAAAGGGAAATAAAGCTAGAGAGTAACTGCGGAAGAAAGATGGTAACAGTCAGTACAAGATCCCTCGAATTCTGTGCCACAACAAAGAGTCCAATAGAAAACACCTACCTTTTATTTCCATACCAATTCTGAACAGCTCTGGAAAGAAATTAAGGTTGGAATGGGAATGCCTAAAGAACAGCACAAATCACTAAACCTCTGCCCTACACGAGCACAATTTCACTCTTAAATTCTTATCAGCTAGTCATCATTCAAATAATTCCTATTCAAAAGCTTGATGAAGACACGCCAGTCCATAAAATGACAGATACATATTTCAGAAAGCAGGCTTGTCAACCAAAAAGTCAAAGGTTGCTCGTCTTCGCTGTCAGTTCGATATTCAGACCTAATGATTCTCTACTGGAAGCAACCTTCAATCACAGTGATTCGTCTTCAGTGTTCACCACCCTATCATCCACACTTCATAATTCCGTGTAAAACTAGCAGAGGATGCTGCTCAACCTGACGGACTACAATTGATGATATCTACTCACTGTTGAAGGAACCTACTTAAAAATTGAAGGGAATCCCGAATTCCGGATGATGAAAGAATTCTATAGTCTATACACCCACCAACCAAGTAAAATATTCCTAACATGTCAACAGCTTGATAAAGATGTTTTGCCGAGTAAATCTATCAGGGGAAAGTAGGAAACTAGATACGGAGTAATATTTTCAGCAAACAGCTTTTTAGTATCATGAGATATGGACTAAGGAATCTCTAAATTTTCACAAATCTCCTAGCTACTTCTTTCCAGAAACAACTCGACTCCCAAATATAAAGTTAAGAACAATGAACAATAAAGAAAAGACAAAGATTATATAATGACATGAGGCGAGTAAACAACTACATCTGATGAAGAGACACTTGATACGTCTAGGTTTCTTCACATCTCAATAACAAAACACCTATCCTTGCATCAACTGACATGCGAGGAGAGTAAAAGACAACTGATGAGAAAGAGACACTTGATCCCTCTAGGCTTATTTCACGTCTGAACCACATACAATCAAACAAAGCACAGTAATTTGAATAATGACTTAAGACACAATTATAGCATTCATTTTCTATTATTGCAGCATATATGTGAACATGGTAATCAGACACAGAAAATAAATCAACTGTGTTTTGATCACCCATTGACCACTACAACTATCCAACAAAATGCCTTTGTACAGGTCCAACTATCCAACAAAAAAAAATGTCGTTCATCTGCTACATCCTACGTGAAAAAGTTCCATCCTACTCTATAAATTTTTCAAGCAAACCTGCTAAACAACCTCTAAAAGAGTACATAAGGAATCATTAAAATAAACCCAAGTTGTGGATCCCACAACACAAGTAACTTGAGCAATACTGAACAGTGGTGGGACAAAAACCTCTGCTCAAACATACAATGATAACAGCCGTACATGCCACAAAGAACCCCTGCCACAAGTTGGATAATATACCAAAACAAGTCTCTCTTTGTAAAGTTTGGCGTCTTCTACAGAAAACACGATCATCCTCACATTCCATGTGCTATACATTATTAAATATACCAATACCAAGTCAATACTTTGATTTGACAAACAGCTATATTACTCACACATAGCTATGAGTAACCCACAAAAGTGTATGTCTAAGTGTGAAAGAGAGTATCTTCGCCTAATATGTTAAAACAAAAGCCCAGTCTCAAATAGATATTCAATTAACACCAGGGTTATGCAGGAAACTAGAGTCAACCGAAAACATATGAAAATGCCACAATTCCCCAACCATGTCCAAACGTCAACCCAAAATGATTTGGGGACTACTATCTAAAGGACGTAAATCTTTCACTACTACAAAAAGTTCAGTCATTTTGAACTCGATGAGGAAAGACCGAACAAAGATCTACCACATAGAGTGAGCCAAATGGGGAAGCAGAATCAAGCAAACATGCAAAATTTCCAAGAGTGCAACGTTTCTAACATGGAAGTGTCCCATACGGGTAATCAATGATCATCGCCAAATTGAAAGTTTATAGACCGGGTACAAAGGATACCAAAAAAAAAATATTCACATCCATTCCACAGAGAAGTAGAAAATAGCTGGATATGTAAAACCAAGACTTGGATAGAAAGATATAATAGATATCAGAAAAAAAAAATATGTAGAACAAAAACAACAAAGCCCTAGTCCAAATTAAAAGGGAAACCAATAACCATATAGATAATGATCAACAAAAAACAGTCAAAAGTGGAGGAAAAAAGTAATATTTCAAATTTAGACAAGCTCTGTAGCTATAAAGATTTACAGCATCAAAAATGGCAGAGGTAAGCTTGTGCCAGCAAAAGGCGAATACATTTCTGTGAGCAGACCAATTAAAAACATAGACCGTGTAACATATAGTATGAAACCAACAAAACCACATGTATATTAACATAAATGGTAAAAGTTCCAAAGTAGAGCCCTTAACTCTTGAGCATAACAACTGGACTTACTCTAGAACTGAAAACACAGAGACTATATACTAGTCTTTCCCCAAGTCAAATGGATACCACAGAGTAACCTGGTATGCCAATTTGTTTTGCAATACGTTTACAGCTCTAGTATGGGAGTATTAAGTATGGTTAAACTTGAAGGCTTTGTAGATCCATTATTTCAAAATAACTATTAAACCACACAAGGTAAGTTCGTTCCTAATACCAACACCCTCCACCCTTAGCACGAAATACAAAAATCTCTAAGGCTCATTTAAACATTGCACCCGTAACACAGATTAAAACCTATGGACACCTTTAAACAACTAACACTCCATGGACATCATAATGGCACCCAACGCAGAGTAGAACCATCAAATCACAGGATCTTAAATCGATGGAGCGCCTTTTGCCATTCTTTACAGTGTCGAAGAAACATATAGGCTATTTCCGATATATCAATCTTCTTTGGCAATAGATACTCTCAGATCCTCGAGATAATATCCTCCTCCTTTGCATATTTCCATCATCACATGACTCCAGCACCTTTACTACACATGGAAATATAATGCTTCTTTACTCTATGCAGCTATAGCAGTGTCTCCCTTTCAATTAATAAAAAGGCTTACACTTATCACACGAAAGCCATTTAATAGTTCTCGGATTGCAAATCGACCCAATGTGCCTAATATACCTTTAATCACATGATCTTCAACCCGACACATTCCAAATCGAGTTTGCATCAACTCCCCCATACCAAATAACCGTTCTACAACGGCTTCACCGCTTTCTATCCTTTCCTTCGACAACCACCATGTCGAACAAACACACCACTGCCAATCTTCCACGTCGAACCACCAAAATTACCAGCTCACCAATTCCAACGATCAAAAGCAACCGCCTTGTTCCCTATCGTCCGACAATCATCCAATTACAACTTATCCAGATACTAACTACGCGTGATCGCATACCAAAAATCCACCCAAATCGAATCCTTCCGAAATTCCCCCAATTCAAAACTGATAATAACTCAATAAAACCAAATTCCGTGCAACACCCTAGTTCAATTAAACCCCAATTATACAAACCCTAATTTTGAATTCCCCCAATTCAAATAAATGATTAAAGTTATGCACGATCATAAAATTGAATATAGCTCAACTCCTCATAATTAGAATACTCTTTAATTAATACCCGGATTAATCAATGGAGAAAACAACATTAATTATCGAAAAAAATAAATAAAAAGTGAAAATTCGGGACTTACAGAATAAAACCCTAGAAATTGATGTCGAATGCTGGAAAAAGTGTGCGTCTTCGCGGGAGACCGAATTCGAGAAATTGCGACGTTGTTCACCGGAATTTGGGTTTTGTTGGCCGAAACAAACGAAAGATATTCGGAGAATACTACTAGTAGTAGATATTTTGGTTTGGTTATTTTGGGCCCGAAGACATATTGGATTTGTTTTCCGAGAGTGGGTTGTGTCACTTGTGTAGTTGTGTCACTTGTGTGTGTCCCATGAAATTCGGTTACACGCTAAAATGTGTGATGAAATTTTTAGGTAGAAAAACACAGTTAAATTCGACGGATTTTGGGTAATATTTATCGATATCGAAATCGATATAGAAATTGAATGAGTTATATCGGTTTCAGGTTAGTTATTATACACTCATACCTGGTTTGGCTCAATTAATACATGAAGTTTTAGACAAGTCGAGATACGTTAATTTTTTTTAGGTCATTTTGAGTATGTAAGGAATTCGGTTCTGAGGCATCTTTGGCAACATTTTAGTGAAATATACTATATCAGTTCATTTTCATCTGATTATGTTTTTTCATTATCACACCATTTATCAATCGGCACTTTATTAATTAGTCCATGGTACGAATGCGGCATGGCGTGTCGTATAGGGTATTAATTTAAATTCAAGTTCATTTGGGTTTTCGTTACATATTCTAATTATGATGATAATTTGGGGCAGGTCGACTTTGTCTCTATTTAGGTCCTCTTCAAATCAACTTCTAATAACACATGAGTATTGTTAATAGCATTGAACAAATGCAATTTAGGTCAAGTTACTATCCACTTGTGATACTTATCTTGTGCTCGAAACTAACACTTTAGGCTTCTCCTCTGTTCGAACTTTATTCCTAATAAGAAAAAAGCACTTCTTTCACCTCTCTGTTAGTGACAATATGTATATCCTCATACTATGTTCAATCTTAGAAACAAAGTTCACACACAAAGATTAGTGAAAATCGATTGTCCAAATACTATGTAAAATACTACCATAAATCATGGGGGGGGGGGGGGAATGTGAGAATAATCCGAGCCCAACGAGTACACGATGTATCATTAAGATGTAAATTCTCCCTCTACTGCATTCACGTTTCATGGCCATACGTCTCCCACGATAAAATGAATTTTTTCCATACCATAAGTAGTACTCCAATATAGTAAGGCTCTGACGAACTCAACCTATACTTGTACTCAATATCGATGACGCAAGTGGGGGAGGCAATACAATGGGAGAAATGTAGGAAAATAACTAGAAACATGTTTCATCAATTCTTCTCAATCCATTAAATAACCTTAATAAAGACACTTATATAGGCAATGAAAAGATATGAAGTGAAAAGGTACGAACGAATTACGTATTGTTTCATTCTAAAACGATACATCTTTTGGAAAATTATGTGAATTTTTACAAACGTCGGTATCGATGTGTAGTAAATTTCTCATTCATTAATTAATGTTTACTAGTTTATTGGCCCAATTGCACGAGTTGTTATATGAACTTGGTTATAACTCTATTTTATTCAAAAATTCTATTATAGTTGTCAGTATTTGACAATTAGGATAACGAAAAGAATCGGAACCGTTAAATTAGGATAAGATAAATCTCAATCATTTGATTTAACTTAACCATGGTTAAAAAAGTTCCTATTATACACCTGACCACACCGGATCATAAAATATAATTATTTTTTATATAATCAAAATATTTTTTCCTAAATTGATTTATTTTGTTTATCAATTCCTATCTGAAATATATGATTGTTTAAGGAAAGGGATTTTGATTAGTTATTTAATTGGTTAAATGGAGTAAAAAAAAATCAAATAAGTCTAAAATCAAGTCTCGCCCTGGAAATAGGCAAATAGCTAGTAACGTTTCATGACTTATCACCAAAGCTACTCCCTTCGTTTCTCTCGCCAATCATCATCATCATCATCATCTTTTAAAATCAAGTCTAAGATCAACATCAACCATCATCACCATTTTCATCTATCTCGTCACTTTCCAACCCACCGTCATCTCGTGTCACAAGCCGCTGGCCATCCCGAGGATAGCAGGGCCCGCGGTGGTTGGGTGGGTGCGATGGTAATGCCGCGCGGGGAGAAGACGATGAAAACAGAAAGGTGTGTGGCAGTGGAGAGAGAAGGGAAAAATATTGGTGCTGCTACAAAGTTGGTGGTGGTTTCAGGGCATCGACGGCGAGGGAAGACCACCGTCATGGAGTCGCGCCGCCATGATCGATCCATTGGCGGTAATGGCGAGGATGGGGATGGGTGGTGGTCTTAAATGAGGTTCACACCGCCGGCAAAAGGTGAGGGGTAGGAGCGGATGACGAGCGCCTGTGCGGTGGAGGACTGGAGGAGAGGGAGTGGGGTGGAGCATGGCGCCAGTTTCGAGGCGGCGGCTGCTGCTCCGACGAGATTTGAGGGAAGCGCCGACCATGGGCTTGTTACGCCATCTTTACTACCTTCTAATTTTTCCGTACTGATTTTTTCCCCAAACCAATTTAATAGTGAACCCCTGAATAGTGAATACGTGAAGGTGAGACGATGATTGGTTTTTTTTTTTTTTTAAGGGAGAATTATTATTTGTAATTGTTGGTACATATTTTAATAAATCTAAAACAATATTTTTAAAAGATTATGTAATATTTTATATTGTTATTTAATTACTAACCATGGTTAAATCTTATCCTAATTGTCAAAAACTGACAATCACCATAGAATCATCGCTATTTTATTACTCATACTTAACGCAAAATATGTTTGGTTGCCTTTTTAAAACACATGAATTCTAAATTCCCATGAATTACATATTATTCGGGTTGTTTGGTTGCCCATATTTAACAAAAATGGGGGAATTGGAAATTCCATGGGAAAATGAAATTCCCACATAATGGTGGAATTTGCTTACCAACTCCCCCCTCGTTAATTCTGAATTCCCCCATCATTTTTCTTCAAAAATTACAAATTTGCCCCCAAATAATTAGATAGACACCTTATTAAGGGATATAATAGTAATTAAAAATTAAAAATAAGGGAATTGAATGGGTGCAACCAAACAAGATGTTGGAAGTTAATTCATGGGAAATCCAAATTCCTTGATGTCTACCAAACAACTTTAAACGATTTCACATGAATTCTACACAGGAACTAAATTCATGTGATATGTAACTTTCTGTAGGAATTTAATTCCTACATGAACCAAACGACCACTAAAAAATTTAATAGACCAGATGTGACCCGTTGTTCAAGGTTTGTAGCCCATTTTTTCCCTGATCAAGTTCTGGCCATAATAACTCGAACCCATTTTGACCAGTAATCTTTTGGGTTAAACTTGAGATGACCCATTGTCCCAATTTTTCTATAATTAAGACGAAAAAACACGTGTTTAATTTGGTATCATCTGAGAAAAGTTATGTTTAATTAATGAAAACAATTTAGTAAGTATAGCGAATATATATATCAGAACTTTATGTTTATGTACGAATTACAATTTTTGACCCGTGACTCGTTATTTTCGGGTCTCATTTTTGTGAACTGTAATTCATATTAACCCCAACTACTTTTTAACACACTCTTTTTTTTTAACTCTGACCCCACCCGTTGACCCGTATTTTGAGTTAAAACGAAACACACGCAAGATGTGTTATTTCCTAATATATTGCGCTTATATGTATTACTTCATAAATTATCTCCAAAATAAAATGATTTAATTTGATTTGATTCGGATTATCTCGTCCAAAGATGTTTTTTAAAATTATATCCTAAATCTCAAATCCTTTATATATAACTCTGTTAATATGAGTATCAAAAAGATCAGTGCTGATGTAATCGATGACATCACTGCTGACGTGGATTGTGTAATTGAATGCTAATGGGGTGGCTAATGGTTAAATTAATATTTTATTAAAAAAATTTCCAAAACTCTTAATCTTCTCGACCGAAAACCAAGAAGAAGGAGAGGATGGAGGAAGAGAGAAAATGGTCGTGGAGGGTGGAGGACATGGAGGCGGGGGAATGTGGTGTTCGTCGTGGCCTTGTCGGCGGCAGCGCCGGCAGGTGGTGGTGGCGGCAAGAATGGTGGTGGCTAGTGATCGTTAGAGGTGGTGAGAGGATGGTTAGTGGTAAGAAGGTGGTTCTACCCTTTGGTTTTGTTTATATGTGGTGGTATGGTTCTCCACAATTTTATTTTAATAAGGTGATTTCCTAAAAAAGGTGAAAGTTGTAGGTGGTTTCTCACAAATTTTCCTATACGGAAAATACTATAACATGTTGACTTTAGGTAACACATGATTGTAACATTTTTTTAAAAGCAAATTGATAGAGGTCTACAGTGTAGACACAATATGAGGATCAAGGTTGGCCTAGTGGATAGGAACTCAACCTGCCTGGGGGTTGTCCCGGGTTCAAATCCTCATACCCCCACCCCCCGCAGAATTAGCTGCTCCTTTGTACCAAAAAAAAAAAACAGTGTAGACACAATTAATTTGTCTACAATGTAAAATTGAGTTAGTAGTAGTAAAATTGAGGTCGGAGTAGTAAAATTAATTGTAATGAAAAATTCAGGTAGTAAAATTAATTGTGTGAGTAGTAAAATTTTGACAGTGTAGTAAAATTATTACTGATTGTAGACACTTTCGGGTGTCTACATTGTAGACCTCTAGCATTATCCTTTTAAAAACTTCAATATTATATATAACTTCATCAGAAACACTCCTATGTGGGTCTCTTTTTTTCTTTTATCTCCTTATACAAATTTTCCCAAACCTACATCATACATTTTGCTCATATACGCATATACCGGGGTATGGACATACATGTAAGTTAGAGAAAAGAAATATATACTTATTTTCCATTTCAATTAAACTACATTGAAATCCAGCAAATATAACAGGATCTTGATCCGCAAAATGACAAATCGCAATTGTTTCATATGACTTTGTAAATACTTTGATCAATGATATACTTCTAACTTTAACCTCAAAATATCTAATATTTTGTTGAAAAAAATATCTCCAAACTTAAATTTCCAAAACACACTTGGCTTCATAAAATCATGCACTCTTTACTCATACCCTTTGTTGTGAACATATATGCTCATCAAAATTCCTCAAGATCGTTGTCTATAGTGCCATGTGACTAGTAGAATAGTAGCATGGGCCCTATACCCATCCATAAAGGGGAAAAACAAGACCACCCCAGAAAATTCCACCCTCTTGAAAGGAACCCCTTGTCTTTTTTTGGTGCAAAACAAGTTACTCCATCATTCTAATTGACGTAATGACACTTCTTGCACAGAAATAAAAAAAATCCAGCATACAATTCACAATTGTAAATTCGCAATCACCCATCTATTGCACCATATTGACTACTGTATTGTTCTCATTTCTTTTTTTCGTGATCTTATCTAAAATCCATATTATTTTTAGGTCAGTTTTTGCATGATCTCATTTCTCATTATATTCAATCACATTATTACGATAGTCATCCTAGCTAAGTTATCAAAGTATCGTAGCCTTCCTACTCGTTTTGATGTATTTTTTAGAGGTTCACGTATAAGTGAGATAAACAAACTTTGATTGTCGAATGTATTATACATACTCCCTCCGTTCGCCTTTAAACTGCGTAGGGTCAACGAACACGCTTCTTAAGGTGGACGTACACGTTAATCGGCTAATCGAAGTTGTAAAAAATTTGCATGACGAGTTATATATAATATTACTCTGACCCGCCAAGCACTTTTTTGGAAACTTAGATTAGCCAAAAAGCGTGTATACCCACCTTAAAATGCGTGTCCGTTAGGCTTACGCAGTTTAAAGGCGAACGGAGGGAATATATGCTATGCCCATATGGCTTAATCTTACATAAGAGTAGTTAATTATCACAAAACAGAAAACTTTATTACATACTCCTTCCGATTCAAAGAGATTTGCTTGTTTCTTTTCGCAGTTTTGAGTTGTCATATTAGGTAGTATTTGTAGACCAAATGAAATATTTGTTTGCCTTAAAATCAAGTAGAGTTGGTAGATTGCGATGCAGAAATGATATATTTACTATACACATTTCGTCCCACCTCAAACACCCCATGTAAAAAACGATCCGATATTAGGGAGGGTGTACACACTAATCGGTTAATCATAATTTCAAAAAAATTGTATGGCGAGTTAGCAAAAACTCTTATCTACTTCACTATATAATTTTTTTGGAACTTTGATAAACCGATTAGTGTGTACCACCCTTGTCAACACAAGGGTATTTTTGGCACGGGGTGTTTGAGCTGAGACGGAGGGAGTAGTTTACAGCAAATGAACAATTCATTTAAGTCTAAAAACAACTCCCAACATGAAACCTTAAAACTGTAAATATTTTTACCATAAACAATTTTTGACGCCGATTAACACACCTACCGAGCGGATTAAAATCGGAGGAAAAACAACCCCATTGTAGTGGAGCCTAAGGAATGGTCCCTCTCCATGTACATAAAGCGTCGAGATAGAGTTGAGACACATAGAAGGTGATAGGGAGGGAAAATGACCTTTTTTAGAGTGTTGCCGGAAGTACTATTGTCATATGAAAGCGGCTTTATCAGAATTATTATGGGACCGTACCGCAATTGCATTTTTGATATGTCAATCATGGCTCACGGAGCATAAAACACCAACTTTGAAATTTAATTTTCATGCCCTACTTTCCCCATCACTATTTATCCTCTAAAATCTCTCTTTGGATCAACTCTGACAACTAGTAGTAGGTACTACTAGATAGAATTATTGTTTCTCTTGTTCTATCAATTTCCAGGTGTACATCTTCTAATTTGTGGAAAATATCGATCGATGTAGATAAATTTTAAAAAAGTTTGCTGCCAGGATAACTTTGGTGAAAGGGAAGTTTGAACTATGGCCGAGGTTAATTATTGGTCGAATTGCGGACATGCGCCATGGAGAGGTTTGCTTTCAAATGCTAAACTAGTGGCAGAAAGTGGAGTTCTGCACTATTTTAATGCATTGCTTGTAAGATTGTAAGGAGTATCTCATAGGCTTCCGTCCATGGCGATGTAGGGGGAGGGGGTCGATGTAACATGCACGTTTCTGATTATGCAAATGAATTCACTATCTAAAAAAAGCTAAGTTTAATAACGGTGACAAACTAAGGTCCAATTACTATACTTTCTCACCAAAAATTCTATTATAATTGTCAGTATTTGACAATTAGGATAAGGAATAAAATCGGAACCCTTAGATTAGGATAAGATAAATTTCAACCATCGATTTTTCTTAACCATGGTTAAAAAAAAGTTCCTATTATACACTTGACCACACCGGATTACAAAACATAATATTTTTTTAGATACCCGAAATATTTTTTCCTTAATTGATTTGATTTTGTCTATCTATTCTTTTCTTGAAATCTTTGTTTATTTAGGGAAAAAAATTTGGTTACTTCCAATTTCAGAAAAAAAAAATAAAAAAAATGAAATATTTGCTTATGCCTATGAGGCCAGCCGACCATCACTCATTCTCATCGTTCTCTATCGCCCCCATTCATTCTCATCTATTCTTCTTCTGATTGTCAACCCACAATTTCTCATCATCACATTTTCATTTAATTCTTTTATTAATTCAATTCTCTCCGGCTAGTCCATAAATTTTAATTCGGTATCTAGGGCTCTTCTGCGTGAAATTGTTCAGAAATTGACTAGTTAATGACGGTAATTAAGCATCCTGCATCCGAAAATTTCTGATGGAATGCTGTGAGCCTGTAATTTAGTAATGGTACCATTCATTTGATCATCAAATTTCTAGTAGAATGCTGTAATTAAGTCTTCTACATCCGAAAATTTCACCTCGCACCCGACACGACGCAGCCGGAACTGTGTTCGTATATGTTACAGCTTTGATCAAATTTAAGATCAATTGCCAATTTTGCCAAGCAAACATCAAAACGTTTGGATAAAAGCATGGAAACTTCTGGATATGGGTGGTCAAAGGAGAGAGAACAGTAGATGGGTTTGCAACTTTAATCTTTGAAACGAACGAATGTGGTTGATCTTTATTTGGTTAGCTGATGGACTTTGATGATCGGGTGATCTTAATTAGTTGTGTATTTTTTTTTTAATTGTTTTAGGGTACGTAGAGTTACTTGTATTCGTTGATATATAGTTTAATAAATCTAAATTAAGATTTTCAAAAGATTATGTAATATTTTATATTATTTATACTTATCTATTAATAGGCTAGCATCCGCGCTGACGTGGCAGTGAATGGAGGCATACTTACCATAAAAATTCCACCTCAAAGCTGATGTGTCGGCCCGCTAATCAACTTATACTCTCACCTCCACGTCACACTGTCTAATATGTCTATGGGCTTGATCAATTTAAATTTTGCGTAAAGGCAAATTATTATTTCAGAGCATTCTCATCAACAACAAAGTCAACAAAACAAGTTCACATCTTCAACTGTTTTATGCTCCTTCGACTTCCAAATGTTGAAGGTGGCGTCGTTTCATCGGTTGAGATCAGAAACGCTTTCCCATTGCAATTCCTCTTCAATCTTTGATCAAACGGTCCTCCTCCCCTTTCCACCTCGGGTATTAAACTGATTTGAAATTAATTATTGTTTTCACTCTGAAAATAGAATAAAATTGGGATGATTAGAGTTATTTCTGTGGATAGTAATTGTGTAGAGGGTAAAAAGGATGATGGTGAAGAATGAAGAATGAAGATTCAAGCTCATTTGGTTACGGTCACGGTTTCAACCTACTGTCTATTTTAACCAGCAACAGTAATGCTTCAACTCCCAAGGTTGTAATTCTAATTTATTTTTATTTTTATTTCTCTTGGGTCTTTTTTTCTTCTGATGATTTGTGTTTAGTGGATGTTTAATTGTTCATGTGTTTTGTATGTATATGATTGGATTTGGTTGGTTGGTTTTTATGATTTCTTGAATGTGTATTTGACAGATTTAAGATTAGTTAATTTATGCCTATTTGTTCAATCTGAAAAATGAGTGAAATCGGATGATTATAATTAATTTAATGAAGAATTATTATTGTGTAGAGGATGATGATGAAGAATGAAGATTCAAGTTAATCTGGTTATTTGCCACCACCACTACCACCGCGGCCGTCGCCGGAATTTCTCAGGAGGACTGTCTCTGACCTTGCCACACTACTGTTTGATTCACCCAACAGCAACAATGCTTCAACATCCAAGGTTGTAATTGCAAATTTTATCATTTTTTTCCTCTTGGGTCTACGAATTCATGTCAAATTATTGAGAATAAGGATTTAGGTTTTCTCGGACAAGTTTGTTTGGTTGAGTTGCTGTACAGTTTGTTGTAATTTCGTCAAGCGTTTTTCGGTAGGACCTTTTGTTGTGTTTCGGTGTTTTTACGGTAGTGTTGCTGCCTATTGCTTTTCATATGACATTATTGGATCAAAGAAATTAGCATTGATCTTTGCGTTGGGTTTTGGCCTTTTATGATTAAAGTTACATGACACTTCATGTGGCTTTTGTTGTTCATAATCAAGCTGCAAGTTTTTTCTGATTTCTGTATGCTACTTTCGTCGGGTTGCTATATTCTTTGGTCAAGGCGTATCTTATGGCAACTCGATTGTTTACTTATTTGATTGGACCAAGTGCAAATTCACAGCAGGGCCTTTGTATCTCATTTGGTTCTCTGATGAGTGGGTTGATGTGCAGATGCGGATTGTTGTGCAGATGCAAATTGGCTTGGCCTGACATGAGTAGTTTCGGAGGCATAAAAAATTCAGATCCTTGACATTTAAAGGTAACAAAAAACAAAAACTCATAATTACTTTTTTCTCCCCTGCCATGTTGATTTTGAATTAGTGCCAAATTCATTAGGAATTTATTCTTCAATTTGTTTATAAATCCATTCTTTTCTTTACTAAGGATACCTCTCTCATGATTTCTATTGCATTTTTTTTTTATTTTGTTGATGTGATGGAAAATTTTAAGAGCTTACGATGAGACATAGCTTTCTATTTGTTTCATTTTCTAATGTTAATCTTTATTGATATTTATAAACGGTCTCAACTAATTAAAATTAAGAGCCACTTTGGTTATTTTTGTCTTAAGTCTAGTAACTTACATTTTAATAGTTATGTATGAACTATAATCTTTTTGCGAGCAATGCAGTTGACAAATCTTTCAGTTGGTTTCATGTTTTAAGATGTTGAAACGAGCATTTTCAAGACCAAAGCTCGAATATGTTTGGGGGTTCTAACTCGGCAATGACACTTATATTCTAATGTAAGAGTTTGATTTTCTGTTCCCTTCTAATAATTTTAAGTGGTAGTATTTTCTTGGATAATCTAGAACAACTCAAGGACCGAGATTGTATAAGGTTCTAAATTGGTCAGTGTACGCTAATATTCTCATTACAGCTAACCATTTTGTTTGCTGATGTTATTATTCATGTGTCTTTAAGAAGTGGGAGCAAACTGGGAGTTTTCTAGGAAATACACATAATAGAGTAGCGTAAAACAGTAGTAATAAACTAGGGTTGGTGCAGCACCTATTTTCCCTCTTTGCATTTGATGCAATCTTAAGATGGGAAGTGAGCTCTACGCTTATGGCCTTATCAGATGTAGCCCCCCACCCTTCCCCCCAAGCTATCAAGACACACCCAAGTTAGGTAACAATTTTTGAACTGTCATAGACTCATAGGCCACTTTTCTATTTGATTAGGAGTATGCTCGAATTCTTAAAATCATGATCCTATGAATCTATGAGCCTTCATATAAACTTAAATATTTCGATTTCTAATGATATCATTCACTAACATGGCCAAAAAAATGCCAAAAATAATCAGCTATGTAGACTTAAAAGAGTAAATTAAGCATGTTTCATAAACTTCATATTGTATCTTCCTCTATGAATAGCTAAAGGAACTCCACATCTACAAGTCATTCTAAGGCTGATGACAGTGTTGACACAACTCTTAAGGTGTTCTCAAGGAGAAGTAAAAAAACAGAGAAGTGATCGGCTTCAAAAGAATCATCCTCTTAAGGAAAAGTTTAAAATTTGAAATTGAGCTTTGTATGGCCGGTGCCTTAAAGGTTATTTGATAATATGTATCTTATGATTGCATGGTTAAGTGTTCTAGAAAGGGCTCTTTTCTCCCTGGTTTAAAAAGAGTTCCTCCAACCTTTAGTAAAAGTTACTTATGAGAAGTAGTGTTCATATTTATGAGAATTGTTGTAAAAAATTACTTCGATATATGTTGGTCATGTTTTGTAGGTACAAAAGTAATGAGCGGACAAGAGAGTTCATGAAGTTGATAAACAGAAGCGTAGTGAATTAAGTAATGATGATTTGATCGACAACGACAATATGTGTTCTTTCGTGAACAGATAAGAATATAAGATATACAAGTCCTAGAAGATCATCATATTCAATGTTTTCTCTTTGCCCTATCTAAAAGTTTGAATAATGATAGCTAATGTTGGAGGGGCTTGAGGGGTCAAGGGGATTAGTTAACATAGCAGGGGGTTTGACTATTTGAGTGAGCGCAAGGTGGTTAGCTTCGAGATGGTGAAAGAAGTTGGCGGGTCGAGGTTTCTTCCTTTCAACACATTTTCATTGCTATGTGGCAAGAAGTGGAAATAAAGGTCAAGATGTGTTTACATCTTATGGCAGTTTGTTGGGGATGTGTTTACTTCGTAAGGCAGTTTGATTGATCGTAGAAGAGGTCATTTTGTGGAGAGGAGTAATCTATACATTTATGTATAAGCTAGCATAAGAGTATGACAAGTGCGAGTCTTTACTAAGCAAATTTTTTTGACTTCGAATACTTCTGATTAGAGTGGAGATATATGGGTCATTGGTTCTTACATATCGTAATACATTTGTGTAGGATGTCCAACTCTCTGATTTTTAGTTCAGCACTTCAGTTTCCGACCCAGAAGCATTTGGCAAGAGATCGAGGGAAGCGTGGATGATCGTGGCATTTTCATTTGTGATTTTCTACCGATATACGTATCGGCCTTATGATGTATTCGTCGTTCTTAAAATTCTCTATCGATAAACGCAATACATGTTAATTGTTCGCATTCGGGTTGATGATTGTTTCATGATGATACTTGACTGCATGAAAAAGCTATGTGTGATTGTGAAGGAGTTTAGAGAACGTCAACAAAAGAATGAAATGGGGACTACATTATACGTTTTTAGAGAAATAGATGTTTGTTGTATAGGGAAAAGAGCTTCATTAGATCAGATGAACAATGAATGGAATATTATATCTTATGAATACGTGAAAATAAGTAACCCTTAACATTCCCGTGATTTCCACGGGGCCAATAACTAGTTATTTAATTGTTAACCATAGTTAAATCCTATCCTAATTGTCAAAAATTGACAATCACCATAGAATCATCGCTTTCTCACATTAACAATTACCACTATATATTACTCCCCATTAGGATTTGAGTAATTCTGATTACAAATTATTTTCGATTGCATTTCCAATAAGCACTCTCACCGTCCGGAGAATACTTAATTGATTTATTCCATTTCGAGGTGTCTAATACATGCAGCCAAACGTACACTTGTGATGTAGATGGATCCAAATTTAACTCCAATTAAAGTATATATCCCTACAAGTCAATTAATACCCATAGCCATAGGGTAAGTTGGACCATTTTCTATCTCTTTCGTTCCTATAACATGATTGAAATTTGAAGTTTGTTGAATTACTGTTCAACATATATAGTACACGAAATAGTGGACTATCGAACTCGAGTGTTTGTGATCACAACAAAGTAGTGATGGTCAGTAAATAAACCATACGCTTTCGTTTTGGAACAAAAAGTCGTATAAACCAACACTATTCGTTTTACGAGCGAAAAACTATAACCTCTCTCTTGTAAACCACTACGTACTACACTAATATCTTGGGAAATCCGGGCAATCGACGTTTCACATTTCTGTTCACAATAAACTTGTGATAATGAACAATATTAATCCTAGGCCAGGGCATTTGGTTTTGATCATAATATTATAAACTTCTATAATTTTTGTGGTCATTTAACAACTTTTTTGTTTTGTTTAGGGTTTCGAACTTTTGGCTTATTAATTTAGTTTGACATCGAAGTCTAATTTAGATTTAGAAACTGATTGCAAGAGAGACAACAATCGGTATTACTCTTATTTTAGTAGAAGAATATGATATTTTTCAAGTTTCGCACAAACCAATTATTGTTAATTTTTGATTTAAATCGAGATACACATGCCGGACAGAGTTGAATTTTGCCTTGAAGCTGTAGTATTTACATGATTTGAGCTTATAAGATTTAATTAAGGTGTATCTACTCTTTTCTGATCGATCCGAATGATTAGGCAGATCAGAACAATAGTAATACGATTTAAGTGTATTTCTAGATGGCTCATGGTGGCCTAGCTAGTTTACATGATAAATCATAAATATTTAAGCAGAAAATTCGTAACCCTTAGACCAATTTCCATTGAGATCCTCACTTAGACCAATATATTAGTTTATTATTTATATACATTAATTGATAAAATTAACCGGAACTTAAAATTAAAGACTATGTAAATAAAGGTATTTTAAGTCCCGTCTCCATATGTACTCATTTTCACCAAGCAACAAGTTGGCAACTCTGACTCAAACAATTCTACACTTTGTAAGTTTGTATTGAAAGATGAGCATTGCATTGATCCAACATCAAAAATATAATTAACTCACGTAGTCATAGACCAGAGTATAAAAATCAACACGAGGATCTGATAATAAAAATCACTGTTCCAAGTTTCCAACTACCAGTCTCAAAGTTTTTGGTAGGGTAATTCGACCTACTCCCAAAATCCAAGTAATGATCGAGAACATGCATGAGCACTCTGGAAAAGCGTCCTCTGCACTCTACAGACTGAAGTGGAACATCTTGGCAGGTGTAAGAGACATGAATAGATAGTTGTTAAAAAAAGAGCTGGTCCTGATTTTATTCTCGTACTGTACATAATTATTCACCTTCAATACAAAGAATCTCTCTCATACTAAAAAGTTTCCTACAACTTTTCAGTAAACAAGGGCGTTTTTACACCTTTTACTATTTCACTTTAGTGAAATAAAAGGCCATCAAATTCTTAGTATGAGTACATACATTTTGTTCAAATCAAATTAACAGTCTATCTACACAAGCAAAAATAATTTACCCTCGATCTACTACTTCTTGGAAACCAAAGGAAATGAAGTGGTAGTTGGTGCAAATGAAGACCTCTTGACAAACCTCCCTTTCATTCTAGGCCTCTTTTCCGCATTCAATTTCCTCACTTCGTATCTTATTTTCTTAGAAAACAATCTCGTCCTCCTCTTCTCTCTATACCGTGACACCCTTGCCTCCCTTCCTCCATCTCCTACTCGACAATGGCCTCCCGTTGGTACTTCACCAAATAGCGCGTGGTGCACCCCCGTTCCACATGCGCCCTGAAACAAAAAATTGCACCACTCACGTTATTCTTAAGATTACAAAATTTCTATATCATCATACTCACATTTAATTTTATATACGACATGAATAAACGAAACGATTACGACACGAATTACTAACAAGAGTTAATATAATTCTTACCATGCAATGAGGCCAACAATCATCTTGACTAATTTGAGGACGTTGCCCATTAATCCAAGGAGAGCCTTGATTAGCCCAAGCCGTACTAATCGCATCATAATCCAACCTCAACAAAATCTTCCTTCTCTTATTAATCAACACCTCATTACTCTCTTTATCATCATCATCTTCTTCTTCTACTTTACATAATCCTCGATTACTATCATCATTAATAATCCCATCAACGACGACCGACGAATCATCAACCATCATTAACCCATGATGATGATTATGATTATGATCATAACCCTCCTGCTCCTCACACGTCGTCGGAAAATCGGTGTCGTAATCGAAACTCAACTCAAACGGAACTCTAAACCCTACATCATCACTCTCAATAATATCTAACTCACATTTCTTAATCAACTCAATATTATTACTATTAATATGATCACCTAATAATAACACATTTTCCTCCTTGACTACTTTTTCATCATCATCATCATTAACACTAATATGATTATTAATATTATTATTAGGGCTATAATCTAACAACCCTAGCTCTTCAATCCCATACGACTCATCATCAAGACCTTTACCCAACAACGTCTCAACGTCCGCCGCGAACTCCTCTAGGTCCAAATCGGACGGTAGATATCCATCTGGCGGAGATTTGATCATAAACTGATGATGATCATGATCATTCTTCACGTCTAGGGTTGGCGTATTTGTAGTTGACGTACAAAGTTCGCTAACAAACGGGTCGTAAATGGGTACCCGGAAGAGAAGTTGCTCCTCGTCCTCGCCATGGGACGAGGAAAACGACGTCGTTTCCTCGATACCAAGGTCCGGAACCATATGGAGCGGGTTTTGTTGGCCCATCATGTTGTTGAGTGTGTTTGACGACTTATTGGAAGAAGATGAATTTTTACCGTGGCGGGGTGTACGTGGCTTTCGGGTCAACCCACGGTGCCATGTAGGCAAGTTGTCGGATTGTTTTAGTGAAGCGGTCTTTAAACGGACCCGCTCGTGTCGGCGGGCTAACGGGTTGGCGGAGTGGACGGAGGAGTCGCAGGATTGGCATAGGAAGGCGTCATCGGCAGCGCAGTACCACCGCGCTCGCCTTCTGACGCAACAATCGCACGCCCGAGCGGTCTTACCGCTCATGGCGTTAGCCATGTTATTATCGTGGTTTGATGTCATTTAATAATTTAGTACGGGATTGTTAAATGTAAAAGGGGGCGTTCGATGAACAAAGTTTATTTGTTGGTGGAGTAAGGGTAGGTGACTAGTAGTAATGTATGTTGTAACTTGTGAGTGAAATAATGTGACGAGAATTGGAGGGTCGATGCAATAATAAGTTGGGAAAAAAATGCAATAATTGAAAAGGCTTTTGGGGGGGTTTAAGGGTACCCCTTAGGGGACGTTTGGTGGGGTAAGATAGGGGGGAAAGGGGGACCAGATTTGTGACACTATACAGAGTGGAAAGCGCAAGTTTAGAGTTGAAATGGTGAGGTGGCAGTAAGTTAAGGGTATTGCGCTTTTTAGGACCAATCAAACAAGGCCTTATCTTGCATCTTATTGGTTACGTTTGGAAAGTTCATCCTAAATTATGAATTCTCATTGGCTGGATTTTTTGTACATGGATTTCGTGTGGGTTCCATTGGTTTTTGGATGAAGGGATGGGCTTGTGAGTAAGACTTTGGAAGAATTGTCTATAGATAGATAAATCATAAATTATGAAATAAAATCTGAAAGTAGAAAAAATATGCAAGATTGAAGATCCAATCTTTTGTTTGATGCTTTCATGATATTTTGATATTAGTAAACAATTCCATGTTTATATAATTGAATTTATTTGATTTCACATGCTTAATGTATAAGCAATTTCTTATCTGATTTTGATCGTACTGTTACCTTAGAAATCTTGTAAACGACCTTCACACGCACCAATGTCGATTGAATTTTGTGTCAACTTGGATGCGCTAATGGTGTTTAACATCATTAATTAAGAGCCTATTTAGAGAATCAATATTAAGATGACTTAGAAAATGAATTTTTTTATGATGAACTAATTACATCGATGTTAGTTATATTCACTTTTTATGGCAATACATCTAATCAACCACCTTCTACAATCATCGTGGTAAATTGTCTTAAACTTGTAACGAGACATGTATGACTTGTGTCTAAATGCCGAAAGTAAATTTTCTCTACTGGCTACCTTAAAGACCTTAATTTGAGTTGATACATGCCAATTGCTCGAACTAAGAATGAAAAACAAGAGATTTACTTAAAACTTTAGTTAAGATGGAACTCTTAAAGGCCATTGAGACGATCAATTGGTTAGTCGTGTTACTCGTGTACTAGCGCAAACACGATTTCTCGAGACTTGAACATAAAATGAGAACAATTTTGAGTACATAGGGCCTGTTTGGCCAAGCTCCAACTTCTGCAAAACTACTTCTCAGAAACAGTTTCTGAGAAACAGTTTCTGGAGGAGAAGCCCCAAATTGGAGCTTCTACTTCTGAAGAACAAATTTACACTAGAAGTGCTTCTCAGAAACCAGAAACAGTTTCTCAGTTTTGGGTGTTTGGCCAGTTTTCAGTTTCTAGGACCCAGAAACACTTCAGAAGCTTGGCCAAACACACCCATAGATTAGGTTCTCATGTTTTGAACCTAATGCTTTGGCCCTAACCGCGTAGAGCAAAGAAAAAGGAGGCCCACTACACATTGAATGAGAAAGGCCTTAGTTTATAATTGGGTCGCACAAATAAGTCCACAAAAATTAGTGTACAAATTCTTTTGCAAATAAGTCCCGTCCATCTTAAGAGTAGACTCTGCACAATGAGCCCATTGTAACCTTCTCTCACAGAATCACAGTACATAGGAAAATTAAAGGTATGGCCTAGCTGTTGAGATGTTTTTGAATTATTTATGAAACGTAGAAATTGGCTAAACACTTAAATCTTAAATTGAGAAACCGTTCTAATTTCTGACAAGAACTTCTGATGTAAATTTGTTGATTAGAAATACAATATCCAATTTGGAGCTCCTTCTCTATAAACTCCCTTTTTATTTTCTTTTTTAAGCAAACATTAGGAGCGCTCAAGGTGGATACGTTGTCAGTCGGCAAATTTTAAACTACGATGTACTTTTTTTCCCTATTTTTTTAGGGTAGTTTTGATGTCCCTTTTAACGGAGGACAGTGTACTCTCTTCAATCTTGATTGATTTTTTTTATTTGGAAGTCTCTTTTCGGAACCTCCTCCAAAAATTAACATATGGCACTTAAATTTATCGAGCATACGGTATTCTGATTTAATTTGATTTGAATGGGCAACATTTTTATGATTTCATTTGATTTGATTTGAGTTGAATTGAACTGATTTGATTTGATTTCAATGAACTTGATTTGATTCGATATGAACTGAATTTATTGATAAATTAACTGCATTTAGACGTATTAATAACTAGATGTAGATTGACTAGATTCATTGATTATTATTTGGATAATTATTGTTTGATTTTATTTTATTTGATTTGAGTGAAATTGATATAATTTGTTGGATTATTATGATCCAAACATTAATGAGTCAAATATTGTTCCTAAGTTTTAGGTAGTATACGTATTTCAACTATCTTAGAGTAGCATGAGTTTAGTGGGTTAGTTTGTTGTTTATGTTAGTCATACGTGGGAGTAGAGGTGGCCATTTGGCACTAAAAGCCCGGGCCCGCACTGACCCGGTAATGGTCAAGCCCTGGTCAAGGCACGGCCCGGCCCGGCACGGCACAAGCACTGGAAAGCCCGGTCAAACCCGGGCTAGTGCTAGTGCTCGGTCTTTCAGGCACTAGCCCGGTCAAAGCACTGGTCAAGCCCGGTCAAAGCAGTGGTCAAAGCACTATTCAAAGCACTGGTCAAAGCACTGGTCAAGCACTGGTCAAGCCCTGGTCAAGCACTAGTCAAGCCCTCGATTTTGTTTTTTTTTATCCTCCCTTTAATTTTTGTGAATACCCACTCGATCCTGATAGTTAAATGTCTATAATTGTACAAATATTTTTATTTTTGTTGTAATTACATTAGTAATTATAATTATTATTATTAAAACTACTACTACTATTTTCTTATTATTATTATTATTATTATTATTATTATTATTTTATTATTTTATTTTATTATTATTATTATTATTATTATTATTATTATTATTATTACTATTATTATTATTATTACGAACTGAAGGTTCAGGAATAATTTACAAGAAATTGGTGGGGAGCCGAAACGAGGAAAAAGCGTGGACGGCAGGATTATTATTATTATTATTGTTGTTGTTGTTGTTGTTGTTGTTGTTGTTGTTGTTGTTGTTGTTGTTGTTGTTGTTGTTGTTGTTGTTGTTGTTGTTGTTGTTGTTGTTGTTGTTGTTGTTGTTGTTGTTGTTGTTATCATTATTATTATCAATTTATCATCATCATCATCATTAGAGTAGGTGTTTCAAGTGCTCGTATTTGTTCAAAAAAAAATTGTTTGGTCGCACTTTGGGAATGTATGTATTGATCGAACATGATCCAAAAACATCCGACTAATTTGCAAATGCAACAACGCTATATTCGTATTGTCTTGGAGATTGGGTAACGAATTGCAATTCAACGTCGACACTTGCTCAATGAACACACAATCAGGCACCTCGAAAATTAGTATGATTCGGTCGGAATATCAAATTAATCAATTATTTCAATTGACAAATTAAGTCGAACTGATCAAATTGTTATGTTATTTACATTCTCATCATATCTGAAATTCAATAAAAACAATGGAAGTGTGTGCATTAGATATTTAGATGATACAAATATGTCGTGACTGATACAAGACTCTTTCACTTGAAATCAATTAAAAGTTTGGTTTATATCTTATGTTCAAGCTTTATTCTCTCTTTTAATATTCATTTGTTACGTAACGTACTTTTATTTTGAAGTTTACCTATTTATTACAGACAAAATGCGAGTTATTTAATGATAAATTCCAATAATAATCTTTATTTGACAAAGGATAAAACAAGCTAATTGGTGGTTATATTTGCTAGTTCAGTTGTTATACTCACTAAATAGTTAATGATAAGTAACGACTGTAGATCATACATTTACGTACTTAAGTACAACATTATAGTATCTCATTCAATATTAGATATTATACACTATAAACTATAAAGTATAGATATAAATTATAAATATAGTATCACATTCGATGTTATATACTATAGCGTATATCACATTCACTCTTATATACTACATAGTTGATCGTTTGATCTTTACTCGACTCTAAGTGGTCGTTTGGTTGCCCTTTTAAAACACAGGAATTCCAAAATCCCATGAATTACATATTCTCCGGGTTGTTTGGTTGCCCATAACTTTAAAAAATGGGGGAATTGGAAATTCCATGGGAAAATGAAATTCCCACATAATGGTGGAATTTGCTTACCAAGCCCCCCCTTGGTAATTCTGAATTCCCCCATCATCTTTGTTCTAAAGTTACATTTTTGCCCCTAAATAGTTGGAAAGATATTATAATCAATGGATATAATAGTAATTATGAATTAAATATATGGGAATTGGAAGGGTGCAACCAAACAAGATGCTGGAATTCAATTCATGGGAAATCCAAATTCCTTAATGTCTACCAAACAACTTGAGTTGTGACGAATTCACATGAATTCTATACAGGAACTTAATTCATGTGATATGTAACTTCCTGTAGGAATTAAATTCCTACATGAACCAAACGACCACTAAACAACTAAATCAACTACGCAACCTTGTTTAGTTATAATAGAACTTATTATGGCTTGACTCAACCACTAATGCACCTAGTTTATATTACAAGATTACACAACTGAGCTATACAAGTGTATACTAATTGAAATTTGATGTATTCATATTTAATCTAAGTCATATTTCATAGACTCATAGGATTACATTCAGTCTTATATACTTTTACTAATTCTCAATGGACATTCAAAGACCGAATTTGATTTTTATATTAAACATATAATATAAACTTGAATTAAACTGTCACATATGAGTTTGTTGTACATACGTTTTACTCCGGATCAAACAAGTAAAAACACACATCTTAATCCGATTCACAACTAAATAAAAGTTACAACGAATCTCAACCTTCAATTTAATCCAATCAACGGCTCACACTCCTCCTTAGGCCCTCACACGGATCACCAACCACAGCCGTCGGATCACTCACAATTAATCTGGGCCTTTCATTCTCCTCTCACCAAACCCTTGCCCTCCACTATAAATTCTCTCACCTCACTCAAACTTTCTCTCTCCTCCCTACATCAAACGCACGACTTCACTTTTTTTTTTCTTCTTCTCACGCATCCACTCCCTTCTCCTCCTCATCAGCCGTCCATCACCATCTCCCTCTTCCTCCAACGCCGTGATCAACCATGCAAAGGTCTACATCGACAACACAAACATCCGCCATCACTTACACGCATGCACGCTCGCTCGCTGGAATATCGTCGCCGGCAGAAGACTTCCTTGTGGTTTAGGTGGAGTAAATCAATTCTTAAGTTCTAGAGTTTATTAGGTTATATATTTGGATTGTAGATCTGTATTTAACTGGTTAATGGGTTGTTGATCTACTAATTGAGTTTGATATGATGTTAATTTCGTTTTGATTTTACTATTATTAATGTAATAATTTTTGTTAAACGTTTATTTTGTTGTAATCGAACAAGCAGCTTTTTTTTTTTTTTTGTTGGAGAAAATCTCCCAAATACGACTGGGCACTACGGCCCTGACCCGCCCGGCCCTAGCCCGGTCAAACCCGGGTCGAAGCACTGCGGGCTAGTGCTAGTGCCCCAAAAGTCGAGCACTGGCACTAGCCCGCGTACCTAGGGCTAGTGCTAGTGCTCGATTTTTGGAGCACTAGCCCGGGTAAGCCCGACACTAGCCCTGGCCCGACCGGCCCGTGGCCACCTCTACGTGGGAGTTTTAGTGCTAAGTAGTTGAACATAACAAGGAGAGTGGATACGTAAATTGTTAGGTTTATTGGTTTAGCATAGTTAAGTTATGTATTGCCTATATAAGGGGCTTTATTATGTTGAGTTTAAATGAGAAGGTTTATGAGCAAGTTTGATACCAGTAAATTTCTCCATGGTTTACTCTCGTATTTTCCTCCCCTCTAAATTATACATGGTATCAGAGCTCTTGAAATGAGAGACTGATCACCTCCACTTGGGCGAACGAAGATTTCGCTGCTATCAAATCAATTGATCGAGGGTGAGTGTTTACTAAAGAGAGATCAAGAGATAAGAGTGTTTGAGAGTAAATAAAAAAAAAACTGGTGATGAGTTGGTTTAATTAGGCACGCAGGCTTGTTAAACTAACAATAAAAAGGAAAATTGGAGGCTAAGACGGAAGGAGGCAATGCAGCCTTATACGTGGGCCAAGATGAAGAAGGCACGAAGCCTTTGTGAAGAAAAAGGACGAAGAAGTTAGGGTGCAAGCTAGTGCAACGCAGCACGTACGTAGCATCCGAGAGAGTTTATGGTGAGACGTGCACCATGAAATTGTGAGATAGAGAGACGTGTACTCTATCGATTGCGGAGAGAAGTACTCCGACAAGAACAAGATGTTCGAGTGTGGTGAAAAGTGCATCACGATATAGAGAGGTAGAGAGAAGTGCTCTATCAAAGGTTGTTGGAGAGAAGTGCTTCAATGTATGGTCGGTGATTACGTGCATCGGCAAGATGACGAGAAGTGCGCCACGAGATGTGGAGAGAAGTGTTCCATGAAGAAGACGGGTGTGCAGAACCCGATTGATCAAGATCCGAAGGCGAGATCTAAATTGAAGAGTACGAGTACTACGATGTCTCGTATGTTCGTTACGGCAAAAGACGTAAACGCGTGGACGATGGAGATTGCTCCTGAGATTTTTGGATCAAGGGGTGTGTTGGATAATTATGATCCAAAAATTAATGAGTCAAATATTGTTCCTAAGTTTTAGGTAGTACGTATTTCCACTATCTTAGAGTAGCATGAGTTTAGTGGGTTAGTTTGTTGTTTATGTTTATGTTAGTCATACGTGGGAGTTGTGGTGCTAAGTAGTTGAATATAATAAGGAGAGTGGATACATAAATTGTTAGGTTTATTGGTTTAGCATAGTTAAGTCATGTATTGCCTATATAAGGGGCTTTATTATGTTGAGTTTAATTGAAAAGGTTTATGAGCAAGTTTGATATCAGTAACTTGTTCATGGTTTACTCTCGTATTTTCCTTCCCTCTAAATTCTACATAATTTGCGTGGGAAGCCATCGTCAAAATTAAGAAGTCACGAATTTGCATGGCGACCACGACCCTTTGAGTACGCAGAATGACCAAATGACAAATGTTGGCCTTTCCATTAGAACTCTAGAGAACACACAATTATGTTTTTGGGTTTTCACCATCCCCTTATCATAACTTTTCCAATCGAACTATGTAGAGCATTAGAGAGAGATATATATACAAGAAGATGAAAACGCCGTTGCTAACTCGCTACCAATTGAGAGTTTGAGACATGGAGACATGGAGTAATGTTCGAATCCCCCCTAATTTTCTAGTATCTTATAAGCGCATTTAATGCGCCTTACATATCCTTGCAAAATGCAAGTACAAAAATGTTTATACGTAAGCTTGAATAATTTTAACATACGTATATTTAAACAAGAGGACACGATGAATTGGCTAATTGGACTATGATAAACGATTAGACGGTTTAATTGTTGGGATTATGATAAATATATGTGAGTGCAGGTGAATATGAGGAGGAAATTCGTTCCAAATCCTAGAACTGGAAGCAAATTAAGCACTAGCTAGGCACGGGTGAGGATTAAAACCATAATCGGTAGAAACGGCTCTTAATTAATACTCTGTACAAATATTCACCAAGGACACCAACATAACGGTTCCAAGTGCAATATGATCTGATCTTAAAAAAAATTGGGAAATTTCAGTTTGTACCCCTATAGTTTCGACTTTTCGAGGTTATACCCATTCTTATTTTACAATTCCAGTTTGTACCCCTGAAATTTTTATTTTGTCCAAAATGTGACCAAAGTACCATATTTCCGTTAGTAAGTCGTTAAGTTTAACATTTTCTTCCAAAAGTTTAAGAAAAATTCACATTATACTACCCTTTTGGTTTTATATTTTCCGGGATATACCCATTTTCAGAAATCTCTCTTCTTTCTTAAAAAGTAAAAAAGTTTAGTACTCCATAATTAGTTTGATTTTTTTAATAAATTATGTGTTATAGTTTTTTTAAGTAAATTATCTACATAATTAATATTTCTTTATGTAGCAATTAATATTACTCGTACTACCTAAAAACTCATTGAATTAATTCAACAAACTAGAAACTCAAAAGAACTTCTTTGTTTTAATTTACAAAATATAATAGCTAGCAACTGATTTAAAGATTTTAAATAAAGTGGCTAATGTTGACGTTAGTAATAAAGTGACGATGAAATCGAACACAAATAATTTGTAAACAAAAAAATACTTATGACTAATTGGTATATTTCAAAAAAAAAAAAAATAGTGAAACCATAGGGGTACAAGGAGGAAAATGCATTAACCTTTTAGATTAAACATCCAAATTTAACAGCTCACTAACGGCAACGTGGTAGTTTGGTCACATTGTGGACAAAATGTAAATTTCAGGGGTACAAACTGGAATTGTAAAACAAGAATGATTATAACCTGTAAAAGTTGAAACTACAAGGGTACAGTCTGGAATTTCCCAAAAAAATTATTCATCAAACTTTATAAATGAGATTCAGACAAATAAGCCACATCTTTCTTATTCAATTCTTTCATACAAAATAATAAACAAGATTGACTGTAATATGAGCTTATTATAAATTTTCATTTAACTCATGATTAAATTGCGCGGGGGGAGGGGTAGCCACCAAGTAATGGTCCGAATTTTTTGAACCCGGAACCATTATTGGGATCGCTACCTAAAACTCTAAAGTAAGGATCCGGAGAATTGGCGACCATATATAAGAAATGCATGGGCCCAGTTTGAAAATGGCGATTTGTACCCAAATCAAACAAGTATCCGAAATTGCTCACCCCTATTAAATAACTCTATTTTATTAGTGACACAAACCCATATAACATATCATTATCCCACTTACATATTTTGTCAAATCCTATAGCAACACTAGCTCTCCAATGAAATAGGTGACCTTAAATAGTTAATAGGGTATGATATTCGTTCCCACAGGACTCAAACGTCCATTTTCCCTATACTTTGGCACACTAATATAGTGTGACTAGAAAAGGATATACAAAGTTAATTGATGCACACTATTATCAAGCAAGTTGGAGCTGAGTTGTATTTATGTAACAATCCTCCATGTATGTAAAATAGTCATATCGATCACATTTTTGCAAGGAGAGATAGACTAATTGGCAAGTATGTACTCCAATTATTATTTATTGGAATAGCATTTGGCTTATTTCATTGAGTTCATTATGTTTTGTCTAATTTGATGGATGATATATGCGAGAGGAACCTAAATTGATATTAGTATACTAATATGAAGAAGAACAAAAACAATAAGAGCTAATAATAACACTTGCGCTTGCAAAATCATTGGAAAACAAACTCTTATAATTCATTATGCCCAAATCCGCACGGAACACTTGGACATTTTCTTACACTTATTCTTGTGAGCCGCCAAAACATCCCCGTGCCATGCACGGTGAATGATCGCCTAACCCCCCATCTCATTCTAAATATTTATTTTTCCTAAAATTTTTTTTGTTATTCCAACACAATAATAAAGCAAATAAATACATAGTTTATATGATTATTCAATACTATTAATTGCGACTCACCTATAATAAATGAGTCGTAATAACACGCAAATAAGCATAGGTATACACTGTCTTTCATGTAAATTTGCAACCATAGTGATTTTATAAACCCAATGTGAGTTCCAAACCAAGATCACTCTCAGCCACCTGCCCAGCAACGGACCCTTCCGTACTAGTCTCACCAGAAAACATACTTTTATTCCCACGATCATCCTGTTCATCTCCTCCTCCATGGTTAAACGAAACCCGGTCCGAATTCGCCACAGGAACCCGAGGGGTACGCTTATTGCGGGACCGGGTTTGGACAGGGGCCGAGGCCGAGGCGTTGTCCCGTGGTGGGGCTGGCATGTGGCGGATGTCATAGAGCTGAGGAGGAGGGAGTCTCATCTGTTGGGGTGCAGGTACACCGTTGGCGGGTGCACCATTTGGTGGGAGTTGCATGACAGGTAAACCCTTGAGAACTGAGTCAACTGCCACCTGGCACTGGTGCCACTGTCCTGAGTACATAAGCCCTACTGAGCCGTACACCGGGTCCACCAATCTTCCGCATGCCTCAAACAACAATGACTGAAAAATCGCTGCCAATAGAAATTAAAATAGTTAGTATTCCTTGATAGAAATCGATTATCTATGCTTGGTATCGAAGACCTTTAATTTAATTTTAAAAGAGAATTATTTTAGACCTAATTGGAAACATTTGAATTGAAGGCTACCTGCTAGTATGATACACGATGCATTATCGCTTCATACGTTGGGCATGCGTCTTTCTTTTATTTATTATTTTTTGGAAAAAAAAGAGCAAAAGAAACTATATACGTTTAAACACACTTGGAAACACTAGAATTGATGAAAAAAGAGTCAGGTGATGCACGATGCATCATCGTTGCATGCGTTACGTTTTTTCCTTTTTTTTCAAGTTCCACCGTTTTATTATCAAAAAGAATCATGTCATTAACACTCCTCGTTTCCTTGAGTTGTTAACATTATTAGTTTGATTTTTCCACCATTTACATATATTCAAACCAAATGTTAAACCCTAATGATCGATGACGGCCTTATATATGAATTTATGTCGAAAATCAAATTTTAGGAAGATACATTTCATTTATTAATGTTTTGTCTAAGATAGTAAATAAAACATTTTACAACAAATAATTAAGCAACACATACGCAAACCAATTAACCAAATGGACCAGAGCACCAGACCACAAAAGCATATACGTATCAAGTACACGTAGTATAAAGAGTTACCGGGGCGAAGGTGGTCGGCAGCGGAACCGAGGAGGTTGAGGAGGCCGGCACGACCGTAAAACTTGGCAAGGAAGACGGTGGCATTGGCTTGGCCTTCAGCAGAGTTGATCCAATTGAGACAAGGGCGAATCACGCAGTTGTCGCTACACCCCTTTCGGAGCACCCTACACCCGTTGCAGCTAGTTCTCATTGTGCTAGCTTATTTATGAAGTTAGGGAGAAAAATGGTGAAGCAAAGAGAAAAAAAAAATGAGGAGTATGTATGGAGAATATATTGAGAAATGAGGGTTTATATATATACTCCATAAATGTGTGTGCAGTGGTTTTTGGGTTACGGTTTTTTAGTCCTTAGAGAAAGGATGCACTTTTGGAGATGCATGAAAACCAGGCAAAGTCTAAAACTTTGTTAACTTTTTCCTTAGAATTTATTTCTTTATTTATTTTTCATTTTTTTATTTAACTTTTTTGGGGGGTTTTTTGGGATGTTTTAGGGTTGTCTAGTGTATAACTTCCAAGTGTAAGCCTCAATGTTTGGGGTCTTATTGGTGTGTTTTTATGTGTATAATTGCCATGCAAGATTGCAAGTTGCACATTATCATATCAACAATAAAGTTAGTGGAAAACGAGTGTACGACGATTAGATGGACGAAAGATACACATGAGAATCTAAGTTGAGCTTTTTATCGTACTAGTAATAGACTAAGTAGAGATCGAGGGGTTTGGGGAAACTATAAACTAAGGTTTTTATTATTATGATTAATCATATTTAGATAATAAGTTTTCATTAGTAGTAATGAGAATGAATGAAGCAATATGATTTGTGTTATTAGTGGTAATTAGAATGTATGAAGCAAAATTACATGTTTCATTATTAGTAGTAAAATGATATTCTTGAGTTAAAAAATATTTATTAATTCAGAAAAATAATATAGCAAATTGAACTGACCATATTAGATTCGAATATAATAATTAATTTCCTCTTGCATTTTAAAAATAAATTCTTAGTAATGTGGTACATAAAAACATCTATTTCATCTCATTTAGTTAAGTTGATGAATTGTCAAAAATTTTAATCTGTGTAATTTTTTGATTTAGCTCATTTTGATCGACTTCATTGATACTACTGCTGAGTACAATTCAGTTCGTTTCAATGTCGAAGAAATTTTCTAACTCCCCCACCACGGCACCACTGGTATATATATACGTAAGTTCTAATTGAAATGATAAGTCACCAAATGGCATGGGAATGTAATAATGAAGCACATAATGCAAGGGATCTGAATATCCGATGTACGAGCTAGCAATGTACTCGTAGATGATATCATTTTATCAATAATTTATCCCAATTTTTTGATGTATTGTTCTAAGAAGATTCTGCAAACTAGCTCGACTTATGATGAATTACTCAATGTTTATAATCTTTATCATAGAAAATGGTAACTATTATAGTACATCAAATGAGACAGAAGATAAATTTCGAGAACCGGGGTACAGTGAACCTAGAGTTAGAAATTAAACTGGGGTTCAAATCAGAAGGACATGCAAAAGAGGGGAGAGAGCACAAGAAACATGGGGCCAATGCATGCATAAACACGGGAAAAAAACAACATTCCTACACACTCCCGGTTTTCTGGAGTCCGTACAAGACTGGACCCGGTCTGAACCTCTATAAAGACCCGGTTCTTGACAGGTCCTTGATTTCTGGCTTTCTGCTTTTGGAGACTGTGGGCGCCTACTGATGAATATTCTAGTTTCAAGTTTTTAGGGCCCCTGGTTTTTTTTCTTTATTATTATTATAGGGTATTTTTTGTAATTAATAATTTGGTTTTTTGGGGGAATTAAATGAATTTTGTTGCCCTAGCAACGTGGAGATTGCCACCTTTATTATTGAGTGTTTATAAACTTTGGGGAAACTCTATAAAAAGGATGGTTTAATTAATTAGTTGGCTTTTGTTCATTAATTGAGAGTCTAAACTTAGTTTTGTGGTGGATTTACACTAAGCGGGAGTAAAGATTTCTTTAGTTAATACGTCAAGTTAAAGGATTACAATTCTAGTACGCTAGTAGTCGTGAACAATATTGAACAATTACCTTGTTTTTGTTGTAAATGGAAACTTAATTCGATAACAATAGACGAATTTAGATGTTCTAATTTCAATCTTCGCATGTAAAAATTATATAAAAAAAAAAAACTTGTAATTCTGATCGACTACCTTGTTTTTGTTGAAAATGGCAACATGTTTTGAAGATGAATGATTCGTAAAAATTGGGAAGGAGGAGATAAAAGCGCGGTCGTGGCCGGGGATGTGAAGGGGAGAGTAGAGCCGGCGGCATCTGTCATTCGGGTAGCTAGGTTGGGGGGGTGTCAGTAAAACTGAAGGTTGAGTGCTGGGAGGGGTGGGTCGGTAAAATATATTTTACCAAAAAAATGTACTGCTTAATTTAGACCACTTTACATGGTTTTGATTTATAGAATGAAATAATTTTACTAAAAGTAGTGATCATTGAGTAGTATTGAGATGAAAAGCTATTAGTGTAAGTCCATCGTGTATTTTTATTTTATCTCATCATTAATTTTAAATTTAATTTAACGATGCGATCATATATTTATACGGCGTTCCTTTTTGTTGTGTAGTACTACATATTATTGCAACATTGTTGCCTTGTTGCGTCTTGAGTTCTTTGTTTATCTCCGGTGTTCCGTTGTAGATAAAAGCGTACTAGTTAGAAGTTGAGGTAGTCTCATACAGGAGACCTAGGAGGTTAGTATACTTCAAGAGAAATTAATTAAAGCCACTAGAGTCTACAAGCCACATATAGTAGCTAATATCCCATGTTTTTGTTGTAGATGCAAGCTAAGATGACTAGATGAGCGTAGAAAATATGAACTGGGGTTTAGTAACTCGCTAAGAAATGTTAAAACTTTAAAAGTGACAAGGCTATTTGTCATTCTTGAAAAAAGAATTTGAAAACTCGCTAAAAAGTGTTGAAACTTTAAAAGTGATAAGGTCGTGTGCCATTCTTTAAAAATAATTTAGTAACTCGCTAATAAGTGTTAATACTTTAAAGTAACAAAGTATGTTTTTCCTGAAGAAAAAAAACAACAAAAAAAGACTAATTAATCAGATACGATCTAACAATAAATTCAAATTTTGATAAGACCTCAAAAATCACATTAAGATGATTTATTTCAGAGCCATTACAAAGGTCAATATCGTGGCAAATGCTCGCAAAGTTCTCTAAAAAAATGTGTACCGTTGAGTTATCTTTAAAAATAAAAACAAATTATAAGTTTTTCGCCTAAAAGAACTATCGGATCTTATAGGGTTAAACTCGCCTCTATTTCAGATCCATGCCAAGCAATAGGCACGTTTGCATGCAAACACCAAAAGAAGGGACTAGGAGTATGGATGAGGATCCTATGTATGTCCCATTATTGTGTTCAACACTTCAACTCTATAAACTGTTATACTGATCCGCTCAAGATTTTAAAAGTCAACTACTCTACTAGTTTTAAAGAGTAGACCGAGTTTATAAAATTGTACTAAAATTCAAAATTCTAACTATGATACGGCATTACGGGGTATACATACGACTATACGAGACACAAAATATAACACAGGATCTTTACTTCGAAGTATGGTGCGGACTGCGGAGGACAATCATTTAGGAATGAGAAAAGAGAAATTCTGCATTGTAGAAGTGGGCTCAACGCCTCAACATTCACGCGAGTTTCAGCCCACGAACTCTATAGCAGGGTTGTTGTTGATAAGCACACTTAAGTGTACAGCCCACAACATTTTGGGCCTTCACAGCAGAACAAACAAATTGGGGGGGGGGGGGACGCAGGAGAATGAGAATATTGCAGTGTTTCTCTAATCTCTAGCTAGTTTCTGTTGGAAAATCTCATAAAGTTTAGTCTAAATTTGCGCTTTAGAAAGATTTTGGTGTGTGGAAACCCCATATAGGTCAAGTTACAAATTACAGTGTAGATATGTAATAGTTAAACATTCAACCTGTCTAGAGTTGTTTTGGGTTTATCCTCATATCCCCATTTCCCATCCCCGCAGGTTTAATTGTTCCATTTGTTCGTTTGTATCAAAAACAAAATGTAGTGTAGATTTTTCAAGCAAACCAGACCTAATATTACCTACCGTTGATTTGACATGAACTTAATTAAATTAGCTTACATATTTCTGTATTTCTATTTTTACCTTTTTCATATACAAAATTAGAGTTCAAATTAAACTCACGATTAGTGTTTATATTGAAGTCTCACACGAATGTGTCGGTGTCACGTGACCTCCCAAAAACTCAAAATGTCGATTGAGCAAGATTTATATGGGGTTAGATAAATGTAAATTTGTAAACACCTTTTATAAGATGATGATCGAACCAAATGCGCTATTACGTAGCTACTTAATTATCTTAGTTATGTACTTATTTATGATTGTAACAAATCAAAGAGTTGGACCGTTTGCCTCTTAAACATTTATACTTATTAGTATTTCCTCAATTTCTTTTTATTATTTTTCATTCGATTTGAGTTCCTACGCATATTTCATTCAACGTAAAGAAATACGGAGTACTCCGTATATCAGTAGCTAAACAAAACTATCAGTCGAAAAAATAGTGAGAGTTGGAGTTGAAGCAAAAGTTTGACTGAAGAATGGGAGGAGACAAAGGTGGCAGCAGAAAAGAAGGGAAGGAAACAGTGACATTGGTAAAACAAGAAAAGCGTCATAGAGAAGATGAGAGCTCCAATCTCGGCAAAATTATTAGGCGACGAAATAGAGTTGGAAGCAAGTTCCCTTTTGATTCCTTTCCAAATTGCTAACTGACAAATTCCTTTCGCCGCATATTAACGTGTTATTTCGTCCTCTCTCACTCTCCTCTTAATAACACCTTTACTCCACATTACGAGGTCAATCTTGCTCTTACCCATACTCCGTGAAATTTATCAAACAAGTAATGGACTAATGGTTAAGTCAAGCATTTCATGAACTATATTGTAGTTAGCTAGATGAGTAGATTTGATAAATACGTCATTCGGATTAGATTGCCGTCTCAATGGGTTATTTCCGAACACTATTTTTTCATTTCTAGATGATGATGATTTTTATTTTGGGCAAATGGATCCGTAAAGATGTTGTTTCAGTATGCTAGACTTGAATTGGGGTAATTTTGAATTGGTCAATTTGCTTGTGTATATATTTCTAATTGCTTTATTTACTACTATGACCCGTTGTGCTTGATCCAACAAGTGGTATTAAAGTCGATGGTTCAGCTTAGGCAACATAGGTGTGATGTGGACCTCTTATTGGGCAAGGTAGCATCGGGTAGTTACACACACAGTGAGACGATGAAGCACTATTTCATGTATGGATGTTAACTTTAGGGTGCTGATTTTGCCAAGGCAACAATTACTGTTGCCAAGGCAAAATTAAACAACTCCCGAATTTACCCTCGGATAAATGAAATCTGAGCCCACTTTTTAAATCTGATAATCAATTGATTTTTCTCACCTATATCCTCCCCTTTCCCAAGTGAACAACGCCAGCACCACCAAACATCTCCACCCCCGCTTTCCTCCGGCGTCACCTTCTACACATCCCAAAACACACCGGTGCACGCCCACCACGCACCTACCACGACGAGGACTATCAAAGTTTGTGGCTGACGTACTTCTTACGCCGTAATCGCCCTTTTTTTATTTCTTTCACCACCGCCGCATCATCGAAACTTACAAACTATTCACCGCCGTCTCACTCCACCACCACCCCCACCCCCCAGCCTATTTCTCCACCGTTTCCATTATAATGTTTCCTGTCTCTTCACTTCACTTCCCCAAATCCTAACAAAGTAACAATAAGTTTTGAATAGGAACGACATATCGAGCGAATACGCGGTGGTTCAAGCGAAGGGAGAAGACAGGGTGTTCAGCGTCGAAAATAAAACGAAGGTGATGGTTGGAAAGTCGTTGTTCAATGGCAACAATTGAAGACGACGATGTTTACGAAAGAAGAGGTTGTGCGGTGATTCGGGGAATGCAGATCATTGCTGGAACAAGTAGTGGAGACTGGAGAGGGAGGAGTGAAGGAGTGCGGAAGAACGAAGACCTGTACACGGGCTGTAGATGATTAATTGGGTTTAATTAATTTTATTAATCCGAGGGCAAATTAGGGAGTTGCTTAATTTTGCCTTGGCAACAGTAATTGTTGCCTTGCCAAAATCAGCACCCAAACTTTATTACAAGCTTTCAAATAGCTAGTGTTTTTTTTTTTTTTTTATCAATTCAATAACCAGTATATATTTATTAAGAGACTTCCCAAGCATTATTTAAACACACTTTGTGTCACCAACAACTTTATAATAAACTCAAAATAGTAACCAACGTACGTATACATATGTCTTGTCCTCAAACAATTATTTTGATTGAAGTGTAAAATTAACCTCATTATGAATTCAACATCATTTACTCTACAATTTACAAGGTTGTACTACAATTGCTTAAAAAATCTACATTGATTCGAGGACACAAATACATACTCCCTCTATTTCATTTATTTTTTTACGTTGGGTTTGGGTTCCCCTCACAAAACTCGGCTCGACGTAAAGAAATGAATGAAATGCAGGGAGTACATGCCAGTTTTTATTGCTCATTTTTTCTTGAAAATTCTGTAACAAAAGATGATTGGCTTTGAAACTTGAAGATATGATACTTTTTGTCTCAAGGTCCTTTTAATTTTACAAGCGTACATCAATATATTTTCATTTTATTTATCAACATCCGATTTATTTTTTGAGGGAATATAAACATGTAAAACATCCGATTCTAATAAATCTTTCTAATATTACGTAAAACCTCCAAAAGAAATCACTACTCCGTATTACATATTAAGCCTCCAAGTAAATTTTTGTTTAAAATGAAAAAAAAAACAATCAAGTTCGTTTTTGCATTGTCTTCATCACGCCATCCATTCTCTAGGGAGTATATAAAATTGAAATATACAATACAACAACGGATTGTTCTATACATTTATATAAATAAACATAGTATTCCAGCAATAATAATGTTTATACTCTAAACAACCATTTTTAACATAAAGTTAACTGATTTAGGAACAAGCCATAAAAGGTAACGATGATAATAAAACTACATTGAGTTGTCAACATTTTGCGTAGCTTTTCATGCATGCTGAGACAAGACAAACATATAATTTAACAAGAACAAAAGAACAAAATATTGGAATTTATATTATCTAAGGACTTGTTACTGTTTGTTTTCAGTTTGGACGACTTCTCTAACTCCCATAATTTTGACTATATTTGGAATCTTTGGGGACGTAACCATGGAATAATATCTCTGTTCATAGGTGCGTGGCCTTTATCTCCTTACCTTTTAAAAGCCACTAACCCATGCTACTGTTCACTTAGGAACAGTAACATCAAAACGCAGGGAATGCTTCTTGCAACGCACAAAACGCGCCCTTTCTCCCTTGAAACGCAGAGCACTTCATTGTGCATGAAAGATCGAATGGCTGAGGCGCGACCGCACTCCTTCATCCATCGTGACCATCCCTTTATCCCTTATCAGCTCTATCTCTCTCTCCCTCCTGCCTGCCTCCTTTCACCCGTGGTCTCACTTCTCCTCTCTTTCTCTCTCCTCATTCGGTCCGGGTTTTGCAATATTGGTAAGTAATGGATCTAACTATATCTTTTTGTCGTTTGATTTGTTGATTGAGGGGATGTTGGTTCAATTGTTTATAGATTGAAATTTGTTTCCCAAACTGTATCCCTTTTAATTTAATTTGTGTTGTTGTTGAATTTAATTAGATCGGGGGTGATCCTGGGTTCGGATGAACGATTGTGTATGATCCAATGTTTGTTCGATGGTCGAATTGAGTTACTTTAATATTGTGGTGTGTTGTGTTTAATTTGGGTCACATTTTGATCTGAAACTTTCTCTCTCCTGGGTGCCTCCATTCACTACGCATCTGACTTTTTGCTCTTGTTTTCTCTCTCCTGGGTGCCTCCGTTATCCCCCTCTTATTCATTGCCTTCTTCTCTCCTCCGCCTTCTCATCGTATCTCGATCGTTTCTGGTGAGTGATTGTTGGTTGTTTTGAATCGATTTTGTTGGTTTGGTTTGGTTGATTCGGTTGGTTTAATTGATTTTGTTTGATTGATTTTGTTTGGTTGGTTTTATTGGTTTCGTTGGTGTTGTTTATGATAGTTGTTGGTTTTGTTTTGATGGTGATTTGTGTTATTTACAGATCTTTATTGTTCCTACCATCAGATTCTCCACTCCACTTTTGATCGAGTCGCTCTCTCCCTTGGGTGTCTTGATCTTCGAGGTGAGCTCTTTGAGGTATTTTACCTCTTTATTTTACTGCATTTCTGCGGTTTGCTTTTACTGATTCTGTTTGACTGATTTTGTTGGCTTGATTGGTTTCTCTCTCCTCCGGCTCTTCGTCCCGCGCCTCTCTAATTTCTGGATAAGCGAAGTTGGTTGTTCTTTATTGGATGTTGGTTTGATCTTGATTTTCATATTCGGTGGTTGATTGTCGAATCTGTTTATTATTTTTTTTTAATGGTGGTTTGATTTTGATCTTGATTGATTCGGTTGCTTTGATTGATTTCGTTTTGGGTCGAACTTGCTGGTTTGGTTGGTTTGGTTGGTTGTTGGTTTCGTTTGGGATTTGCTGCCTCCAATGCTTCCCTTTTTGATTGATTGATTTTTTGGGTGTTACTTTCTTTGCTTGATTTGGTTTTGTTGCTGATTACTTGTTGGTTTTCATTCGTTTTGCTGCATTTATTCGATTTTGCTTGTTGGTTGGAGTGACACTGGTATTTTGTTTGTTGTTGGTTGTGATGTTGGTTTTGGTTGAGTTTTACCTTGGAAATATGGTGACTTCCAATTCGATTCCTTCCCTGCTTCTTTTTATTACCCTTTAAGATTGGTTATTTATTGGGGGTTAAAACTTATAATTGGGTATCGTGTATGTTTTTTTTTTTTTTCCCGTTTTTCTTGCTTCTCGGGTCTGTCGGATATGTTCTGTTTCTTTAGGTTTAACCCAATATCGGGTTATTAGGATTCCGGAGGCGTTGTATATTGGGAGCTTGGCTTCTGGTTGTTAATCGGTTTAATGGGGCGGGGGTCTTGCAGTAGGAGGAGATAAAGGAGCCTTTGCGTTTAGAAATGGTTTGGGTTGTCGCTATTTCTTGGGTGTTTGCGGGGGTGTTAGGCTGGAGCTAGCGGTTACTCGGAGGTACAGTGCTTAGGGTAGTTTTATCTGAACAATGTGTGTGATGTGCTAAAGGCTCTGGACTTTGAATTCTGTATGGGTATCTGCTGAACTGTTCTTCATTGTTTCAAATTGTCTGAAACGTTGTGTTGTTGTAAGATGCAGTTTGTTTCTTAGGAAATGCTAAATGTCATGAGTTGGATCGACCATGGTCGACTGGGTAAACATTCTTTGAACGATAAAGGGTTATTTGGATTTTGGTTAAACTCGGTGTGTGAAACTGAAATTGATTAGTTGGTAATTTTGTGTTCGGACTTGATGCGAGGATATTTGTGAATTTGGTTTAACAGTTTGCGTGAAACTGAAATTGATTCATTGGTCAAATTGTGTTCGGAACTTGATACGAGCTAAATTTGTGAAATGTGTGGTATTGACGTCCCCATTCAAAGGTCTTGCTG
This sequence comes from Spergularia bocconei, assembly GCA_963457585.1. Lineage (NCBI taxonomy): Eukaryota > Viridiplantae > Streptophyta > Magnoliopsida > Caryophyllales > Caryophyllaceae > Spergularia > Spergularia bocconei. The sequence goes on along the minus strand of OY734943.1, from coordinate 21,001,481 downwards.
CCAAAGACTCTTGATTAACAGTTTCTGTCTTGATTCTTGTGCGTGCTCGTCTGTTCAAAGCGTATGGGTAATCTTTGACCTTAGTTAGTGTGTGCACATTGCACGCTCTCTGTCTATATTTGCTTGGTCCACTACACTATGTAGGTGTTACATTCGAGCTCTGGCGGCTTGTGAGGTTGTCATGCTTTGCATACTTGCGCCTATGGGCTCCTCAGGCGTCGTGACAATTCCATTGTATGACATCAAGTATTTGGATGCATGGGCCTTCGGTGGAGGTATATTCTATTCTTGGATATATTTGGGTGCCTCGTTCTGCTTATGTGCAGGTTGTGAATGTTTGTTAATAAGTTCGCGTGGTTACGGGCCTGCCACTGGCATTACCAATGTGGTAATAATCTCGGAAGGATTTAGATGGAGTTTGCACTACCTTTCTGCGTTGCAGAAGATTCTTGTGCATTAACTAGATACATATTATACGCCTAAAATTAACCTGCTTCTTGCTAATGTATTGTTTTTTGTCTGCTGTGCAGCGCGCTCGTGATCAAGATCGCCTTATATTCCCGATATGTTGAGTTACGTCGGTAAACTTTTCAGCTTTCAAGTTTGTATTTGCTGGAGGTGAATGAGAAGCTTCGTACTGTGGTAACTCTACTCATTTATTCATTTTATATTGTCCTGCAGGGGATAGAGTTGGCAAAAGGGATCTGATCTGAAAGGAAAGGTGTGGGTCTAATTTTGTACATTTTGTTTTGTCTAATTTTTTTATTGCGTGTGCTGTTTAGGCGGGCGTTTTCCTATTGCCATGTCTTTCTAAAAGCATGTTATCGTTTCATCTGACTTGTAGGGGCCTGGAAGACGACCTCGTGCTGCTCCTTCGTCACCAGCAGCTAAAAGGGATCGCGAGCTGAAACCGGGTGGATGGTGAGCTTAAAAGTGAAGGTTTGGTTTTCCATCTCTTTTCCCTGGTATCTTTTCTGTTGTGTGAAAATTTGGGCAAATTATGTTAACTAATGCATTATTCTCCATCTTGCAGATCTCTTGATAAATACTAACACAAGAGGGCCGCTGAAATGCGACCTCTTTGTCATGGATTTGAGGGACGGAGTTGAGGATCTTTGGATCGTGTCATCTGATTAGTCAGTGGTAATTTGACTCAAGAATCGTTTTTACTAAAGGAGGATGAGAATAACTCGCCATTTGCTCGGAGGCACAGAAGGTAATTTCGAAATCCTGGATCTGTATTTCGTTCGTTTCATTGATTGATTGTTGTAATTTAGTTGTTTCTGTTTTCGTTTTTGTGTATGTATAGTGTGATTATTGATAGAAATTGCGGAATGGTTTAGTTGGACTGCTTGGATTTGACTCTAGGCTCAATCATGTGTTTTTACTGATTTTTGGATGAATTTGTTTGAATTGCGGTTAACTCCATTGTAGAATAATTTGATCTTGCTCACACGATTCCTTTTGCTGGGTAATGATGTGTTAGTTTCCAATCTTTTGGTTTAAAGTGTTTATGAGTGCGTATGTGTCTGATTACATTGACCCTGATTATTTTTGGGGCAGGGCTCTACTGCTGATTTCTGTGGGTATGCATCTGCGTTGTTACTATTGTACTTGGGTGTTAACAAGACGATACTATTTGGGGGAGGGGGGTCTATTTACGTTCCATTCGAACTGGTGAGGGGCAATAATCGGTTGTACAGCTAGGTGATGTCACTGGTTGTATTAGTGTGCTCATTCAGATTTGTATTGGGGAAAAAAAGGTGGGTGGGTAGAGTTAGGGGGTCGAAATTGGAGGACTGGGAGTTAGGGACCTTGATTTTTCGGGGTACATGGTATTGGGGCACGAGTTTGTTGAGTCTAACATTGGGGCCGCATGTTTAGGGTCAGGGTAGTGTTCCGGGCTTAAGTATGTGGATTTTTGAAGTCGGTCATTTGTATTTTGCGTTCGAGCGGCAGGTGCATGGATTTTGTTGCTCTTCTACACCTGCCATAATCTAAATTATTCATCAGACGTGTTCTCCCTATTTGAGGGCCACGAACTGATGGATCATTTGGATTATGGTGGCTGCAGAAAGGCGGCAAAAGTTGTGCATCGGCTGCTTGCATGCAGGATATGAACGGTAGCCTGCTTTGTCTCTAATACTTTTACTTAGCTCTCATGAAAAGATCTTGTGCATTGCCTTTTGGTGTTTTGCATTTTTTGTCCTGCCTCTATGCGTACAATGGTGTAATCTAAACCATGACCTTAGCCTGCATGTCTTCTTTTGTTAAAAAGAGAGGTTGCGTTGCGTACATGTCGGGTTGTCGGGGGCACTGCACAAATATATGGGCGTTTGGTTCATTGGCTTTGCTTGCTAATGACTGAGTACGTTCGTCCGTAGGACTTTTGTGCAGTACCCTTGATAGCTCGACCTTTACGCTCTGAATGAGTTCTCTTGTTTAACATTGAGAGTACACCAGTGATGGTGGATCAATTTGGTGGTGCAATAAGGATAAGGGGTTTGCTTGTGCCATGCTCACATTGGGGGTGTAGATTAGATATTAATTCTAGAGGGCCAAGCCACCTACCTCCTCTTGTAATTGAATTGGAATCTAGATTCTTGTTGATTGTTTCCCCTCTGCTGCACTGGGGTGTTGGTGGTAGGAGGTAGGGCAGGGCATGCCTTTGACATATTGCCATTGTTTGAGGAGGGGTGGATCCTGAAGTAGAGCACAACAACGCATGACAAACAACAACATTTGCATCTTGCATCTGATTAGCACGTTCATGACTTCCGTTTCCTTTCTATACTTACCATAATCGAGAATGTTCATTAGATGTTCCTTTCTTTTGTGAAAAACGACAACCTAATGGATAGTCTCGACTATGGTGACTGTAGAATAGTAGTGGGAGTTATGAGTGGTTACTCACGTGCCAGATGTAGTTGCTCGATTATTTTAGACTGTTGATCTTCCAGTTTCTCCCTGTTTAAGATATTTGAGCACTAAGTATTTCATTTTAACCACATTGTGTGTTACCTGCCCATTAACAAAAAGGAAAGTCGTTGCCAGAGGAAGCCTCTTAGTAGCTAACAACTTGCGCACCCAATTGTGGGGTCATACTACACAGGAATAGATAATTATTATTATTTTTGGATGCCGTTAGTCCATTCGTGGCTGTAGGTAGCTTTCCATGGCTAGCATTGTATAAATGACTCATGAGGTTTTTCTTAGCTTATGGTGGTTACGGAAAGGCAGCATAAGGTGTGACCTTCTGGTTGAATTCCTATGTAGATGTCTAAGTGATGCGTGTCGGTTTGAGTAGGTGGACCATGGTAAGCTGTTTCATGGCTTGTTTACAGCCTAACTTTGGGTTACACCGGTTTGTTGGGGGCCGGCTGCACCTTTACTGGATGCGACAGGTCCTTTTCTTTAGCAAAATGCCTTATAAACCTGTGCTACTACTGTCTTACTTGCCCTGTTGTATCCTGACCCCCATAAGTGGCACTGTGTCGGGAAATCTGCACTAATATTGGTGCTGTTGGTTCAGCAGGTCTGGCCGCGCAAGTGTGTTGCGTTTGCCCACCAAACTTTCGTGCAATGCCCTTGATGGCTTGCCCTTTGCATTCCGAATTTCCCTTCTTCAACAGTGGTGGGAACCCTTAATCGTGCGTGGAACTTGGTAGTTCAAGAGAGTGGGTAGAGTTGTGGTTGCTGGACTTGCGCCATAATTACCGTAGTCCATGATTAACATTAGCTTTTATGTATTATTTGCGTTCCGTTGTTGTTTATGAGTAGTATTTTTAAATTTGAATTGCGGAGACAAAATTGTACTGTGGCATTTCCGTGCCTGGTATTCGTACCATCTGTTTGCTAATTTTGCTGCTTCTCTGACAGTGTTATACTGTGTTGCCTGTGGAGGTGCTGCCTTATGCTTATACCTTGGCTCGTGGTGTCATGGTTTGCTACGAATCTCCGGAGTAGCGCACCTAAGGTGACTACGGCTTTAATTGCGTCGTTGTGTGCAAGCACAATACCGTCCTTTATGGAATTCTTAATTGTCTTTTTTCACCCCTGCTGATACCTCCTTTGTTGCGTATTAAGTTATGTAGGTTGCGGCTGTGCCGTTCTAGGTGCCTTCTGCCACAAGTACCTGGCATGCGGAGGAGAGTTTTCTTGTTTTTAAAAAGTTTACCTGTCACAGAGTTGCAAACAAGGCGGTCTACACACTTTTAGGATTATTGCTCTGAGCGCTTTTATTCGGCTTCATTTAGAGGAATTTATTATTTGGAGTTCTTATTGTGCTTCCCTTTGTTGCGTGTTAAAATAGACATTATTTACAAGATAACTACTCTCAAAAAAATCTAAACACAATATCTGAACTTCGGTGTAATACGGTATATGGGTTCTACTTTAATACATTCCTTTGTTGGTTTCAATTTTTACGGGCAATTTGTCGTGCGTCACAACTCTACATTCTAGGTTTAGTCGCGGACCCAAACTGTGTATAAATGACTACAACATTGACTCGTGTTTGGCTGGAATGGGGTAACTCACGTATGGGAAAGTCTTCTTGCTAGGTCTTTGATGTCTTCTCCGACGATAGTTATGTTTTTTCGTGCCGTGTAATGAGACCCCGCTTAGTAGGGGCGTAGGGGTCCTGCATGGATTGCTTGTAGTACTTGTGCTCCTTATATAGCATAATTATTAGGCATGCTTGTGTGGCTTTATGGCCATGACTGCTTGTGCTGCTTGTTCATTCTGCATTTTTTTCTCGCTTACAGTCCACATAGTTTTTCTAGGTGCTCTGCAGGGCCCGTTCTGCGAAATCCGTTCGCCCACCAACAGTCTGTACGCTTCTCAAAGGTAGCTTCCTAATCTGGAACAATTTTTGGGAATGCTTGCGATTGACAGTTTACTGAGTTAGCTTGATTTGTTATAAGTGCACAGAATTGTTTCTGCGTGTCCAGGGCTTCTTGCCTTTTACGGTACTAAGTTTCTCTGGTCTGCTATTTGTTTTGCCTTTTTTTTTTTTGAGTAGTGATGGAGATTATAGCGCGGAATAGGTGTCTTTTGTTGTTGGTTGTGGTTTACTCGAGAAGAACACCATAAAATTTGGTTGTGGACATTTTCCCTTTCTTCTTGTTTTTTTTTTTATATAAAATAAACAGCCCTTCTTCTTGATCCTAACTTTATATTTCTGCCCAATTTCCCGGAATTGCCAAGGTTTTCGTAACTCATCCGTTGTCACTGCTGGATTGTTGGCGTCTTGTTGTTCCTGATTCTTAAACTGGAGGTGATTGCTAGCAATTCAGGCCACTAAATAGTTTGGCAATCGATTTGCATCAAGTCTGTGCTGGTTGAGGTAATTGCTTCGAATTCAGTTAATTGATTAGCAACACACGTACAAACATGAGTTGTTACGGCCATAAAACTATACTTGTATTTGCTTTACGCTCACGTTGTTCCATGTACCCTGCGTGTTTTGTGAGCTACCCTACGTGTGTTGTGTTAGAATTTGGCATCTCGGTTTGAGTGCGGCCTTCCCCTTAGTGTATGGGAAAAAAGGAGGGTCCATAGGTTTAAACACATGGGTGTGTAAACTGGATCAAATGTTAACTAATAAACAAATTATGATAAGTTTGGTGGCAAAAATGGTTTCCACCCCCTTACAGATGTTTTATGCTCACTAAAAACAAAATAGTACAGGGGAGCAAATCAGATGCCCAATAAAACTTGAACGTACGTCTGTTAAATTATGTTTGTAAAGGCTTGTGTTTGGTTTACCCTTTTTGAAAGTCCAGAAAACCTAGATAATCAACAAGGTGAATAACATTTGGATTTACAAAAACGATTCATGTACTATGCTGTTTGTTGCCAAAGTCTTAGAAGAAAAAGTGTGTGGGAGAGCTAAAAAATCAAATACTTTTTTGGTAAAATAATAATTTCTTCAACTGCTCCTTTTAGGTTCCAAACATGAGGCCAGCAAAGAAATACCTACATGAATTGGACGATAAGAGCAGCGTCTACACTGTTCGTCTCAAGGTCCTCAACAAGACTAGGAAGCGAGCCTCTTCAGCGCACCCCAGGACAACCCACCAGAGGATAACATTTGAGGATGAGAGGGTAAGACGGCTGGGGATTTATGTGGTGGTCGGTTTAGTAGCTCCATGTACTATCCTCCTGATGGTCAATCATTTGACCTACAGGGTGCTCGCATTAGGACGACGTTGTTTAACACAAACACTACTGCCTTTGGAGAGTTCATTGAATGCGGGAGGACCTACGACATCTCAAACGCAATCCTTACGCCAGTGGATCCAGTGTACTGCCCAGACATTGAAGATGTACACTACCAGCTGAACTTCGGCGATAGAACCGTGATTTGCCGGCTTCGTCTCTTGGACGACAATGGCCAGCAAGTGGTGTACAACACTGTGACAACCATTCCTAAGGTTTACAATGACGGCAACCGCTTTGGTAAGTCTTTTACAGAATGAGGTAATATGTTTAAAAACAATAATACGTCTTCCTAAGCCACTTCAATGTCTTGCTCAACAGATGTGTTGGCAATTGTTCTTTATGTGGAGCCAATGAGATTCACCCGCGGCACAGTTGGCAAGGACATAGCTGTCAGGGATATCGTGGTTGCAGACTGTAGGTAAAGAGACTTAACGTGATCAGTGTTACTTAATTATTGCTATTATAGCCCTTGTCTTACACTACATGAAGGCGAGGTTGATTACTGACTGCCTTCCCTAACAATTTCTCTGCGTATTTATCACTTTAGTCATATAACCAATCTACTACATGCTTTCGTTTTGAAAGGCCTATGCCTTTCTAAGGATGACTTGTACTCTCATTGGTTTATAATTGTTTTTGCTTTTTTAATCTAAGTGTCTCATTGTGTCAGCCACACGCACTAACGTGTAAAACATGCAGGTCAAACGAAACACTCATAGTTACTGCCTCGACTCGCCTAGCAACTCATGACTGTGTCAGACTTGAGGCCCTTCTTCAAACTCACCCTGTTGTGGCTTTCACAAACCTCAGGGCAACAACGTACAGAGGTAATACTGGTCTGTTTCCTAAATAGCCACCGTCGCCTCTATGTGGGTTCACGGCAAGGTACGCATTGTAGTACAAGTTACATGTTCACCACTTCTCAGTGCGTTGATAACGTTGCAGGTTTTACACTTGCGACCACCTTGTCAACTCGTATGCAATTAGACCCACAAGGTGTACAGGCTGACGACATGATATCGTGGTGAGTTGCCCTGAGGTTATAGTTAGTTAAGCGTGCGCGTCAGATAACGCTTTAAACTGACAGCGACATTGCCAAAACAGGACGCGCGACAACACCACTGTGCTCAGAGAGCTTGGGATGCAGATTTCTGAAGCAAGGCTGCTGGAGCGGAGGACGATCACTCTAGATGAGCTGTCTAGAAAGGAGGTCAGTTCGTTAAATAAATCGTGTGCATGTTCCAGATTGTCTTGTATAGCTAGGCTTGCTATTGACTGCAGATTGTTGTAGCTCTAAAAACATCATTAATATTCTTTTTTTCGCACAGGCAAACAACACGAAACAGGTTGAGGAGTACTGGCTAGATGTAACTGTGCCTTTGTTTGACAAGAATGATGTACACATATACCTAGGCTGCAAACTTTGCGGGAATTGCACCAGTAGGCCTGCTTGCACCGTTTATGACTGCAAGCATTGTGGCGGAAAAGGGGTCACGTCTGTGGCACAGTAAGTGTTAGTCATCCTCAACTCCCTAATTTCGTGTGCTTCCATAATGCAGGTGACTCTACTGACCAGTGAAATTGTAGGTTGACCGTTGTTTTTGATGCAAGGGATCACACTGGATCAATGACATTCACAGCATTCACAAGTGAAGCTGAGAAGTTGCTGCATATCCAAGCCACTGAACTATTACAGTTGAAGCAAGTTGTAAGCCCAAGATCCTTGTTTGCTATTTTTTTTGGCCTCTTGAATCCATTCTTAAGTTATGGTCAGATCGAAGTGTGGCGTGTACATGTTCCTATAGAGCATTGCAATGTTATGGTTTGTGGGACTTTCATCGAGCTCTTAGCTAATTGCAACTTTCACGTTGTCTTACAGGATGACACAGAGTTCTACAAGTGCAAAAAAAATTCTTGGCCAGCAACAATTTCCGCATAAATGTAGGACCAGCGTGTTTTCTCAGTAGGTGCCAAGTCCTCAAGTGGATGGTGAAGGATGTCGAGATTGCGCAGTAAGTCCATGCAATCTTGGGTTGCTTCGTTGAACCCATAGCAAACAGCGCAGGAAGTGAGCAGCCTGGTCATCAGAACACAAGACATTTTGAAACGTGCTCAACACACGTCTAATCGCATAGCATGTTGCATTGAGGTACATTTGCACAAACACCTGATAGTTTGTGGCTACACTAACTTCAATGACCCCTCTATTGGAGTTGTGCTGTTTTGCAAAGCCACTTTCGTGTCTTTTGGCGAGGCACTTATAGCCATATTGCACTGCGTATTTGTAATAACCTACTCCGTCCCTGGTTTTAAGTTCGAAGTTGTGTTTAACTTCAACAGCTGAAGATTCGCTTCTTAAACACCTACTTACGAGGGGAATTATTTTAGAAGATGGTATTGATGTATTTCAAATACTTCTAAGTAGTGCATTACAAAACAGATTTCAGACAAACACGTTTACAGACACCGTTTATATGATCCGGTGCCCAAATGCATCGAGGTGCAACTGAACAATGAATGTGGTAATGTTGGTTTTACTGGCCCTCGAGCAGGTTCCCAAACTGCGTGGAATTCCGTGATCTACCCTTCCAACGGATGAAATATGTTTCAGCGTAGACTAATTGCTCTACTTCTTGAGTTGCATAATGTTCGACCATTTAAACAAACAGTTTTAAAGATCCAGTGCCCACCACTGTTTTGAGTTCCTTCTAAAAAGGATTAGGCCCATTTCAATTCAACCGCACAAAAACTCAATTTGTTGTATAGTCGAAGTTCACCGAAGTAGCTATCGTGAATTGAAAATCAATAGACGTGATAATGTCACATGTGTTTTCACGTAACACAATATACTATCGTTGGGTGCATTTCGTTCATAATAATTGGTAGATACACAGTGCGTTTATGTGCTGGTAAAAGTAACTATGAACCACGCAAATTAACCACGCAAATTAACCACGCATTCGGAGTAATAGAGGCTCGAGTAATGGCGATAAAAAAAAAAAAAGCGAACATGTTGGGGGGCTGCGCGCATCGATGAACGAGGATAGGATATTCGAAAAAAGAACGAGGGATAGAAGCGGGGGGGATAAATGACGGCGGAGGGTGGTTTGAGATAGGTAAGCAAATATGAAGGGCAATGAGGAAGTTAGGGAGTGAAGGTGCGTCGGAATTAGATTATAAAGTAGATAATGTAGAGAGTGAGGAAGGCAAAAGTGTTTTGGGAAAAGAAATATAAAAAAAACTTTGGTAAGGCAAAAGAGAATAAAGGTTGCAAGAGATGGGAAGAGAGAACAAATTAATGCGAAGGCGGGGGAGGATGTCTAGAGACATATATAGTGGTCAGAAGGGAACACGAGCACATAATGGTTTTCGATTCGCCATTTCGCCGCTAATTTTTCAGAATTGAGTTCAGTTGAACTTTGGAATTCTTCAAATTTTTGGGAACATAGAAGAAATTTGCAAAACCAGTTATGGTTTGGCTCTATCCCTGGTTGTTTACGATTGGCTCAAAGTTGTACCTTTGAATGTGTCTCTCACTTAAAGAGGAAAATGATCGAAGGCCAAGTTACAACTATACCTGACCACCTTTGAATAGGTTACATGAGATAGAGTGAGAGGAGAGACATAGGGGGGTGGAGAGAGGGGAGGAGATTACCAATAGAAGAGAGGGAGATACGAACGGTGAGTGAGTGAGGGGAATGAGGATTGGTTAAAGACAATGGAAAAGAAAGAGAGAGCGAGAGAGGGGGCCAAGGAGTGAGAGAGCGGGTATATTTGTTCATGTGTAAACTCTCCAAGGAAGAGGGGGGTATAGTATTTGTTACAGTTATGCTAATAATTAAGTGTAAATTCTTGTTGTACTCCTAAATAGAAGTGGACTTTCCCTATGCATTTTGTTCTTCTAACGGTGTTATTATGTCCTCTTAAGGATAAGAGCGGGTTTGGGTTTTAGTGTTGTGCCTTCCTTTCTTTCTTTTCGTTTTTTCTCACGTTACAAAGTTGTGTGTTCTCGCTTATGCAGGCGTATCTTACTTTTACAACCTAGATGTCAAGAGGATGTGATGTGTGGTTACAGCTAGGAGAAACAGATGATTCAAAATTTGTGTAACATACTCAAATTGAGAAAACCTTTCGGAAATGTGTATAGCGAAAAATAAGACACCATGAATTGCATGATAAGGTATTCTATTTATGATTTTGTTGTCTCACGGGTGTATTCATGTTTTTACAAGTGTAGTCAGTAGTCACACTACCACGAGATATATATGCAACAATAATGTTGGGAGGCCGCGCGCATATGCCTAAGTTTTAAGTTCTTGAAACGCAATGTGCTTGTGTGCTCGCAAAAGTATCAACGATCCACACAAAAATACCACACACTCGGAAAAATTGGGTCAACGTCATGGAGATTAAATACGAGAAGCGAAAATGTTGGGGGGCCGCGCGCAGCGCGCGCGGCCCAACAACTAGTTCACATAAACATCACTTAAGTATTAACAATATATATCATAGGTGCGTGGCCTTCATTCATAATGTCCTTGATTAATATAGTAAAGCGAGATTTAGAGCTGGCAATCGGGCGGGTCGGGTCGGTTTTGGGTCGGGTCGAGGCGGGTCGGGTCATATCGGGTTCGGGTCTTGGCGGGTCAAGATGAACTTTCGGGTCGGGTCGGTTTTGACTCGGGTCGCTTTCGGTTCGGGTCATGTCGGGTAAATTTTGTGTCGGGTCGGGTCGGTTATGGGTCGGGTCATAATCGGGTTTAGTTACTGATGGTTATTAATCCGCGTCATTTCAAGTTTTGGTTAATATTTTTTCGTTTTTTGGCATAATTAGGGGACTTTATTTAGTTAATAAGTTAAAACTATCAATATGCATACTAAATTGTTCTAATTTGGATCATTATGAAGCTTAATTATTATCGGGTCATCAAACGGGTCGGGTCATTGTCGGATAACGGGTCACTACGGGTCGGGTCGGGTCATTGTCGAGTTGGACATTATCGGGTTGTATCGGGTCATGGGTCGTTATCGGGTCGGGTCGAGTCGGGTTCGGGTGATCACAATTTCGGGTCCAATCGGGTCGGGTTTTCGGGTGAGTCGGGTCGGGTCTCTCGGGTCGGGTCAAGGTTGCCAGCTCTAGCGAGATTCATGCAAAACTACAACGTAATTATACTCCTATAAACGATCAATTTTGTCAACCTAGTAACTATTTTGAATTCTAAAATAAATTAAATTAAATTTGTTAAGAATACATGCCAGTAGGGGTGAGCATCGGTCCGGTCGGACCGAACCGAACCGGACCGAGGACCGAACTTCGGAAAAAAGTGGACCGAGGACTGGACCGAATGGCCCTCGGTCCGGTCTCGGTCTGGTTCGGTCCGGTCCGGTCCATTACAAATAGTGGACCGAACAGAATTTCGTCAAAATAGCTGGACCGAGGATTGGACCGAACCGCTCGGTCCGGTCCGATTTTCGGTCTGGACCGAAATTTTGCTCTCCCCTACATACCAGGGAGTAGTATATTTGGATAGATACAAATTGATCATTTAATAATTGTAGACTATTACAGTAAAAATGTATAATTAAGGGCTAAACTGAAACTTATGCTAGAACAAAAGTACCAAATTATCAATCATTGTTAGAATTAAAACGTCATGATTGCGATAAAGTTTGTGGTAGTGTAATAAGTTGATGATGTTTCATAATTAATCGACTGAATTTTCGATGTGTGACAGCACAAGATCGAATTGGTTAACCATGTGCATATGTTAATGTTAGCACGTCAAGGATTTAATTCAATCATTCCTATTCTTTGTCATATGACAAGGATTATTAGAGACCCACCAGTTCTTAATGCTTAGCGTTTCTCTTGATATTGATTGATGCTAAATTGCTAATTATAGGAAGTGGAGTAAGATATCATCAATGGTCGAGCGTCACTAGCTACTAGGGGCTAGGGCAGTAAGCCAATGCAAAATTGATAATGTGTGTCACTAATGATGTTCTTACGCATAGTACGGATTATCATCAAACCCAAACCATTTTCTGATACTTATCGACACCTACAAAGATTGCGGGCACTCCGATATAATAGGTTTTGTCTCGAGCACTAATTACATATCTTAAAAGTTAAAATGTAAACCGATTATCATTTTCAATTGGAAAATAAATTATAAAATTCTTTCATAACATAAATAAAAGAAAATATGATGATCGAAATACCTTGAAAACATATACGGAGTAGTATAAATTTAAAAAAAAATACTTTGTATATGGTTGACTACAAGCGTAGTTGTCCACGGACATGATTGTTAATTGTGCAATTTTGTAGTGCTTGACATACAACTATACAAGGAGTGTATGTAAGAATACCTCTTTAACTATTTCAAAAAAAAAAAAAAAGAATACCTCTTAAAACTTATGCGTAATTGGTATTGATGATAATTAAATTCATGTTTAGAACTTCAATTCGTTGACAAAGTTATCGTTTTTTATTTCTTTTGCTTGTGCAAGTGAAAGTCAATCACAAGGTCGAAAGTTCAAACTCATATCATGTGTGTAAAACCCTACCTACCTAGCTACTTTGTTTACAAATTAAAGAAAATTGAAGAAGTAAATGTCAAATTCTTACAAAACCCCCTCCCCTCGTGTCCTACTTAACTCCAAAAGAAATCCGATGCCTAATGTTAGGGCTGACTTCTTAATTGCTTAATATAGTTGGTCTATATTATAATAATTGGACTGAATTACACTCGACCAGAAATTTAAAAACTACTCTTAAATGTTCCAATTGAAATCTACTCGGTCCAAATTCAGTGAAACGAAAAGCCATTTCTGTTGATGAAAAAACCGAGCTAATTGGTTCATGAAGTTCGATCTGATATGGATTATGATTCGATGCGTACATAATAATGATTATCGCACGAGAATAAATGTAAACATCAAACCATAGGATTGTGCAGCTCAGTAGTCGATCACTTCCCTTCTCTCAAGTCTCAATGCATCATTACAATTTACAATGTTCGATTACATGATTTTACAACTCAAAGGTAGGCATATTCACTACACGAACATAGACTCAATAGAGTGAACGAATGATGTACTCCGCATATTTGTTCATTAAGCAGTGCAGTAAATGTTGGAAACAAAGCTTATATCCAACAAACAAAAGAGGCAAAAAATGAGATCACATGGCAACTTTCTCTGTCAGCGTACGTAAGATTTTGTTTTAGCTTTATTTCTAGCTACATACAACTCTACAAGGAGCAGGTGAACAATCAAACTTCTGTTCTAAGATAGTATTATTGTACGGCCATACAATCAAACCTCTAGAGTTATTACTTTCTCGTAGAATTCGTAAGCTTCACTAGTTCAACAATAACACGCCTTAATAATTAAGAACTTATGTTTATAAGTACTTTTAATTTTACCGTAACAATATTACATGGTAGAATTAATTTTAAACTGCGAAAATTCGTGAATTGTAATTCCGTACTAATCTTACATTTTAACTATCAACACAAAAAGAAATGACATTATCTCTTCATATGATACATCAACACTTGTACAAAAAAAGGTGTGATTGATTAACTACTACCACACAAAAAGTTTTGACATTAACAAAATTTTGGTATGAGACATATCATATCATACCAAATCTTATATGTTCATCAATGACACATGAACACAAGACAGGTAGAGTGAGCACATGCAACTCCAAGTAAAACAGTAGAGTACTAATAATAATAACAATAAAAATTGAAACCGAAATTGCAGCTTCTATACATCATCATTCATCAAGATTTGTCTCATCAGATCTAAAATAAAATAAAATAAAATTACATTTTCTGAGTGACCAAAATACCCTCGGTTTTCTTCCTAGTTATCCCTAGTCATGCAACAAAAGGGTACGAGAAAAACGAGGGTATTATGGGTATTCTAGATCATCCCCCCCAAACCAAAAATCTCTTCCCCAAACCCAAAACAAAAAGGTAAAATGGACCAACATACTTTTGTGGCTAATCTACCTTGATTTCGTCTCCACCACGAACTCGTACTCGTTAAAGAACCATCTCATCCAAAAGTCTATAACAACGAGTATTATTTTCGCTCGTTGTTAACTAACTGATCAACACCCGGCCTACTAATTGTGTAGTGGGTCGGGGCAGCTAGGAACCATGCGCTTGACATCGTTAACAACCGTACTATTGAATTGGACTGAACTTGCGTTAAAGTACTTGGAGAACAAATCGTTATTACTAGAATGAAAGCCCGTGCGTTGCGTGGATTGAGGAAATGGGCGCGTAGCGCCAATGACGTTGATGAGCAAAACAAGGATGATAAACAACATAATTGTCACGGTGAAGCGTGTTGTTGTAGTTGATGATGATGATGATTTCTTGTTGCCGCCGGCAAACCACATCGCCGGTGGAAGACGACCCACATAAAGTTTCAATCTTTGTATCCTCTCACCTCCCCCTCTGAAATATGTAGCTTGTAGTAGAAGCTTGTTATTCTAGTAAGAGAAGTGAGTGAGGAATGTAAGAATTTGACTTGGTAGAATATGTATCATTCTCTCTCTTTCTTTTAGCAAGAAAAGTGGGTTAGTTTTGTGTGTGTAAATAAGGTCAAACTTGGTGAGGAGAGAGTGATGACGTGAAGTTTTGTGGGGAGGAGAGAGAGAGAAAAGAGAGGAGGATAAAAGGAGGAGTTTTCAACTTCATGCCATTGGCCCCATGTGATGAGGAGACAGTAGCCGTCTCACTCATTCACTCACTCACTCACTCACTGTATGTCTCGTTTCCCCTATGTATTTCCCTTTATTTTTCTTAGATTGTTGTTCAAGATTTGTAAAATACATGTTGTACTTGTTACTTGTACAGTTGTATGAAAGTAAATACCTTTAAAAAAATGTAAGAAAAGAAGGGAATAAATAACAATATTGAATGTTATTTGTAAGGTTTAATTTTTTTGAGTTTTAAAAACTTTTTGTGGTGTCGGGATGATTTAATTTTGAGTAAAATGTCCGATAGAATGTTAACGCTGTCAATGTTAGTTAGTTGATAGAAAAAGTGGTGAAGAAAAGGGAGAAGAGAGAAGAGAAAAAAGGGAAGAGGGTGACGCCGAGCTTGGGACCGAGTTGAAGATCACCGCCGGCTGATGACTTCGTATGGTGGGTGTTGGACTATTAGTGAGTGGGGGTACACAACTACATAAGGCTCGGTTTTGGCCAAAACAATTTAAAACGTAAATGATATATTATATAAATCTCGGAATTATAATTGAATAGCGGGAAAACAATGCGATATCATGCACATACTATTAAAAAAAAGCATATTGATAAAGGTCTACAGTGTAGACACAATTAATTTGTCTACAATGTAAAATTGAGTTAGTAGTAGTAAAATAGAGATCGGAGTAGTAAAATTAATTGTAATGAAAATTTTCAGGTAGTAAAATTGAGATGTGAGTAGTAAAATTTTGATAGTGTAGTAAAATTATTGCTGATTGTAGACACTTTTGGGTTTCTACACTGTAGACCTTTAGCATTGTCCTAAAAAAAATCCAAACAAAAAATTGAACCTCAATTTCTTAGTTACGCCCTTATTACAGGGGAATACTCCAGTTGCATGGTTAGAGAGTTTAGGACTTCAAAGTTAATACCTCCATACCCAAATATTAAACCTTAGTAAAATATTACCTACTGATTAGCACTGATTATTGAGATTGACTGGTCTATACAGAGTAATACTCTCAAATTCTTTATAAAACTAATCTGCTGAATCCGTTATGTGAGGAATTATCTCTAGTCTCTAGAGAAAAACAGAGTGAGGTCATGCTTTTAAAAACAAAAGCTTATCGGGAATACTCGTAGATGTTAACAGAGTTTAATAATTGGAATGGATTTTACAATTGTGTTAATTTGCTTATCCGATATCATACTATCAAATCACATTAGTCAGCCCGCTATCTATTCAACCCTGTGTTATAGTTCATAAAATCTAGATGAGCTACGATATCTGTTGTAAAGTCATTTCTAAATCTTTCTCATTTTTCAAATTAGAAAGTGCCTTGAACTTACTACATACCGACGAGAAAGACTTGTTAAGGCATTGTTCTCGTAGCCAAGAGGCGTTACTCACTTACTCCCATTTCCATATCAAACGCCTTAAGTATACGTTAGACACTTAGCTTGGACATTGACAGTATGCCACACTGACTTTTAAGTAAGAGTCGTTCAACTACCGATACCTTAAGTACTTGATTGTATCCATCTAACAACCAGTACTCAAACCCTTCTACAATATCCGCATTTCCACCATTTTCTAGTGAATAACAACTAACGATCTTATCATAATTAACTACTTGTATTATAAAAGATTGTTAAATGAACATAGCTAATACTTTTATTAACTATTTGTATGAAGTTCAGAACTTAAATTATTGAACAAGAATATAAAAAAACATTCAACATTTTAATCCTTAATAAGGGTGAAAAAGTAGATTCACCCGGACGCTACAGTATAAACATTGGAAGCTGGATTGTACACAGCTACAATGCCGCTGACTTGTAAATTCAGAGCATATGCTTTGGTTTATTAATTGTCGGTGGTGTTCATAATAATTGTAGAGATGGAGCATTTTTATTAGCAGACATTCCATACTCCATGGCTCCATGCAGTATCTTCGTTTGTTTAAAGAGAAAAAGTTTACTTAGACGATGCCCTTAATTATATTCATAATCATCTTAAATGCAGATCGACATGCTGTATTGCTGTGTATTATTCTCCACCTGACAGTTGATTGGATTCAATATATTTATCATAGATTCATACTCGTAGCTGTTATTTTAGGCAAAAGAGACTACAAAAGGAAATAAAAGTGGATATTCTTGTACAAAACATGGCATGGACTAAAATGAGCATGCTTTCATAAGTCAAGTGTGTGTGGCGAATGTATACAGTCTTTACTTAATACGGAGTAGTGAAAATATACTCCATATGACATCAATTTCAAAATAATTCAGGATAAATATTCAAGGTATCAAAATTTTATGAGTCTGTTAATGACGAATTTTGGCGCATTGATGGTTACGCACAAGAACATGGTGGTATGTAAAAGTTTCATTACATCGAAATATCTAAGATTTGATACTAAAACATTTCTCAAAATCTTATGTGTTGAATGTGGCGGCAGCGAATTTCATAGTGAAATAGGGAAATTAGTACAAGCTACTAAAGCAATGTAGAAAGCGTCTTGCGTCTACAATATGAATTACGAGCCGACTCAGGCATTAGTGTTTCATCTCAAAACTACCGATAACTAAAGGAGTAACTTAATAATGTATATTACGAGATCAATTCTCCTCTAACTTCTCATTATCAATGCGGGATGCTCAAACGATGATTTACATGTGAAATGAGTATAAATTAACGAAAAAATATTTAAAGCAACTTGAGATTTCAAAGTAAGAAAGTACAATTAATTAAGATTTTAAGGGCAAAGTGTTGACGAGTTGAGATATTATTAGTAAGACCAATGCCAGGCGACGGATGGCCGCGAATCTCGCCATGGTGTTAAATTCTTAATAACTCTGTGGGTTCATTCATCACTTTCTCCTTCGACACCCGGCAATCCGTACACTCCCTTAGTACTGTACTTGTTTCACAAGACTACCTCACAAGTTAGTATAGTACTGTAAAAAATTAAATTAGACCCAAATTAAAACTTGTTTTTTCATTTTTTGTAAAGGGAATGATGCTCTGTATGATTTGGTTGTTCGCAATTTACAATGAAATTTATGCGTGATTTTCTTGTTCTTTTGTATTGATTCAAATCATATTTCAATGTTTGTATTCACAGTACTTTTTTATCGTTTGTATTAAATTTGATGGATTTTATAAAGAACGCTCGACTAAATCTTAATCGATTTAAATAGGTAGCTTATACTCTTATTACATGAGAAGGATACGTAAATTATTGTAATCCTAGTAAAACCGTTTTTAATTCACTGTAGATGAGGGGTGGACTTTGACTGTATTTGACATTGGTAAAAGCAAAGTGGTAAAGTATGTTTTGTCAAGTGTCTAGTACATTATTGCCAGAGTAGATCGAGAAGGATAGCTTGTTTGGGCAGTTTCTTCTCAAAAGATCTTCATTTGCAGTTGAAAGTTGAAACCCTTTTTTAGCAACTTTTCATGAATCATTCACCTTTATTTTTGTCTTTTCTGCTTTTTCATTATTATATTTTGCCCTTTTCTTCTTGCATTTTTCGGACAATTTGCCATTTTTCTCTTTGGCATCATTCATATTTTATTTTGGCAATGGGCTAAAGTCCGAACCACTTTTCTCAATCAAAATATGGGAAGGATCTGGTGTCTTATTTGCTCGAGCTGAATTCGATTTGTCCATTATCATTATTATTCGAAATTTCGAAGATTAGTTGGTATCATTTGATGTCGTATTTGCTAGACATTGCTCTTAAGAACCTGTCAGACTTGGTGTGTTACGCAATGAAGTGTTGGCTAACGGGCTTTCGTTCTCGATTTCTCACCGGAAAAGACTATTAGGAAACCATAAGACTTCTTTAACAGTCCTAACTCCATCTGTGGTCTATGGAGTGCCAATAATCGTTGCCCTCTTTGCCCTGTTCGGAGTGATAATATGCGATTCTGTGGTACTTTGTTAAAGAAAAAGGAAATTATGTAAGGTGCAATCTTTCATACATTTGAGATTTACTATAGGTTTGTTTTCGAGTGATTAATTCCGACAATAATCATGGATTGATGATAACTCAATCGAACTCTTTCCACAACTAATGAAAATGAGGAACTTTCCGCAGCAGGTTCACGATGACTCAGAGATCACTATTGGAACTCAGGATTTACTTTTGAGGAACTTATAAACTGCTGAACGATGCACATTTGCAATAGCAGGCAGGTATCCTGATTTAACAAACTCGAAACCGTTCTCCATAGCCCAATCGCTGATATAATGTACTTAACCTTTCAAGCTTAGATGAGAGATACATAATGCATAAAAGAGGACTCGGATTCGAACTATATGGGTCTCTCATAGTCTCATGTTTGAATTCTACAAGCACATTTCTCACCATCAGAAATTCTTATAGGCATTAACAGAAACAGAGAGATATACCATTTCTCCACAAGGGAAGACTACAATTACACCATCCCTTTCTATTCAAGACGATAACCAATCATCCGTGCTTTTCTACTAATACAAAAGCTTCACCGGATCTCAACCGTCACAAAAGAAGTATACTGATAACATAGGGCACTAACCGCAACTCAAGATACCCTTGTTTCACTATCCATAAGTGCAAAAATGGTTTGTAGCTCAAACTATATTTATACGTAGACTACAGACCGCAACTGTTACCCATAGCCATCTACTTTCCACATCATAGGCTGAGATCACATTTCGACCGTAACGAATACATCTCAAAATAACAACGGTTCAATATGATCAGTTTTTTGCATACCCAGTCATTCCCACAGATGAAGTCGTGCGACTGGCCTTGGAAGCTTCCACCTGCGAGCCTGTAGCTTTCGCAAAGTACATGTAGTAGTATATGTTTAGGATCATGTTGATAACCACAAAGATTGCCCCAGCAATGAAAACACCTTTCCGCAGACTCTCACATGAAAAGTTTTGCGCGTAGATCACATGTCGATACTTGGTATGGTAAGCATTCTTGGTCGCACCAGCAAGGAGGCATGCCTCTGCTACTAGAAATGTTAACCTGCACAGCACAAGTGGCATGAGTACAGAAATTTTCAACGCATCTCGAAAATGCCACAGCAAGAATGCCTTTCCAGTTCAACTATGAATTGAGCAAATACAATAACAGGACAGCATCGATAAGTTGAACATCTTGTATTGAGAATACAAACATAACAATCAAGAAACGATACTGCAATAGAAGCCTGGACTATGATCTCCACCCAAATGACCACTCCAAACAAGCAGAAAATAGAAGAGCATGTTTTTAAGCATGAATCACTCCAATTCTCTAAACAAAGCACTTTCATTAAACTCCGAAATGCAGCTGCACTGGCCCATCGTGTAAGATGAACCGGTAAATTGGTCATGGCTGGTCCAAGACTCACAACACTGGCGTGATTGTCACAGTGATCTGATTATGTGAACTAAAGAATGTATTTATTGCGACTTTGGTCTCTATAGGTGAAGATCTCAGAAAGGTATAATCAAGCAGCACGATAAATGGACGTACCAACAACATCAGTTGGGAGGATTATTTTGTGCTCAGACTGTCAGAGGAGTAGCCATGGGATGAATATTTCTATTTATGAAGCTCTCCATCTAAATACTTACATTTGGCTAGCTCACTTTGGCATGACACTCACCATAATCTTAAAAAAATAAAAGGGGGGAAAAATCACTCACCAGGACGAAAAGAAATATATAATGGTCCATGCTCGATTACTTCCTGGTACCAGAGGTCTTCCAAAGCACATGCACTTAGTCACACCCATCAGTAGTGATTCACTTGAGAGAAGAAACAGGAACCCACCAACGCCATATCCAGTTGCAACATCAGAAGTGTACGAGCAGAATGTTGAATTAGTGGCTTTATCATCCACTATATGACCCTGTCACAGAAATAACGTCAATTATATAAGTCCCTGTGGGAGCAGTAAAAACAATTGAACTGTTAAGGTTCACTCTGAACAGGTAGAGAAACGCATCATGGCTGAGATACTGGGTCACTGGTTAGTCATGTATCCAGAATTCCAGATACATAGCTGACAACTTATAATTACAGAGCCAAGCAAAAGATATGCCCCGCATTACTTTTCTACGTTGTAACAAGGTTATGAGCATGAAATCAAGAGAATGGAATATAAGAATAGATGGATGTTGAATGCAGCATAGGCAAGGTGAATATGAGTTGACAAGTTGCATAAAGTTAAATCATAGTATAAGAAGAAATTCAGTGAGAGTTAAAAGGGAAAACTCAATAGTTTGCATTAAAAGAGTAAAACCATAAAACAACAAATGTTTTGTGGCAAAGATAGTTTAGCAATAAACAAGAATACAAACTTGCCACAAAGGGAAGAAGCTTGCATAAGAGGCAAGACTGCTCTGCCTTAGTTGGACGAAGAAGACAAGCAACAAGAAATTGTATCAAAAATACATCCAGTGAGAGGTTTAGGGTATAAAGTTTTGAGTGACATCGAAAATCTTTATATTACAGAATAAAGGAGTAAAGACAGAATTGAAGAAACAATCGTACCAAGTACAAACCAAGTCATGGAGCATTAGAGAATTCCTAAATACCCGTGTGAGATGGGCTCTAGGTAGCCTCACACTTTAGCACACAGTCTGTATTATTCACAAAAGGCTCACTTTATATTGAGGATGACCAGAAGAAATAGGTTCTTTTTGGGACAGAGCAAGTTAAAAAGTGTAGCATAAATGGGAAAACAAGTGAGAACCTACTCTGACCAGAACTGAACCTATTAAAACAGAACCAAACAAAATGTAGAATACATGGTTAAGATACACTAACATGAATCTTGTAAAGTAAAGTGTCACCAAAATGAAACCATAGAAAAAGCAAAATCATAATGAAGAGCTCAAAGAAACTAGATGATAATCATAAGTTATATCTGTACTAGTCTACTAGAGTATGATCATGTGTAACAGTGCCAGCAGGTATTATGCATGTCTGATTTGAACTCCTTCAGATCAGCAATGAATGTGTAGCTAATTAATTCTTAAGGATTCAAATATTTGGGAGGACTTGCAACTTCATAGCTTACGGACTTCTCCAACTCCAATGCTTTTTCAATTTATTTGATAAAAAAAAGAAAAAGTAAAACAGCAGATGTTGGTCTTTAGTAATGTGCCATTTGAGCTTTAACACACAAAAATCAATACAGACATAGATAGTAGACCCCGTAGTAGAGTCAATAGGATTAAGAAAGTTGATATTGTTTCTTTACTATATAGATCATGAACGGAAAAACATGGTGTCCCAAGTCAATTTCATGACAGAATGTTGCTACAATCAAACAAGTAAAGAACTACAAACTTCTTCAGAACTCAGAATTAACCTCCTCTTGGGTTGAGACTCCCCATTACCTTAGTCTTAGTACGCCCAAAGGCCTAAAGAGACAGCAAGGAAGGAGGAGGGGAGTTGAGATATACGTAGCGTTCCCTTGGGTACATACTCAATGAAACCATGAGCTCTTATCTCTCGTGGAACAAAACAAGGGAGAGACATAGTAGCTGAATCCAGCATGTAAGGTGATTCAATCATTTACATTGAAGTTACCACTGTCCAGCGAACTATCTTATCAGAGGCAGGAAAGCATTATCAAAGTTGGTAGGTCCTCTATCTTGACAGTAGACTATGTCATCCCAAGGTTTTAAATATATATATGTAAGAGTTAAGAGTCTTAAGACTACACACATTGTTGCCAATGACAAAAAAAACTTACCATGCCAGTTATAAAAAAATTAGAACAAGACCAACATAAAGAAATTCAAATGACTTCTCTATTTCTTGCTTCTCACTTGATATAAAAATCGCTAACTCTCTAAGATAATCGACCAGCAATGATTCCCTCGGTGACAAGTACCCTATTATGAAGCTGTAGTAAACCACGCAACACAACAGAGTTTCAAACTCTAGCCAAGCATAAAAGGATATTTTCATTTTTAATGCCTCAAGTAGAGACTTTACGAAGATGCAACCAACAAAACTTTCATCATTGAGCTACTAACACAGTTATCTGACATCTACCTCACGCCTCTATCAAAAGAAGTGCCCCAAACCCTATGATATGGTAAAAACTTATAAACTTAATTCCGCAAATTAAGGTTCTTCGGACAACAAAAATGCTACTCCTCTCCGAAAACATACTTAACCTAATCCCAAATTTTAACAAATGTTCATAGCCATCCCGTGACACATTCAATAAGATCCTGCTTCCATCAAGGTTGAAGTTAGAAGATCTTCATCTTCTCACTTACAACAACAACGTCATCGTTCCTCTTACAACTACATAAGACGAGAAAAGCATAAGCCCCGTACTACATTCCAGTTGACTACTTCCCACCATCTCCTGAATCATAGAGCCAGACAGGTAATTATAAACCGCGAATACCTAGCAGATTGGCGAATTGCAATGAAACTTAAAAATAGCTCAAGCTCCATTCCAGCACAAACATCAATCACCTCACAACAAATCCGAAACTACACTCGACGACATTGTTACCGTCTCACCAATAATTTAACCCAAACATACTCAAATGAAACACACCCGAAAGCACAGCAACACAACACATCGTTACTTCTAATTACATCCTAAACAAAGAATCAAATTACGCTAATTTTACGGCGTATACCGTCGAATTCAACTTCTTATTAACTAAAGAAAACGCAACTGGTGAAATTAATTAAATCAAGATTATATAGAACCTTGAAATTAACCTGATACAATAAAATTTACTGCCCAATTTCCACATAAAAAAATAAAATTACTCCAACAATAAATTAAAACAAACGGAAATTCCGGCACATTCAACTGATACTAACTAATTAGAACAATTAAGAGCGAAATTAAACATAAAATAATAATTAAGCGAAGAATAGAAAACGATTAAATTGACTAATCGACGACTATCACCGCATTCATTTGACCAGGTCTATGCTAAGAATATTTGTCACTCACTCCTCAGGTTTAGTCAAATTACATAAACATGCGAAAATTAAAACAAAGCTTCTTCAAGAAGCAACTAATTAAATCAGCAGTAATGAAAATTAGGAGAGAGGAGAGAGAAAAAGAAAGAGAGTTACAGTGCTGCGGCGGCGTTCGGCGGCGATGGCGAAGGTGAAGGCGATCAAGCTGAGTACGATGACGAGAATGTGGAGCAAAGTGGAACCTCTTCCTTCCTTCATTGTTGTTGTTTGTTGTTGCAGAGGAGAGAGAATTTGGAGGAGACTGGAAAAAAAGGGAAAGTGCAGCTATTTTAAGCTGAGTGTGTGTGTGTGAGGAGTGTTGTTGTTGTTGTTGTTGTTGTTGTAGTGGTGTGTGCAAGAAGTTTTCAATCTGGAGTACGAGTACTTTTTTTGGCATTTCAACTTTTTCGGATTTCCTTCCCACGCGCATCTTGGGAGTCTTAACGATCCTGACCCAAGTGCGCATTTTGGTCGAGACTATTGGCACTTGTAAAAAAGGTTAGGTAAAAGTTGAGTCGAATTATTGGTAGTGGTTAAATGAATGGTAAGTTTTCGGCAACAAAGGGAGAAACTTAAACTAGAAAGTTAAAGTTGGTGATGAACGAGTGAACTTTTGAGTATTTTGTTATACCTCTTGAATAGAGCAAGTAGCTTAGAGATTTTGTACCCGTTTGTTGTGAATAGGTGAGTGTTTCATGTTTTTGGCGGTAAGTTTGCTTGTTTAGTTGTATAGATCGTTGTTGGGGTAAGTTTCTTTATTTACATTATAAAATTATCGAAAGTTAGTGGTGAGAGACTAGCAGACGTTTAAGTAGAAGGTAGCTCAATTAGAACTTAGAAGCATTACAATTTGTAATTGGATGGCCCTTAATTTATTTTTTTTAATTAAGTAGACCAAAAGTATTGGCATTTCAGAGGGTAGTTCTCCGCAAATAATTAATAACCCTAAACATTGATTAACGTGTTACAATTCCCTCACATCAATCTTCGTTGACTTAATAAGAAAAGATTCGGCCATTTTGCTTAAACTTCGTTTGACTTTAGTCAATTTTTATATTTTGGGCCGTACCCATGTGTAGATTTCTTCCACTAATAAATCCCGGAAATTTGGATCTGGCCTTAGCTTGTGATTTACGTACGAAATCAAGCATCACAGTGCAAATAACTAGCTACACACACATATACACACAAAAATTCTATTATAATTGTCAGTATTTGATAATTAGGATAAAAAATGAAATCGTGGCCTTTCAATTAGGATAAGATAAATTTCAACCATTTGATCTTTCTTAACCATGGTTAACAAAAGTTCCTATAGTGCACCCTACCACACCGGATTACAAAATATAATAATTTTTAATGTACTCAAAATATTTTTTCCTTAATTAATTTGATTTTGTCCAACAATTATTATCTGATATACATATTTTTAAGGAAAGATAACAGATTAATTCTCAAATTCACGAAGAAATACCTTTCAAAAAAAAATGAAAATTCACGAAGGAATAAAAAAAAGAGACATTGCTCTACGCACTATTGAGTGCACCAAATTAATGATGTTTCGATCCATTGTTGAATTTCCTCCTCACCCTAGTAGTTTTTTTCCCCTCTCTCTCCTCTCTTGTTCTCTGGCTCTCTGCACATTTTGGCACTTTCTCTCATCTTCTCCCATGGCTTCTCCCTTCTCCTCTTCCATTGGCCATTATTTTTTTACCGTCTTTAACCCAGTATTTCTCCATTCTTCAGTTGAATTTTAGATTTCAATAGATTTTGGAGAAATAATAATTGGAGACTGGACAACTTCAATGGAATTTTTTATTTCGATAGATTTTGCCGAAAAAAAGACATTCCCAAAGACGACGAACGATGGTGAACCACGGGCTGGCGGTGGGGGCAGAAATGGTCGGAGACTCGGAGTTGTGGTGGTGGTAGGATGAATGGGTTTAGAAAAAGAAATTAGATGCAATTGTTTGGTCAAATGGTAATACAAAAATAAGTTTCGATCAAAAATGAGTTTAATTTGGTTGAGTATTTGAGATGGGTCTGCAATTGTGCCCTTTGAAATGAAAGAAATGAGTTTAATTTGGTTGTTGACCTCTGAATTTTGATCGGGTGATCTTAGACTTAGTAAATGCTTTTTTTTTTTTTTTTTTAAGGGGAGGTTATTTGTAATTGTTGATATATATTTTAATAAATCTAAATTAATATTTTCAAAAGATTATGTAATATTTATATTATTATTTAATTATTAATCATGGTTAAATTTTATCCTAATTGTCAAAAACTGACAATCACCATAGAATCATCGACACACATGGAGAATTTATATTATATTTGACATGGTCTAAACATTGGTGAACTAAGTGATGGGATAGTAGTACGTAGAAATGAGACGGAATACATCACATTAAACCCTAAAACCATAATTAAAAGAGTTTTCAACATAGAGATTCAAATGTAGTATACAACAATGAGGTCGGAGGAAGAACTTATAACCTAAACTTATTGTACAATACCTCCATCTTAGCCACCGAGTCAAAACATTATTCGTGCTCTAATTATCAGGTTTGCCCTAAAACTTGTCATCATTATTGAGGAGCTTCATGGATACTCCTCAAGTTCCAAATATCATCCTCCAAAACATCACCATAAAAAGCATGGGAAGCATCCACATTATCCTTATCCCAAAAGGAAAAACAAACTGAGCTCCATGACATTTGCTCATCCACTAGCATTTCTGGCCTACACCATGTCCACCAATCTTCATTTTGATCAACTCCCACAAACTGATGATTTTGACCACTCACTTCCATGCTACTACTATAGTTAATAACGTCGTACCTTCTCCTCTCCTCCACCATTGCGGCCGCCTCCACCGATGTCGGGCCGTGGTTCTTTTCAACCTCCTTACCATTTGCCTTCTTCCTCGTCGCCATGGCCGCCTTCCCATTATGCATATGACTCTTGCCTCTAGTCTCCATTCTCTTTCGATGTTCCCGATTGTCCATAAGTTTTGGAGAAACTAACAAGAAAAAAGTGTGTTATTAGAAGCTGGCAAAATATATGAAATTATGAATGTTTAGTATAGGCTTTTATGATTGTGTTTGTAAGTTCTCAACTAGTAATACCTAACATATTTATAGGTGAACAATCTTGTGTTTGTACGTACGACAGCACCTGAGGTTACAAGTCTAGACAAAATTGATTTCTCTGATATTGATGTGGACTGTGTTATGTTAGCAATAATTTTGTAATTGCAAGATTTGGTTACATTGACGATGTGATACTTAAATTCATACGAAATGTAATATGATTGTTTAATTACACACTCGAGTATTTGTTTTAAAATAACAAATTTAACCAAATTATTAGGCATAATTTGATATTTCAAGCAGATTACACGGCTTTTTTCTTAACCTACAGTCCTCCACTATTATAAATTTGTCGTTTTCAAATATGTGTCACTTAAAATTATTATCGTATTTAGTCTGAAGTATGACCTAAATAAGTATCTACAAGTCCATGTCAAATAAAAAAGGTATCGACTAGTCATTGATAAGGAGTACCAATGGGCAATCCTCTATTCTTGGATGGGTATGTCGGGGGGTTTAAACAAGAAAGTGTTTTGTCTTTATTTGGATAAATTCCGATTCAGTCCTTGAATTTGAGTACTTGGTATGGGTAGTTTGGTCTTTTAAGATTTATGATTGGAGGTTATAGCCCATCAGCCCAAGTAGTTTAAACAAATTGGTCTATTGGACCCAATTGGGTCGGCCCCATGGATGTCGGCCTACACGACAGTTAATCTACAGTTATACACCTAAGTGACAGGTTTCGAGCCTATTAGGACGAGTTCGATATGTCGGCACAATAAAGTTCATGTAAATATCACCTTTTAGATAGCGGGTGTGTTTAGTCAAACTTCGAAAGTGTTTCGAACCTGTTTATGGGTTTCAGAAACTGAAAAATGGCCAAACAACCCAAACTATTTCTGTTTTCTGAGAAACTCTTTTATTGTAAATTTGTTTATCAAAAGTAGAAACTCTAATTTGGAGTTCCTCCTCCTCCTCCTTGGAATAAAATTACTCTCTTAACTTGGGGCAAAATTTAACAAAACTATTCATTCGTCAACTTCGATTTTAAGTTTCAAACCAAATATAACATCCATTTTTCTTATCTTAATATCGATCAATTTGTTTGTAAATTTACGGCTTTGCTGACTTTCAAAACGAATTCAAGGTTGTAAATATAGGGTAACCTTTATACTTTTTAAGATATTGAGGAATTGGACGGATAGGAATGCAAAGGGAGTGAATGGGAAAATAGTGAGTTTCCAAATATGGTTCAACAATTGTAATGCGGAAAAGAAAAAAAATGGATCGGAAATGCTTCTTTAAAAAATGTACTTTTCCTCCTAAATCGACGGGAACTAAATAGATGAAAGATTACGACGACAGAACTTTCTCCCGTTCACCATTTGTGTAGTTTGTTTGTATTATCATTCGGTGAGCCTAGCTAGCTATGTTGTATTGCTGTATTGGTATCAATATAGTTTGGATATAGTCTAGATGATAGAATTATCTGTGCTTATTCGGTCCATAGTGTGTCAACTATCAATAATAATGGGTACTATTATTAACGCCAGAGACAAAATGGACTACTCCACGTAGCCTTGTCTCAGACGTGTGTGCAAGCATGTGAGACAAGGCTGCGTATAGAGTAGTTGATTTTATCTCTGACGCTGCGCTAGTGTTAGCCACAATAATAGAAAAGTGGGAAAAAAAAAAATCTGAGCTATTAAGTTGCGTGACTTTCGTCTACGCTGCCGTTACAGACTTGTAGAAGTAGGAGTGACAAATCGAAAACACAACATATGACTAGATGAGAGTGAAAATACGCAAGAATTTGGAGAGGTTACCGACTTATGTTGGGATCAATTGCATCTTCTTTGGACAGCGTAACAGAATAAGCACATGATTGGGTTTTAAAGCAAACATCAACATTACGTGACTTTTGTCGAATGCACCACATTCTAAGCACGATGGGATCTTCTTCTGCAGAGTGTCTCTTTGCTACGTGAGGGAAGTAAGGAACCCCATTATTATTATAAATTATTAAATTGTAGACAATTATTACTTAATATGCGGAATTATGACATCAATTTTAAAAGGACAATGCTAGAGGTCTACAATGTAGACACCCAAAACTGTCTACAATCATCAATAATTTTACTACATTGTCAAAATTTTACTACTCATAAAATTAATTTTACTACCTGAGTTTTTCATTACAATTAATTTTACTACTCCGATCTCAATTTTACTACTACTAACTCAATTTTACATTGTAGACAAATTAATTGTGTCTACATTGTAGACCTCTATCAATTTGCATTTCAAAATAATTGGTGATAAATATTCGACTTATTGAAATATTAGTCTTTTAAATACGAAATTTTAGCCCATTGATGATGGCCAAGAATAAAAAAAAAAAAAAAAAAAAAAAAAAAAAAAAAAAAAAAGAGAAATTGTAAGGAACCATATATTAAAATTCCAAAATTTGAAAATGATCATCTTATAAAAATAAGTTTGTACAAAACCATCTTATAAAACTTTTTGGCCATGGTAAGACCACCTTACTCCGTTCCTCCACCTTTAGCCCACCCATTATGGCATTATCGCCTCAAACCACCACTAAACAATTTTCAATTTGGAATTCAGGCAGCAATTGTATGTAAAAGTTTCATTACATCAAAATATCTAAGATTTGATACTGCAGCATTTCCCAAAATCTTAAGTGTTGGGATGTGGCAGCTGCGAATTTCATAGCTACAACGATTTACTCCGTATAAAGGTTGATGATATCTATCTACTCTTATTATTGGGCTCAAATTTTTATTATAATCTCGCACGATTATCGTTACTGATCTAGTGATCTAATTTGGTGGGCTGTTGCTTGTATTGGCCCAAACATGTATTAATACTGCTCCATCTCGGTTTTACACATAATCTAATACTATATATTAAAACCTGAAACCAATTCTTTCCTAGGAGGACACTTGGCGTACATTAATTGGATAGTGCATAAAAATAGCATTAAATATAATTATCGGTTACGATATATGGTAATAAATTATCATAAGGCATATTATTAGCTAATTTATGAAAAAATAATAATTATGGTAAATAATAATTATGGTCATATGAAATCTGAGAGATAATGCTATGATGGTTATTTAATTTATGGTAATAAATTTTAAATAATGTGATATAATGGGTGACGGGATAGTGGAATGAGAATAAATAGTATAACATATTATCATGTGACGAGATAGTGGAATAAAAATGAAACAGTATAATGAGTGATGCAAGTGAAAAGATAATGATAATATTATGAGTGAGTAAAATATTTATAATAGAATATGAAGGGTGACAAAAGTTAGGAAGAAAAAAATGTATAATTTTAACAACGTTCATAAATATATTAGAACAAAATAAACCTACATTTTTATAAAACAAGTATAAACAATATAAATAAATAGCCCGGGCGTGGCACGGGCATGCAAACTAGTAATTATTTTAAACCAAGTCTCAGTATACCTGTACGGCTGACCGGCTGTACTCTTTACTGTCTCTAGGTTCTACTGTTTAGTTTAGAATACCATGTAAAATGCACTCATCCATCATCAAGGGCTTGCATAATCAACTCAAACGGTTCCAAATCCATCCCTAGCTCGATGTTACTCTCTTGGCAGGCCTATAAGTCACGGCACATCTTGGTGACCTGGTCGATCTCGGAATTTGTCAGGGTTATTGTCATTTGCCACAGTACCGTATCATGGCGCAACTCATCCCTAGTAGAGTCCCGGACATGATGAATTGTGTTTGATCATGTGATCTAACTGTTGTCGGCCTTGTTGCAACTACTTACTCGCTAAGAGCATGCCATTAGACATTAGTGTTGCTTGATCACCGAGTCTTATTTCTTGCTACTCTGTTCTGAATCTTCTGTTCGAGCTTCAGTAATCAATACAATTCAAGCCTCAAGCTAGCAACCTTCCAGTTTCTCTGATCGCAACTTAGCGCTCGTAGATAGGCAAGCTTGGGATTATACAATGATTTCAGACTAACAAAAAAGATCGAGATAAAGCGAAATTAGAAGGTCCTCTCAATTCTCAAGTCTCAAACAAACCAAAAAATGTGAATGCGAAAATTATCAAGAGCAGCAATAGTGAAAAGGAACCCCAGATGGGACTTATATTTACACATAAAAGTAGCCTTATGGTACAAGATTGACCCAAAAAACAGCATTTATACAGCTTCATCTCCCTCATTAAAGAGCCGCACATGGAAAAATACAGATCCAAAATGAAATTACAGAAGGAAAACTAAATGTAAAAAAAAAAAAAAAAAAAAAAGGAAAAACAACTTCCTGCCCTCATATTTACATAGACTCAAAAAAACTCAATTCTCAAGTATTTTCCAGCCAAACTAATTTTCTCACTTGGAAGAAACCTAAGAAACTCAACTCCCTTCTTATTCAGTCAAAACTACTTACACATGGATTTCTGTACTTACAATAGGAACATCCTTTCAACAAGGAACTCCTCTCTTCAACTGCATATATCTACAATGCGAATCGACCACGACTCTGAGAATTACCAAAACTCTTCTCATGCTATCTTCTCTCTCTGTCTCGCTCTCTAAATTGTTATATCTTGCCTTAAGGCTCTCTGTTTCAAACCACTATATGTACTTATGTTTTTTGTTTTTCTTTTTTTCCTTGGTGTGGGGGTTTCTAAGCCAAGGCAGGGATGCTGCAGTTGCGGCGATCCATGTCCAAGCAATCAAACCCCTCAACCCTCTTTGCCGGATTGTTTCCAAAACTTGACCTAACACATCCTCCTTTCCTTACGGAAGAGTTAGGGGAGGACGCAGACACTGAAGTAACCTGAACTGGAGACGGTTGCAGTGGTGAAAATGGAGGAATCGGCTGCTTCACCTCCCTGAATCGAGCATCCTGAATTAATGGGTTAGAGACTCTACTTGGTGGCGACCCACAGAAAAATGGGGGTGACGAAGCTACTTGTGCACTCGACCTCTCAGCACCTTGCCCACCCTGCCAAAACAAAGTAATATTCACAATATCAGAAGCCGTCCACCAATTAAAATTAGTGCAAAACCGTACACATCCCTATCAATTACAACTTCGCAACAGACACAGATCAAGACTACCTCCTAAAATAATCCTCTTTCTACAATCCAATTAAAAGACAGAACAATCACTTTCCAAACCACTTTGAAAGCGCAAAATGTGCACTAATTCAATACGTCAAAGACGGATTCTTAAGACCGAGCAACCCAGGTTTGACATAATCAAGTCGATAACTTTCCTTAAAACACAAAGGTACAAATCCAAGTATTAGGTCCACAAGCATATTCTAATTCGATCGCCCTTATAACATTCAAAATAATTGTTCCATAAAATGGACTGACAAGTGACAAGTAGGTGGTTCGCCCACACGAAATTTGCCCTTTCATCCCTTAAAAAGGGTGTTTGCAACAAACTCGCTCATCTCATCTCAATCTCCATCCCTAATTTTAAATGTAATTGAGATTAGATTACAATACCCATCATCCACCACAATTTCCACACCCTTTTAACACATCACCTTCTAATATAAAAGACCAAAATAGCAATTGTTGTGTGCTTAAGCCCGGTTTACCATCGTCTTTTTCACTCGATCTAAACTCGGGGTCTGTAGGGAACAGAACTACTAGTATATAGGACCGTCTCACCCAAGTTTTTTTTTTTACGCACGGTAATAATAATTTAATCTTGTACAAATAAATTGGAACCATTAAAAAGCTATCTCATGATATGATCATCTTCCCACCCACCCACTACCATCAGCTCTAAAAAAGTCCACAACCACAAAAAACACATCATTTCATACCAAACTAGATAACAACAACATTTCACAACAACATTAAACACAATATCGAATCATATCTAATCAAATCAACAACATTCACTTAACTTTAACACATCCTTCTTAATCAAAAAATTACCATAAAGTAAAAAAACTTAATTACCTTACTGAGAATAATATCCAACAGCTCAGACCCAGCTCTAGCATCAGATACCTCATTTTGGTGCCTGTATTTTCCCCAAATTCAAGATAAAACAAATTAATTAAAAATAAATCAAATATAGTAAAAATGAATTCAATTGAAAGTCTAAAAATAGAAAGTTTGATTATTTAATTAATTAAATTAAATGAATTACCCGAGGTGCCAGCGGAGAGGTCTGGAAGGGTCGGCGGCGGCGGCGGTGGTGGCGGAGGAGTGGTTAAGGAGGCCAACACGGCGAGGTTTCGGACAAACCACGGAGCTTCTACAGTCGTTTTTCATACTACTCCGAGACGACGATGCGACGCCGTTTTGCTGGATCGCGCAGTAGTTGTAGCTCATCGTTTTTTGTTTTTGATTTTTTTAGCTTCTCGTATACGCAACAAGATCTAATCTTCTTCTTCGCCTCTCTAATTGTATATGTAATTTGTATGTACGTCCGTTCTTTTGTGTTTATATATTTACACTGTCGAACCACACCCCAAAAAAGTTCCGCAATTTTGTAAATTTTTCTCCTGCAAAAAAAAAAATCCACACAAATTAAATTAGATGAATAATACAAAAAAAATCGGAACTTTAATTGAAATTAACGCTGAAAAATTGAATTAAATATTAGGTTATGTTTGTCCGAAAAATTAAGATCTGGATATTAACCGATTAATTAATTAATAACGAGAGTAATTATTAACGGTTATATCTGGGAAATTATGTCCGAAGAAATTAAATCAAGATTTACGGGAAAATGATAGAATTTGGTTGGGGGGGGTGGAGTACCTGAGGAAGAAGCGTGAGTGAGAAGATTGGAGAAGAAGAGGAGCGGAGTGAAGGAAGGGGCGGAGATGGAGAAATGGGGGGAAAGATAGAAAGGGAAAAAGGGGGAAAGAAATGGGAAGAGGAGAGAAAAGGAGCGTCAAGTTGAAGGAGGTACTTTTGGTTATATACACATCATCATGTGATGGAATGGATGGTGAGAGACATACGAAATAAAATAATAATAAAATAAATGTACTGGGTATTCAGAATTCTGAGCTTTTTGATTATTTTATTGTTTATAGGTGTAGCCTATGGGGAATCAACACGAAAGATGAGGAGAGAGAAAAAAGGGGTGAAATGTAATAAGGTCTTGGGAGTTGCGACTTTATCTCTTTTTTCTTTTCTTTTTTGTTGCTCGTTATGAAAAAGGAAAGGGTAACCTCTGATTTTTTTGGGGGGGAGGGAGTAATTGTAGGGGGAGTCAAAGTAATGCCGTAATGGTATGGTAGTGTAGTGTACATTTATTAATTAATTGCTGGAAATTTGGTAGATTTTTTTTCAAGGAGTGCTTATATCATGTACCACGGTGCACCATGCCCATGGTGCACCTCCTCACAATAGAGGAGTAGGGATCACACTTAAAATAATTTAATTATTTTAAGTGTGGTCCCTACTCCTCTATTGTGAGGAGGTGCACCATGGGCATGGTACACATATAATTTGCGGTTCTCCAAGTTTTGGGTAGTACAAGTGTGTGACAGTGTGACCATGTACGAGTACTTTGCAAAGTACTCATAACTCAATCTGTCACTAACTTGACAACTTGTTAAGATCATAATACTCTAAATAGTGTCTTTTAGTGTTACCGATATTGTGAGCCGAAGTGTGTTTTACATATAGAAATGTTTGAAATATGATCAAAAAAATTACGGAAATTAGCAGCACACGGGGTACGGTGTAGACAACATTTTGAGGTTTCCGAATTAAAGGTTAGGTAGTACGAAAACGAATATAACACGTGGCATGACAATCCGAAAATTATAGTAGCTGAAGACATGGTTTGTGAATTTACTCCAATAATAATTACTTATAAATGTTCTAATCAAAATTTGTAGTAGATGATAGATTAAAACTAGAGTTGTTGTAGTACGAGAAAAAATTGCTCCGATGTTCATAAACATTTAGCATGACATATTGTTATATACATAGTGTAACTTTCATTTTACGGTAAATAGCAATTATGCTAATATAATGTCATTACTTATTAAGTTACACTTTTATTTTTGTGCCCAAAAAAAAACTGCATATTTACAAACACGTTTCCTCGTACATAAATGGAGACACGTATTTTAAAACGTCAAACATAAATTTTCAAGTTTCGTGTCAACATCGAAACAAATTATATCAAGTGATAGAACATTTATATTTTCTAGCTTGGAGGTTGTGGATCAAAACATTATCATCATCCCTCGTAACTTATAATATGGAGGCGATTGTTGTAGTGTTACCAAAAGGTAGCAAGCATGAGGAGTTTTACGGTGCTCGACAAGTATCGCAAATCACCATAATAAATTATTCTTAAATAACTTAATAAATTTTTCAAAATGGAAAAAATAATCAAATTATATTAGATATAGTCTGTATAGTGTATACAGTATACATAAGCATAAACAATTAAATAAGTGAAATTAACCATTTTTTTTTGTTTTGGTTATTTACAATATAATTTATAAATTATATCTACATAAAAGTAATGGATGGTACTTTGCGATACTTGTCAAAAACCTTAGAATTACTCAGCACTAAAACACAACGTAATGATTACAGATTATTTCGTCTAACAGATAAGGAAAACAAAATTGAAAATGATTACAATTAAGCTCGATTGATAAGGAGAGATCATTTTGGTTAGAAAGGAGTATGCATGCCCTTCGATTTTAGTTTTACAAATATATTTTAGTGTCCATGTTCGTAATTTTAAATCAATTACTAAATTTGTCGAACATGTAATTTAGAACAAGTATATAAAGAAACAAACAACTTACAATTACCACTTAACGAGTACTATTTACTACCAAAACAACTACCTACTCATCAAATAGTCATACACCAACACTATAGCTGCTCAATATTTATCTTTGCTCCTCAAATTGCATTATGACTCACTCAAAAATTCTGACTCACTAGAGTCACTACTTTTTAAATGTATAGAGAATGCATAAACTCGATATACTTTGGAAGGTATGTAATAAAAAAATTCCCTTAAATCTTCACATATTCTTATAAAATAAAATTTGATTATTTTATTAGAAAATTAGCTCATGAGAACCACATATAAACATGATCTCGAATCAAACCCAATAAGCTAGGAACGGATTCTTCTACACTTCCACATAAGAATACATTGAATCGAACAGTAGTTGGTTTTGCCGTTTGGTAACAGAGGGCGCGACCGCTGTACGTAGATTGGCTGTAATTTCTGTAGAAATTTGTGGGGCTCCTTTGGCCGTGGACTTTATTTTAACCACCAACTAAGTTTTTCATCAGTATCGCCTTTCTTTTGCAGGTTCCTTGTCTGTGGGCGGCGCCTTCATTTCTGAAAGATGCTCCCCTATAACTATTTACATACTGATTTTGATTTCTTATTGGACAATCCCTTATACCGTTAATTGCCTACTAGTTCATTTTTAGGTTTTTGACAATGTATACCTCATGGTTCTGAGACATATTAGTCTAACTTACAAAGTATAGAATTCGTAAAACCCGACTCATTTTTACGTGATATGATTGATTATTAACGTTAATCGAATATTATACCACAGACAAGTCCGAAGGTTAGATTGTTTAAGGCATATTAATCTATCTTGGAAACCTGAGCTTGATCAAATCGAATAATAAACGTTATCGTATTCTGTTTTCATTACTCTTTATTTTTTGAAAACCAAAGTCCCGTTTTTGAAAACCAGAAAAAGTGGTTTTGAGTTTTCATTTGTCAGTTTTCATTTTCTCCATGACTATTATTGAACCAATCAACGCAAAGTTTATTTTATAACTGATTTTACTAGAAAAATTACGCCAAAAAACCGAAAACTGAAAACGGCAATGATACTGAACAAGTCCTAAGTTTACTTGATCTATTTGATGTTCAAAAAACTTTATTTGACAAATCGGGGTAGGGCAAGAGTACAATTGAGAATTGGAGTAGTGAGGTTATTATAAAATTCTAATACTAATAAAGGATTACATCTCCCGACTCATTCATTCCATCAACGTTCATTAGATAATTGAACATTAAAGATTGAAATTCAAGGTAATGACTAACGACGTAAATGAAAATATAATCAAAGTTTGGATCACGAGTTCAGAGACCCTAGCCATGCTACAATATAGAGACCCTCTTCAATCAATGTGGAACAATAACTCACACGTAAGTTCCTTAATCAATCCCTCATAGGGTCATAATACTTTATTACTTTGGGAGCTTGTGTTAGCTTCAACCTCAAGTTGTACTCGTGTGAGTGTATGAGTGTATGACTATTGCAAGGCAAGCGGAGCCAAAGAAGAGTAAGATAGGATCACATGCGAAAGGGGAGACTCGTTAGAAAAGCAAAAGGGCAGCGGATCTGATCTCAAAGAGTGGGACTGTGGACTCTGTGGGGTGTATAACTAAGCATGTTTTCCGCTGTACGGTCTCATTTTCCGATGATAATAACATCTTGTTACGCCCCACGTTCTCCCTGATTTTTTTCCCGGTTTATTCTTTTTATATTTCACCAAAACTCTTCTTCCTCGTGCCTTCCTCACGTGACCCTTTGGATATTTTCTTTGGCTTTCATTTCGCAATATTTGTTAATATACCGTAATCTTGAACACGTCCTATTTATTTCTTTCTTTCTTAACATTTAATTTGAAATTCTCTCGTATAGTTAAATTAGAAATTAAGAAATGAATTGCTCAAAAAAAAAAAAAAATTAAGAAATGAAATGAATGAAGGGATCGGACTAGGGAGTAGTTTATTTAGCTATGTTAAGGACTTTTAAAATATCAAAATGCCGGTTACTAATTTACCATTTCGCAGTCTGTAATCAAAATAACTTAGAACAACCCAAACTGTATACACGGAGTCACGGAAAATTACGGTATAATAATAGTTTCAATTTTTTTATAAACTTTAAATAATAGTGTTTTCTGTTAAAATATGAAATGTTTACTTTGAGTTTACTCATCCTTTTCGCTTCTTTGTGGATTGCAATTGATTGAGTGATGGGTCCAAGATGAAGGATTGGTCGTGAATCGTAGCCGTAGGTTTTGGTGTTTTCCATTTACAAAGTTGCAAACACATCATCATGGAATGGCAAGATGGTGACAATTTCGCACATGCATGATGCTTACATAATTACATATACCACACTAGTGTACTCGCTCCGATTTGTCAAGTAGTAGAGTTGGCCAGGTGATTACTACGGACTTACCCACTTACGGAGTAATACATTAGAAATAATTCGTTTAGGGGTTGTTTAAAATTCGAATTACCACAACGTATTTTCTTTCCTACGTGATCGGATGCTTGCCCATGTAAAAGAAGAATGTTTTTTTTTTGTTTTTTTTTTTGCGTGATACTGGGGACAATGAGCGAAGACTATAGAAGTCGACCACTCAATGATGACTATTGCCCTTGTAAACACAAACAAGATTTTTTCCTCTAGAAAATTTTACGGTAAATCACGTGGTACCCTTGAGCTTTGTCAATATGCGTATGGTGCCCCTACATTTAAAATTCGGAAAATGCACGCGGTACCCCTGTACTTTAGGGGTTTGCACACGGTACCCCTATACTTCAACTTAGTGCACATGGTACCCTCGTACTTTTAGGAACTGCACAGTGTGCCCCTTTTTCAACTCCAATCTCGTTAGTTTATGCTTAATAGTGTTGATATGACTACAATTAACTTAAGTTAATTATTACCAAATAATTTTAAATAAATTGATGATAATAATTAGAAAAACATTAACCCCACCCCTTAATTTTTCTCTCTCCTCTCCCTTTTCCCCTTCCCCTTCCTTGCCCGCCACCACCACGTACTAACTTACAAAGTAGGTTAATGTGTATTAAG
The DNA here is from genome assembly GCA_963457585.1 of Spergularia bocconei. Classification (NCBI taxonomy): domain Eukaryota; kingdom Viridiplantae; phylum Streptophyta; class Magnoliopsida; order Caryophyllales; family Caryophyllaceae; genus Spergularia; species Spergularia bocconei. The sequence goes on along the minus strand of OY734943.1, from coordinate 20,962,527 downwards.
AGGGATAAGTTAATGTTTAATATGTAGTTAGTATGTTAATGATGTAAAATAGTTGCTTAAATAAGCACTAAAAAGATTCTCTAATGATGTTATAAGAGAAGAAGCAAAAAAGGGTATGGTGTGCAGTTTTCAAAAGTACGGGGGTACCGTGTGCACTAAATTGAAGTACAGGGGTACCGTGTGCAAACCCCCAAAGTACAGGGGTACCATGTGCATTATCCGTTTAAAATTACTACACTATTCAGCATTTCAACTCATAGTACAACCAGAGCCAGTAAGAACGTCTAAGTGAAACGAGTGTTTTAGACCATCTCCAATGGGGGTCTCAAGATGGGTCTCAAAGAGGAGAGAGATGATTTTTTCCCAATGGAGAATTATTTGATGGGTCTCGTGTTTAGAGACGGTCTCTGTTTTCAGAGACCATCTCATTGTCAATGAGACCCTACTTTTGCCAAAAATAGATTTTAAAATAATTTAATATGTTTAAAGCTCAACTATAAAGACCCATCTCAAAATTTTACCAATGAATTATAGAGTTTCAAAGTGAGTCTCAAAATTTAAGACAACATAATTTTGGAAATAATTTGTATTTGAGACTCAAGTTGAGTCTCACCAATAAAGATGCTCTTATAATCTGCATATGTTATATCTACAAATAGGAGCTAATAAAAAGGTTTGTAAATCGAAACTAAATGGGCAAATTTCATAACGAATAAAATGTGAGCAAATATGAACCACCAACCAAACTAAATTCTAGCCTAACTTCAAAAAAATTGCACCATAAATACTAGTACTCCCAGAGTCCCAGTTAGTGAAGAATGATTTGAGTTAAGTGCGAGAATGGTGATCGAACTTTGCAAAATCACTCATATTGGTGTCTGGCAACTTTTATTGATGAAAATGGTGTCTCCATCCACTTCCATCCAATTTCCGTCACAATTGTCTTCTTTTCTCTCTCCTATCTTGCTCTCTCCCAGTCTCCCCTCTATCTTCCACCCCTCACAGCAAACAAATAATCTCCCACCATTTTTACACAAATTAGCATTAACCCAGAAAATTTAAAAGAAAATTAACAATTACCCATGAGAATTTCTCAGACATTTCCCCTGTTTTTCACCATTTTCAGCTTACTCAATCTCCTTTCCCCATCCACACTTCCCCTAGCCAAACAACCACCACATCACCACCCACCGCCATCGCCGAACACAAACCACCACAAAACCGACTAACACAAAAAAGTTGGAAAATGCTGAATATTTAAATAAATACAAAAAGTTAATTTGGGGGATAAATTAATATTTCTGTGCTCCCTGCACAATTTTGACATCCAAATACCAAAAAAACACTTGAAAATTATTGTTCAATCATTTCACTTGTAAATCAAACAACAAAAACCAATAATATTACATGAATCATTTCACTTAAAAATCAAACAACAAAAACCAATAAATTCACATGAAATTTGGATCAAAAGTGCATCCAAGTAAAGAAAAAAAAAAGCACTTCACAAAGCCCAGGTATTTGCTATACGTTTCGCTAGGAATCTGCTCCACTTGCCTTTTTATACTCGGTTGCCTTGCCATGATCTGTGGTTGAATGTGGTACTATTCGGAATCGTAATAAGTAGTAACATGTTGCTCAAAGAAATGGTCATCGCCAGCACCATCATCACCGACACATAACCATCGGCGACGAGATCAAATTAATCCCGGAGTCAATGAATAAAACCATGGTTTAATTACTAAAGTGGTTTGAGGAATTCAGAGAAAAAATTAGAAGCTTGATTTTGTGGCATGCAAGAAATTGAGATTGATTATGATGTGGTGGTGGCGGCGAGGGATAGAGATGGGAGTCTGGGAGGGAGAGAGAGGGGACAAACTAACATAGGAGAGAGAAAAAGAGAGAGAATTTTGCCACCCCTACCTAACATTAACGGCATACATAACGTAAAAGAGGATGTAGACACCAAAATCAGCAAACAAAGTTCACACACACCATTTTCATTGGTTTTGGAAAGTTGACACACTAAAATAGTTGATAACTCAGAATGATTTCGTAAAGCTCAAGATTCAACAGTGAAAACAAAAGAAAAGACTCATGAGACACGAAGACCAAAGAGACAAAAGGCAACGGTTACTTAATGAGTTGATGTCATGTTTCCAGTTTGAGTAATCCCGGTTCACTCTCACGACAGAAATGTACTATAACTAGCTTATTAACGAGTTGGAAGAAAACAAATGTTAAATGACAAATCTCAACTTCATGAAAAAACTTGTACTAAACAAATTGTTCAATCCAATAATTAAAATTAACGTAAATCTCACCTTCACAGAAAATTGTACTATTTGATATCTTATGATTTTGTAAATGCTTGGAAACAAATTTAGAATGTGGATCCGATGATGATCATACGCTAGTCCTCCACGATAGATATTCACACTATGTAGAACTTGTGACTAAATATACTCTTGGAGCTAAAGAACCACGAATTTAACCAAGAGACTTCAATTGCGTGTTCTTGCAACGGTGATTCCTCATAGGTTTAATATTACGCCCACACGGCTGCACCGTAGAATGGCGGAAGGGTCTCATGTTGTTGATGGCCTTGATGCGAGTATCTTTGCTTTCACCAATCTACTAAATGTGAACAACAAAAGTCGAGAGAAAATTATTCAAAACTAAAAACAAAAATTTACGAAAAGTTGACGCTATTAGCCAGAAAAAACCATTTCGACAAGACATCTCCCAAACCGTAGATTACTTGAACAACAAAGCCAATCTTAAATTACTTTGGGAAAATTAGGCAATTGGGATTATTTGTGTGTAAACTTTTCCAATTTAGGCTTAACACACAAGTTACTTGAGGAATCCAACTCTGCAAATGCAGTGAAAAGGGACAATATCTTGATGGGGTAGGTATGGCCAAATTGAACATGTCAAATGGGGACTATGGTAGTCATTTCAAACCCTGAAATAACATGGTGTGGGGTGCATAAAAATGCCCCTAAAATTTAATTAATCCCTCTAATTTTGTCTGCCAGTGGAGCATGAGCTTGAAAAGTTAGATAAGTTGTCTATTGATGACTTTGGTACTTAAGAATTTATACTATACTAAGTAAAAAGGTTAATTTCATGATTAGCCCTAATGTCCCTTTCATAACCCTCAATTGCTCTCAAACATTACACATGTCTCATACCTAATTCCATAAAGCTTCATACTAATATAAGTATACACGTTACATATTATATGCACAATGTTGTTGCATTACTTTAGGCAAAGGATTACTTTTATTAGTATGATGTTAACCGGCATTACAACGTCAGCTCTTTAGTAGAGTGTTGTGTTACTATTCTCGGCGTAAGTTAATCGGTCGTCTTTTTAGGAACGTATTGGATTGAACTACATACTCGTGTGACTAGAGTGAAACTTGGTTTCGTAAGACATGTTAAAACTTTGAGATCATTTAAATATTGTACATTTTGAGTACTACCATGCGTTTACGACGCTACCCTAAGTAATGGTCATTTTGAGTACTACCATGCGTTTCAACTCATAATCCCTGGTAAAGGTCTCAAATTCAAGCTCTGTAAATGAAGAATTCAAAACTCATGAAGGAAAGGTATATATGCTGTCCTAAGTAACTCTACCCGTCTAAGAATCGGGATTATATCTGATGCTGTAGTCCGAAAATCTTAGGAGAATAAGCACCGAAACCAGAAATCCAGCTGAAAGCTTTCATGGCATTTGCGTTAAAGTGCAGTGCAAGAATTTTCAAGACGAGGATCATGGGATGTTACAGTTCCAGGACAATGTAATAAGTACACACGATCAATGATACTGCATTAGCAAAAATCTCAAGCAGGTGAATGAGTATTTGATTACACCCTCGAATTGACCTTTTTGGTACAAAGTAAACCTCTACAAAAGGTGAACAAATCGATACACTACATACATCTTGGTTCCTAAGGTAAATTTTTGGGTCCGTGGCTGCTGATATTGAATTTATGCAGAATCAGTTTCAGCAGGGGAAGCTGCGGCTGCTGCTGCAGCTCTTTTCTTAGCAAAGTACTCATCTGCACGAGCAAGATTCTTAGCGACTGATGGCTTAACCCATTTCTTTTTCCCTGGTAGTACTGTGAGAGTACAACCTGCAGCCTCTAGCTTCTCTTTTGCTGACTCCGAGAAAGCACGAGCCTTTAGGTGCAGCTTCACGCTCAGCTCTCCTTCACCTAGAATCTGAAGACCGACGAATGCCAATTATAAAAGCTCCAGAAGATTAGTACTCATCGACATCATTCCTCAAAAGTCTACAGTGTTCATATTATATTTTCGTAACATATTACTAACAAATTGAAATTCGTGAACAGCGTCTGTTAACAACTACATACACCATTCCCACCATAGTCACCGATTTTCTATGCTCTCAAAACCATCTACAGAAAAACAACGATATCCTAACAGGATTGCATCCAGAAAGGCAAAAAGACAGAAACCAAGGAACTTAAAGCTACTTAAGCACTCTTGAGACATTCATTTACTAAATATTAATAAATATTCTGAGTTAAGCTCTTACACAATTGGATCAGTTGCTCTTAAGGGTCATCTTCCGTTCTCAAAGAGCTAATGTTACCAAGTCAGCTTATGAGGAAAGTTTATAGCTCTCTTAACCTCTATGAGCTCCCTCTTTGTGACGACAATTGTGAATTCTAGTCACAACTTCCTATTTCCTATTTCGTTTTCAAGAAGTGTCACTGAACTAGAAAGTCAATTGCCACTGGTACTTCATATTTGTAAGAAAATCATCACTATCAACATAGAACAAGCAGAAAATGAAACTCAAAATATTATCTCATATCCTAACAACTTTAGCAAATACAAGTCACAGACTCACAGAAAACAATATGAGATCCTATCCCCACTGACAAAATCACAAAATGACAATCAGAAAACAAATCCAGAACTTCTAAACCATCATTCAAAAACTACAGTAACTGACAGCCAGAGTTATATTCAATGAGCATCATTTCCTGACTCCACCTTCGAGAGTTAGCGTCGATATAAAATTTTTAGATAAGCAAACATTAGGTAAATAAATTTATACAAAATAAAAGGTAAAAAAGAACAAGGGTCTTCAAGTGTAAAATATTACAAAGAAGTCCAAATCTGTTCTACTGATTGAAATACACTTGAAAGCACCACCACTTTTAGCTCACAAAGAAACCAGAAAGCCTATCCTTCCCTACAAATAATCAAACGCGTGCCTTTTCCCAAGAGAAAAAAACAATCCAACATTCCAACCATACGCACCAAAAGGTAGCTCAAAGCCTAAAACCACACACCTCCATAAGAATTTCCTTTCTTTGAGTTACTTTCATGTCAGTGAGTGAAACATCTTAACACTACGAAATTAGCAGAAAAAAATTGACAGTTGGCACACAGTAGGTGATGCAATGAATATCGAGCAGAAGAGAATGTAGAAATACTTCGGTTATAACTAACATGTGAAAATTTCTATGTTACGACCTGTGAAACATGAAAAAGGAGACCTACCACCCAGAAATCTATCACTTCACAATGTCGTACATGGTTACAAAATTGTTCACAACTAGTCACATGGAAACACAAGCACACAACCTCCAAATAATCCCTGCATTTCAAAATAAGTAGCTTTTATAGGACCAACAGACTGACCTTTAAAGGCAATTTTCTTTCCCTTCCTGATGGATTTATTATGCCCCTGTCTCTCAATGACTCCAGCGAAACTTCTTCACCATCCGTAAATCCGGCAACCTCAATGTCTCTTAAGTTCACAGGCACATACTTCGGCAGTCCCGCACTCATACCTGGTCAAATACATAAAGGCCAATAACAGGAAGGTGTTAAAGAGTTTCATATTCACAGAACGCGAATTCACAAGTTTACATGAAAGCTTGATTGGATGACAAACGAACCATAAAAGAAGGTACAAAACAGAAATCTGTTTAAGGCATCACTATCAGAGTATCAATACACTTTGTATATTTACTTGAATTGTTCAGTTTTTGGATTGCAGAATAGGAGAAACGAATTTGATCTCAGGCAGACAGCCCCGAAACCATGGTATAATTTACCCTCACCAATAACATACCAGAAAGAAGATGAGAACGCCATCATGAACTGACCCAAAAAGGAAAGGGGGAGAACAGTCAGATTTTGGAAGGACTATTTCTCATGTTGCACATGCTCTAAGTCCTAGTACACCATATGAAATAATGTTATAGAATGCTGGTACGTAGCAGAGTGGAATTCAAGGCAATACCACTTTCTCATTTTCCTTAAGAGTTCAGCGTACAGGATATTTACTTCTATTAAGTCATACTGTCATAGGCACAGTGACTTAAAACAGTCGTTTAATACTTTAATTGATGTCTGCAAGTCACAAAATCTGGGAATTTCTTCTGTGGAGTCGTCTAACTTTGTCAGCATATACTTTTAACACTTCATTACTCTCTCCTTTTTTTTTTTGTTTTTTTTTTTTTTGTTTTGATAAGAGACAGTTCAATACTATTTTAATTCAGAGAGCATACTCTAATAAGGAAATCTTTGTGAATGTTGCTCAGAGTAGTTTTTTGGGCCATTCCTTGCTATCAACGTCTTTCATGACAGTAGTGACAACTACTATGACAAGGAACAGCTAACATTTTGGATGTCACTGACAAAGCACTAACTTTGGCATGATTGAAGGACCTTGCTTCACTGCCTAAGGCAAAAGTGAAAAACACTATGGAACAAACTCAACAAAGTCCTTAAAGAGGTACGCTAAATCTGAAATATTTGTTGGGCAAGTGACTACTTGAGCTTTTACACAGTAATATATTATACCATACCAAATTGATTGGACGATCAGGGCATGGCAGCGAATGGTAGCATAACGTTGAGTTGCTGCAATATATAGCACTGGGACGTTCCCATTTAAGCCTATTTTGCAAAGCATTGCAATAGTACTACTAAGGAAAAAGTTCAGGAAACAACAATACTCCGTAAACAACTTCTGGCAGTTACAATCAAGACGTCGTTAGTGCTCAACGTAAGGAGAATTCACAGGTCACAGCCCAAACGACCAAAACGTTGGAAACATTGGGCTTATTCAATCCTCAAGTTTCAGTACAACCAGTAACAATCAGCAGCTGTGGTAACCAACATTTCATTCAAAAGATTTGTTGAATGCCTTAGTTGCTACTACACAGATTACACCATCATGGCTTGAAGTTATGGATACCAAACTACCTATCACCATTACATAAAAAATTCCAAATTTTCAAGCTCAAGGCGAAACGCAGTCAATCAAATGCCTCAAATCACAGCTCTATACTCTTTAATTTCTCAACTATTCCCTTCGACATATTCAATCTGATCAACTCCAATTCTATAAAACATCTTAAAATAATCTCAAAAATTTAACCCCAAATTACACATACCAGACCAAACACCTCAATTAGCGCCCTCCCTTTCCCATACTCCTTACTATTTGCTAGTTTGCTACCACATATCCACTAATCGTCAATCCACCCGAAATTCCAACCGAAATACCTCATCTTGTAAATACATTTGTGATTGATTGCAGATAATCTTGTTACACATATACAAGCTGTGGCACATTGGCATTATGGTATGGTGCAAGAACAACAACAAAGCCATAGTCTCGAAATGATTTGGGGTCGACTAACATAAACCCGTCATGTCTAACCCTCAATATGACAGCATCATCAACTTATGGTACGGTATTGCAATCAGACTAACATATGATAAAAAAAAAAATTTCAAACATAAAGATAGAAACAACCAATAACCCAATGTAGCAACAACAACACCCAAAATGCACAATTCACAACAACACACACATCCAAAATATACGAGACGAATTCAAACCAAACGTTAACAATCCAAAAGCGCGAAAAGAAAGAATCTTGATGATTACGGAAATTACCTCCAGCAATACCACGCAATTTAGGAAGACGTCGGTAAAGAGGCATCTGACCACCTTCAAAACCCCTCATAACACCAGGACCAGACCTCGATTTCTGACCCCTCATACCAAACCCACAACTCTTTCCTTGTCCAGCAGCATGCCCTCTCCCCTTCCTCTTCGCCTTCTTCCTCGAACCCGGTTGCGGCCCCAGGTTATCGAGCCGGAACCGGGTTCCCGAGGCAGAACTGGAGCCAGTGGTGACTTCTTCAACAAGGGTTGATGCAGCAGCCACAACAGAAAGTGACTTTCTTGGCGTAATGGTGAAGCTGCTCAAGTGGAGTTTGAGTGTGGTGAAATTGAATGGGTTTTGTCTGAGATTTGTGAGGTTTCCTTTGAAATTGGAAGATGGGTAGTGGGATAATGTGGGTGTGTTTGAGTGGTTGCTTGTTGTTGAAGGTGGGTGAGTGGAGAGAGATAGGAGGGAAGCCATTGGAGAGTTTTTTTTTGGAGAGGTGAGGAGAGAGAAAATGGTGGGAGTTTTATCAGCTTCAAGGATAAGATAATGAGTAATGATCATTTGGGCTTTTTTTGGGCCTTTGAGATGGGCCTTTTGTTTTCAGACCGGCCCAATGTATAACTGGGCCTATAAGGTTGGGTTTGGAGATGAGACATGAATCCATGATGTACTAGGAGTAGAGACTGAGTAGTGTCAAAAACAATTGGTGGGCGTGAATGGTAAGTGATTTGACGGGAACATACCGTTGAATTTATGTCGGAAGTGGATGTACTCCATCCGATTCAGAGAGATTTTTTCCTGTTTTGTTTTGTGTTTTGATTAGCTGTGTTGGGAGTTAATCCTAGACCAAATGAAAGACGTGATTGCGTTAAATTCAAATGCAGTTGGTAGAATGTGATGCTGAACAAAAATATTTTTTGATTTTTACAACAAGTGAGCGGTTCATTCATTTGGTCTAGAAGTAGCTTCCGACATGGCTAGTAAAAAAAATTGGAAAATCTTGGTGAATCAGAGGGAGTTTAGTTGTATAAATATGAAATCTCAAGGGCGCTATATGAATAAACCTGAAAATGTCCATATCACGTATTATCACTGAAACAGTGAGGTGCTTATCAAATATCAATTATCATGAAATAACAACTGGTTCAACAAAATTTAATTTATTTTATTTCCAAAATTTAAATTATTTGATTTGATAACTTATGTAGAAGAGTATACTTATGATGAAATAACAACCGGTTAATTTAAGCAACATTTTAACTTAGGGCACATACAACTCCATAATCATCATCGTGTTTTTCTTTCTATAAGTAAGGTAGTCGGTCTTTCAACTTTAAGTCGATCGAGAAAACTCATAATGATGAAGAATATGAAAGTGAAAGTTTGACGTTGATGGTTTTACACTCTATTCCAGTGAAGAACAATGACATCACAATGCGACGATGGGTGTAATTCTTAGCACAATATATATGGATCATATAGTTATGAGATCTTCCTAACTTGCCTACTTCCAAGATAATGACTGAAGCAAATCTGTCCCTTTGAGAGGGTTTTGGCATTGTCTACTTTGACCGTTTTCTCAAGGTATATAAATGTCTACACCATATGTAAATTAAAGCTAGCTAGATCGATCATTTTTAATGCATGATGTATAAAGGAAATCCTTGAAAGATATTTGCATGACTGTTTATTGTTTTTACATATCCGACATTAAGGGTCGGACTCAGGGAGTGTCGGAAGTATATATACAAACCACTTCAAGCTTTGAAATTATATAGGTATTATATAAAAAAAATTACGTCAAAGTATATTTGAAGAAGTTCAACCTAACTAGAAGAATGTCCAAAAAAAATTTCAGACTTTTCTTTTGGGTATTTATATATATACTCCGTATTTGATTAATGGTAAAATGCTATTGGTAAAAGTAAGTCTACATAGTACTCGTATGTGTTATGCGCATATGATGTGCATGCGATATAATCGACTTTGTGGTGTGCCAAAACATGAAATTTGTCTCCAACTTTTGGTATATTTTTTTTTTTGGTGAAAAAGACGGTAGATAAATAGATAGATCATAAACGTTTTACAAGCTTAAATAAAAGTACATAAAAGCCAATGTACGGCATCAAATATTACAAGGTCCATTTTTAAATGGCATAAAAATAAAATTTTCGTCAAAGAAATGACGAAACTCATCAACGGGAATCGGGTGAAGCTGACTTTGTTGTAGGGCAATAATGCTTCGAGGTTTATTAGCCATAAAATCTGCCATGTGATTCCAATCACGCGGAATGTATTCAAGCAAAATGTCGGTATGCCTTATCAATGTATCTCTGCAAAGAGCATAGAAATTCGTCAATTTGTCCTTTGGTTGAGTGGGATCCAGTATACCTTTCACAGCAAGTTGACAATCGGATAAGATCTTGATATCATGTAGACCAAGCTCCATGCACCATGAAATGGCCATTAAGATGGCATGGGCTTCCCCTGTGGTGGCATCTGCACATGGTATGTGTTTCGTAACTCCCGCAATCCAGCGACCTTGGGGATCCAGTAAGCATGCTGCAAGACCTGCTGAGGCAGTCATAATAGCAAAGGAAGCATCCACATAAAGGACATGGGACGTATAAGGGGGGGGTCAGGTGAGGTGGAGGGAGAGGGGGTTGAAAAATGGGTTGTTGAGAAACAACCAGGGAGCATAGTTCAAGGCTTTGAGATTTGGCAAGGGAAATGACGGAAGTACCAGGGGTATCAACCAAGTTAAACACCCAATTATTCCTGCGCTTCCAAAGATGCCAGCAAGTGTAAATAAAAAGAGAGGGCCAAGCCGGATCTTTATTGTTAGAAATATTATTACAAATCCAAACTCGAGAATCCACACCTTCAAAAGTAATGATTTCCGAAACAGGCAAAAGATTCCAAACTTCCCGAGCTCTGACACAATCACGGAGAATATGTAAACTACTCTCGAGAGATGAAGGACAAAACGTGCAAGTACCAGACTGACTTAAGTTACGCTGGTGAAGCAAAGCTTTAGTCGGTAGTCTATCCCAAAACACAGTCCAAAGAAAAATTTTAATTTTCGGTGCACATGCAGATTTCCAAATAACAGACCAAAGCTTATTTTCACAACAATTCTTATTATTGTTCCAAGTTTCAAAATAAACAGTTTTGGTATCAAAATAGTTTCCAAGGGCGGTATCCAAGCAAAGAGAGTCATGACCAAAACGAGGAAAAGGGACACCAGAAATCAAGTTGACAGTCAGATCATCAAAAAACAAGTCAAAACTCCAGGGGTTAGTATCCTCACTGTGGGCAGCAAAAGCATCTTTGACAGAGAGAGTGTTGTCGGTAGGGGTGAGCAAAACTGGGTACCCGACCCAGTTTTGACCCGAAAATCGGGTACCCGGTTTTAAAAACACCAAAACTTCTGACCCATACCCGACTCGTTTTAATCGGGTACCCGGTTTTTGGGTACCCGGAAAACAGGGTACCCGAAATTAGGGTACCCGTACCCGAATTTTTCAATTTGCTTTTTTCAAGGACCTAACCTACGAAGATAAATAACGCCTAAGAAATTGGTCAAAGCTCAACAAAATAATAAAAATGATCCATGCAACAAAGTTTGTAAATCCAAAATCTTAATTGTCCAAGAACAAATCGCTTAATTAAAGAAATGTTCGACACGAAACACTAGATTAACGTGTGGCCGCAACTTGCAAGATCCTATCAACATCACGTATCAATCATCGGTCTCTTCAATAGTAATAACTAGTTTTCTTTTCTTTTTTTCTTGTTACTATGTCAGTTATGAACGATAGTATAAGTGACTAAGTGTAGGGTTTTTTTTTAGTGTAAACCGGGTCGCAAACCGGGTTCCCGATTGCATTTTTTTGTGACCCGTACCCGACCCGGTTTTACTTAAAAAAACCGGATCGGGTACCCGACCCGGTTATTACCCGAATTTTCGGCTAATTCGAAGCGGGTACCGGTTCGGATACGGGTCACTAAACCGGATCGGGTTTTTTTGCTCACCCCTAGTTGTCGGCTAGGATAAGAGGGCCAGTGAAAAGAAGTCGGAGAATGCCCGCTGGACACCACCGGTCATGCCAAAAACTTACCTGATCCCCAGTCCCCAGTGCCCAGGCGGCGTGACGAATGAAGGAACCCCACCCCTTAGCAAGCCCTTGCCAGATAAAAGAGCCCTTTTTAAAGGAAGTAGGAGAATCCCTGTTGTGAACATACTTAGCAAAGACAATGGTAGAAGCAAGGTTATTCTTACAATTCAATGCCCAACAAAGTTTCATCATAAGGACAGTATTCATCAGCATGTTGGAGCGGAATCCCAAACCCCCCATATTCGAAGGTCCGCACATATGCTCCCAAGGAACAAGATGGAGACGCCTTTTCTTGTCAGTGCTACCCCAAAAAAAATTGGCACACAATTGATCAAGCTTTTTCAAGAGCCAAATCGGGAGGGATATCACCTGCATGTAGTACCATGGAATGGTGGAAAGGGTGGATTTGATTAGAACAGCCCTGCCCGCTCTCGAAAGAAGAGCAGATTTCCAACCCGAAAGCTTATTAGCAACTTTGTCAAGAATGAATTGAAGCTTATTCCGGCTAGGTCGTTTCTCACCCAAAGGAAAACCCAAATAAATACCAAGGTCCGAACTTGAAGGGATGTCAAGAGAGTTTTCAAAGAGTTGTTTCATGTCATCTTTGATATTTTAGAAAAGAAAAGTTGGCTTTTGGCATGATTCATTTTCTGCCCCGAAAGAAGAAAGAAATGATGTAAAACACTAGTCATAGAGCTAAGGGTATCTTCATCCGCTTCACCAAAAAGAATTACGTCATCAGCAAAAAAAAGGTGAGAAACTGAGACGTCACTACCTCCAATCTTAAAGGGCTTCCAAGAACCCGTAGCACAAGCATTATGAATCAGTTTAGACAAGATTTCCATACAAAGAATGAAAAGATAAGGTGAAAGGGGGTCACCTTGGCGGATACCCCTAGAGGGGATAAACTCCTGAGTGGGGGTGCCATTAACTAACACACTGATGGAAGTAGAGTCAAAACAAGAGCGAACAAAATCGATAGAAGGTTGGTCCAGACCAAAAATTCTAAGGCTATAGTCAATAAAATCCCATTCTAGTCTATCATAAGCCTTCTCAAGGTCAATTTTAAGTGCAAACCAACCCTTAGCCCCCCTCTTTTTCTTCATAGAGTGAAGAATTTCCGAGGCAACGATATAATTTGTCCCTGTCCCCCTACCCGGAAGAAAACTCCCCTGGTTAGGGGAAATATAGTGCTCTATGGTTAGGGCAACTTTTGGTATATGCTATACATTAATTAACTGCTCTATCTATCATAAACTTTTGAAATATCATCGATGAATGATTTACTTCACAAGAACAAATTTGTGAATTGAAACGGAATATCAAGGTTATTGCAAAACCGGTATGGTTAGTAAAAACCTATGAGTAATAATATATTTGGATACCTAGTTTAAGTTTGTGTTATCCTAGCTAGCTAAAGGTTGTGATAAGTTGAAGATTATCTATAATTAATAACATGATCGAATATAAAGAAGCATTCGTACCTATATATATATTAGAAGCCTTAATTTAATTTGAGAGCTTGCTATTAGTAAATGGTACATACTGATCAATCACCATAAGATGAAAGCACGCATCAAGCTAGCTAGGAACCCACAAAAGAGATAGCTACCAACATTGTTGGACGGACTCCCAAGTTTGGTGACAAAGTACAATGAGAATAACACCAAGAAATTAAAGTAAAATCAAATAAAATAATATAAAAAATAGTCCTAAGTTCATCTTACCAATTGATCACATTCTAGAGAAAGTGACTGAGGTCCCAACAATGCATTAATCAATAAGTACTCCATCCCTTCGTCTTTGTTTAAACATAAACAAGTATATCTTCGCAAGTAATGTATTTAAACTCCAAATTAGTAGTATTTTGAAGGATGATTAATTTCTGAGTTGGATGCGCTTTTTGACTCTCATATTCTACATCCCTAAACATCACACTCGTGCTTTCGATGGCTTAACCAACATTACCAAGATGGCAAGAAGATGCTCTAAACACAAATGGAGAACCATGCATGTATACATTACGATGAGTACATGATTATCTCAATTGACATAATGAGCCTTCTGATATTGGAAGGCTCATTACTTCAACTAGTCCCCGTGTTCCTCGAAAGGATCTCTTAATTGTTGAGAGGGTTGCCCAAAAGCGGTATATAAGGCATACCCAGTAAAACTTACAAGTAAACCAGATATAAAGATGGCGACTAGGGTAACTCCAATCCTCCGATCCCCTTCTCAATCAATTAGAAACATTACTCGTTAGTGTATAGAACCAATTCAAATTGAGATCTTTATCATGGGTCTAATGTTGGATAAAGTTACTTCGTTTAATTATAAAAATAGTTACATGCCAAATTGATAATAATGACAGTGAAATAAAGGCAGACTAGTAAAATGAAATCGCATCGAACACTACCGGCAATCAATTTGTGTTACAATAGTAAGATAACAGGTGCCGGAAGTTAATGAGTAAAATTATACCAACAATTTTAAGGGTCTACTTTACATACACAGATATACTATTTCCAGCATTTGGCGAAACCGAACAAAAGCAAAATGATGATGTGAAAACACAAGCTATATGTTGAAGCCAAAAATGAAAAAAACTCCCGTAGATGCTAAACATACAAAATTGAAATTCATGTTTTTGCCAATTACAAAATAAATACAAAAGACAATAGTATAAATGAAAGGGAGATGTACTCATAGAACTAGGGCCATAAACCTACAATAGGCTCTACCCCTTAGCACCCAAGGCCACGTCGCTCTCACCCCCCCCTTCTCCCTTCTCCTATGGACCTAACCAGATGACACTAACACCTGCCTAAAACCACCTCTTTCTCTTTTCTCTTACTCTTCTACTCCTCCTTTCTCTTCCCCTCTTTGCCCTTTTTAAAGTCACGAGTCCCAATAATTATTTTTAACCCTTTTATTTTTATTTTTAATTTAAATAACTCTTGTTTTTTCTACACATTTAATTAAGAGATCAGAGTGAAAAATATTAAAGAGCTGACACACAGAAAACTGAGAGACAACACTCAAGCATACTTATATAGCTAGGTTGCCTTTATTTCTTCTATCTCCACCTTCTTCAAACCAACTAGCTGTTCTCTCTTTGTATCTTCTTCTGCACTTCCTAACTCAAACTTCATCTTTACTCATCACCACCCTTTACTATCATGTATGTCATTCTTTTGATTAGTTTCTTTTCCTTATGTACTTTCTTTTCATTTTTGTTGTATAATAATGTTTGTCTTTTTGGTCGATCCATGTTAGCTGATCCTAGATTAATTTTGCGAGTAATAAGGGTTTGTGGTCGTTTTCTTGGTTGTTATTGTTGATGTTTGTTTCGGGTTTATGATGACCGTGTTAGCTGACCCTGAATTAGTTTCGGTATTTTGTTATTATTGTTGTTTGTAGAGAGATATAATAATTCTAGTAATTATGTGGTTATGTAAGTTGATTAAGAATTGATTGGTTGAAAATAATGTGGTGGTGGGGAGCAGGAGATCAGAGGGGAGCCCATTAGACCTGAATCACTTGCCGGAGGATTTCACTAGAGATGGCAAACAAGCTTATGAAGACACTTCCACTTCTGGTATTACCAATTATTTCATCCCCACCATACTTTATTATTTTTACTATTTTGTTCTTTTCCTTTTGATCATCTTTAATTATTTTTGCAATTATATAAGAAAAATTACAATAAAAATCGATTTATGAGGGCCCTTTTGAGAGTTTATGAAGTGTTAGTGCTTACTTATTTGACATCTTAGCTACTAATATAGTTTTAGCTGTTTAAAGAATGTAAAACAAGCTAGCTATTTTGCCATATTTCATAATAATACAAAGGCAAACCCCTTCATTTGGATTGCAAAAGAGTGATAATGTACTCTCTCTATTGGAACCAAACGTCAATAATTCAAAAATACGGATCAATTTAATTTAGTATTAAGAGTTTTCAATATTATTAAGTTTTTTAACTTTTTTTTATCGTATGTGATGCACTAAATTAGGGCTAAACTTGCTTGATCAACCTTGTGGTTATTTCTTGTCTTTCACCTTCACATTGTTTAGTTACCATTTTTTAACAATGAGTTTGAGGAAAAGCACTCAAAACCGCGGCGAAGTAAGCTTAAACCCTCGTGTTTCAAAGGAATGGAGAGTTCGGTGATGATGTCAATCTTTCCGGATATGTTATGTTGTTGTTGATGCTGAGGTTGAGGTTGTTTGGTGCAGGACAAAGGAGGAAGAAAAAAGAAGAGGAGAACAAAGTGTATGAATGTAGGTTTTGCTCACTCAAGTTCTGTAAGTCTCAAGCTCTTGGTGGCCACATGAACCGCCACCGCCAAGGCAAGTCTCTCTACTAGCTTGCGTTCCTAACAATTTCATTTTTAGAAAGCATATACAGTATGATCAGAGTATGTGTTCATGTGATCACTCTGTACCTAAATAAGTAAAGCTTGACTTGAAATTCAATGATGTGGATTTTTTTTCTTTGGCAAACAATTTTAAACATGTTGCATCATATGTAATGTAGATGTTGTAGTTAATGATATGGGGGCTAATCTTCAATAAACATATAAAAATTGTGCTAATTTCAGAAATGATTTAACACTTTATTAGCCAAATAGTCCATTATTGTTGTGATTCCGACTAACCGAAAAATGTACTATGTTGTATTATTATACTTATTAGCAAAATGATGCAAAGCCTATTTTTATAAATTAAACAAAATTAATTAAAATTGTATATATACAGTTTGTAATTTAACTAACAATTTTAAGTGTTGTACATATCAAGTTTCTTATGTGTTAGGCAATATTGTTTTTGGTCTGCACTTTTCACCGTGTGGAACTGAAATTTTTTAACTCGTGAGTTTTAACAATGTCTTATTATAAGACTCAAACAGAATTCTTCTAACTAGTTAAACTAACAGAATATAAATTACGTGCCAACTCAACTAAATGCTCGTGGGTACGTACAACAATACACGATGACGAAACTAGGTCTAAGAAAATTAGACAAGAACTAACAAAAGCTATAAGTAGATCAGAGAGGGGAGGGGGCTAAGTCAAGGTAGCAGCATCTGGAGTCAGCGGTACTAAGTCCAAAATTAGCACAGTTAAAGCAACTCTTATTAATTAATACGATCGACCATCTTATCTTATACAGAAATATTAACAGGTTAGTTGGTTAAAGAGTGGTCAAATCAAACATATACTTTTATCCCTTCACAGAAATTCCAGCAAGCAGTAAATAATAATAATAATGAGTTGTTAATAAAAAAATACTGAGTTAGCTGAGCTGATGATCCTAGGCTGCTGCTGCTGCTGCAATGTTATTCTGGGCTGTCTACACTGATTTGATAGATGTGATTTCAAGTGTTATTGATTTGATTGATTTTAGGCTTTTTATGTACATCTTTCACTTTCTCTTTCACCTGCTAATATTGTTTGTTGTTGTCTCTGGACATCAGAGAGAGAGAACGAAACTCTAAACAAGGCTCGTCAACTGGTCTACAGCACTGATCATAACCCTGTTGTCCACCCCCACCCCACTCACCTTGGGTATGTACACACTTACTTACACTCTCTCTCTCTCTCTCCTTTTCTTTTGTTTCCTTTTTCTTATGCCAATCAATGTTAAACTTAAATGACCATTCATACTAAATGTAGTATCGATCATTAAGTGGCTTCATACTATGTTAAATACATACGTTACTTACGTACGATGATTTGGTGTAGTTTACACTATATTCGATCAGTTTGACGACTATAAATAATAGATTAGCTAGTTAGGGGGGCTCAACCAACATGATTGAACATATATAGATAGGTTTTGAGTTTTCTGTTCCATGATATATACCTGAATCGAGTCTAAGCTAAACTGGCTAGTTCAAAAATAAAAACGTAATGTAGGCATGTAGCGACTATGAATCTTAGGAGATGAACACAACTAATAACTATTTGAGAAACTTGTTTAAGTAAAAACCTATTTGAGAAACTAAATTTAAATGTTTGTGCGTGGAGTCTCCTCTATTCTCTTATTCAGATGTTGAGTGCTTGATATGAGTATTTCACACAAAGTAATTAAGTTCACATTCAAAAATAATAGGAGTCTATATGTAGACAAGTAAAAAATGTGTCTATACCTAATTTGTAGTAAAAATGATTAAGAGTGTAGTAAATTTTGTTGTATAATTTAGGAAATGATGGTTTATAAGGAAAGAGAGACAATTAAGGGTCCTTAATTTTGCAATAATTCAAATTCAAATTTATTTCTATTGATAAATTTGTAACAATATTGATTTTACTACCACTGTCATAAATTTACTGCAAATACGTTAAATTTACTACACAATCATATTTTTTACTACTTGACATCTTTAATTTACCACACTTGATTTTGGTATAGACAATTTTCTATTGTCTACATATAGACTCCTAGGATCATCCAGAGACCATCTAACTAGGGTTTGGACGTACAATAAAAATCGAAATGTTTAGAGAAAATCATTTACTCATTGCCCAATATCCTCCCTTTAATTTGTTCTTTTCATATCGTAAAATTTGGTACGAAGTTTGGTATGAACCATGTGAGAGGAATATAAACTAAATGTCACTATGTTATCGACTTTCATTTCACATTTTGATGACGTACAATACATCAAAATTGTTACTCCTACGAAATCTACTTATTACAATGCTACTCTTGATGGTAGGTCATACTTGGCACCAAGTAGTGGAGTATATCAGCAACACAGTCCACAGCCAGCACCACCAGCACCTCAAGTCTACCCTACAAGACCAGTGATGTTATCCGGCATTTCACCGCCTCGTCAACCACCACAATACCACCACCACCAGCCATGCCTATACCCGTCGACAACACCACGGATGCTCCAATCCGGGGACTACTACATGGCCCATGGCCATGCTCTCACTGGATCATCTCCCAATGACTTTGGCACCAACTACACCTGCATTGGAGCTCCGGTTGGCATACCCGGCCTCGCCCCGGGCGGCCGAGACACATCAGAAGAAGGCATTGCAACCCCATATTAACATTATCATCAAATTAAGGTTAAATTAGTTCAAATTTAGTGTGTGAAAAAAGTGAGGGGCCATGCAAGAAGAGTGTTGGTCTTTCTGATCTGCAGGGTTTTGATGACAGCTTTTTTTTTTCTTTTTTTTTTTTGGGTTTGTTTTATAGTAATAAGTATTTTAGGGGGATATTGATTGTTTTTGAAAAAGTTTTCTTGAGCTCACAAACAGTGGCAGTGTCTCTCTTTCTGAAGAGTGTAGCAGAATGCAGATGCATGGCAGATATAGAAAAAGATCAGAGGAGAGAGACTGGGAGAAGTAGAGTTTAGTAGTTTGTTTGTATGCATGGCTTTAAATTAGAAATGAATAATATTTATGTATGTTGTGTGGAGTAGGATGGAACTAAATGGAACTAGAGTTAGTGTGCAGGTGGGACAACCAGTTAGATTTGAACTGAATGTTTCTAATTTACTTCCCCTTTCCTCCCCTTCTCTCTTCTCCATCTCTTTCAAGATCAGGATGTTTATTACAGTATCCTGTTGTGTATTGATTAGATAGCTTCTAGGGCATTGAAAACGAGTCGAAGATTGAGTTATTGGGTACATTAAACTCGTCCCTATTTCGAGTCCCGTTTTGTATACTTTCAGGGTGAAGAAAACGAGACGAAGAATGAGTTATTGGGTACATTAAACTCGTTCCTATCTCGAGTCCCGGTGTGTATGCTTTTAGGGTGAAGAAAACGAGATGAAGATCGAATGAGTTATTGGGTACATTAAAACTCGTTATTTCTATCTCGAGTCCCGTTTTGTATGTATAGATACTTCTAGAGTGAAGAAAACGAGATGAAGAGTGAGTTATTGAGTACGTTAAAGGCGTTCCAATCTCGATTCCCTTGTCTTCTTTGATCTATCGATTGTATTGACAACATTTGCGACTTGTATATATATAAGACCAAAACGAAAACAATAATGCTAGCTAGTTTCATACGGAGATGAGTGAGTAGTACATGTTACTACATATTGAAAGATGTGAAACTGTGATTGATTCAGCTCGGCTATAACTTTATACACGAAAATGTGTTACTTCGTTAGTACTGTGAAAATGAGTGGTACATATGTACAGAAAAGAACTAGAGAATAACCAATGGCTCCACTTTCAGAATAATGGTCTCTCACTTTCTCCATTTTAGCATGCACTTCCCTTCTTCTAGTATCGTACTCATGTTTCCTTAATTTATAGACCACTTTCTATTTATCAGCGCAAGTAATTCTATTAGGCCGGACTTGAGATGATAATCTTAAAACATTTTACAAGTTAATACATTGCTCTGATCTTTTGATACATTAGAGCATCAGTATGTTAATGTTGTAATGATCGAAGAGATACGAAAATTCGAATCAATAAAACGTGAAATACGACAGGTGAATTGAAACAATCTATATATACTCGAAATCTGAAGGAAAATGTTCTGAATGCGCGTTAGGGAGTAGTATTGAACTGTGATAAACTTGATCAGTCGTTGGTCTTTCTAATTTAACTTTGGATAATATTCGTCATGAAGAGTAATACTAACGATCCATTAAAAAAAAAAGAGGAGAGACCGATATAGTAACAAGCTCTTAAGAGTTAATTTGGGAGTATTACAATATCAATACGCAAGTTACGGTAAACTCATATACCGACATAAGCTAGCTAGCATTTGGTGAGTCGATACAAATTTACTTTCGGCTTAATAAGAAACCCTATATGACTCGGTGGTTAAAGGCTTTGCCCGCTTACATACCTTTTAGCATAGGGAGAGGCAAAAGTATAGTCAACATGGTCACATCAATCCCGGTTAGCGGCTGCACTAAGAACATTTGCATCAGTGCCCTGCAATCCTCCCACAGTCGTCGTTCTACTATTAGTTGTTGTTCTTGTCTCCTTAGTCTGATTTTCTCAATGTTTAATTTGCTCGATCCCATCTATCAGCTGACTTAACTTAGGCCTCTACCGTACGGTAGGGTAGTGAAGGCCATGCATGGCCCATGATTCCATGAGTACATGCAGCTGGCACTCGAACATTATCGGGATGTATTAGGTATCGGTTCATGATGATTAGATCCGGTTGAGTCAAGACTGATGACCATTTTTCCGGTCGATCTTCTTAAATTGGATTTGGGGCAGTTTTCTCTGATCGAGTCAATTTCTGTCGGCTCTTTTCTATATTCAGTTAGTTGAAGCCTTGAAGGGGTTTCAGTCACACAAATATGTTCCGATGAAAATAAGAACTAGTAGATTTATTTTGTGAAGTGTTAATATTTTATCATCTAAGAAAGTTTAAATCGAAAATTAGACAATAGTAGTTCATTTGGCTGAGTTTTCACAATCCTAGACTATGTGCCTCAACACTAATATCAATCTACATATATATAAATTCAAGTGAAGATGAATTTACTATACTAAAATACTCTCGAGTCTGGATACTATAAGATCGTTGTCTCTGATAGATTGCAAAGGCTAGTCAAAAAGATATGGTAGCTCAGCTAGAGCCTAGCAGTAAAAGCCAAAGTTACCACGGCAGATACCACATACTGCCAATTGAAGGAGGCCTACGTTGGGTTGCAGCACAAGTGTAAGAAGAGTAGCTTTAGCTAGAAGAATGAAAGGACTGAAAGATGCATCGTGGATCGCCCTTCACTTTTTTATTTAATATAATTCTAGATCATACTACATGCTAAGGCCTAAGCTACTAAAGAGAGAAATTTTCATAAAAATTGAAAATCAACAGCTAAACCCTAGAAAAGTTGCATGCATGTACAAACTACTCCTATTATCCTATATCATGTTGTATTTGTATCCTAGGGTTTTAGGTCAATACATATCTGTATGTTTACTAAAGTTGTAAGTAATTACTTTAATAAGGTCATATATTCTAAGGTACGTATGTATTGAAGTACATTGAGCAAATTAAAATGACGTGTCTTTTATCGTGATATACGGAGTACTCCGATCCGTATATATGTAGTAGCAGTACGTAGTTATTACTCGGTGTGAATCTTTTTGATGCAAATTTTCTTATGATTATCATTAGAAAATTGTCTTCTCTATGCTTTTAACACAAGTATAAAGTTGCGTACATTCGACCTCCTATCTCTTACCGTAGGCGGGAGCCTTTGATCTAAGATAATGTTGGTGTTGTAATAATATAGGAGTGTACGAGTAGTGGTCTGTCCTGCATGCTTGGCTGGTTGCTAGAAAGTGACGGAGCGAGTGGCAGCCAACAAACATTAAATGCAGAGTTACAGAGATTTCAGGATGTAAACTAAGTGATTGAGCTCAACATGGCCGAGTTAGGCTACATTGTGACTTTCTGTAACCCAAATTTATATGGTCCACCCTAAGACTTAGAGTCTAGAGGTTCCAACTCCCAGAACAAGAAGATGTACTGCTACCTGATGAACCCCTGAACCCCTGAAGGAGTAGTCTTTAGTGTAGCAATTTAGCAATCATGTATCACATCCAACACAGTCTAGTTAATCTTTCCGTTTCTTTAGGTTGTTTATGTTCGATTTGTATAACTCTCATCTATTATTCAATCCAAACGTAAACATTCAGGACACGTAGGACTAAGTAGTAGCTAGCCTAGAACAACAACTGCATGCATGGTATTACAGTTTCATAAATAACTTTGTGTTCAATTAATCTTGGTTTAAGCTATCTACATACTTTCATCAAATTGGCCATTATCGCGCAACCCACCAATTTAAACGCTAACTTCGTCCATGCCTCCGACTTGATTAAACCGAAAAATGAAGATACAATGTAGCACTGTAGCAGTGATGAGTGTAAAGGTTCTCAAATGGTCGCTGCCAAGGGCGTGTATATGGAAATATCGATTGCAGGCAAGTCCACGAAATGAAATCATGTAATTCTGCTGATGCCAAATTAAAATTCAAGATGAAAGTGACTGTTCATCTTAAAACACCAATGTGGGTTTACCACAGCAGATCATGCGGTTCTCCACTTGCATCATTGTACGTCTTATTATTATTACAAGCTAAGCCCGGCCTTTGCTTTAATCTCATATAAAATATTTTCCGTTCTTTCATTTGTTAACATTTATTTTGTATTTAGGTTCGAATAGGTGATTAGTATGTATAAATTAAATTACATGTTATTACAAATGATATAGAAAGATCGAAGGGGTATATACTAGCTATTCACTTCTTTTAATTTCTTTCTAGAATTTATGATCATTACATAGGGACGTTGCACTCCGCATTATACGTATGCTATAAGTTAACATAATTGTATCACAATTATCCCAAGTAGTACGGAGTATTGATCGATTTGCTACAAATTTTGATATATATTGGTCAATTACTGAACTATGTAACGATTGTAGTCAAAACTTATTTGAATTTTATGAGTATATACACCATGAATCGAGTCTCTCCCTTTCTCATGTGGTGGGGGTGTGGATTACGATGTACGGCTATTAGTTCATGTTTTTCATTAGGATGGGGGTGTCTTCATGAAGCATGACAACGATGTTATAAGTGAACAATTTTACGTGAAAATTTTGTCATTTTTATTCGTTCAGGGTGTTAGCCTCTGCCTGATCAGCTCACACATGCATGTGTGCATAAAAAAGTCTGAAAGCATGCGTCAAACAACAAGACCAAAACTTAGTTGACATTATTTCTCTATTCTGAAGTAAGCAAAGTAGCATCACTTAGTTTCAACTTTAATTTCAAGCTGGAAATTGAGTAATTGACCAATTTCAAATGACTAAATTAAAATAAGCTTTGATACTCCTATAACTTGTTGAACCAACAACTGAAATATCAAGGGCATGCTAAGAGTTTAATTGATCAAATTTATTTGTTAGTTACCAAGCAAGTCAAAATAGATTCGGTGCGATTATTATTACAAGATGGATAAGGTGTAAGAGTTATAAAAAGAAAAGGACAGCCCGGTCGTACATTGGCGTTCACGCAAAGCGAGGATCCGGAGAAGGGACCCACCACATGGATGTAAGACTAATCTTAGCTTGCAGTTTAATAGGAAATACTTTGGCAAAATAGGGATCATGGTCTTTGTTTTGTGATATGACTTGTTTTACCATACTCGTGTTTCAAAAATGGAAAATACTAGGTGTCTATATGTAGACAAGTAAAAAAAAGTGTCTATGCCTAGTTTGTAGTAAAAATAATTAGAGGTGCAGTAAATTTTGTGGTATAATTTTGGAAATTATGGATTATAAGGAAATAGAGACAATCAAGGGTCCTTGATTTTGGACATAAATAAATTTAAATTTCTTTCTATTTATAGATACGTAACAGTGTTGATTTTACTACAAATGTCATAAATTTACTGCAAATATCTTAAATTTACTACACAACTATTTTTTTACTACCTACCACCTTTAATTTACCACACATGATTATGGTATAAACAATTTTTGTATTGTCTACATATAGACTCCTAGGATCATCCTTCAAAAATTAAGATAATGAATACGGAGTATTGAACACATCATACTCCCAAAAAGGCAGTACAATAAAATTACAAGCTAACAAAGTTGTGGAAGATTGTAGATAAAAATGAGATTACTAGCCCTAGTTCCACTCTACTCAAAGTTGTAGGAGTAATATTTACGCCTGATTTCGTGTAGTATACCTGGGAGAGTACAGTGGGAGTATTGATGCTTTAATTCGTGTAGTTTTGCCCCTTTCCAAGATATATTATTTCGTGGTCCTCAAATTAATCATAATCACTCTTTTGGTCCTAATATGCAATTCAGGATGACATTGCAATGTCGTGGCAACTTATAAAAAGTTCCAAAAAATGAAAAGCCAAAACTATTGATACTTTGATAGTATTTGAGTTTTTTTTCTTTTGACATTAATTCAGGAGTATCATTCCACTAATTCGTCTACGATTCCAAAAATGTTTGTCAAGTATTTATTGGACAATGCTAGAGGTCTAAAATGTAGACACTTGAAAGTGTCTACATTTAACATTAATTTTACTATACTAACAAAATTTTACTACTCACACAAATAATTTTACTGCATGATTTTTTCACACAAATTAATTTTACTACTTCAATCTTAATTTTACTACTATTGACTTAATTTTACATTGTAGACAAATTAATTGTGTCTACATTGTAGACCTTTATCAATATGCGTATTTAAATGGGTGTGTAAGTATCATTTACCAAGAGGGCACGATTTGTATTTAAACAAATGTTAACATTTAATGAAAACACGAAGGGAGTATTATTTCTTCATTTACCAAGAGGGTACGGTTCAATTTTAGTTTTTATCATCAAATGTGAATTGCTATTTGTCCATTTTAGTTTAAGGAGCTAGATCAAACATGTATGTAGCCTTATGCATGTACCAAACAATTATATTCTATATATGAGTGATTATCCTAGATAAGAATAAAATTGAAAGCAATCAAGATATACATACAAATAATCCACAACAGAATCAGCCAGATGCATTAATCCTTCATCATTTTCTGCTCACGATCAATTCCACTTTCTATATCTATTTGATAGCTAATAATATTACCTAAAAAATGTGATTTTGGGGATGAATAAAATCAAGCTAACATAGAAAGTATATCCTCCC
This sequence comes from Spergularia bocconei, assembly GCA_963457585.1. NCBI lineage: Eukaryota > Viridiplantae > Streptophyta > Magnoliopsida > Caryophyllales > Caryophyllaceae > Spergularia > Spergularia bocconei. Next base: position 20,936,769 of record OY734943.1, on the reverse strand, counting down.
TTTTGTATAAATGCTTGACTATACTACTCAAACTTTTCAACTCATTCCTTCCATCCCCATTGTCTCTAGCTAGAGGTTACTGAAAAATGGATTTCATTCAACCTTCCATTTAATTTTGGTATATTGAAAAGATTGACGAACTAGGCATTTTGAGGTATTCATTATTTATTTATTTTTTTCTGAATTCTCTAATCATGGTTATGTATGCTAGTTATTTTTTCTATAGCAAATTGGTTGTATGTTAAAATTTGAAAAATGAATTGAGTTATCAATATAATCGTATATGACACATTAGTTAATGCATCTTCCTTCTTTTGTAGGTGAAATTCCTCGGCATGGAATCAAGTGTCGGAATGTTGGCTACATGTCTTCACCATAAAAGGGCTGTAACATAACGGAACTCCATCTACATGGCTACATCTCCTCTTTACATACAATCAAAACACCGTGTTTTGGATCTGCTGAAAGTGTAACAAGTATTTACAAACAAGGAGTACGTATTCAACCTATTGGATCATATAAGGCTTAAAGAAGATTGAAGACATTGGCGAACTAAAGTACTGAATTCCGCGCACCTGATAGTTGATTGTACATAAATGGCTTTTGAACATTTCCGTTCATGACTTCTCACCTTCAATGCATTGAGGGTATATAGTTGTGATTATTGCAATCAAAATCAATAGCTTTGATAATTATTCTTCAGGACTTCCCACCTTCAAGTTTCAGTGACCCAAAATTGACATTCACCAATTCTGCTGCAGCTCGGGCTGCAGCTGAAGCACGCTCTGCTGAAGCAATGGCTGCTCGAGCTTTCTCTAAGATGTCAGAAGGTTGCGATCCTGCATCCTTTTTCTGTCGGTCACTTGCTGAACTTTCCAAACTGATATTCGTGTTCAAGGCTCTTGCACCATTGGAATTGACCAACGATTTGTTGGTAGTAGCCGCACCAGATGCAAGGCCTTGAATTTTCTGTTTGTCAGTGGGATGTCGAGGTGTGATAGATTGCTCCCCACTAGAGTTCGAGGAATTGCGAGGCTGCTGCTGGAGTGGAAGTGCAGGCACAGCTCCTTGCTTAGGACCATTCTGTTTAAATGTACATATACTTCAGTGGACAGAGAGCGACACATAAGAAATACTCCACACAGTATCAAAGTAACCGTTTAGTAATGAGTAACCTATACATAGGAGAAACTCTAGCATTCACAAATGTACGATACTCGACTCCAGATATTGCAACAATCATCACCAATGGCAACATTAAGTGAAGAACTGTAACAAGCACATATGATCCCAGACTTGGATAGAATCTAAATCTTATTTCTAAAGGCCGCTAAAATACTATTGTTGCCACCACAATCGTTTTTTACAATGTTGAATAGATGGCGTGTTTAGTCGAAGATCGAAGCAGAAGAATCATGCACTACTCTCTGATAGTCTCTTTATTGCTAATGTCTTGACTTGTCTCTTATCCACAATTCTTTTTATGAACTGCTAATCCAGACTAAAGAATCAAGATTCCAAAACAAATGTTTTACTTACAAATGTGCAGCCATGATACGATCAAAGTGAACAAGAACTGATTACAGTAAAGGGAGAGGAAGCATACCAGCAGGTCATCGTGTTTTTTGTTAAATTCTGCTTCAGTGTTTGAAGAATCCCAGTTAACATTATACTCTCGGGCAATATCTTTAAGTAGCTTTAATCTCTCTTGTCCAGGTGGAGCACTCACAGAAAGCTTCTCGATTATCTGCCATAGACCAATGATAAAAATTGTAGCCATATAAGCTTAAAATAAAAGCATTGACTTTCTAAATGGCACTATATACTAGTATGTAAAGCAAATGCAAGTTTCTCTTAACTGTTCGATTAACACTTGTATCAGGTCTGAGTTCACAGACAGCTGAAATGAATTCCTTTCCATATTTAGCAGTAAACAAGTTTTTGACTTGTAAGAGGTCTGGCAAATCAGAGCATCGTGGAGCTGCAAATATTATGCTCGCAATAGCCTCCCGCAGCTCTACAGGACACTCCCTGCAGCTCAAATTCAACACATTAATTTAGGATGTGACTCATATCCGAAACAAATGCTCAACAAGTTTTCCACTTATTCATCTGCAAAACTTTTAACACATTGACATTACAACATCTTTAACCCCAGTGCCTTAAAGGCTCATGCCATAAGGCGGGGTAAGGGGGGGTCGTATGCACGCAAGCCTTACCCCTATTGAAACATAGAGAGGCCGCGCACGGATGACCCAAAATGAAAATTGCTTCGAGAATCGCACCGAGTGACTGCTACTTTACAAAATAAGAAGCACATACGGTTTTATGAGCCATTTTACTTTATTCCATTATATCCCAAATACAGGTCAAATTGAGAATTAGAAGTTTGTACGAACTATTGCACTACATATACACGAACGGAACATTAGGTTTGTGTGATAAGAAGAAGACAAAACAATTATAATGTGAAAATACAGTTTTCGTACACAATGAGGGATGAGAAAGAGGAACTCAGAGGCCAGAGGGTATTGCATCACGCATAGATGACTTTGAACTACACATGTTATATATTTGAGGTTGCCAAGACAATAGTATCAAGTAGAAAAACATGGGGTAAACAAGATCATTGCTATACCTCTGACTTTCAAGAACAGGAACACGAGCAAGAACAAATTCACAGAACATCTCTAGTATCTCATATGCAGCCCATACATTTTGTTCTCGTATCACATGTTCCACCTTCATTAAAATAAGTTCCTTGTGTTTAATAGAATGATAACTCACTTTTATCAATCGAACAATGAAGATACTAGGAATAACATTTACCCGAATTCTAGCTATGGCTTCCTGACCAGTCTGCAGAAACTGAGCTATCTCCTTCCGCATCTGCTTAAGCTGGGCATCTCTCTTATTCTGCAGTAGCTTGATACGGGAGATTGCCAAATTTAAGCATGTTTTACTACAAGACAGGATTTTTGCAGCATTAGTATAATGGAATCCTTCTAATATCTGAGCATTAACTGCAATCAGCCAACCAGTCAAACAAATGAACAGATTTCAACAAACAGATATAGTTCTCAAAAGTTCAAACAACAGCACCAAGAACGACAATATCTCAGTGAGTGAATGCTTGTCCATTTTAATAATAACAGCACTACCCGTAGACAGAGAGAATTCTCGAGAATCTTAGTTTAAAACTACAATCGCATAATTTAACTAATGAAAACATTTCACTGACTTGCACGTTTCAGAGATTGTACTCAACTCACAAAATCAGGTTGAAGGTGTTAAATCAGTAGTTCATCTTGTACTTCAGATAGTAGTTTTAACTGTGTCACCAATGTTTGCCATTTGCCAGCTGAGTTAGTACAGCTCAGCAGATTGCTAGAGAATCTGTTCAAGTCGGTTAGCTCTATTCTTTTCTCACTCTTATCCTTTCAAGTTATCTCAGGTTTACACAAGCATACTATATGTATTAAACTTCTTCACATTCAATACAGCAACCATTCTCACATTTCCATTTTTCTCTCTCTCACTTTTGTTTTTCTCTGAAGCTGTTTTGCTTTGTCCAAACTAAGGGTTTCAAGTACAGTCTTCAAAGCGGCCAACTGCTTCTTAAAAAAAAGGAACTTTTTTTTTATCAAATGATCACTAGACTCATTACAGAGTTGATCTTACAATTGTTCAAAAGTCTTTCCCTCATTTCTGTTTTATTGAACAGTTTCTTCAATCATTCAAGCTCAAACTGACTCCTTGAATCTTTCTATTTATCCTCTGATACTCAGTTCATATTGTTTCGATTGGTAAACATGTCTGGAGATATAAGAGCATGAATTCTAAAGTCCGATATTAGGAAGACCCAGTATACTTGAAAGTTGCCATCTGATAATCTAGAAACAAAACTGGTTCCAGATGTTTTCTATTGGAGTAGGCTTCCGAACTAGAAGGGGTAAATGGTGACAGGCTGACAGTAATTTCAGGCAAGAACAATTGTTTTGAGTTCTGATGAAAAACTATCTAAACCTCATGTTTCCTCTATTTCCAAGACTTGGCAAAAGCACAATGATATACTGATATGGTCTTATCTTGGATCCTACATCCTTTGTCTGTGACCTAAGCCAGGTCAGCCAAAAATGTGATTCTGCACAGGAAGTGTGGTCTGAATTTAAGCAAAAAAGTGCACAAACCAATGGCGCACAGCTCTATTCCATTCACAACGTTCTGTCATATTGTTTTGACACTATCAGTGGTAACGTCACCAAGATCAAGCACACATGGGATAGTATAAAGATTATAGCGGGTGAATCTTGCTTGTTCATGAGGATGAACATGTAAAGCCCCTCAGAGTTTCAGCAAAATCAGAGAGGTGCAACTCTTACGCAGAATCCTCTCCCAAGTTTTGGTACTGTACAGTAACTTGATCCAAGAAGAAAGGCAAAGAGAAACGTCACAATATTATATTAACTCTACCAGTTTACATGCTGCACGTTACAACCAAAATAAAACTGGAAATTCTTGGCACTCAGTCTGGGTATCTGCGCTAACGTTCTACTTATAATGTGTTAAGGCTAGTATTCCGAATCAGATTCTCAAATGTTATTCTGTAGATTATTTAAAGGCAAGTATTCTGAATCAGATTCTCAGACGTTATTCTGCATATACTGTAAGAATGATGACCTTACAATTGTGGTTACCTCTCTGGATCCTACTATCAAGTTATTTCCGGATCAGGGGGAAAGGCGTTGCTGATCCTTCTCTTTACAGTAAGGTTGTTGGACAGTCGAATTTTGTCACTCATACTAAGCCTGACTTAACATTTTCAGTTCAGCGCCTATTACAGTTCGTGTTTGCTCCTAGTATCTCATTGAAATGCACCAACAAGGTATCTCGACAAAGAAAGAAATCATCTTCCTCTTTAAAAGGCTTTTGTGCTGATTGAGCAGCCTTCCTCAAATTCAGAAGATTAGTTAGTGGCCCTAGGATTTAGATTCATTTCTTAAAACTTTAAAAACATCAGCAGAAGGTCTTCAAGAAATCTCAGCAGATTCCAGAAACTACGCCTAATCCTAGGAAGTGTGATAGTCAACCTTCAATTCACATTGTAAACATCCAATCTGAATAAGATTGTCGTTTTGTTAGAGAACCGTTCCTAGCAGTCTTAATCTTACTACTCTCAGTCAGCTCGCCTGATCAAATTTTCATCAATTAGTCACTGGCTCCATAATTGTCAACTTCTTGTTGGCAAGTTGGATGTGTTAATCTCACCCTTTATCTTGAGGGTGATCAAGTTCAGCAGCTCATCCTGTCCTAGACTTCAAAGAAAAGTCTTTGTTTTAGTCTGTCACAGTATCACTAATTATTGCCAGCTCACTTTGTACAGCTTCACAGGTTGTTAGAGGTTGTAGCCTTGTAGGCAACTAGACAATATGCTAAAGTTTGTTAGCTCTTATTCTCGCCTCGCCCTTTTTCTTTCTATATTCTCAATTCTCAGGTATATAACTGTATTGCACATAATTTACACTAGTTTACTCAATATACGGATATCACCTCACATTTCTGTTTTTCATTCTCTAAGTTCATTCTCTCTGAAATAATTTAGGTTCGAGGAATTTTTTGAAAAGGTCCCCCATACCATAGCAGCGAAGCCTAACATTGTGAAAGATTTAACAAGAAATGCATATTAATTTTCAGAAATTGAATAAATATGCACCAGCAGGAATTAGGTGCCCACCACAGACATTCGCTTAACCCCATCAGCAAACTACAGCTTAATGTCCACATCTACGGTCATGGCTGTTGCAAAACCGATACATCCTCAACCTATTGAATTGCTCTACAACGTTAACTTGCCTAAACTACGCCCACCCAAATATCACGAAAGCAACAGACTTCAGCTACCCAAACTACCAATCATCATAAAGTACAAATCTTGCACATAACCAAGGTATAATCCATACACTTACAAAGCTCTCAACTCGGCATTTAGCAATCAAACCAACTGAGGCCGACTACATCCAAAGTTATAACGCGCCTTAGATGGACACAAGCTAAGCTAACTCCCATTCGCGCAACCAATCACGCACTAACGACAATCTCAAAACTACTTTCTCCGCCTCTAGACTACATTGCTCCAAAAGATCAATACCTTCACTCAGCAAAACTCAGCCCACTCCATCAAATTATACAACATTCTATCTACCAAATACCCATAAAAAAAAAACTTTTTTTTTTTTTTCGGAATTACCCAGAAACATAATCGGATCACCCAACAAGACCAAGTTTGCAAGGGATCACTATATTCATCCAAATTTACATATATTTGATCCCTAAAACCTAATTACACCCATAAATTTCACAACTTGGTAATCCAATTTTTCTACTTTTATACCCAATCATTTGCAAAATGCTACGAAAATCACGAAAGATGCAACACAAGAAAATCAGTAACTCAGAAAATGGCAAAATTATAATAAACAACAAAAAATCAAATGAAAAAGATGAAAAAATGGAAGAAAGGGGATTGAGTGATAGAGCTCACCATCTGGGGCCGAGGACGCCACGACTGAAGAGCTGGTTCAAGACTGACATCGAATCAGAATCACTTCCTTCCTCTTGAAGTTTGATGATCTTCTGCAGTCGGAAGTAAAAGTTGGGAATTTGATCGAAACGGGGTTGTTCGAATGGAAACTTAAACTTGGTACCAAATACAACAGATCATGACGTGGCGATAGAGTTGGTAAAGTTTATTATAATAACTTGAAATAAAAGATTACAAAGTCGATAAAGAAGTTTTGGACTAAAAATAATCATATGCAAATGCGAGGTTAGTTTCTGAAACTGGGTTAGCGACGGGTGTGTTAAGAAATACGGTGTACGGAGTATATGTTTTGTCACATCTCATATCGATAATTTCAAAATATGGTCGGAGGACACATGAACTTAATGCGGAGTAGTAAGAAATCATCTCATTTGCTATATAACTTTTTGAATTTTGGTGAACCGATTAGCGTGTACAACCTTCATAACACAGTGACATTTTAGGCATAGGGGTGTTTAAGCTAGACTCAGACGGAAGGTGTATATAGTTGTGGTACGAATCGACATTTACATAATGCACGACACGAGAAAGTACATTGATTATGTATTCGAACGATTGCTCAAAATTTTCTCCATGTACCATCATTTATTTATTTACCTTGCTTCAAAATTATTGAAAGTTATATTACATTGTCACTTGGCACAACCTGTAGAAGACCTATGCAAGGCTACATACAGTAAGAATTATACACAACATTGCCCCCGGCTTCTGGCCTTCTGCCAGCTTTACAGTAGCTAACGGAAATGCGAGGAGAAAATCTTGGATCAGCTGGAGCATCTCGCGTCCAGCCATTCGACAATATCATCAAAAACTTGGGATATTGCATCGTCAGGTTCACCTTCGAGGATGGAATGGTAACCACCTTCATAGAGCTTCAATGTTTTATCCTTGCTACAAGCTTGTTCATAAAGATACTTGCTCACATTTGGATCCGTCACCATATCTGCAGCTCCGTGAATGACCAACAAAGGAGAACAAACCTGCAGTTTCATGACCCCGGAATGTGAAATTAGGCAAAAATGATTGACATTGCGTTGAGGTCTACTGAAATGTCGCATGCAAGTCTAACCTTGTGAGAGTTTGACTCGATTTCTTTAGTTGCCTTCAAAAGTTCCATGCCAGTCTTCAAGCGTACACGATCAGAGTAACATATCATGTTGTAGTTAGCCTAATAACAAAGATTCAGGAGAGAGCTGTTATCAATCACATTTACGATATAATGATATATGCAAACTCAATTTCTCAAAACCCAAGGGAACAAACTATGTTCCAGAATAACAAACCAGTTTTCGGTATTTCAAGTCTCTGAATGCAAGCTCAGCTAGGTCTTTGGTTTGAAAGAACTTGACTTCTGGAAGAACATTGGACAGTACATTCGCAACTTTCAATACTGGTTCAGGAGGCAGCACTTCGTCTGAAACCTTCAAACAAGAAAAAGGTCTAGGCGTCAAAAGAACATTAGAAGATAGATATGATCCATACGACCACAATAAACAGCCATAGGGTAGTTTGCTCAACACAGTATGCTCAGTAGTTGAGGATACAGATGTGTTACACACAATAAATCAAATCGATGTTGCTGAATCTTTCAGCCAGACATCTCGAAAAAAATATAATTCACCTGATTTTGGGAGATTTTATGCTCACAAATCACTTCTTAGTGACCAGATGTACTCAGATAAGTATGTCTGCTGCACACATGACTCGTTCATAATGACAACATTGACAAGAGACTAACTCTATATACATGATCAATAGTTGGATCATAAGCTTATGTTTGATCAGCTGTAGAAAGTCATATATATGCGAGTGATAACATTAAATTATATTTGATGTGGCGTTGAGATCAATGTGAGCTTATTAGGTGGTTATCAGTCTTAGCTTAACATCAAAAGTCTACAAATCTTGAGTATGGAGTTATAGACACAACACGCAATAACCAATTTGCAGCCGGCTGCACCATACTTAGCTTAGATCATTCAAGGATGGAAACATCAAGCTGCAAAGTTTAGTTACCAACTTCATTCCTGTAGAAAGATTTTTAGTTTAAGGTTTTGCTTACTTTACACATTGGAGCCACAAGGATCATCCCATCCCACTGATTTGGCTCTTTGAGATGAGTTTTCAACGCAACTGCGCCACCCATAGATTGACCAAAGATAAACCGCGGCAATCCTTTCACCTCAGGTCTACCTGTCGTTTATCAAATAGATCAGACCAATTTCCACATACAGTTTAAGGAGGATCATTGCAAAGAATCTAGAGCTAAGTTCTTAAACAAAACAAGAGAAAAAAAAAAAGAACAGACCTTTAAATTTCGCATATTGTTCAATCACATTATCAACTAGATCATCAAATCTCGAGATGTATCCATGCAATCCATCGGATAGACCGAAACCAGGATGGTCCACAGCATAGACAGCGTACCCAGATCCTGCAATTCTTCTTGCGATACCTACAAATACAAATTTCTCTTTAGTGATCTTTTATTGAAGTGGTAGACTAAATATTCGTCCTTTGCAAAAGCGTAAAGCCCTCATACCTTCAAACAAAAAAGTGCATGTATCACCATACCCATGACAAAAGCAAACAACTCCTTTGATTTTATCTCCTTCTTTTGGCAGCCAGCTCTTAGAGAAAATCTCTTGCCCTTTGGAGTTCAATTCATACCACTACAAATTTATACCCAAACCCACATTAGACCATATAACAAACCCAATCAGTTATATATGATTGTGTCAATTAAATGAATACTCTAATCAAAATGATGTTTTGCAGGAAAATTGCCTGAAAACAAATATGCGAAATTTGCAATCCAGATTACAATATAATATCCTACACGACAATTCACCCATACATTTTAATTGAAAACTAGGATTGAATATCTCAATACATCCTAGCAATACTGCGACCAGCCGACTACTGAAGTACTGCAACCTCCCTCAGCCACAGACATGGCTCCTTTCCCCCACCCGTCCTTCACACTACATTTAAACACCTCAAATAACTTCAACCGTCCCTATTACTCAGAAGCTAGCTGGCCACACTTGTAGTCTATCTCGATCAAGAAAAGTTAACTCCAATGCCTCACAAGCACCCACCAAATGAGGGATAAAGAGAACAACACAAGTCAATCTTTTAACTTAAAACAAATCCATGTCCTTCTATTAGTCTTTTATCCAAGAGATCCAACTAAATTCCCATTCAACTATACCATGACAATAATAGTTCAACTCATGGTAGTCCATACACCAAACACAACAACTACATAATAGCCATCGATTTAATCACCATTGCCTTGAATCGACAAGGTCCACTACAACACCAATACACCACGCACATACATTATACCTTCATGCACCATTCAAAACTACATGACCATTGCATTGAATCGACGTTTGACAAGACCACTACAACACTACTCGAAACTACATGACAACCGAAAACTTACATCACCATTGCAATGAATTGCCATTTAACTGCTTAACAAGGTTCACCACAACACGGTTTGTGAACAATTCACCTTCTCAAGCTCACATTTGTCTAGGTCCACTAGAAGATATATTCCTCGCTCTCAAGGGTCATTTCTAAATAAATGAGAAAACATTTCCAAAGGGGTCAACCTTTGAAATCTTCTCCATCACTCTACTTGACCATATTCACTTTAACACAGAATTTCATATCATTCAACATTCCAACTCCCATTGTTTACTAAAAAAAACTCCACGTTACAAAATACAATCACTCCCTTAGTCCCTTTCACCAATAATGCTATATTTAGAAATACACATACATTGAAATTGAGTTGGCAGTTGCACTTTGCCATATTTAGAAACAAATGTACAACAGAACTAAACAAAGCAAGTTTTAGCAAGAGTTACCTCTTCTGTTCTGATCCCAGGTGATGCAGACTACCCATACATTAACCAATAAAATAAAATAAATTAGTATGAAAAAATAAAAACCTGTGAACAAAAAAAATAAATAAATAAATGTGCATTATAAAAAAAAGTAAAAAAAAGGAGAGAGAGAGAGAGTAGAAGATTAACCTTAAACAAGACATGGTCAAGCTTCTGATGAAAGTCAAAGAAAGCAGATCGGACTTGTCTGCGGGCAGGTGCATGGTCCAAATTTACAGACGCAATCTGTTCATACAACTCATCACTCAAATCTTCAAGCCCTTTTTTCCTGTTTTTCAACTTTGTCCCTCCTGCTTTCTGAGCCGTTGATTTCTGCTGGCATTTGATCATCTGCAGGTGGCATCTTTGTGGGGTTCTGATGATGCGGGGGAATAGGAAGAGTGAAGTAGAAGATACTCTGGAGGAGGAGGAGAGAGAAAGCTCCATGTGTTTGTGTTGTGTTATTGGTGATGGAGAAAGTTGGAAGCTTTAATGGGGTTTGGAATGAAGTGGGGAGTTTGTGGTAATTGTAATGTTTGATTTTGTTTTTCAAAGATTTTGTGCTAGATTTAGTAGTGTGTGATTAACGTGTAGAGTCTTATCTGGATTTTGGCACGAGGGAAAATGGGTCTATATATGGAGCATAGAAAGTTAGAAACCGAAGAGACTTGTGTTGTTGACTAGTGACTAGTTGGGCCAAACTACCAAATTGGTAAAAAAAGTTGGGAGCAAATGACAGATTGGTAAATAAAAATACTCCGGCGACAAATTGGTAAAAAAAAATAAGGTTGGAGACCAAATAGACCAAAAACACTCACTTTTGGCCGGAAAATCTTCTATCCTATATATTTTCATCAATACCATGATTTAATTACCTTTTCCAACTTATTAATAAATATTTAAAATATAAAAAAGCAAAAACATTTGTTTTTCAAAATAATGCACAAAAAAAAAAGTTTAAACTAAATGGTTTTCAGAAAAAAAAAAAAAACACCTTACAACAAAAGAGGTGCACGTAGGTGCATTTTCGAATTCGCACAAATCTATAGTGTGATGAATAATGTCGAAAATTCTATATCATATTCAAATTGAACTTTCATCCCGCGTGTCGGTTCTAAATTTTAAATTAAACATATTGTCTAGTGTTTTAAACTTTGATTATTTTTGGTTTTGGTAGATGAGTACTACTCACTGTACAACTACATAAAATTGTCACACGAGATGTCAGTTGCAATTGTAACCTATAATCGAGCCAACTGTAGCCTCTTTTGTTGAAAGTTTTCTTTCATAAGAATCATAACCCTTTGTCGGTGTTTCTTTTTTTTTTTGCATTATTAAGAAAAAATGACTTCCATGTTCTAAGAGCTATTGTAAAGCATTTCATTCTATATTGTTAAGTCTTTAATTCTCTTCAATTGTGTAAATTGTTTCATCCATGTTTTTTATTTTTGCTAATAAATAAGTTTTATTTCTAATAATATAAATGTAAAAAAAGAGAAGTAAATAATTATATTAAAGGAAGTATGTCAGGTAAAGTAAAAGCGCTGGCCAAATTTGAGTGTTTTTGGTCTATTTGGTGTCCAGCCTCATTTTTTTTTACCAATTTGTCGCCGGAGTATTTTTATTTACCAATCTGTCATTTGCTCCCAACTTTTTTTACCAATTTGGTAGTTTGGCCTGACTAGTTGTGTGTACATGTGACGTATCGATCATGGGTTGGGTTAGGAGTTCAAAATACGAGTAGGCCTTATGATTGGGCTGGACTTATTTTAGTGGGCTAAGATGGTACTTGGTAGGCCTAGGCCCAGCCCAGGTCAATGCAGGCTTTCGGGCCAATTTAGGCTTGTTCGGTTTTTTTTTTTAGAAAGTTGTGTTAGGCTTTGTGAGATTACACTGCATTTTTGTAATCTGATTTGATTTGAATTTTATTGATCTGATTTGATTTGAATAAACTTAATTTGATTTGATCTGAACTGAATTTATTAATGAATTTACTTCATTTAGACGAATGAATAATTAGATTCATTGATTGTAATTTGGATAATTCTGATCTGATTTAATTTGATTTAAATGAAACTGATTTGATTTTATCTGATTTGATTTTATCTGATTTGAAAACATTGATTAATAAGTTGAATTGAACAGGGCCTTAGCAGCGAAGTGTTACGATATTACGACATTAGATGCATGATTTCCTTTATTTACAAAATTCGTCCGACATCGTCATTATTTTTTCTGTTTTATTTTATTATGCAAGGCAGATCGAGCCAAATTTTAGGCAATGAGCTCGGCTGATATCATTACGGGCTTTTTTGGGCTAACCTTTGGCCTAAACTAAGGCCCAAGGCCGTCGGGTCAGGGACATTTGATCGGTTGTTAATGTCATGTCCATGTTAGCAAAAATAGTCTCGGTTACAAATTCCGAAAATGGGTGACATAAACTAATCTATCTAATATACTATGTGATTGTTTCGATAGCGTGAGAAATAAACTACTACGAGAATATGACTTTACATATGAAATGAGTTCATATTGTAAATTCACGGGAGCTTGCCTTGGAGTGTTTTGTTAACATCTGAGAAACCTGAAACCCATATGATATTGGTAAAAAAAAAAAAAATAGAGCCAATGACCTTTTAATGAATCCCAAAACCGACAATTAACGCAAGCTAGCGACAACAGGTGCGCTGACAAAGAGAGGAAACAAAACTTCATGTCCAACAAAGGTACTCTCAGGCTATCCATGGTAAAAAAAATTCCGAACATTTGTCTACTTATGAAAAAGTTGTCAAAATTGGCGTATATCATCCCCGATGCATGTTTGCCTTGAAATGGTCTCGGAAAAATGGCTCCAATTTTTCAAAAGACCCTTGGGGTCAAGTTAAGGTATGAGCGAAAACTAGAACACAAGTTAGCCTCAATAAGTTATGTGTGCTCAAAAGATATTAAAGAACTTAAATAACAAAGGAACCAACTATTATATCCAACAATTGAGGCTTCAGACAGGGAAATCAGGTGCTTGGGTAAGATGGACTATGGCTTACCAGCTGAAGACTCTTCTATCCTGAACGATGTATGCAAGAACTCTGATTCTGAATGTTGGAGGAGTCTGATAAAAGTCAGAGATGAGCTCTGCAGCACCCTAAACTCTAATGAAACTCTTGAAGATAGATTGGTGCAATGAACCAAAGGGGGAAAGTTTGTTGTCAAATCAGCTTATAACCACTTCAAAAGCAAATACACTAGAGTTAGATGGCATAAGATTGTTTGGAACATCATTAACCTGCCAAAACACAGCTTTGTAGCAGCCATGGCTCTTCAAAGAAAGCTTGCAACTGTTGATAACATGAACCTCAGAGGTTTCTGCTTAGTCAATAGATGCTCCCTTTGCAAGAATGATGCTGAATCTCACAGTCATATGTTTTTCAAGTGTAAATTTTCCAAGCTAGTGTGGGAAGGAGTCAAAGTCTGGGTGGGCATGAACATGAAGCACCATGATATGAAAAATATCATCAACTGGCTGAGTAATGGCAGGAATAAGAAAAGCTGGAATTTCAGATGGGCTGTTTGCAGCTTTAATGCAGCCATCTACATGATCTAGCAGGAAAGAAATTTCAGGTTATTTGTAGGAAATGAGCATACTCCAGATTGGATTATTAATCAAGTGAAATTTGTGGTTAGTGTCAGAATGTATTTTTGGAGCAGAGAGTGTAAACAGGAGGAAATAGTTGAGGCTATGATCTCTTAGGTTAGAGAACCAATTTCTTGCAAAAAAAAAAAAAAACCCTAAAAAAATGGTTATTCAAGGTTGTTATGGTACGATTTTGAAATTAAAATGTCTGGGTTATTGATATGATCCACAATATTTGGTCCAAATTCGTCTCAGAAGAAACACGCCTCAAATTTTAGTGGGCAGCCATAAGGGCTATGTAATGAATTATAGCAAAGTATCATAATTGAAAACTAGGAGGTCCCGAAATCAATAAAAAGACGCACGATAGCTTTGGCGGGTGATGTGTGACTACTCCAGTTTAAAAAGAAAGACTATCTTAACACAAGAATCAACGCTCATACCAACGACCGAAGGTGATCCAAGACTGTCAATGGTAAATTTTCAAGATCATTAGTCAAATTTCAGAAACCCTAATAGCTCTATTTTGAAATCTCAACCACTCTCCAACATTAATGAATTTATATTTGAATTTCACATTCTCAAATGATAGAATTCAAATTATTATAAATTTTCAAATTCTTGTTTCCAAACAGTACCTAAGAGACAAATTATTAGGAGATACGAGAGAAAATAATTGCAAGACACAAAGATAATTTCATATTGAACATGATCGAGTTCTGAAAGTGGTCCAATAACACAAAATTATAAGAAAGAAGGTATTAAGAAATTATAGAGTTTAACAACGGGATAAAGGATTGACAAAACACATAAGTTTCGAGAATCAATAACGACACCTATTTCATTATTGTGAACCACCGGCGTAAGTTGTGATTACCTTGCATTGTGAACCACCGGCGTCATGAATACCAAATTACGTAGCATACAACTGAATAAAATCACAAAGTAGCTACGTTTCATTTAATCGCTCTTTTAACTAATAGTTTGCACATTTTGGTAATTTTGCAATATTATTATTCTACTAAATAACAATGACAAATTATCTTCAAACATAATATGCTGATAAATTTATTAAAACAAAAGGTAAAAAAGAACACTAAGAATTATTATTTTGAGATGAAACTTTGTGTAATGTTTGGTTTCACTTGGTTGAGGAGTACTTCACAGGCTTATCAAGTGCATGGTGGACACTAAGGAAAATTAAAAGCAATTAAAAGACATCCCTTAAGCATCTAAATGTGCTCCACTATCTTTCTTTTAGTTTTTACTAAAGATGTGTTCAAAATCTGATTTTATAAAGATGGAATTTCATGGACTTTAAAAGTGAAAAGAATATACTACATTTATGAGATAGCTTTTAATATTATTTTCTTGAGTATGTGCAAAAGTAAAAAAGGAACACGACTTACTTAAGATGCAATTATATATAGGCATAAATTCCGAACAGCTTGAACAAACATGCATAAAAGGATTCTCTAGTCACCTCAAACTTGAGAACTTGAAAAATACGGAGTACATGACATTAGCATACAAAATGAAACTAGATAGACTAATTAAATACTATAACCTCATGTATTAACTTTTAGAAGTTAGTTTTTTTAAGTACTCTAATTAGAAAAACAAATACATAACGATTTAATTAACTGAGTCTCTGATGAAATTGAGTCCGTTTGTTCAATGTTCAGTGGTGTCAAATGTGGATTTCAAAACCTTCAATTGTAATAGTGACAAAAATGAGAATCATATATTTGAAGTAGTTAAAATTGAGAGTGTGCATTGTGTAGTTAGACCACAAAATGGATTGGAACCGGTTTGATTTTAAACTCCGACCTATGTGTATGAATTTTTGGTTCGTGCGGGCTTTCGTCCAATCCTTTTAAGTTTTATACTATGCGTACCTGAATTTATGGGTCCATATTCCGATTCATATTTTCACCAAATTCTGTTGTGGTCCAATTTCAACCAATGCACACAACATAGTCATATGTTAAAAGGAGATTAATCAATCTTTTCGTTAGCACCGTTCAATTTAGTACAAATTCGAGTTCATTAAGTCAAAGAGGAAATTATTAAATTTATCAAATTAGAAAAACAAAGAAAAGAAAAACATATGAGACGTCTTGTAGATGCAAAGGAACTTATCCTTTGGATTCCTAATTGGAGGAAATATGAGATGCCCTCCTCCAATAAAAATGATCTTTTAGATACTTAGAAATTTCAACAAAGGCACGTGTCAGTTGTATGGATTTTTTTACAGCAGTTCACTTTTATAGATAGAAGGACAAAAGGGGAATTTATGTATTACTATGGCTTTTTCAGTTGTACGGCAACGGTAGTAATAAAGAAGGAAAGATCTTAGCTTTGTCCGACTATGCCCACCAAAAAGGGCCACAATTGGAACTATTGAGATCATATTACATTTTGGGTCACCACTCTCGTTATATCCTATGGTGTGAGTGTGTGACCTATATATGTGAATGAATCTCTTTGTACCAAAAAATTGATAGAGGGACCATATGCTGAAAGAATTTTTGTTCTGTACCAATTGGTTTGCACTTACATGATAGGACCATGGGTCCATGGCCCATCAACTTAAGCTCGTCTTCGCCAGTTTGCATAGTCTCGTCAAAGGAAAGGGATATCATAGTTTAGATGCATTTAAAAAAAAAAAAGCTTCTATATATGCACACCGTCTATATTTATCATAGAACCAACTTTCACATAAAAAGTTGTTAACAAATAATCACTAGGGTGTATATGAATTGGTTACTTTAAGATAAACTGTCACTTTAAAATCATGTCACTAGTTCAGAATCCATATGTACAAGTTGAGTTGTTTAACTTGTACTCTGATCCTCGTTGGTCATCTAGTGAATTTTTTTAGCTTATGATCAAGAAATTTTGGTACATATGTGAGTAGCCGAGTACCATAAGCCATAAAGATAATCATCAAACTATTGAGTCACCTTTACTCATCATATTTGTGAGAAAATGAATTAGCTAATAGATCGAGTCTTGATATATGTCTATTTGGCATTATATACGACTTGCCCTTTTTGTGTAAATTTGTACATGAATGAGTTGTTAAGATGCTCTAGTTTAATCAATGTACGTTTACTCGTGGAAGACCTTTGTCACTGATAGCATTTATTCTATTCAAACAGCTAAGCAGAATATGTCTTTATTTCCCGCCAAATCTTCTCGCACCAAGAAAAGTTTAATGTGCGATGCAGTTAACTGGATGTCAAAGATATCTACTCCTACTAGCTAGACTACTACAAACAAATGAAGTAATCAACATTTCATTCCCTATCTTGAGAAGAACTACTTTAACACTTGATGTGATATGTTCGAGGCTTTCAATCTGTACATACTCGACTGTAATCTTATCATCTTTACTCCCGCTTATACAATGCATTTGTCCATTTAAGAAAATTATCCCCAAGAACTTATACAGTATATATTTTCTTTCTTTAATAAAAGAAATGATCAAATACCACTCACATTGTCGCAATAGGCCAACAATTCTTGATGGAGTAGTATAGTAGTCTAGTAGTTTTTTTTTGAAACGAGTAGTCTAGTAGTTAGTCCAATAGATAAAACACAAACACACCTCATACATACATTAGTACATACATTACACTACATTATTGGGGACGACATTATTTTCGGAACAAACCACAAACGGATAACATGGAAAAATACAAAATAATAAGAATGTGGTCATCACTCATAACTCATTAATGTATGTGGTTGGTGAAAAATGATTTCTCATTCGATCATGACATATATACATACAAAAACAAAAAAACCAGTACTACTCCCAATTTCCATACCAAAACTCATAACAACATAAATAAATTCTACAAAACGTAAACATCACACTACTCCGTAAAATAAATTAAACTTGGTTTTCTCATTTTTTTTTTCCCTCCATCTTCTAAAATTAAAAGTGACCAAATTTCAAAATTTGCAAAATTTTTGTGATCTAACTCTCAAACTAGTTTTTTTTTACCCCACCGTTATATATATTTACCCCAAAATGATGATAATGTCATGCAAAAAAATGGAAAAATCAATTAATTTAGATGAAAAAAAAAGAGGAGAGAGTCTCGCTGGAAAAAGCCTGTAAAACCTACTCTTCCTCCAAGAAATCCCTCACAATCTTCACGCTTCTTTTTACTACGTGTCTTTCCCATATATCTGACCAATTACTATTCGATCCTCCTTCCAACACCGCTCTAAACGCATCTGTACCGTCCACTCTCTTCAAATCCCACCCCGCCCTTTTCAACCGTTGGATCTTCTCCATCTGTGTCTTCGCCAACCGACACGTGTTCTCCTTTATCGCCCTCACTGCTTCCTCCCGCACAGAATCACTCTCTTTATTACACGTGTCTGACAATAATGATGATGATGTCAAGTATTTCTCGAACTCGGGCACTCCAATCGCTTTTCTTAACCCGGTGTTGGGCGGTGAGTTGATGATCTCGTCCGAGTCGTAGTACTGAGCCAACTCGTCCACCATCCCCGAGTCAACCATCTCGTCAACTCGTTTCTTCAAATACTCGTCCAACACAGGGAGTGACACGTCAACCCATAAGAAACAACAGTTGTACCGTAACTCGTTACTCACCGGGTCCGACCCGGCGAACACGTCCGAGTCAGGGTTGTACTTTTCCGTTAACAAAGCGTATATGAACGAGTTGGACCCACCAACAATGTAGGGGACCAACCCACGTCCCGTAATCCACGACACCGTTTGGGACCCACGTGCACGGAACTGAGCCGGGGTGAACTCGCCGTGAGTCGCTGAGTCAATCTCACCGAGGATATGGTGGGGCACACCGAGTCGGTCCTCCTCCGGCATCTTATTAGTCGTAATGTTCAAGCCTTTGTAAACTTGTATCTTGTCGGAGTTGATTACCTCACCGGGAAACCGGGTGGCTAGGTCAATGGAAAGGCGGGACTTTCCTGACCCGGTGGGGCCCATTATGACAACCACCTTCTCCTTCTCCTTTTGCCGGTTGTTGGCTGCTGTCATTGTTTTTGGAATAATTACCGAGGAGGAGGTGGTGGGGGGTAAAAAGGGTAAAAAAGTGGGGAGCTTTTTACCGAGGGGGTTAAAATGGAATAGTAATGAGCCAAGTCTCATAGAAGAGGAAGATAGAAAAAAAGAGAGATGGGGACAGAAAATGATGTAGGTAGGAAGGAGGAGAAATTTATTTAATTTTTATTTTGTTTTTCTATAAATAAAGAAAGAAAAATGTTAATTTGTTTGTTGTTTTGTTGTTTTGCTTGTTTGTTTGGTGAGAGGATCGTTGAGAGCTGAGCTGTAAACAGTCACACACACAACGCCCAGAGAGAAAGAGAGAGGAGAGAGAATAAGGAAGTGTTTGGTGAGTGTGTGGAAATGATGATTGAGTTTGCGGGCGGGGAGTGGGAAATGGAATGGAGTTGTTCTTGTGTTTTGCTTGTTATCAAACAACCAAACAGGGCGTTAGTAAAATCAGTAGTAGGTAGTGAAGAGTGAAAAATCAATCAATCTGTACATAAGAGTAGGTAATGAAGTAGAGTGACAATGGCGGCGGGCGGCGGGTGGCGACCGGGACAGGGGTAATATGGGAATTATACAAGTCTGGAGAATTGGAGATTAAGCAGCCAAAGGGGAGAGGATGAGGAAGAGGAAGAGGAGTGTTTGAAATGTCGAGAGAGAGTAGGAATTGAAAGCAGGGGATTATTGTTGGATGTATGGTGCCCCCACTTATTTAACTTATTCGGCTCTTATATATACCCATTTCTTCATGGGGGTACTCTTTTTTTTTTTTTAAAAAAAGGTGTTCATGTATTGGATATAAATTTGATTTTTTTTAGAAATATAAAAATAAAATATACGGAGTAACTAGTAAGCAATGAGCATCTCGTGCTTTACACCGCTAATGTGTAATGTATATTTCAATCTCTTTAAGAAAACTAAGCCAATGTTATTAAGCATTGAAAAAAAAGTTACTCCTAGTTATTACAGAGAGGCATTACAGAGTACTTATTTTTAGACAAATAAATTACAAAACTGTATAAATAAATGCAAACAAAGACAATTTGTGTGTGCTTTACAGTTTAGAACCCAAACATGTACTGATGCACTCCTTAGGTTTCACCAGCCAATATGCACAACAATTACAAACATTTTAGTAGTTCTATAACAAATTTTTCTGGTAAGAAAACGCTATATACCAATTGTTAAGATATAACCAATTATTGGGTCTCAACCATTAGTTTAAACAATGTTTGTGCATTTATCACCCACATTTCAATGTGGCTTTCGTCCACGTTTCAAGCCCAAAGGGTTTTCACGTGAGGAGGGTGTTATAATATAACCAATTATTGGGTCTCAATCATTAGTTTAGACTCGAGAGAGTATTATATTTCGCCTATCCTTCAAGTATGCTAATGGGGTATTACCTCATTTCCAAATAAAATTTCCTATTTTGTTTAATAGACGGAGGGAATAATGTTATACGGAGTAATAAAAAATACTCGTAAGAGAAATGCAAGGGCGGGGACCAAAAATCTTAATCGTCACGCCGCAGGGATGAAATAGGCTTGTAACCAAAAATACCAAATTAACCTGAAGTCCTGATTCCTGAACGCCTTTTGGGCTATAATTTGAGAATGACGTGAATAGAAACAGGAAAACGAGTTGAAAGCCAATCATAGGTTTGATCCATCTAGTCCAGGTCAAATGAACTAGACTATGACCTGCATTTGATTATTGTACCTTCTCATTGAGAAATTCTTGGCCAATCACGGTGATTGGCATGCCTTGCCAATCACCACACAAAACTCCAAATTTTTGCACAAAGTGGGGAAGCACGTGGAATTTGGGGGACAAGAAAACCAGAAACTGGGCCCCACCCACCAAAATATATTCCCACCCACTCTCTTTACTCACTTCCCAGAAACATATCACACCCAATTTTCCAACCACCATTTTATGATTTTATCCATGCTCCCTCCACCCATAAGCCCCACCACGGCACCACCATACTTAACCACCCTCACCCCTTCCCTTTCGCCACCGCCACAGCCACCACGACGTCAATCTGAACGCATGCAGATGTCCCACCTCCCTTCTGCCACCACAAGCAGCACGGAAAAAGGGTTTAGGGTCCACTTTCCGGTGGCGCGGAGCGGCACCGGAAAGTGGACCCTAAACCCTTTTTTCGTACACTTCACAACACCACAGCCCAAAAGGGTTCACCACACCCCTTTAAACACCCCACTCTACATAGGGCGTCGTTTTGTCTCGTCGGCGCAGCCGGCGATGGGTGGTCGCCGGCCATTATTGTTGGGTTGGGTGTCGTTTTCTGGGTTTGGGTTTAAGATTTTTGGTGGTTGAGATGGTATACGATGCAAATAGAATGGTATATAGTTGTTTGTAATTGTATATATGAAGTTGAATATGGTTATGTGAATGTTGCCGGACCTATATCGCCGAGGTGATGAGTGATTTAGTGGGAGATGAGAGAGAGGGCAGTATGAGGTTGTTGGGTTGGGCTTGGTTATTATTTTGGGGGTTTGGCACGACGTGGTGTTCGTCGTCGGTGGTGTCGTTTTCTGGGTTTGGGTTTAAGGTTTTTGGTGGTTGAGATGGTATATGATACAAATAGAATGGTATATAGTTGTTTGTAATTGTATATATGAAGTTGAATATGGTTATGTGAATGTTGCCGGAACTATATCGCCGGAGGTGATGAGTGATTTAGTGGGAGATGAGAGAGCGCAGTATGAGGTTGTTGGGTTGGTCTTGGTTATTATTTTGGGGGTTTGGCACGACGTGGTGTTCGTCGTCGGTGGTCGCCGGTGATGTGTGTTGCCGGTGATGTGTGTTGCCGTCGGTCAGTAAGGATGGTTATGTTGGTGTTTGGTTGTTGTGGTGGTGATATAAGGAGAGAGGAGAGAGAGTGAATCCTACGTAATTTGGGAAAAGAAGTGGGCCATTAAATTTTTTATTGCTCAAAATCTCATCCCCATCATTACTTTTGTCTTTAGTGCGGTGATTGGCAAGGGCACACCAATCACGGTGATTGGTGTAGCCAACCTCCTTCTCATTAATGTTCAAAGTCCCTTTCATTAATTTCATTCCCAAGATAATGTGTAAGAATGATAAGCATGTCCAATTTCACATTTATTGGTGTAGACAGAGGTCATAGACTCATAGGGCCGTGTGCAACAGGTCGATAGAAGTAGACGAGCAAATAAGATAATCGACCACATTAACTTCAACCGATAATAGTACTAGCTAATATGTTATGTGATCACATTGCTTGTGCATAAAGCTAGTATGTTAGACTATGTTTATCGGAGTGCAATGAAGGCTTCATGGCACCATTAAATCTTGTTCGTACGTGCGAAAATTGATTAAACAATTACAATGCTCATGACATTTGTACTTAGTGTGCCCCGACGGGGCATCCATGCCATAAGCTTTCTTGCTGCAAAAAATGGTGTGTTGTCCAGTTGTGAGTGGATGCAATGCTATTAAAGAGGGGACCAACTGACAATTTGGGCGTGCATTTCATGATAACTCTGCAGCAAACATCAACTTTGATTTCTTTTTTTCTTTGGCTCTCTTGGTGCCAAGTGTCATTTTTCCATTGCTTACAATTTTTATTACCGTTGTATTTTTGTAACAGCCATAACGTTAACTTTGCAAATTCAAAAAAAAAAAAAAAAAATTACACCAACGTTCATAATTTTTGATTTTCTATAAATAGAGATCAAATTTGATATATTTTGGTGTCAATTTGATTTTTTTTTTTAAGGGAATAAATTTAGAATATTGGAGTTGATGGAGAGAGAAAAATAGGTGGGTAAAAAAAATATGAGAAAAATAGGGATTGGAGAGTGCCATTGATAAACCATCACAATTAAAATGGATGCCATGAAATTGGGTGGGGGGAAAAAAGAGGAAGAATATTAATTTTATACTAGGGTGCCATGAGTTCATGGCACCATTGATAAACATAGTCTTATATGTTAATAAGACGGAAGTATTTGGCGTCTTTATGAACTTTGTTGCAATGGTCAGTCGTCAATTTTCACAAACAATTAAAATGGTACGGAGTGATAATGGCACGGAACTCAAATGCTTGTTCCCCTACTTTGCCACTGAAGGTATTTTGTTTCAAAGTTCTTGTGTGGGTACACCTCAACAAAACGCGCGAGTTGAGCGTAAGCATCGCCACATCTTGAACGTTGCCCGTGCTCTTCTCTTCCAAAGTGGCTTACCTGTTCGTTTTTGGGGTGAGTGCGTGTTGGCCGCAACCCATCTCATAAACCGTACTCCCTCTGTATTATTGGAAAATCGCACTCCGTATGAACTTCTCTTTGGTACACCTCCCGTATTTGATCGTCTTCGTGTATTTGGGTGCCTATGTTATGCTCACAATCAACAGGCCAAACGAGACAAATTTGCTAGTCGGAGCCGTAAATGCATTTTTGTTGGGTATCCTACCGGTAAAAAGGGATGGTACTTATTTGATTTGGAGCGACAAGTTTATTTCGTGTCTCGTGACGTGGTTTTTTATGAAACCATATTCCCGTATCTTGACTCCAATTCTGACTCGTTGCCAGTTGCGGCATCACCACCGATTGTGTCTACAGGGGGGGAGGTGTTTGTTGATGACTTTGTTGATACCACTAGCCTACCTACACCTGTTCCTGAAGCTGTTCCCAGTGACAGCAGTTCTGTTCCTGCCGCTCTTCCCAGTGGCAGCAGCTCTGTCTCTGCAGCTGTTACCAGCTCTGTTCCCGCAGCTGTTCCCAACTCTGTTCCTGCAGCTGTTCCCAGTGGCAGCAACTCTGTACCGGCTACTGTGCCCCCTGTGGTCAGCCACCCTACTGTGACCGATCAGTCCGGTCAAGTGACTGATCTGATCACTGCTGAAATCGAGCAGCCTGCTCCTGTAATCGAGCCACTTGCTCCTGTACCCGATACAAGTGACCATGTCACTGATCCGGCTCAGCACATGGCTGATTCACCTGCTACTGTGACCGAACAGCCCACACATGCGTCTGATCATCTCGACCCCGCGCTCGGCAAGGGTCATCGGGTAAAATTACCTAATGTCAGGCTCTCTGGGTATGAAGTTGGTATTAAAAGTGTCCGTACGTATAGTCCATCCTCGCATCAGCCCACTCCTTGTTCATCACCGTCCTCAGGTATGCCGTATCCTCTTACACATTACGTTAGTTGTGATAAATTCTCTGTACTACATCGAGCTTTTGTTGCAGCTATTACCACCACTCGGGAACCCTGTTCTTTTAAAGAGGCCGTTAAGGACGAGGGTTGGCGTAAGGCTATGGATGCTGAAATGCAGGCCCTTGACGCTAATGGGACGTGGACTCTTGAACCCCTTCCTCCCGGTAAAAAGGCGCTTGGTAGCCAGTGGTTATACAAAATAAAGTACAACTCCGACGGTACTATCGAACGTCTCAAGGCTCGATTAGTTGTTTTTGGCAATCATCAAACGGAGGGTATCGATTATGATGAGACGTTCGCTCCCGTTGCCAAAATGACCACGGTACGCACTCTTCTCGCTGTTGCTGCGGTAAAGAACTGGGAATTGCATCAGATGGTCGTACATAATGCATTTCTCCATGGTGACCTTGATGAGGAGGTTTACATGAAACTTCCTCCCGGGTTCACACCGTCCGTACCTGGTCACGTATGTCGCTTACGGAAGTCACTGTATGGCCTTAAACAGGCCCCTCGTTGTTGGTTTGCGAAACTGGTTAATGCGTTGCGTCAGTATGGTTTTGTACAATCGTACTCCGACTACTCTCTCTTCGTATACACGCAGGGAGCAGTTCAGCTTACTGTCTTGGTTTATGTTGACGATTTGGTTGTGTCGGGTAACGATTCCGCTGCTGTAACGTTGTTTAAACAGTATCCCAGTACCTGTTTTCATATGAAGGATCTCGGCCCCCTCAAGTATTTTCTAGGGCTCGAGGTTGCGCGTAATTCGTCCGGTATTTTCCTGTGTCAACGGAAGTATGCTCTCGACATTGTAATGGATGCCGGGTTACTTGGGTCTCGGCCGTCTCCCACGCCCATTGAGCAGAATCACTCCCTTGCTCGTGCTACAGGAGATGTACTTCAGGACCCCACTCGTTACCGACGTTTGGTTGGGCGTTTGGTATATCTTGCGGTTACTCGTCCTGACTTGACGTACGCCGTCCATGTTCTGTCTCAATTTCTGAAGCAACCACGATCGGAGCATCTTGATGCCGCCCTCCGTGTTGTTCGGTATATCAAGGGTACTCCGGGACAGGGTATTTTCCTTCCTTCGGATTGTGAGTTGACCCTCTCGGGGTGGTGTGACTCCGATTGGGCTGCTTGCCCTCTCACTCGGCGCTCTTTAACTGGTTGGGTTGTCTTTCTGGGTTCCTCTCCAGTTTCGTGGAAAACAAAGAAGCAACACACGGTTTCTCTTTCATCCTCCGAGGCCGAGTATCGGTCTATGGTTGCTGTCACGTGTGAGCTCAAATGGCTCTCGGGTTTACTGACCAGTCTTGGGGTCCCTCCGGTTACCTCGATACCGTTGTTTTGTGATAGCCAGTCTGCCTTATACATTGCTCGGAATCCGGTATTCCATGAACGTACGAAGCATATCGAGGTTGACTGTCACTTTGTTCGTGATGC
Source organism: Spergularia bocconei (assembly GCA_963457585.1). NCBI lineage: Eukaryota > Viridiplantae > Streptophyta > Magnoliopsida > Caryophyllales > Caryophyllaceae > Spergularia > Spergularia bocconei. The sequence continues at coordinate 20,910,931 of OY734943.1, read as the reverse complement.
CATTAATGATGGCCTCATCAGCCCCTCTCATGTCTCCACGACGGAACAGTTAGCTGATATCTTTACCAAAGTTTTAGCTAGCAGTCAATTTCTCTATCTTTTGGGCAAGTTGGGTGTTCGTGATCTCACAGCTCCAACTTGAGGGGGGGTATTAGACGTATGTATTGTATTTGGGCTCGGGTTGTATGTAACCCTAAAGCCCGGTACTGTATTGTAACTAGTGGTATTTAAACCACCGTAACGTAATGAAATCGTAAGCAAGTATTGCACCGTATATCGTATTCCTGATAGTTAACCATATTACTATCACTATTTTTATTATTTTCTCTCATATAGGCAGGCTACACGCCATTTCGTATTTTTTAGGACTATAAAATTCGAAACTCGAAATTGTCTTTAACTATAAATCAAACTGTATTCCACTTGATCATCTAACCCCTTATTTGTAGCGAAGGACTGGGAATGTCCAACAGTAGCTAGGCTGGCTGATGAAGAAAGTCGTGTGTATTGATCTCAGCATATATATTTGCCGGCAATGCCATATTGGCAGTGGATTACGTTGATTAAACTAAATACTATCATAGAGGCAAACTAAATACTAAATGCATGGTTGTTGGAAAACACTAATAGTTAGAATAATATTGGATCGATATTCATCAATTCATGTCTATAATATATAAACTACACTTGTGCATGTACTACCAACATGAAATGTATCGAGAAATGATATCAAAGAAATCAAATTATTTATATGTGTAGTATCCATGTAATCAGATTTTGCATCTCACCTATTAGATTGAAGCTAGATCTTCAAGGCAGAATCCGATTTAGCAAATCCATATTTCATGGCCACAAATTTATTATCCTATCCTACCAAGATATATATATCAAGGATTCATATATGGACTCCGGTGAGACTTCAGTGTCCACGGAAATATATCGACGAATAACCAACTAACACGTTTAATATGTCGGAAACTTCTACTAGCTTTCATTTGTTTAATCATCTACTACATAACTACATTTCATTAATTAGCTTATGTAAATGAACAAAATTCGAAACACGCCGCTTACGTCAAAAGATAATTAAAGACCTTGTAGATCGATCTATTATAATAGAGAAACATCATTATCATTCTTCAATCTTCACCCATACTTGTAGTGCAACTGTGCAAAGTATGTAGAGGCTAGCTAGCTAGCTAAGTTGGTCGTCAGTGATGATGAACATTATTATCGGTCAATGCATATATAGACGTAGACGCACGTTGATCCCGTATTATTTGAGGTCGCACTGTGCCAAGTGTGCGAAGCTTAAATCTAGGGGAAGATCGAATGCCTTTCACATGCACCTTCGGGGAGTTCATACCCGCATAATCGTTTGTAATTGCTGCTCATGATGAACATTTTTTTTTCGCGTTTTTGGCAGACGTTGAAAGTCTATTTTTTGCTTTATTTAAGGGAGGATTTTCGGTCTAATTAATGAGATTTCACAATTGTTTTTCAAGTATTGTTTTTATCTTATAATACATGAAATAAAGTGTTAATATTACTATGCATGTCAATACAAAAATTCTATTATAATTGTCAGTATTTGACAATTAGGATAAGCAATTAAATCGGAACCATTAAATTAGGATAAGATAAATTTTAACCGTTTGATTTTTCTTAACCATGGTTAAAAAAGTTTCTATTATACACCTTACCACACTGGATCACAAACCCATAATAGTTTTTTTATGTAATCAAAATATTTTTTCCTTAATCAAATTGATTTTGTCTATCTATTCTAATTCTATTCTTTGTTTATTTAAGTAAATGAACTTGCTTAATTCCCAGAAAAGAATAAAAAAACTGTATTACACAAGTACGGAGTATTCATAATGACCATCTACCCATCTTCACCAACACCCACAAGCCACAACGCACCCAACTCCCACCATTAAAGCCACCACCATCTCTTCTCACTAAATCAGCCCACCCCCACCCGGTGACGTGGTGACTGATGAAACTAGCGGTACCGGCAAACGCCCGAGCCGGCCACTGTGAAAGAAAAAAAAAGGATCAGCGACGGTGATAGGTGCGCAAAGGTGACAGGAGAACGTGAATTTTGAAGATCGACGACGGATATTGATCATTGGCGGCGGTGATATCTGACAAAAAAGAGTGTGGGAAGGAGAGAGAAGGCGGAGTTGCGCGGTGGTGTGATGCGATTGACGAAGGCCGACGATGCTAAACGAAGACTCGGCGAAACCGGTAGAGTCGACCGACGGTGTCAGCGCTGGTAGTGGTCGACGTCAGTGTAGAGCGCCAGCGGCAATGTGGCGGCACGGGAATAGGGGAGTGGGAACTTGGGAGTTGGGAGAGAGAAAAGGGAGAGTGAAAGACACGTTGGAGACTTGGAGGTGGGTTTTGACTTTTGAGAGAGAAGAGAATTCAGAAATTATGGAGTTTGGCTTTTCGGTATAATGGGAAAATGACATTTTTTGTTTTTATTTTATTTATAGAAAAGACATTTGTAATTTTTGATTTGTTGATAAATATTTTATCAAATCTAAATTAATATTTTCATAAAAATACGTAATATTTTATATTATTATTTAATTGTTAACCATGGTTAAATCTTATCCTAATTGTCGAAAACTGACAATTACCATAGAATCATCGCAATACAATATGTCACCATGTGGGCTGTGGGCACACGTTAATTAGAAAACCCGTATTATCAAACGTGAGCTATCATATTATTGTTGTCAACTTGTCATCAACATTCCTTGTACATATGTATATACGACGCTGATGAACAGTTGCTATGCGAAATTGTCTTAGATATACCAATGGACCGGAAAGGATTCTGCAAATAATCTTGAATTAAATTAATTTGTTTGTATTCGAGGGGGGTGCCGCAAGTGAACTGGCAATGGTTTATGGAGATGCTATAGATCATGCATTAAGATTAGGCATACATGATTGAGGAGACAAGAATATATAGCGATATACACATCTAAACTTCGAATTAAAGTATTCTCAAATGTGACTCTTTAAACTAAAGGACATACATACATAATTACAGGCTTTTAACAAATGCATACGACGCTCTATAAATCAAGAAACTCCCACGACGCACTATAAATTAAGAAATGTACAGAGAGAGTCCAATATTTGTAAAACTCTCACATAAAGTTATTTAAATGAAATATATAAAGTTTGTTATAACTTTGGCTACGTATATCAGAATATTACGATAGATGTATCATTAAGACCGTGTCGAAATGTACTTCAATATAAGATCCTTTTACACATATTTTTGAAAAGTTAAGCGGCATTTGACAAATGCATACGGTGAGTTTAGAAATATAGAAATTACCACAATACATCGTAGAGAAATAAAATTTTCTCATAATTTTGGAAAAGATAATGTTCAGATAATTGTGAATTTTGTTTAAAATATTTT